>CM076580.1:1390759809-1391368144 GCA_034641835.2 Pinus albicaulis
GCAGTAGGACAAAAAATTTAGATTAAGAAATGTTCTCTGATGGCACCTTACTTCTGTTTGTCCTTCACTGCCTCAATGTTTCTTCTATTGAGATATGTTAAGGAATCCATATCTTGCTCTCTAAGAATTTCTTAGCTTGTCCATTTATTGAACGGTTTAGATCAGTTAGTGTCAAGTATGATTTATGGCTAGCCCTACATATTGTGGCCACTGAAATACTCTTTCCTTGGAATCACCTCTTTAAAGCAGCTTTGCTTAGGTTTTTCAAAGAAGTCTGTTTGAATCATGCTCTTCGCCTTTACTAGCTAAATTGGTTTCAAGGAACCTTCACAAATGTAACTTTAGATGTTCAGAGTTTTCTCTTATTCTATGGTTATATCTACTTGTGCATCTTAAATGTTTTTATGCTCTTTAGCCCCCTATAAATTTTTTGACAAGCAAAGTAAGGGGCTAAATTGTTTTTGAGCCTTCAAGGAATGCATCTCCCCTGAAGACACATCATCCTTGAAGCCTCTTGTGCCTTTGCCTTGGATAAACCCCCACTGTTGTTCCTAGTTTAAAGGGCCTCACTGATTGTAAAAAACTGTGCTCCAGAAAGGCTTACATTTCCCCTTGTATCCCTGCAGAAATATCCCATTTTAACCCTTTCTTCCCTTTTGTCAAAGTCCCCCTTTTACCCTCTAAATCCTCCCAAGATCCCCTTAAATCCTACATTCACCCCTTGTTTGGTCTAATTCCCCCTTTTTTTTTCCTCTATCATTACCCTTTCCCGGCCTTGAAACGCGCTAAAAATGGGCCAAAAACCCACTTTTCCATATAATAGGGCCTAGCCCCTTTTCGGCCAGCCCCTGAACCGTATTTCCCCCCATGTGGCCTGGTGCTAGAACCTAATGCTAATCTGAAAGGCGCTTATTGCAAATCGGTATCGGGCACATTATTAGCCGTCGATCTGTTTATATCAGATGGTCTTCGCAGATCAGCGTCGCGCCATGGTCCCCACCCTTTTCACCGCCCTATCGCATTATCAACTGTTCGATCAACCCGCCGATCCAACGGTCCGTATTTCACCCTCCACCCGGCAATGTGCACTGTTCATAAACCATCGGTTTCCATTGCACCGCATTTGGAGCTTGGGTGGTAATTTTCATTTCGGAGAGATTCCACTCATCAAACGACGCGTGGCACTGGCACTGTTTGAAAACCGCCCATTCATTGCGCGTTATCGTTTGGCACAAAACCTAGCGCGATATGCATATCAACCGTCCGATCTGAAGCCCTCCATCCAACGGTCATCGCACCTCAAAGATGCGTGGAAATTACCCCAAGGCAACTGTACCCCTGGCCCACCATCTGTCGCCCTTCGATGCGTCGTCAACCGTCGATCTCCTCCTGCGATCGAACGGTCTAGATTTAATGTGTGCCCGCCATTAACCCCATCCCGCCATGTCATCTGTCCACGTTTTTTTTTGCATTGTCGCCCGTCCCTTTATATATTCCATTCAAAGGTCAATTTCAAAGCTTTTGCATTAAAAATTGGCTGTGCTCTGCCCACGTTCACCAGAGCATGTTCCATTGTTATGCTGCGTTTTCCACCAGGATCTTGCACTATTCTGCCATCTCACCAGTCTGCACGGCCACTCTCGTCGTCCCCGTTGCATCCACCACCCCCATGCATGGTTTTCTTAATATGTTTTCGTGTTTTGCAGGGTTACAGATAGGTGGATAACCGCCATGATCCATATGCACTATTGTAATGGCATAGTGCGCAGAGGAAGCTAAATTCAGAGCCTGGTATTACAGGAAAATGTCTGGAAAGGTTTCTACAACATAAATTTCATTAAAGGACAGAGTTCGAACTCTGCAAAACCTCTCTGGCGCCATTAAATCTCAGTTTTTCGCTGACAGAGACAGTTCAAAGTGGCAAGGAGTATCAGTGAGAGAATTAAAGGTCTAAGGCACATTTTTGAAGATCTTAAGCCTTAATCCAGTGTTTAAAGGGCAAGGTACTAGAATCGAAGACCCCGTGGATCGCTCAGAAGGTCCAGTGCACAGAAAACCATAATAGCAGGGTTTTGACATCAGCATAACGTTCTTTCGTCTAAGGACAGGTTGCCCATACCGTTTGTATTCTATACCATGTTCTAGGGAGATTTGTGGTCCTGACAACAGTCCTGATGCTATCAGAGCATTTGATTTATAGTATGGCAGACCCTAGCATCATTTATTTACCTTTTTGTTTATTCACCAGAAGTACTACAGAATGCTACAGCAGAGTACATCAGAGACATGCCCGGAGTAATTGGAACCCTGGAGAAGACCACTCTTGCATCCAAAAGAGTGTCAGAGATAAATGCACAGGGTTTAAATAGAATGGGCCTCGGCTCTCTTCCTTTTCTGAGTTTTAATGTTGCATTTAGTTTTCACCTACTTTCTCTGCTCCACTTGAGCTATAAATTCGTGAAGGAACTCATTGTAAAGTTTGTTGATCAGTTATCAGAGAATTGCAAGCTGTTTATTTTGAGACATAGTCTCTGTGTAAAGTTGTAAGATAGGCTGAGGAAGATGTTTTCTGACTAAGTATCTAGCTATTGGCAATGTTGTACTTGACTGGTGTTACTTTTTAATATGACAAGCACATTTCTTTGGATCCTGATCTAAAGCAACGGTGATGTTTTTATATCTCTGTATTTGTGTTTAATTTACATTTCGTTTCATTTCATTTCTACTGGCTTGCATCAGAAATCTGGCATAGGATTTACCCTTGTTAGGTACCATATGTTTCTGCTCTCCTTTCCTTTTATGTTTTCTACTAAATGTGTTATCTAAGAGTTGATTTCAGTTAATTTAACCAATGTAGTGGATGTTATTGCCTGCTAGCTGATGTATGAATTAAATGAATCTGTTCTTAGATGTTCTTGTTAGGATTTAATTGAAAGAATTGGGAACACTGGGAGGTCTAGAACCATGTTTCTATCTCACTAGGATCCTTTTCAATTGATTGAACCTTTCTAATATCCCTCAAGCTGGAGGCTGAAGCATTGAGAGTTCAAAGTCTCTCTCTGATCTCAGGTCTTTAACTTTGTGTTTTAAATCTTTATTGTTCCTCCTCCCTTACCATTCCATACCACACTATCATCTTTAAGATCCAATGTTGTAGATGACTAGCCCAACTGAAAGCCTACACATTGAATAGCAAGTAAACCCTTTCCTGACTCCATTGCCCAATGGTTTTGAATGCTCCCTAGAATGCTTCACCTCTACCTAAATCCTCTTTGCTCATCCTTATCTTACATTGAACCCTTCTTTCCTAATGACCAACAACCAAACAAACAATCAAACAAACAAACCCTGTGCATATAACTAGCCTAATATCTTAACCTTTGAGCTTCTAAGTCATATATCTTTGACATATCATAGAGAGATCCCTCTCTGGACCCAGGAGGGCTAGATCCCGAGGTCTAAAAGTGGTTTTATGTTGTCTCATCTTTTGGTCTTGCTAATCTGGCCAAAACATGGGAACCCCAACATAATGGCAACTCCACTAAGGATATTCTGAGTATTTCTCACCTTACTACATCATAAGAGCCTCAGAAACCTAAAATCTTTGGTTAGGTTGCCAGTTAAACACTCATATTCACAGATCAACCTCTATACCTATTGTTGTGTTTCTCCCACACTCTCATACAAAGTCTGGAAAGGGCCAGGTAGCCTCCATATCTCACACTCTTTCAGAGGTGACATATCTGGTAAAATCCCTCCCAGTCAATCTCTGGTTAGATTTTGCTGTGTTGTGAAGATATCCTTGAAAAGGGACTTCTCATAAGCACTATGGTGGACAGTGTACCCTCCAGAAACATCCTAAACCTTCCACTTGGCGACTCCATAATTCCTAAACGATTAAAAGACTCCACTGGTGATCAGTAGGCCTGCTGATTATCTTGGTTCACATAAGAATCCACTGGGAGACCAGATCCCAATACAACATCAGCCACAATAGAAGTAACAAGTAGGGTTAAGCTGCTTGGTTAGAAAACAACATTCTAGCTTCAAGAACCATTCATACAAGAGCTTATCCTAACCTAGACCCACCTGAAATAGTTGACAACCCTGAGAGAATCCTCAAGGGATCTCCTACACCTAAAAGATCAACTATTTCTAGTCACATCCATAGAGCTAACTCTACACCAGAAGACTTTTCAGCTCTATCAGACCCATTTTTTGACCTAGGCACCCAAAACAGTTTACTAAGAACTAGTTCATTCAGTTTCCTAGACCAGCCAGACCTTGAGCTCCCCGGTTCATCACCTCAAAGTGGTAAACACCCTAGGGATAGATATACCCCTCCATCTACACCTCCTGATATTCACTTCATTCAAAAGTCGAGGCTTTGCCACCCTAAATCTGCCCAACAAGCTTCTGCTGGTCCTAGCATCCCTGTCATCCATATACCAGCTGCTCAAGTCAACCCTTTGCCTCATCAGAACATCATCATGGCAGCCTGGTATGCACCTCTGGTTTTACCTCAGCCTCTAGTACCCTTACCCAATGATTATCAATCAAAGATCCCACACTTCACTGCAAAAGAGTCCACCACAGCTCAACACCATGTAGATGAGATGGAAGATTCCTTTGACTACATGGAAATAGATGATGAAACGATAAAAATGAGAATCTTTGCCCAGAGCTTAGGAGGGGATGTGAAGAAATCGTTCAAAATCCTACCTCCTAATAGTATCCAAGATATTCCTGCTTTATATCAGACCTTCATAAACAAATGGGAAGTTACGGCCAACCCTCTCCAAATCCTAGCAGAATACAAGAACCTGAAAAGAAATGTAGGAGAGAGTGTCTAGGACTACTATACAAGGTTTAACAGCGTTTATAATGTTCTTCCACCACACATGAAACCTCCCCTAGGTATGGTTCTAGTGAAATACCCTGAAGGCTTGGATGCTGACATGGCCTACCAGCTTAGGGAGAGGGATTACAACACATTGGAAGACATGCAAAAGGGAGCAGTGAGTGTAGAGGAAAATATGATTGAGAAGAAAGCAAGATTGAGAGCTGAGAAAAGGGTAACATATAGAGATGACAATGTAGCTTCCACATCTGACCCCAATAATGACCACATGTACAAAAACATGGAAAAGCTATGACAAATGATGGAAAAAATGGTTGTCACAGTTAGTAATCTAAACAGAAATCAATACCATAACCAGAACCAAAACCTTAGAAGAAATAATGCCACCCCCAATAGACAAAGAGAATCATATCAGCAAGTTATTCCCCCGTTCCAAGAGAATTTTCTTGATGAAGATGAGGGAATCGTGGAAGAGTCTGAGGGAACCACCATAAACATGTTTGAAACAAAAGATTCAATCCATAACTGTTACACAGAAGAGGATCAACCCTCACCCTCATATTGGGATGAGGAAATATTAGAATCTGAGGATTACAGACTTAGATTTGAAGATGCCATCATGCAGGTCAGAGAACAATATGAACTTAGAATCAAAAAGAGCCAAGACACTTCCAGGCTGAAAAATTCTGAGATTACCATCAAGAAAAGACCTGAGAGATCTTCTAAAGCAACTGCTAAAAGTAACAAATCCGCAGCTGAAATTTCTAGGAAGAACAAAGAAAAAGACAACCAAAACATTGATAAACAAAACCAACCAACTAGCAGCACTAGCATTGCAGTTAGTGCTCCTGATAAAACTGTCACAAACACTATACATAGCGAAAATCAGCACACTGATTCAACCACTAAGGTAGTGGTTAGCAAAACAGAGTTGATCGTTCCAAAGAGTCAGTCCACTTTCAATCTGGAAAGTGAGATTACAAAAATCAAAATCTCTGTACCACTCTCTGAGCTGGCCACTCAGGATGTATATAAAGGCCAAATTTTGAAAGCATTAAATTTAGGTGAGAAAAGTGACACTGTAAATCTGAGTGATGATCAACCTGCCCTTCTGTTTCGTCCAAAGATCGAAGGAAAGTTTCAGGAAGGGGTAGTGCCCCCTTTTTATATCAGTCTTAATATCCATGATAAGATCCTCCATAATGCAATGCATGATTCTGGGGCATCACACAACCTGATGCCTAAAGTAGTGATGGAAAGATTAGGCCTAGAGATAACCCGCCCCTATAAAGACCTATATTCATTTGACTCTAGCAGAGTAAAGTGTCTTGGCCTGATCAAATATTTATGTGTGAGCCTTACCCAGATTCCAGCAAAATGTATGGTCATGGATGTTGTTGTGGCAGATGTGCCACCCAAGTATGGCATGTTATTATCAAGATCATGGGGAGCCAAGCTGCAAGGAACAATGCAGATGGATGGGGCTTATGCCACAATCCCAATCTTTGGCCAACTTAGAAGACTGTACAGAGAGGCACAAATGAAATTCTTGGTTAGTAGCCCCGAAAAGCCTGAAAATTCACCTTTATACTCTGTACATACAGACCTTGACTCCTTTATCCTTTGTAATGATGAATCCTCAGAAGGGTCAGAGTCCAAAAACATAGATACAAACAAGGAAACAGAGCCCATGGACTTTAACATAGTGGATACACTAGACTCGGAGGAGAAAGATGTAGAAAAATTTGAACAGTGCACTGAAACAAAAACTCAAAGTGAACCAGAAACAAAATGCCGTCAGCTGATTAGTCACCCTTCACAAGTTCCTACACCACACCAAGAACAAAATGATGTTGAGCCCGATAGCGAACCCTTATGGGAAATTGATTTCGACGAGTCATGCACCAAGAGAACTGCTGGGGCAGGAGTGTGTATACATAACACAGAGAGTGGTTACGTAGAGAGTCATGCATGTAACCTGCACTTCAAATGTAAAAACAACGTTGCAGAGTACAAGGTTCTTATCCTAGGCTTAAACCTGTTGAGAAAATTAGGATCCCATAGGATAACTGTGTGTGGGGAGTCTGAGCTGATCATTAAATAGGTGAATGGTGAATATACAGCAAAACATCCTAGACTGAGGGCATACAGGAATGATGCTATGGATCTATTGAAAACTTTTGTGGAATACGATCTGGTTTTTGCCCCTAGAGGTCAGAACGAAATTGCAAATGGACTAGCCTGCATGGCTAGTTCGTATCTTAAGCCTCCCAGTGACCAACAGATCACCATTCAGACCAAATTTAGACCTGTAGTGCCAGACAATGAAAAATATTGGTAGGTCTTTGAGGGCGATAAACAGATTGAAGATTTCCTGATAGGCAGAGATGAGTTTGAATTTTCTGATTCAAGTTCTAAATCTGACAATAGCTACCTAAGTGAAGAGTCCTCAGATGAGGAAGAAACACCCTGTAACATAGAAATAAACACTTTAAATGAACAGATTGGAAATCCAAACAAAAAATGTGAAAACGCAGATAGTGAAGAAGTAGAGGTGCTGCAGACCAAAGATAAGAACATACCTCGAGGTCTGGCACCTTTAGAAGACCTTTTTGACTTTGATGATGTAGCAAAAAAGCCCACTATAGAACATGCAGTCTCTGATGTCGAGGAATGCAACATAGGTACTGAAGATAAACCTAAGATGGTCAAATTGGCTAAGTCCCTGCCTGCAAACATGAAAAAGAAATACATTGACCTATTCAAGGAATTCATTGATGTGTTTGCTTGGAGCTATGAGGACTTAAGGGCCTATTACACAAACATCATATAGCACAAAATACCTTTGAAAGAAAATCAGAAGCCCTTTAGACAAAAACTCCGCAGGATAAACCCAAAACAATTGCCTGCAGTTGAAAAAGAGATTAAGAAAATGTATGAGGCAGGTATAATTGTGCCTGTGAGGTTCTCTGATTGGGTATCAAACCTAGTGGCTATGAGAAAGAAAACAGGGGAGATCAGGTTATGCATAGATTTCAGGAATCTTAATAGAGCCTCACTCAAAGACAATTACCCTTTGCCAAAAATGGAACACATCCTTTAGAGGGTAGTAGGCTCAAAAAGGATCTCCCTGCTAGATGGGTTTTCAGGTTACAACCAAGTTTTAGTACTCCCAGAAGACTAACTCAAGACCGCTTTTACCACTCCATGGGGCACTTTTATGTATGTAAAGATGCCTTTTGGACCGATGAACACTAGTGCAACCTTCCAAAGAGCAATGGACATAGCTTTTTCAGATGAAATAGGACACTTCATTATCATCTATCTGGATGACATAACAGTCTATTCCAAGACTGAGGAAGAACACCTAGAACACCTGAGAAGAGTGTTTGAAAAATGTAGAAGGTTTGGTCTGTCACTGAATCCTAAAAAGACTATATTTGGGCTACAAGAAGGTAAAATTCTTGGCCACATCGTATCTGAGAAAGGGATCAGGATAGATCCACAAAGAGTTGAGGGAATAATGCAAATCACACACCCAAGAAACATCAAGGAGTTACAGTCCTTTATTGGGAAAATCAACTTCCTCAGGAGATTTATTCCCAACTTAGCTGAACACTTTAGAAATATGACTAACATGCTAAAGAAAGGTGTAGGAGTTAAGTGGATTGTTGAAGCTAAGAAATATTTTGAATCAGTTAAAATTGCACTCACCCAGGCTCTTGTCCTAATCAACTCAAATTTCTCAAAAGATTTCCTGATTTTTTCATTTGCCTCCAAGCATACGATAGCTGCAGTTCTACTGCAGAAAAATCCAGAGGGAATGGAACAGCCCATTTCTTTCTTCAGCAAAACACTCAGGGATGCACCCTTGAAATACAACATAATGGAAAAACATGCCTATGCTCTGATTAAGGCCTTGAAGGACTTTAGGGTGTACATACTGCATTCCCACACCATAGCCTATGTGCCAAATATAGTGGTTAAAGACATATTGTCCCAAGAGCCAGATGGGAAGAGGGGAAAATGGATTGCTGTGATATTAGAGTACGACCTTGAGATAAAACCCACCAAACTGATCAAAGGTCAGGGCCTAGCTCAAATAATGGCTGAATCAAATCTACAAGCCCTAGACATTAACATGGTAGATGCCTTGGATGAGCAGCAAGGACTACCTGATCCCACCAATACCCCTCCTGAACTATCAAAGACCAAGGCCAAATTCTTAAATCTAAAATCCAGGAGCTATTGCATAATGAATGAATGCTTATACTGGAAAAATCCAAATGGCCTATTTCTTAAATGTTTGCCTGAGTCCTAAGCAGAAAGGATTAAACAAGAATTCCATGCAGGAGAGTGTGGAGGCCACATGAACTGGAAAGCCACTGCAAACAAAATACTCAGAGCTGGCTACTATTGGCCTACACTCTTCAATGATATCCATAAGATGGTAATTTCCTACCATAAATGCCAGATTTTTGAAGGAAAAAGAAAACTCCTTCCCTTACCTCTACAACCCATCACTGTTGATGGTCCCTTTATGCAATGGGGCCTAGATTTCATAGGAGAAATTCATCCTGCTTCCTCTGCACAACACAAATGGATCTTAACAACCACAAACTACTTCACTAAGTGGATAGAGGCCATACCTACTAGGAATGCCACAGATTCAGTCAGCATTAGGTTCCTAGAAGGTCATATCCTCTCTTGGTTTGGCTGCCCAAGGAAAATAATCACTAATAATGATTCTGCTTTCGGATCCAAGAAAATGGTTGATTTTTGTCACAGGTATCAAATAGCACTCGGTCATTCAACTGCCTATTACCCTCAAGGTAATGGATTAGCTAAATCATCAAACAAGAGCCTAGTGGCCATCATAAAAAAGCTGCTGGAAGAGAACAAAAAGTCATGGCATAACAAGTTAGTGCATGCCCTATGGGCTGACAGGCTTACAACAAAGAAATCCATTGGCATGTCACCATATCAGCTTGTCTATGGAACAGAAGCAGTGTTTCCCACCAGCCTTGGAATACCAGTGATTAAACTTGTTCAAGAGATACAAACAGAAGAAGATAGCATGGTGAGGAGAATAAACCAGACAATTCATCTCCAACAAACAAGGGAAGAGGTCTATAACAGAGCTCTAAAAGTTTAGGAGAACATAAAGAAGCTGTTTGACAAAAGAACTAAGGCCTCTGATTTCAAAATTGGAGATAAAGTTCTGAAGTGGGACTCAAGGAGAGAGGAAAAAGGAAAGCACAGCAAGTTCGACAGTTTGTGGCAAGGTCCCTACATCATCCAGACCACTGTGGGTCCAAATGCCTTTTTTCTACAAGAGTTAGATGGTACAGAGTTGTTTGGGGGTCCTGTCAATGGTAGGATGCTCAAACACTACTTCTGTTGATTTCAAACTTCCAATTTCCATTTCCATTTTACATACCATTGCAGTGTTTCTTTTCAAGAAAAAGAGAAAATGTTCCAATAAAAAAAAGAAAAGAAAAAAAAATAGAGAAAAGGAGAGGTTCAGACATGCTCAAAACATGAACCTCTGAAGTGCAAATATTGGCTCTAATATGATCAAAACCTGAGCCAAAGAAAGAAAAGATAGTTGGTTCAAACATGCCCAAAACCTAGACCAACAAAGAAGAAAAAGATTCAGCTCTAACAAGCCCAAAACCAGAGCTGAAATTTAAAAAAAAAAAAAAAAAAAAGGTGACTCTAACAAGCTCAAAACTTGAGTCACAAAGAGAAGAAGGGTGCTTCAAACTTCAAATTTCAAGCCTTCAAAGTTTTGTTTTCAATTTTCTGCAAGTTTCTGTCCATGTGCAACTGTCTTTATGCCTTGGATCCACATCAAACTAGATTGTCTAATCCTATTTTGACTATTTTTAAATTTCTGTTATAGAATATAGAGAAGAAATCTGTTGGACAGTTTAATCCTAGCAGATGTTAGAATAGGTAGAGAAACATATGAGGCCAACAGTTTAATCTTGTCTCATGGAGTAATAAGGGTAGAAATAGAATAGGTTTATTTTCTTGTCTGTAAAAAATAAAAAGATGTAAAGGGTCTGCTAGCTCAAATGCACCCTGGAAGAGAAAATGCTAGGATTGTAGGACAGGTAGGTAGATTGATTGGGAAATTTTTTTTGCTAAATTGATGTCTTCACAATTGTGGTAGCTGAAAATCAAAGAAGAAAGGTGGCTCAAGCAGCAGGCATCTGGCCTACACCAAAGATCATTTTCTGAATTCTTGACTTCTTCAAGAAGAAGCCATCCCCATGTGGAGCCATTGTTAGCCCCCTATAAATTTTTTGACAAGAAAAGTAAGGGGCTAAATTGTTTTTGAGCCTTCAAGGAATGCATCTCCCCTGAAGACACATCATCCTTGAAGCCTCCTGTGCCTTTGCCTTGGATAAACCCCCACCGTTATTCCTAGTTTAAAGGGCCTCACTGATTGTAAAAAACTGTGCTCTAGAAAGGCCTACATTTCCCCTTGTATCCCTACAGAAATATCCCATTTTAACCCTTTTTTCCCTTTTTTCAAAGTCCCCCTTTTACACTATAAATCCTCCCAAGATCCCCTTAAATCCTACATTCACCCCTTGTTTGGTCTAATTCCCCCTTTTTTTTGCTCTATCGTTACCCTTTCCCGGCCTTGAAACGCGCTAAAAATGGGCCAAAAACCCACTTTTCCATATAATAGGGCCTAGCCCCTTTTCAGCCAGCCCCTGAACCGTATTTCCCCCCATGTAGCTTGGCGCTAGAACCTGACGCTAATCCAAAAGGTGCTTATTGAAAATCTCTATCGGGCACATTATTAGTCGTCGATCTGTTTAGATCGGATGGTCTTCGCAGATCAGCATCACGCCATGGTCCCCACCCTTTTCACCGCCCTATCGTATTATCAACCATCTGATCAACCCGCTGATCCAACGGTCCGTATTTCACCCTCCGCCCGGTGGTCCCCGCAATGTGCACTGTTCATAAACCACCGGTTTCCATCACACCGCGTTTGGAGGTTGGGTGGTAATTTTCATTTCGGAGCGATTCCACTCATCAAACGACGCGTGGCAGCGGCACTGTTTGAAAACCGCCCACTCATTGCATGTTATCGTTCGGCACAAAACCCGGTGCGATATGCATATCAACCATCCGATCTGAAGCCCTCCATCCAACGGTCATCACACCCCGAAGATGCGCAGAAATTAACCCAAGGCAACCGTACCCCTAGCCCACCATCCGTCGCCCTTCGATGCATCCTCCACCGTTGATCTCCTCCTGCGATTGGACGGTCTAGATTTAATGCGTGCCTGCCATTAACCCCATCCCGCCACGTCATATGTCCACGTGTTTTAGTCGCATTGTCGCTTGTCCCTTTATATATTCCATTCAAAGGTCAATTTCAAAGGTTTTGCATTAAAAATTGGCTACACTCCGCCCACGTTCACCAGACCATGTTCCACTGTTATGCTGCATTTTCCACCAGGATCCTGCACTATTCCGCCATCTCACCAGTCTGCATGGCCACTCTCGTTGTCCCCATTGCATCCACCACCCCCATGCATGGTTTTCTTAATATGTTTGTGTGTTTTGTAGGGTTACAGAAAGGCGGATAACTGCCATGATCCGTACGCACTATTGTAATGGCACAATTCACAGAGGAAGCTAAATTCAGAGCCTGGTATTACAGGAAAATGTCCGGAAAGGTGTCTGCAACATAAATTTCATTAAAGGACAGATTTCGAACTCTGCAAAACCTCTACGGCGCCATTAAAGCTCAGTTTTCCACTGACAGAGATAGTTCAAAGCAGCAAGAAGTATCAGTGAGAGAATTAAAGGTCTAAGGCACATTATTGAATATATTAAGCCTTAATCCAGTGTTTAAAGGGCAAGGTACCAGAATCGAAGACCCCGTGGATCGCTCAGAAGGTCCAGTGCATAGAAAACCATAATAGCAGGGTTTTGACATCAGCAGAACGTTCTTCCGTCTAAGGACAGGTTTCCCATACCGTCTGTATTCTATACCGTGTTCTAGGGAGATTTACGGTCCTGACAACAGTCCTGATGCTATTAGAGCATTTGATTTTCAGTATGGTAGACCCTAGCATCATTTATTTACCTTTTTTTTTATTCACCAGAAGTACTACAAAATGCTGCAGCAGAGTACATCAGAGACATGCCCGGAGTAATTGGGAACCTGTAGAAGACCACTCTTGCATCCAAAAGAGTGCCAAAGATAAATGCACAGGGTTTAAATAGAATGGGCCTCGACCCTCTTCCTTTCCTGAGTTTTAATGCTGCATTTAGTTTTCACCTACTTTCTCTGCTCCAGTTGAGCTATAAATTCGTGAAGGAACTCATTGTAAAGGTTGTTGATCAGTTATCAGAGAATTGCAAGCTATTTCTTTTGAGACATAGTCTCTGTGTAAAGTTGTAAGATAGGCCGAGGAAGATGTTTTCTGACTGAGTATCCAGCTATTGGCAATGTTGTGCTTGACTAGTGTTGCTTTTTAATATGACAAGCACATTTCTTTGGATCCTGATCTAAAGCAGCGGTGATGTTTTTCTATCTTTGTATTTGTGTTTAATTTACATTTCGTTTCATTTCATTTCTACTAGCTTGCATCAGAAATCTAGCATAGGATTTACCCTTGTTAGGTACCCTATGTTTCTGCTCTCCTTGCCTTTGATGTTTTCTACTAAATGTGTTATCTAAGAGTTTATTTCAGTTAATTTAACCAGTGTAGTGGATGTTATTTCCTGCTAGCTGATGTATGAATTAAATGAATATGTTCTTAGATGTTCTTGTTAGGATTTAATTGAAAGAATTGGGAACACTGGGAGGTCTAGAACCCTGTTTCTATCTCACTAGGATCCTTTTCAATTGATTGAACCTTTCTAAGATCCCTCAAGTTGGAGGCCGAAGCATTGAGAGTTCAAAGTCTCTCTCTGATCTCAGGTCTTTAACTTTGTGTTCTAAATATTTATTGTTTCCCCCTCCCTTACCATTCCATATCACACTATCATCTTTAAGATCCAATGTTTTAGATGACTAGCCCAACTGAAAGCCTGCACATTGAATAGCAAGTAAACCCTTTCCTAACTCCATTGCCCAATGGTTTTGAATGCTCCTTGGAATGCTTCACCTCTGCCTAAATCCTCTTTGCTCATCCTTGTCTTACATTGAACCCTTCTTTCCTGATGACCAACAACCAAACAAACAATCAAACAAATAAACCCTGTGCCTATAACTAGTCTAATATCTTAACCTTTGAGCTTTTAAGTCATATATCTTTGAAATATCATAGAGATATCCCTCTCTGGACCCAAGAGGGCTAGATCCCGAGGTCTAAAAGTGGTTTTATGTTGTCTCATCTTTTGGTCTTGCCAATCTGGCCAAAACATGGGAACCCCAACACTCTTAATGATGAATGAAATTTAAATAAGTTTCTTGCCTTTCTATGTTTCATCTAAATGTTTGTCTTGGTTGATTATCTTCTTTCAGTCTAAAATCAAAAGGATTAGGTTTGCTTATGCCTTTGATTCTCTTGCTATGCTCATAAATATTCTAACTCTCTCAGTTTACAAGTACATAAAGGATTCATATTTTTCCCTTTATTAGCTTATTTTTCTCAAGCTTAATGTTCACCTCATGACCCTTCACAACCTTAAAAGATCCACCAACCAAGTTAAAATTTCCCTACAAATGCTCTTGAAACCATTGATGAACTTATCATGACCTTGTTAGACTCCATTGCCCAATGACTTAACAATCTCCCATGTTTTCTATCTAAATCCATCTGAGCATCATACCCAACCAAAAAAAATCAAAATAACCTGCACCTTAACATCTAGCTGAAAATCAACCCAAATCAACAAACAAGTTCACATCTTTGCACCTACTATACCTCTCCAAACCTAGGAAGGCTAGGTCCTTGGATTCCAATGCTTGGTTTGATGTTGCCCCTATCCATTTGTATCTCAATCAATCTAGCAAATTACGGGGACCTAACAGCTATTGGCAAGTGTTTGAGGGTGATGAACAAACTGATGATTTTTTACAATCTAGGAATGAATTTACATTGACACAGCTAAGTTTAGGGCATGATGAAGATGTTTCTACAGAAGAAAAAACCTTAAAAACAAAGCTGCCACCTTTTGCCGATACAAACCTACTTACACATCCTTATGAGGTATAAATGATTGAGGATCCAGACCAAAGGGACCTTGAGGTTTTAGAGTGTAAAGTTGATACATTACTAAGAGGCCTAGCACCATTAGAGGAGCTTTTTGACTTTAATGATGTAGCTAAGAAACCAAAAATGGAATCGATAGAGAATGATGTAGAGGAGTGTAACATTGGCAGCCTAAAGGAACCTAAAATGATCAAACTCTCCAGAACTCTTCCTCCTCACATAAAACAAAGATATATTGAAATTTTTCAAGAATTTAGAGATGTTTTTGCATGGGGGTATGAAGATTTAAAATCATATGACACAAGCATTATTCAACATGAAATTCCTCTTAAAGAGAATCAGAAACCCTTCAAACAAAAATTGAGAATAATAAACCTTGTTATATTACCTTTAGTTGAGAAAGAGATCAAAAAGATGTATGATTCCGGGATCATAGTTTCCCTTCGATACTCAGAGTGGGTTTCCAACCTTCTGTCAGTTAGGAAAAAGACTGGAGAGATTAGACTTTGCATTGACTTTAGAAATCTGAACAAGGCCTCCTTAAAGGACAATTACCCCTTTCCGAAAATAGACCACATACTTCAAAAGGTAGTTGGCTCTAAAATAATCTCACTGCTTGATGGTTTTTCCGGCTACAACCAAGTACTAGTACTCCCCAGTGACCAACACAAAACTGCCTTCACCACACCTTGGGGTACATTCATGTACGTTAAAATTAAATTTGGGTGAATGAATGCAGGGGCCACTTTCCAGAGAGCCATGGACATATATTTCTCAGAAGACATAGGCTACTTCATATTCATTTACCTTGATGACATCATCGTATACTGTAAGACCGATGAAGAACACTTGATTCACTTGAGAAAGGTTTTTGAAAAATGTAGGAGGTATGGCCTTTCCTTGAATCCTAAGAAAAAACTATTCGGTCTCCAGGAAGGAAAACTCCTAGGCCACATCATCTCAGAAGAGGGAATCAAAATATACCCCAAGAGGATTGAAGGCATTTTACAAATCAGCCAGCCCAGAAACATTAAGGAGTTACAATCTTTCATCGAGAAGATAAAATTCTTAAGGAGGTTCATTCCCAACCTTGCTGAACTCTTGAGGAATATTACCAACATGCTTAAAAAGTAAACAGGAGTTAAATGTATCTTGGAAGCTAAACAATCTTTTGAATTGGTCAAACTAGCCCTCACTCAAACACCGGTCCTAATCAGTCCCGATTTCACCAAAAACTTCTACATTTTCTCATTTTTCTCTGAACACACCATTGTTGCAGTGTTACTACAAAAGAACATGATAGGGCAAGAAAATCCTATATCCTTCTTCAGCAAATCCCTTAGAGATGCTCCTCTTAAGTATAACATCATGGAGAAGCAAGCCTATGCCTTGATTAAAGCATTGAAATATTTTAGAGTTTATATCTTACATTCTCACATCATTACTTTTTTCCCACATATTGTTGTGAAAGATATTTTGAATCAAGACCCTGATGGTAAAAGGGGAAAGTGGATTGCTATTATCTTAGAATATGACTTAGAAATTAGACCAACTAAACTGGTCAAAGGACAAGGGCTCGCAAAACTTATGCTGAATCAAATTTCCAAGCTTTAGATATGAATATGGTTGATGCTTTAGAAGAACAAGAAGAGTGCACAACTCCCTATATTGAAGAAACATTTCTCAATTCATCTTGGTATGCTGATATCCTGTATGTCCTCTTTTATCTTAATGCTCCACCTACATTATCAAAGAAAAAATCTAGGTTCCTTAAACAAAAATATTTGAATTTCTGCATTATAGATGGAATGTTATATTGGAAAAACTTTGTAGGCATATTTCTTAAATGTTTGCTAGAGGATGATGCAAGAAAGATAATGCATGAGCTACATGAGGGAGAATGTGGAGGCCATATCTACTAGAAAACCACAGCTAACAAGATCCTTAGAGCTGGCTACTATTGGCCTACCCTATTTCCCGACACCCACAAACTAGTCATGGCTTGCCATAAGTGCCAATTTTTTTATGGCAAGAGAAAGCTCTTACCTTTTCCTTTACATCCCATTACTGTTGAGGCCCCTTTTCAACAATGGGGTTTGGACTTCATTGGTGAGATCCACGCTGCTTCATCTACCCAACACAAGTGGATCCTTATTGCTGCTGATTACTTTACCAAGTGGATAGAAGCCATCCCCTCTATAAATTCCAGCGACTCAGTCATTATCAAATTTCTTGAGACCAACATCCTTTCTAGATTTGGTTGCCCCAGAAAAATCATCACAGATAATGCTGCTACCTTCACATTCAAAAGAATGGTTGACTTGTGTTATAAATATCACATCACATTAGGACATTCCACAGCTTATTACCCTCAAGGTAATGGGTTAGCCGAGTCTTCCAACAAAATCTTAGTCAATATCATCAAGAAGCTTCTAGAATAGAATAAAAAGGCATGACATGGCAACCTAGTGCATGCATTATGGGCTGATAGACTAACCACCAAGAAATCCATTGGTATGTCTCCCTATCAACTGGTATATGGCATGGATGTCATTTTCCCAACATCCTTGGGAGTACTGGTGATGAAGCTTCTCCAAGAAGCACAATCAGAAGAAAATGACATGCAAAGGAGGTTGAATCAAACCATTCATTTACAGCAGACAAGGGAGGAGGTTTACCAAAGGACATAAGCAGTACAAGAAAATATAAAGAATATTTTTGACAGGAGGGCCAAAGCAAATGATTTCCAAGTTGGAGATCAAATATTGAAATGGGACTCAAGGAGGAAAGACAAAGGTAAACATAGTAATTTTGAAAATTTGAGGAAGGGACCATACATCATCAGTTCAGCTAGCAGGAATAATGCTTTCTTTTTACAAGAGCTGAATGGAGGAGAGATTTTTGGAGGTCCTGTAAATGGCAGGACACTCAAGCACTAATTTTGTCAAGAATCCTAATTTGAATTTATTACTCATTATACATACCACTGTTTGATGAAAATATATAAAGAGAAAAAAAAAAAAAAAACAAAAAATGAAAAGAGGGCAGATTTGAAAAGAGGTAAAGCCCCATACCCAAAAAATAGAACTACTAAAAGTGTGTAAGCTTAAATACCACTACTGGTGCATAAAGAAGTCTTGTTTCAGTCATTTAGCCTAATCATGGCTGAAACATGTTTTAAATTTATTGTTGATAAGTTAGTGAAAGATATATTGGTCAAATTATTCAAGCTTGACTTGTCAAAAGGATAGATTAGGGAGAAAGATACTAGTTCCACATGCTTAAAAAAGAACCAAGGAGAAAAATAGGGATGAATAGCAAACAATGTATCCTAGCCCTGATTTTTCTAGTCTTATTTTGTACAAAAATAACATTTTTGTGCAGCTTGTTTCTTATGCCACAAAACCATGGTGAGTCAAATTGTCTAATCCTGATTTAACCATGCTTTCAATTTCATGTTTATATATTAGTGAATGAATCCTGTCAAATAGCTTAATCTTGATAGTTGAGCAGTCTAGGTAGAGAATAAAAGGAGTTCATTAGCATAATCTGAACTCCTGGAAGAAATAAGATAGAAGTAGATAGTTTGTTTTGTCTTCGAAATAAAAAGATGTCAAGGTTGCTAGTCCAAATGCACCTAAGGAAAAAAAAAATGTTAGGCAAGTAGGTTGGGTAGGTAGAAATGAATTTGAGCTAATCATGTCTTTCAGATTGTTGAGATCATAGCTTCAAGCAAACATCAGCAAATTAAAAGAGGTAGAAATCTGCCCAATGGATGAGGCACTAGTCTCCATAAAGCCAGAGATCTGAAGTTCTGGACACCTCCTAAAAAGGAGCTGCCCTCCACAAGTGGAGCCACTGTTAGTCATTAGTAAATTTTTGCCTTGTTGGTGACTAAATTATTATCCCAATATTTCTAGAAACAAAGTTCATAAACATTGTGAATTCTAGAAATCTCACTGCCTTGATTATCCTTAAGATATTTTTTCACTAATTCATCATAACATCATGTCAAGATTTGCTTACCAGTCCCAAAAAATCCATTAGAGGCTCATGTCACTCATTTTGTCTACATTTTGTCACCTTTGGCCTAAATCCTCTATTTTTTTTTGCCTAAACCCCCACTGCTACCGAAGGCCACCAATCAAACAGCTCTGATGTGTCTCCCCAAAATACCCCAAGCATTGATATCTATGTAGGCTCTTTAGATAAATCAAGTACATTGGATTTTGGATCTTCAATATATCAGTTTATCATAAACTCTATCTTACACTTGATGATCCCAAATTCTAAGTTTTAGTCCAAAAGCCAAGTCCAAGGAACCTTCCACTAGGTCACCTAGGGTTTCACAAAGTCATAGGGTGGATTTGGTATCCTAAAAACTCTGTTTTTCCTGTATGAAGAAACTGCATTCGAAGAAGAAAGAAGCAAGTGATTTTGTCCAAAACTCATCAAAGAGGTCATTCAAGGAAAGCCTTTTTGGCCTAAATCACAAACCTTGCAGGGGGACAACTGCCCCTTGCTCACGTTTCTGCCAAAGAAAAAAATGGCCATCAACCTAGAAAAAAGGTAATGGGAAAATCATCACAAGAAGACCATCAACAACAAAGAGAAAGCAACAGGCATATGTTTGAAGAGAATTAGGGTTTGTGAATGATTTGGCAAAACAAGTGAAACAAAGTAGAAAATCAGTACATGGGCTAAAAGGAAAAAGGTCACCTCAACTCCATCAAGTGCACATTGAATACTTTAAGAAATACTTAATGAGTTTTGAGAAGTTTCAGAGAACTTAGAAGACAACACTATTTACTTTTTTCTAAATAGCCCTAAAACCTAGGAGTTTGGGAAGAATGACAAACTGGTTAAAAAAATGATGATAAAGCCTCCTTCATAATATAAGATGGCATTCAAAGGGTTTCAAGCTGCTATATAAGGGTTTGACAAAGAGGCACTGATTCCACCTCACCAAAGGGACAAAAAGGCAAAGAGTATCATTACAAAGGCATGAGTTTTCAAAAGGTACAATCAGAGGTCTTAAAGGGATCAAAGGAGGCAGACATAAGCAATACTTCACTACACCAAAGGAAGAAAGATGACAAAGAGTATCAGTGCAAAGGCTTGACTTTTAAAATAAAATTCAAAGACCTCTTAAAAGGGATCAAAAGGAAGGTAAGCATGAGGTGAAAGGATAGTGACAAAGGAAAAATGTGTGTAGGCACCTGCAAAAATAGAAGTGGCCAAGGGAGACACAAAATGGTTTAAAAGACTGCTAACCTTTCCCACCAAAGATATATCACTAGAAAACTAATCAAAGGAACAAAAAATTAATTGATCTAAGAGAAGTAAAGCCTCCAGCAAGGGTTTCCTTATCAAAAGTATATTTTGCAAAATATATCTAAACATGAATGACACTTCTACAGGACTGTAAAAAATGGTTACCTACAGGAAGATTGATAAGGTCAAAATAAACCTAAATGTATCTCATGATGATTACACATCTAAAGACCAAAGTGTTGTTGATGCCAACTGCTAGGGTTTTCACACCAAGAAGTTTTCACTGTCTCAAAGAGAAAGCATGACAGAATGTTAGTTAGAAGAGAGGCAAAATTCTTCTTTCAGTCTATTCACCAAGCAATCAAAGGCATCAAAAATACATGATTGAAGATTCCAAGTTAAAGGTATCAAAATGATCACAAGTTTGTTGTTTACAAGTGTTGAAATTCATGAAAGGGATATAGTGAACAAAACCTTCAAAAAGGGCACTAATGTCACTGTCTACCTATTTTCATCAAAACTTTGTCAAAATGACCTTTGCTTTTCAAGAAAAGGTTCATGTTTACAAATGTGGGTAAAAGGCACAGTTTGAGCTTGTTGAAGAGTTTGCCAATTTAAGGTGGGCATCAAGATCATCTAACAAGACAAAAAACCATTTTTAGGACTCTGCGACCTACAGGATAAAAAGACCAAAAGGGCAGTGAAAAAGTGGGAAGAGAAATAAACATTAGAAAGTGAGTTTTGATCATGAAATATTTTTCAAAAGGGAGTATAAAGGTCTTCTTTACTTCTCCCCCAACTCATTTGTGTCTTTGAAGGAGAAGCAGAGCCGTTGAAAACAATTTTTAGGGTTTTCTGCAAATTTGGTTGAGATTTTCAGGCGCTACGCACCTATGGAGGCGCTACGCATAGAGTCGTTAGTGCTGCGCACAAAGGAGGTAGGTGCAGTGTCAAAATACACTGTGCTACGCACCGGTGGGCCAACGCTATGCAACGGCAGAGGCGTTGCGCACAGGCCCAGGTTCGACCCGACTTTCCCGCCATTGAAATGACGTCGTGCATGAAAAGCGCCCGACAGGCATGACAAACTACCCAAGGTGCCCACACCTAACCCGGCGCTACGCACAGACCGAAAAAATGCCCGACCCGACCCATCGCTACGCATAGGGAAGGCCTAACAGGAACGGCCTGTCGGGTGGCACTACACACAGAGGGGATTTGGCTAAAATTGCCAAAAAATTTCCAAAATAAATTTTTTTTTCCTCCATGCCCCTGCACAAAGTTTGAAAAGGTTGGTGATCTTTCTTCCTTGCCTTCCAAGTGATATTTTTCATAATCAAGTAGAGTATTAAAAACATAATTTTCCCAAACCCCAATCTTCATGGAAATCAAATATTTGACCTTCTAGGGTAGGATTTACCCATTGGAGAGTTGTCATTGGTGTAAAGACACTCAATACCAGCAAGCCTACTTCTAAACTATGAAATCATTCCTATACCTACTTCATTTTGCCCTCCATTTTCTAAAAGTTTTCCCTCACCATCCTTCATTCTTCCTCCCTAGACCTAAAAGCTCTTACCAAGCTAAAACCATTTTGTTCAAGAACGCAATCAGTCACCATGTCTGAGGAAGAGATCAATACCAGTAGTGATGAAGACCAAAGGCCTATCAAACTAAAGCATAAGGGAGGAAGGAATAATAGGTTTGAGCCCTTGGATACAATTCAAAACACCTCCTCTCCCATTATCCTTGCATGTTTTCAAGATTTTGGATGCTATCAGTTCTATGAGAAAGTTAAACAGGTCCAAAACCACTCAGTTTTGACTAGGTTGTTCATTCTCAGCCTACAAAACCACCAGGTCAACCTAGCAGGAGTAAAGTTTGAACTATCATCTTAATCCATTTCTAAAGCCACAGGAAGAATAGATATTGGTGAGAGATGGTTCAAGCAGAAGAAGTTGGCCTTAAGCTACTATGAGCCCTTCCTCAAACCTAGTTGTCAACAGGGCTGCAAGGCTGTTTTCCCCTTCTCCCACCTACAAGAGAGATGTGCCCTACTGATGAGGCAGATTATTAAGTACTTCACTTGTGAGGGGAGGTACTCCAAGATTTATTCATATCACATAAGGCTGTTAATGCACTTCACCAGGGTTAAATTCCTAAACCTACCATACTATCTCTACCGGAGCATTGACAAGATGGCTTCAGTGGTCAAGAAAAGAAGTTATGCCCATAAAATGCAAAGCCTTTTCCAGCACTCCTTGGTTAAGATGATTGTTTTACACCAGCTATAGAAGCAGTGAACCCCTTGGGAATTTTTCATCTCACATGACATATTTTCAAATCCCCAAGCCTTCATTCAGCAAAATTTGTCTTCCACTTCACACTCACTTACCTCCACTCCTCCATTTCCTCCACCTATGCCTTCTACACAAAGAAACTTACCTCTTTCTTCTTCTCCTGATGCGTCAAGTGAAGATGATGACAGTGGTAATGAAGAACAAGCAGGTGGCAGTAAGAATGCAGAACAAGCAGATGATAGTGGGAATGATGAAAACAGTGAGGCAAATACAGATTTTGATGAGGAACAAGGAGGTGGCAGCAGCAATAAGGAACAAGAAGATGATGATGGAAATGATGAAGACAGTGGGGCAGAAACATAGTTTAATGAAGAAGAGCAACAGGATGATGATGACAATGAAGAAGGAGATGAACATGGTAGCCATAAAGATAAAGACAGTGAGCACTTGGAGGAAGATAGTGATGGTAGTGATACCAATGAATCACTCCCAAGTACAGGAAAAGGTGGTGCTAATGAGCAATATGAAGACCAAGAGGATAATGAAGAAAATGGTGAGGATGATAGTCAGCAAGAAAGTGCACACGACAGCCAAGAAAAAAATGTGCATGAGCATGACAGTGAGCACAGTCATAGTGAAAACAGTGACCATATGAATGAAGATGATGAAATTGAAGAAATAGAGGGAGATGATGAGGAAATAGAAGATGAAAAACAGGTAAATGATGAAGCTGAAACAGAGTTTGAAGAGACAGGAACTGACCAAGGCAATAACACTGATAGGAAAGTCGATGATGAGCAAGAAAACCAAGGAAATAGTCATAACAGTCATGACACTAATCAGTCTCTAACTGACAAAGAGAATCAAAGTGATAGTGCAGTAAATGATAATGAAGAGGAAATTAATGAAGGATAGAACCGAAGTGAGGCAAGTGAAGAAGATAATGATCAATTTGAAGGCCAATGTGGCAGTATAGAAGATAGTGAGGAAAATGAAAATGATAGTGATGTTGAAGGTCAAGAAAGCAGTTACCCAATGGGGTATGAGGTGACTCATAGAAGCCATGGAAAAACTGAAAAAGCTAGTGACAACACTAAAGGTCAAGGCAATGATGAACACATTCAAAACTACCATTTTCACTCCTCTCACATGCACATATCACAGAGGGAAGAGAGATGTGTTTGCTGCCTCAAAAAGGAAAAGGACCATCTCTTCTCCAGATATCAAGCCCAAGGACAAATGCAAGGAAAAGATAGAAAGGGTTGAGCAATAGGTAAAGGTAAGGAGAAGTAAGAGAATCAAGAAAACTACTCAAGAGCCTTAATTCATTGATCTAGACAGTGACAATGAGGACAAGGAAATGGCCACCAGATTGCTACTCTTAACCAAAGATGCACAAATTAGGGAGTGGGAAAGAGATTTTGAGATGGCACAAGGTGTCATTCAGTATTACAAAGATGAGCACAAGCACTTCAAGAAGGTGAAAAGAGGCCTTGCTGTCCAGAAGAAAATGACCAAGCACTATGCAAAGAAACATAAGCTTGTTTGCGCCAAATTGAAGGAGGCCCTCATAGAGCTAAAAAACCTAAAAAGGGAAAAAGAGCATGACAGCCTTGGATTTTTGGCTGAGGCTTCTCAACAGGTGTACAAGGCCTCTTGAGGTACCTTTCCACAAATTTTGAGCCAAATTGAACAAAATTTTGTGTTTTTGAAATTTTGAGGCCTCCGTGGGCAACACCCTAGGTGCTACGCACAAATTTGGTGCATCCTCAGCTTTAAAACTTTATATTTTTGGATTCCTCTCATCACCGGCAGTCTGCTCACAAAATTTCAGATCATTTGGAGCAGTTTTGACCCCCCCAAAGGGTCAAAAAACATCACACTTTTGACTTTTCTCCCTTATTTTCAGGCAAGGTGCTACGCACAAAGAAGTGTTGGGAGAAATGTTTTTGGATAGTCAAATGGCACTCATTTAGGAAAAATCAAGCATTTCTAGAAATTAGACTCATCAGGATTTCCAACGAGCCATCACAGAGCCAAATCCAGCATCGGGAAGGGGTCCAAAACTCAGCCACAAAAGACCCTATTTTCTACTGAAGTGGCGCTGCACACAGAGATTGTTTAGTGTGTTTTCGACCAAAAGTCAACAAAACACACTCATTTATTGCAAATAGATATTTTTGAGTTTTTTGAGGCAAAACACTCTAGAATTAGGTGCAAATAGTTATTTTGGCATTTATTTCTTACGATATTATATGCCTTGGACCTTGCATGGTCTCTTGGCCATAAATGACATTTATGGTTAAATTTGACATTTTCCTACCATATTTAGGGTTTTAGTCCTCCTTTGTTCCATAAATAGAGCATGAGGCCCTTATGTATTTTGTTGGCATTTGATGAGTTTTGAGAGAAATATACATGGTTTTATGAGCTTGGAGAAGAAATTGGAGTTGTGGAGTTGATGAATGGCTTGTTTGGCTTGATGATGGAGAGGCTTGTTTACAATATTCCTTAGCTTGGTGAATGGTGATGTCTTATTAATTTGTTTATGTTTCCTTGTTATCATTATGTTTCATTTATCTTGGTTGCTATAAATCAGAAAAGTATAGGTTGAGACATGCTCTTTGAGGCACCTCAGTCCTCCTGTTTGTTATAGCCTTGATGTTTTCCTCTGTTTGGTCTGCTTAAGGAATTCTTGATTGCTCCTTAGGTTCACCTAAAATTGCTTTTTTTTATGAATGGTTAGTATTCTAGTTTACAAGTATGATTCACGGTATGCCCTGCTTATTTTAATCTTTCAAAGCCCTATCTTTAAGCCTTTCTTTGGAATATTGTCTGCTAGGTTAACTCAAAGAGGTCTCGTTCGATCTTGCCCTTTGTCCATGCTTATCAACTTGTTTCAGAGTTCTTATAGTTTTATTTATGATGTTTAGGAGTTCCCTCTTCATATATTGAGTTATTGTGCTATCATATATGTTTTCCCAAATTCTGAAGGTGAATTTCTAAAGTTATAAGCTCTTACGCTTTCTATGTTTCACTGAAATGTTTATCTTGGATATTTATTGGTTTAATATATATCATAGAGTAAATGGTTTGCCCTAGCTCTTGCTTAGTATCTTGTGTTGATCATATTTAAGACCTCCTTGTTCATAGGTATTTGAAAAAGGATTCTTGATTTCCCTTTGCCCTACTTTACTCACAAACTTGATGTCCATCCCATTTCACTCATAACCCTAAGGATCCATTAACCTTGCTAAATTGGCCTTGCACTGCACTTTGATTCATTATTGAGACACCCTTGAATTTTATTGACTCCATAGCCCAATGGCTTTGACATACTATCACTCCACCTATCCTACTTAACCATCTTACCCAACCAAAAAAATCAACAAACCCTACACTTAACAACTAGCCTAAAATAAAAAACCTAAGAGAAAAAAGAACACATCCCTTGCACCCAATAGAGAGAGCCCTCTCCAAGTCTAGGAAGGCTAGGTCCTAGGACTCCAAAGACTGGTTCCATGTTACCTTTTCATTTGGTCTACCAATTTGCCAAATCACGGGACCCTAACAAACTTATCATGCCTCTATAATCAAAAGAAAGGTTAAGTTCATAACTTTAGCAAACCTGCATGCAAACAGTGTAAAAGGGTTAGTGAGAAAAGAAAAGGGACTTTCAAACATTAGAAAGTGGGTTTTCATAATTTAATCAAATTCATATCATCTATAAAAGCTAATTTCACATTTCAAATGAATCATTCTTGCGTGTCAAAAGACCAAGAGCACTCAAGAGAGAAAAATTCGGGAGTTTCCTAAGAAAAGTTGGGCAAAATATTTTGGCGCTACGCACTTGGCCTTTCTCCTCTATTCAAATTTTGAAGGCATTGTGCACTTGGGAAGTGGCGCTGCGTGCCTGGCAGAGTGTTGCGCTCTTGCCCGACATGACCCATTGCATATTTTCTTGGCGCTGCGTGCTCATAACTGGCATTGCGCGCCTGGCCTTGGCACTGCGCCCTCAGCCTTGGCGCTGCACTCTTGGACAGGAAGGGTTTCTAAACCCTACAACCACTCGAACCACTCCAAAACTCCTCTGAACTCTTGCCAAAGGTCCTCCAAGAAAATCTTAAGGGTAAGTACCTAACATAAACCTATCTTCAAGAAATTTTGGTGTTTTCTTAATTGAATGAAATCAAACCCTAAAAGAAACCCTAAAAATCAAGCTTGAAATCACTGCCTATATGCTTATTTCATCTCCCTAGACAGAATATCAGTTATAACAAGGGCTATTATAGTGCTCAAGGGTTATCACTCATCCATGCTTTCCCCTACATCCTTTCCCTGCATACACTCAATCCCTTCACTTGCAAAACTGACATCTTATTACCCTCCCTTCATCTCATTTTCACATCAATCCTAGGGTTGGGAAAACAGAGTTTTCAAAATGTCAGAGGGAGAGGACAGTGGAAGTGGTGGAGAAGCCCAAGTGTGAAAGAGGCATGATCACAAGGGAGGAAAGATAAATATATTTGAACCCCTCAACACAAGGGAGCTTATGGCATCTCCCCTTACTATTTCATGTTTCAAACACGTAGGTTGCTTTGAATTTTGTGAGAAGGTGCAGCAAGTGAAAAACCATCCAGAGCTAAAAAGATTATTTATCATTAACCTACATGACAAGCAAGTCAATCTTGTTGGGGTTACATTTGAGTTGTCTACAGATTCCATTGAAAATGCTACAGGAATACCAAGTGTGGGTGAGAAGTGGTTCAAGCAAGAAAACCTAGACATGAGTTACTTTGAGCGATATCTAAAACCTAGGTATAAAGATCACCACATGTCCATCTTTCTTTTTTCACATATGCTTGATAGATATGCACCCATGATGAGGATCATAATGAAGTATTTCACATGTGAGGGAAGATTCTCTCGCCTCTACTCATAACACATCAGGCTTCTTATACATTTTACTAGAGTGAGGATGTTGCATATACCATATTACCTCTTCCAGAGCATTGAAAAAATGTCCTAGATAGTGCAAAAGAGAGACTAACCTCAGCAAGTGAAGAGTTTATTCCATCACTCACTTATCAAAATGGTGGTTATGCACCAACTACAACAGAAAGGCATTCCATGGGAGACCTTCATTTCCCATGAGGTTTTCAATACTCCATAAGGCCACCATCAACAAGATTTTCCTTCATCTTCTCATACTCCCATTCCTACTCCTCCATCACTTCCTGTTGTTCCTACATCTCCACTCACTCAAATTCCTTCACCCCATGATGACCCTTCCACTTCACCATCCACGCACATTCCTACACCCCATGATGACACTCCTTCATCACCCTTCCACAATCCTTCACCCTCATCTCATGATACCACAGCATCCAACAATGAGGCAAATGGTAGTGATACAGATGACACTGAGATGGTTGACATAGAGAATTTTCCTTTGACCTATCAAAGAGGTCATAAGCAGGTGTTTGCTTCACAGATTGTGGAAGGGGCCCTGCCTTCATCATCAACAAAAAAACTTGAAAAAGGTAAGGAAAAGGTTGCAGAGAAGGACATTGTTGAAAAGGAGGATGAGCATGAAACTGAACAAGAGTTTCAAATTGTTGACCTTGAGAGTGAATATGAGGATAGGATCACAAACATGTTGATCAAGAGTAAGGATGCCCAGGTTAGGGAGCTATAAGATAATCTTGGCAGGGAAAATAATGTGGTCAACTTCCTTGAGGTAGAAAACAAGCAATTAGAGACAGAGAAAGCCATTAGTGAGGTCAGAGCTATCAGAGCTCGGAAAGAGGCTGGAAAGTCCAAGGCATTGCTAGATGAAACCGTTGTAACTCTTGATGACATTGAGGATGAGGAAGAATAACTTCCTAGGAAGAGGCCAAAGACAATTGGTTTGAAGAAGGCTTTAGCCAAGGAAAGAGAGAAAGAGACAGCATTGGCAGAGAAGCTCACTCCAAGTGAGCTGCTTTCCATGGAAATTAGCTATGATAGAGAATCTTGGCTAGAGAGAGCCAATGTGAACCTAGAGGGTCAGCTTGAAAATGCAAAAAGAGACATTGGCCTGCAGAAGAATATGGAAAAGCATTATGCCATGAGGAATAGGATTGCAAGGGCCAAGCTCAAAAGAGCCCTTGCAAAAATTCAAGCCCTAAATGAGGCAAAGGAGAAGGAGAAACTTGACATCCTTGCTGATGTATCCTTCCAAGCCTCCAAAACATGATCAGCAAAGAAAATTCCAAATTTTGGCACTTGGTGCACATTTTGAAATTTTGAGTGTTTGGCCAGCAGAATAAAGGGCCAAACGTGCAGCGCCACTAGCGATGTGCTCTTTTTGTGGCACTCAAATGGGTAAAAATCAACATTTCCATGATTTTCATGCTAAGTACATCATCCACAGAAAATTTCAGGTCATTTGGAGCAAAGATGGTCCCTCAAAATGGCCAAAAACCACCTAAAAAACAGCTTTATGCCCTCTTTTCAACAATGGCACTGCGCCCTTAGCAGTCTTGGGAAAATGGATTTTTGATTAGGAAAATGGGTAAAAATCTGAAAACTAAAGGAAAATCTGGAAACCAGATAGGACAAGCTTTCCAATGAGCTATCATAGAGCTCATTTGGACACCGGGAAGGCCTCCAAAACTCAGCTGCAAAAAGGGAAATTTTTCCAGTTTTGGTGTTGCGCCCTTGGCCTAGCGCTGTGCCCTTGTACCTTGGCGCTACACCCTTGCTATAAATTCAACAAAAAACACTTGGAGTTATTTTGAAAGTTATTGTGAGGCCTTAAAGGTCAAATGATTCCCAAGTTAGCTTAGAAGTTATGTTAGAATTTATTTTTGCATTTATGAGCTTGGGATATTTGTGCCTTGGGCCTTGCATGGTCTCAATGGTCAAATGCATTTATGATGCAATTAATGACTTCTAAAACCCTAGCTAGGGTTTACTTCACCATTTTGGCAGTTAAATATTGCATGTAAGCCTCATTGTGATTTTTGGTTGGTTGTTGATCTGAGCATAGACTCTGAGTTGTAATGAAGTTTTCTTTGGAGCCTTGTAAATCTCTTGGATTGAATATCAATGGAACCAGCACATTCCTAGGATTCATGAACTCTGTTATATGGTGATGTTCTTCCACTCTTTTCAATATTTTCCTTTGTTTTACATTATGTTCATTGCTTCTCTGATGATAGAACATAAATTTTAGGTTGAGATAGGTTGTTTTGGCACCTCAACTCTGTCTGTCATTACTATCTCTATGTTTTCCTCTGAAAGCAATAATTAGAGAATTCTTAACTACTCTCTAGGATTACTTGTTTGTTGTTTTGAGGCCTGTTTAGTGAATTCTAGCTGAATAATTCTTAACTACTTTTCAGTTTTACCAAGCTATTGTCCTGAAGGCTTTCCTTGTTTGAAGTATAGTTAAAGGATTCTTGATTTCCCTTTAAAACCTACTAAATTCATAAGTTACTATCATCATATACTCATTTTATCTAAAATATCCATTTGGCTTTGTTAGCTTGCCCTATGAAACACCCTTGATTTATTGTTGTACTCTTCAAGCCTTTCATAGACCCCATAGCCCAATGGTTTGAATTTCTCTTACTCTATATGTTTTACTTAACAAGCAACCCAACCAAACAAAACAAAACAAACAAACCCTATCACTATAACTAGCCTAAAATCAATACCCTAAGAAATCAATCAAGTTACATCTTTCACACAAATATAGACAGCCCTCTCTGAGTCCAGGAAGGCTAGGTCCTAGGGCTCCAAAGTTGGTTTGATGTTACCCTTGTCTATTTGGTCATTGTCAATCTGCCAAATTACAGGGACCTAACAAGTTATATTTGAACTAAGTGGTAGAGACTAGCTACTATGTTACATAAAATCGTGATTTGTCAATTCTTCAAGGGAAATGATAAAGTCGTGTTAAATCAATATATTACATATATAATTTAATTTAAACCCTTATAAATCATATAAATAATACTCTAATGTAACAATGTTCTTTACAAATAATATAAAATAGTATTATCCTTGATAAATGATATAAATTATATTATTAAAAAGAAAAAATTATATTATGAAGGAGAAAAATAATCAATGTGTTTTATGCGAATTTTTTTTTATAAAAAGTTAATTGTGATATTTTATCCATCATCTATATGACTGGCTTTTAGTAACTACTTACATTTACTAATTTGAATATCAACCCTAGTAGTTATAAATCTCTGGGAAGTAAAGTTAAAACATTTAGCAAATATAAAATTTTATGTTAACAAACATGAAAGACAACATCTTGCCTTTATATTTTTCATTGACAGAAAGAATGATGACTTTTTAGTGGGAGTAAAAAGGATGAGTGAGACATCAAGTAGCTATATTTAGATTTCATTTGTAGTTCCACTATGCCAAACACAACAGTACTAATAATGATTTATGGAACTTATGAATTCCTTTTTTCCACTTTATTCCTGAAGGAGCCTTATGGTCCCCCAACTAGACATGTAGCAACTCGAACATTCTAAAAAATAAAATTGCACCACTTACACTTAAACCTTGAATCTTGGAAAGGCCATTAATGTTGGGGAGAAATGCGTGTCATCACTTGTTTTTATTCATAGTACTTGGACTTGATGTCACCTTAATATCCATTAGGATTCCAACACGGAAAGGCATTGTCTACCCCCAAAATTTATGGACTAGGTAAATATCTAGCCTAATTGCCCCCTAAATTTATGGATTGAAAAAAATACCGCCTCAGTTTTTCTTGGCATTCGAAGAATGGTTGGGCATTGTACAAAGCCATTAAAGACGACACACTGTTAAGCTAGCGGTGAACCATGAAGATTTTTTTCAAGAACCAATAGTTATCAGAGGATGTAATAGAATTAAAATTTTATGAACTGACTACAAGTACATCATCATTATTGCAAGGGTTCATTAAACGAGACAATCAACAATAACATGTTAAGCTTAATAGTCAATCAAATTAAAAATAAATTTATAAATGAAATTATTTTTAAAAATAATAAATTCCAATTTTTTTCTCAAACCCAAACTAATATAAGTTTGACCAAAACTCGATACAATATTCACTGCTTGCAGCAAGAATAATAATTCCCCCACCAATCAGAGATATAACTGCGAACAATAACATAATAAATGATATGATGATGTTAAATCATTGAAAAAATCACTTTATTGTCATGTGAGTTAGTAGCTTTATAATATTAATATCTTAAATCTTATAAAAGATATATTTATGGTTTTATAAAGAAATATACATGGAACTCGAAACTCCAGATAATATAAGATTAGAAAATAAAATTTTGCTTCATCGTGCTATCAATTTTTGTTTCTTCTTAGTTGACATGACGTTCTAAGTTAAAAAAATAACTTATTATTAATTATGATTTCTTTCACCTAACTCGAACATCATCGAGTTTTGAAACATGTACTATAATATGACTCCTTTTATGGAACTTTTGAACTTAAAATCTTCCATCTCCACCATTTAACTTTGAAACAAGTAAATTAGAGTTCGTTATACTTTTTATACCTTGTCTCACTTTTCTCTCTTACATAAATATTTATTTTGTGGGTGTAACATGATTGAAACCTGTGGTAGAGATAAAAAGTAGTAATAATATATAATATATTATGATGATGATATTCTTTAAGCTTTTGAGTTTTTCTCTAAATTTATTGACTTATAAAGTTTAAAGAAATTTTTCTCACTTCAAATTTATTATTCACTTTTAAAGGAATATATGCTACCAGTAAAAAGAAGGTAAAGTTATAGGGACATCTTTATTTCTAATTGTTAATGGTTTTTATTGTTTTTTTTTTTTAACATTGTGAGGTTTTGGTGCTAATTTTTTTTCATCAAAATCCTTAATATGGGTTTCAATTTGTCGATCACCATTACCATTACGTTTTATTATTTTTATTTCAATTAGAAATGATAATGATACATCTTGGATTATATTGACATACATATTATATAAACAGTATGCATTTAAGTTTAATAAAATACCATATTAGTTCAATAGATATATTTGAAAATTTTGTATCTTTAATTCTGGAATAATATTTGAAGGATGTCAATTGTGTTTATCTTGCTTAATTAGGAGGAATGATTATTATCTTTTCCACGTAGGTTTAATCATGTAATGGCTTCAAGTTTTGTTGTGTATTGGCCTTATTCCCTAAAGAATGTAGAGTTTACCTAGGATATCATCCTCCAAATGAGGAGAAGTACTAGGGTGCTTTTCCTATATTTGTAACCTCAAAAAAAAAATTCTTCGAAGTAGAAAAATTAGTCTACAAGTGACAATGAACATATCTATTTATGTGATGAGAAAAACAAAATATACAGAAACACTAATAAAGGTAAAATTGAGGGAACTATAGTGGAAGTTACAAACAACACAGTAGTGTTATCACTCTCATATATAAATGAGTTAACAAATCTTGCGTCTACAATGGAAAATGAATGTTAAATCAATGCATTTTAGTTTGATTTCATGCACCAAAACTTCAAAAGGGTGTAAACCAAGAGGAAGAAAAATTAGAAGCAAATATAGGTCCAAGTAACTAAAAAGTATATCCCATACACATTTTGTAGCAATGGGAGAATTATGGGCCACCTTTTCATACTCTTGTAGATATATGCTTAGTTGTGTATTATGCTCTTGTCTCTTAGATCCCTTGGTGCTTGTGGAAATTCTATCGTAGGGATATTGAAAATTCTATAGTGGGAATAATGTCCCTCTCTCAAAATTATTAGAATTTTTGAAGCATGGACATGCCTTTATTATTGTCGTCCAAAATTCACAATACAATGATTTTGATATTTAACCATTAATCACTTGATGTCTTTCTATTGATTTTGTTATATTTATGGCCTGCACTACCTCTTCATCGTCCATTTAATTGATACTTCATATCCGTAGTTGTATTTAAGTCTGTCAATTGTTGCAACTTGCAATTATCAAAAGCTTGATCTGAATCTTCTTGGAAAAGAGTTAATGGTGGAAATCTAGATACTAGCCAACCATCAATAATCACTGTTAGATGCATTATGGAGGATACAGGGTGATTTGAATGCCTAAGAGATTGTAGAGATGCATGGTTTTATGGATTCACACATTCCAGTTGAGTTGCGTGGACATAATATTTAATTTATAATATCAATATTTATTTGGATTTTCTGTAATTCTATTTACAACATTGTTTGTAGTGTTGTATGGATTTATGGATGAATCAATGCATTAAGTTGGGTGTATAACAATTAACGTATGGATTTATGGTTTGATCAATACATTTACGGTTTGATTTAAGTTAGGTGTGTAGTCACATGTGATTATAGTCCCATGTGAGGATGCTTTGAATGTTCTATGTCAAATGGTTATTTCCTTTATTCAATCAAATTGTGTGTGATATTCAATGTGGTTGTGAATGATTATTAAATTTGAAAGTAATTCAAATTCAATGAAATTAAATTAAATTAAATGCCACATGGATTTACTATTTACTATAGAGAAATATTGACTATAGAGCTACATGGATTTACAAATTGAAAGTAGAGCTGCATGGATTTACTAACGTATTGTGTGGCATTTAGTTTATAACATCAATATTGATTGAGATTCAGTAATTGCGGTATTAATTTAGATTCAGGTTTTGTATTGCGGTATTAATTTTAACACTCATTATTATTAAGAATGGCAATACAAAATAACTAATTATTAATAATGGCAATACAAATTTCCAAAAAATCTTCTTAAGCTCCCTATGCCAATTTATCAAAACATACCCAATTTGAATTTACACCAACTCTTTCAAACTACTACCAAAATCTTCTTACTTAACCTCTAACACAATACTAATCATTATTCATTAAAGAAAATACCTAATACAATACAATAAAACATATGTTTATTCAACATTTATAAATTAAACAACCATTCATAAATAAGAATTTGACCACTAGCCTCTCTATAAATATTGCCATAAATAATGCTTTAAAATCATTTTCCTTTAATAATTTAGTGTTAAATAATGACATTTTGTAAGGAATGTAAAGGACAATGTTACACTCCACAAAAGGAAGCATCTTTACCTTAATATAATGAGCATTCCATCAAATTTATAAAGGTAACGGTACAATTATTATTATAATCGTATTCATAATTGGAAGGTAATGGTACAAATATTATAATTCTCATCATAATGGGAAGGTAATGGTACAAATATTATAACCATATTTATGATTCATGGTCTCTTTTTTAACCATATTATAATTCTCCTCATAATGGGAAGTTAATGGTACACATATTATAACCATATTTATGATTCATAGTCTTTTTTTTAACCATGGCCCAAAATAATTCATAGTATTTTAGTTTAATAAAATAATATTATTATTGAACAACTCCTAAGTATATGCAATGAGGACACAACGCATTAGGTCAAAAGTAGATGAAAAAGGGCACATGCAATATAATGCATTAATACCATGCTAACAAAATGGAAAATTATTAAATCTAAATACATGAAAGTCAATACGTTAAAGTATCTTTCTTTACCTTTGACTTTTAAATATATTCCACTATCATAGTTTACCATTGTCCTCATGTGTAGATAATGTTATTATAAATAAAATGATATAATAATGTTTAGCATTGAAATCATTTAAAATTTCACTTTATTGTCATGTGAGTTAGTCACTTTATAATATTAATATATAGAGTGGTTTTATAAAGATATAATTTATGGTTTTATGAAGAGATATACATGGAATAAAAACTTCAGATAATATAAGATTAGAAAATAAAATTTTACTTTCATCGTGCATCAATTTTTGTTTTTTCTCATTGATAGGATGGAAAATAAGTTTAAAAAAAACCTATTAAATATGTAACTCGAACATCATCGAGTTTCGAAATATGTAATACAATATCGCTCCTTTCATGGAACTTTTGAAATAAAAAACTTCCATCTCCACCCTTTAACTTTGAAACAAGTAAAATAGAGTTCGTTATAGTTTTTATACATGCCCCATTTTTCTCTCTTTTATATATATACATATATATTTTGTGGGTGTAACTTGATTGAAACCTCTCATAGAGATAAAAAGTTGTATATTATATAATATATTATGATTATGATATTCTTTAAACTTTTGATTTTATATCCAAATTTCTTGACCTAGAAACTTTCCTCACTTTCACTTTATTATTCACTTTTAAAGGAATATATGCTATGAGTAAAGAGAAGGTAAAGTTATAAAGTCATCTTTATTTCTAAAGCTGTAATTGCCTTTATAGAACATTTTGAGGTTTTTGTCGTCAAACTTTTTAATGAAAATCCTTAATATTGGTTTTAATTTGTTGATTACATTTTATCATTTTTCAAAAAATTTCATGAAAATTCTTAATATTTTTCCCCGATCGGGGTGCTGGACTGATAAGTTGGGTCGTGTGCATCCACGTGGTGGATGTTTTACAGTGCCTTGTGTGGTTATTATGGAGGTAGTTCTCCGACGGCAGGTTTCCACTTCTCACATTGAATTGCATGCACCAGCCAGTTCATCTCACCCACCGACTGTCAGATGAGTTAATGCAGGGTTATGTGCGGCGGTTGAGGAGTTTTATTGCTTGTTTCATTGTCACTACCATTTACTCCTCGTCTAGTTCTTGCATTGGCATTCCTCGGCAAGCGATAGCTCCAAACTTGACGCGAATTCTCCCCAGACAGGGTGGACGCAGATCGTGGCTTCCTTTCAAGTCCTATTATTTCCAGTATGGTTAAAGGGCAACCCATGAAGGCAAAACGTGGTAGGCAGCCTCATCCAGAGGCTGGCAGGAGCAGGAGGGGTAGGAAGTCTAATGCAGAAGTGTTGCAAGATATTGCTCAAGTATATGAATTAGGGAATCTGGCTAATATTAAAACAAAAATTCATGGGTGGGAAGTCCAATCAGATAGTGAGGATGAGGAAATGGAAGCTCAGCTTGCTCAAATGGATTTTATAACCGATCTAGGCAGTACTCGGGGTCGCGTTTCTCTCTTTCAACAGTCAGTAAAGACTTACTGGAAGATGAAATGCCTTCTTGCCAAGGCTATGGCATGTCAAGAGGAAAAGAGTCTCAACTCTTCAATTATGTTTGAACTGCAACAAATTAATATGGATATGCATGCCATGTTCAAAGCTCAGACTCGGTTGAATGATAGGGTTGGTAAGATAGAAAAATAGTTGCAACTCACTCAAAGAAGTCCGCATGTGTTGGAAACCATTGCTAATGCTCCAGTTTCTGTGGATCTTTCTGGTTAACTATTTTAGATTTCTAGAATTTTGGACTTTGTTAGTTTAAATACTTGTTTTATTTGTAAATATTATGGACGTGCTGCAGCTATTAATGTTGTAAGTAGCAGGATAAGACAATTTCGTTTTTGGTCTGCTTTTAACTCGATGCGGTGGCCAATAGACCTGGTTTCCTACGGGCAGGTTGAGGTCACTGTATTTGTTCTTTCTTGTATGACAATCTACCCTATATATTTTGGATAATAGAAAGGTACTACGAAGCTTACAATAAAAAAGAAAATTCTTAATATTGTTTTTATTTTGCTGATTGCATTTTATCCTTTTTATTTCTACTTTTTTATTTCTAAGTAGAAATGGTAATGATACATTTTGCATCAAATTGGTATACATATCATATAAATGATATGGATTTAGGTTTAATAAAATATCATATTAGCTCAATTGATATATTTGAAGAATTTTTATGTTTAACTTTCAAAAAGTATTTGAAGGATGTCATTTGGGTTTATCTTGGTTGACTAGGCGGAATGATTGTTATCCTCCCCACATAGGTTCAATCCTGCAAGTGACATCTTGAGCTCATAATGATTATGTTGTTGTAATGACTTCAAGATTTGTTGTGTATTAGTTTTTCTCCTTAAAGAATATAGGGTTTACCCTAGATACCATGCTCAAAATGAGGGGAAGTACCAAGACATTTTCCCTATACTTGTAACCTCAGAAAAAAAGAAAAAGAAAAAAAAAGAGTATTCGAAGGAGAAGAATGAGTTCACAAGCCACAATGAACATAATTATTTATGTGATAAGAAAAACACAATATAAAGAAACATCAATAAAGGTAAAAATGAAGGAACTATAGTGAAAGTGACAAACAACACAATAGTGTTGTCACTTTGGTTTACAAATGAGCTAACAAATATTTAGTCTACAATATAAATGAATGTTAAATTGACACATTTGAGTTTGATTTCATGCATCAAAATTTCAAAAGGGTGTCAACCAAGAGGAAGAAAAATGAAAAACAAATATAGGTCCCAGTAAGTAAAAAATATATCCCATACACATTCTGTAGCAGTGGGAGAATTATGGGCCACCTTTTCATACTCTTGTAGATATATGTTTGGTTTTGGTCTATGCTATTGTATGTTAGATCCCCTGGTGATCGTGGAAATTCTATGGTAAGAATCTTGAAAATTTTATGGTAGGAACTATGTCCCTCTGTCAAAATGATTAGAATTTTCGAAGTGTGGACCTGCCTTTATTATTGTCATCCAGACTTCATACGATAATAATTTTGGTATTTAACCATTAATCACGATGTCTTTCTATTGATTTCCTTGTATTTATGGCATGCATTACCTATTTATCATCCATTTAATCAATACTTCATCTTTGTAGTTATATTGAAATTTGTTCGATTGTTGCAACTTGCAATCATAAAAAGCTTGATGTAGATATTCTTAGAGAAGAGTTAACGGTGGCAATATGGATATTGGTCGGTGATCAATGACCACTATTAGATGCATTACGTAGGATATGGGGAAATTTGAGTGCCTGAGAGACTGTAGAGCTGCATGGATATAGGGACTCACGCATTCCAATTGAGCTGCATGGATGAAACATTTAATTTATAATATCAATATTGATTTGAATTTTTTGTAGTTACATTTACAACATTGTTTGTAGAGCTGTGTGGATTTACGGATGGATTGATGCATTGCGTTGGGCATATAGCATTTAATGTATGGATTTATGGTTTGATCTATGCATTTATAGTTTGATTTAAGTTAGGCGTATAGTTCCATGTGAGGGTGCTTTGAGTGTCCTATGTCAAATGGTTGTTGCCTTTATTCAATTGTATTTTACACAATATTTGATGTGGTTGTGAATGTATTAAATTTGAAAGTAATTGAAATTGAAATGTAATGAAATTAAATGCTACACAGATTTACTATTCACGGTAGAGAAATATTAACTGTAGAGTTGCATGGATTTACTGAATAACTACAATGTTGCATGGCTTTATAGAGTTACCATGTGGTAACTAATGTATAATATCAATATTAATTTGAATTCCGTAATTGTAGTATTAATTCAAATTTGGATTTTGTAATGTCTATGCATAGATTTACAGATTAATACATTACAGTTACCATATAACATATAATTTATAGTTCCAAATCAAGTTCATTCTATTGTAAAAGCTTTAGAGAAATAAATCAATTATAACAATTTATTCTCATAAATATATTCAATTTACCATTACCGTATTAAAATAATATGACATTTATAAATCTAATGATAAATTTTAATACTCACTATTAAAAATAACAATACAAAATTCCAAAAAATCCTCTTAAACTCACCATTGTCAATTTATCAAAACCTACAAGAATTACACCCAATTTAAATTTACACCAACTCTTTCACAAAATACAACACATTTAGACAACTACTTCTAAAATCTTTTTATTGAATGTCTAACACCATAACAATTACTTCCAAAATCTTTTTGCTTATCCACTCATACAATGGAAATCATTACTCATTAAATGAGAATACCTCATCCACATACAATACAACATAGGTTATTCAACATTTATAAATTAGACGACCATTCATAAGTAAGAATTTGACCACTTGCCTCTCAATATCCTTTAAAAATTTGAACACCCATGAAAATTTTACAGTTAAATAATTACATTTTGTAAGTAAAGCATAATGTTGCACTACACATTATAGGAAGCATCTAAGATGCTTGCTATGTTAGTATGATGAGCGTTCCATCAAATTTATAAAGGTAACGGGACAAATATTATAATCGTATTCATAATTGGAAGGTAATGTTACAAGTATTATAATTGTAATCATAATTGTAAATTATAATCATATTTATAATTCATGTATCCTTTTTAACCATGGCACAAACAAATTCTTAATATTTTAGTTTAATAAAATAATATTATTATTAGTGTATTAATAATAACATGCTATATAGTGTATTAATACAACTAAAAAAGAAAATTATTAGTCTGGGCTTTGTTAAAGATTTGTTGTGCAATTAAGTTTGGTTGTCTGTGTATGGTTTTAGAATTTTAATTAAAGTTTTAAAAAAATGTTCAATATTTTTAGTTTTTCATAAATTTACAAATAATTTTGAATTTTTAGTAAATGTTATTTTTAATTTTTTATTGATTGAAAAAATTATGATTGGACATAATTTCTCTTGTGGAAGGTGTTTTTTTTCTAATGATTGACAATAAATTAAAATAAAAGTCATTTTGTGAGTGGTCATTGCATTGGTGAGTGCTCTAACATTATCACTATTATGTTAGCGCTTTCCTCAATGATGCGAGAACTGGCGCGGTTGTAAGACATTGTTATGTAAGTTTTATGTTGAATGATGTGGGAATTGTTTGTAGTGCATGGTGTTTGCATAGACCCCGAGGTGGTAGAGCAGGTGGGGGGGATACATGTCAAATTGATATTATTATGTTTCCTTGTGCAGAGGACAGAGTATGTGTGGGAGAACTGGGGTCCTTTACATAGTGAGTGTTGTGATATTGATGAACAATGTGGTAGTTGGTATAGTTTCGTTGTTTGAAACTTTTACTTTGCGGAGGACGAAGTATGTGTGGGAGAAGTGGGGACTTTTGCATAAATTGGGGTGCTCTAAAATTGACGAGGGTGCAGAGGGAGCTGGTATCGTTTTTTTTAACAATTATTGTAATTGTTGGATTATTGAAAGCTATTATTCTTATGCAATATTAAATAAACCATGTTTTCAATCCATGTGACATGCAGTTGTGGGGCATTGTTTTGTTAGTGCTCTAGTCAATGATGTGAGAATTGATATGGTTGCATGTTTTTTTGCATAAGGCTGAACAAATTTGCAATTGCTATTATTGAGTATGTGCGGAAGAATTGGGGATCTTTTACATAGACGGGGGTGCTAAATAAACTTTGTTTTCAATCCGTGTGAAGAAAAAGTGTTGTGTGGTAAAACAAATGTGCATAATGATTTGTGCAAGGTTTATTAAAATAATAAATATACAAGTCCATTTTCCAATTATTATTTAGGAACCATGGACTAGAACATTTGCTTTGAGGTCAAGATGCATTAACTGTGCATTATTTGGATGTGTTTTTGCAATTTTAATCAAAGTTTCGAGAAAATGATTAATATTTCTACTTTGCATCAATTCAAAAATATTTTTTGAATTTTTAGTAAATGTTATTTCTTTCATATTAGCTGAGGAAGCTCTGATGGGACATACTTCCCCTGGTGGAGGGTGTTTTTTTTTTTTTTTTTCCAATGTTTGATAATTCATTTCAAAATTAAAATAAAAGTAATTTTGTGAGTGGTCATTGCATTGGTGAGTTCTCTGACACTATCACTGTTATGTTAGCGCTATGCTCAATGATATGAGGATTTATGCGGTTGTAAGATATTGTTATGTTAGTTCTTTGTTCAATGATGAAATAATTGATGCAGTTGCAGGTTGTTTGCATAAGCCCCCAGGGGGGTTGAAGAAATGTCAAATTAATATTATTATGCTTTCTTGTGTTAATGACAGAGTATATGCAGGATAACTAAGGTCCTTTGCATAGTGAGTGTTGTGATACTAATGAATGATCTAGCAATTGGTACAGTTTCATTGTGCAAAACTTTTACTGTGAGGGGGATGGAGTATGTGGGGGAGAACTAGGGTATTTTTCATAGTCGGGGGTGCTCTGACACTGATGAGGGTGTAGAGAGAGATGGTCCCATTTTTCTTAACAATTATCATAATCGTTGGACTATAAAAACTACTCTTATATGCCATTTTAAATAAACTGTGTTTTCAATCCGTGTGATATGGAGTTATAGGGAAATTGTATGTTAGTCATCTCGTCAATGATGTGAAAATTGACGTGGTTGTAGGTTTTTTGCATAGGGATGAAAAAATATGCAATTAATATTATTAAGGAGTATGTGTGGGAGAAATAGGGCTCTTTTGCATAGACAGGGGTGCTAAATAGTTTTTTTTCCAATCCGTGTGAAGAAAAAGTGTTGTGTAGTAAAAAAAATGTGTAGAATTCTTTGTGAAAGGTTTGTTAAAATAATAAATATGCAAGTCTCTTTTTTAATTATTTAGGAACCTTTTTCGCAACTATGGAAGTAGTTGTGTGAATATGGTTGTTCAGAGGTAGTGTGTGCGGATATTAGAATGTCAATGACTAATCAACCAACGTTATTGAGTACTGGAATAGTTGTGCGCACGAATTTTTGCGGAGGTGGTTGTGCGTGTGTGGATTTTATGTTAAAGTTTTGTGCAAAGTTTATTAAAATAATAAATACACAAATCCTTTTTAATTATTCTTTAGGGACATTTTCACAACATATGATCATTATTAATATCAATTTTGAATGTCAATGACTAAGGGAATTACTCAGTGCATAAGTAGTTGTGTGAAGATGGTTGTGCATGCGTGGATGTTATGTGGAGAACAAATGCATGTGTGGAATTCGTGAAAAATGAGGGAAGTGTAGAGTGATATTTTATTTTTATAAATAAGGCTACTTCTATTATATAATGCAAAGTAGAGAGATACATTCGTCATCCATCCGAAATTGCTGCGTTAGCCAATTCCCGCAGGGAATAGCAAGTTCAAAAAATCAAAAGTGGGGCTGCCCCGGGAGGGGAAACCAGCCCAAGAAACCAGTCCATGTAGCAAGGAAAATGTTGCCCTTGTGGGGAAACCATATTTAAACAAAATTATATAGTGCGGAAAAAGAAAAGACAAGAGAACTAGACCATAACAGAGAACACCATGACAAGTGGGAACCATGACATTATGCTTGCTGCTTCTTATCATCCTACAAAGGCTATTGAGGCGGCTCTTCCTCGATGAGGCACCTTTACTCGGAGATGTCATCCTCGTGCTTGGACAACTGGGGGTCCAATGTCAGAGAGGAGGTTGAGCAGGCACCTGTCTTGAAATCTTTGTCGTCCTCATCAGAGCTACAATTGCCATCATTATTCGAGACATCCTCGATTGACTTAACCAGCAGCACCACCATTTTGTGTGGAATATTGAGGGAGGAAGGGGACATCATGGACTTGCACATCCTCTTCCTGGAGTGTGAGCAGATGGGCCGAGTGAGTCTTCAAGAAGGTTCAAGGATAAATGGGTAGAGAGGTGATGAGGATCCAAGACATCCGGCGCGTCCAAATTCAATGAAAAGTCCACAGTCCTCTCAGCCATGGCATGAATGGGTGGACAGGATGGAGAGCCATAACCTCCACCTCTGCAGCATCACATACAGTGGCGTCATGGCATGGTGGAAACCAAATTGAAAGAATGCGAAGGAAGGGATGGGGGTGAACAAGCTCAGTGATAGAGAGCAGCTAAGGGATGGTGCAGGGTCACGGGAGGAGTGGAATCACCGCAGGAGATGACAGAGCCAACACTGAGAATGACAGAAATGCTAAGGGAGAATTTCTGAGGGACGATGCCATTGTCCATATATGGCAGAGGTAGCCAGCTACGAGTATGCACATGAGTAAATACATAGAGGGCGGAGTAAATTTGCAGCTGGTGGAGAGAGGATGTGACAGACATAGCATGGTTGGCAGAGTAAATAGCACCCATGCCACAGTAAATAACACCCACATCGGGGCCATGTGCCTCCTTGTGACGAGGATGGCTACCAGGCGACGGCGTGGCCAGGTGGCTGACAGATAGATCACTAGAGAGCACTCACATCTGAGGGTGTAGAGTGATATTTTAATTGCAATTTTTTTTATATTAGTAGATTTTGCATAAGAGTAGTGCTTATTTTATTATTAATAGATTCCGTGGAATGCGGGAGTGTATATAATAAAATATTAGGAGATTTTTGCACACAATGGATTCTGTTGTTCAGAGGTAGCATGTACGGAGAAAAAATTCTTTTTCCAACGTTTATTTAAGAACAAATGATTTTTTCCAATGATATTCGGGACTCACGTTTATTAATATCTGTTTAAAATGTCAATGGCTCACGGAAGGGTGTTTTTGAGTCTGAAACTTTTTTTGTTGATGAATTTGTGTGAAGGTGATTTGACATGAGATATTTTTGAGCATAAATGGAATTTCTTCATGGGTCCACACATGTGCATTTGTGTTATGTTGAAAGTATACGAAAATCATGTTTCTAGATTTGATGTTTAGGTGCTTATGTGGTTTTCTGAATGCGTGAGCAGGTGTGTAGTCAGTGAATTTAATGTTGAGATGAGTTGTATTCAGTTGCAATTATGTTTTCTATTAATCAGAGGACATAAATTAGGATGATGAAAAATATGGATGGTGGCTTTATCTTTTTAGTGTGTTTCAGAGACAAAATAGCGGCAAGTGGTGATTTCTAGGGAAACAAGACTGCAAACATTTGAAATAAATATACAAATATAATTTTTAATTCTTATTTAGGGATGTATTCCACAACATATTATCATTATTAATATTAGTTTCGAATTTCAATGAATGAGGGCGTTACAAAGTGTGGAATTAGTTGTGCGGAGGTGGTTGTGCGTGTGTGAAGGTTATGTGGAGAACAAATGCATGTGAAAAATTTATGCGGAACGAGGGAAGTGTAGGGGGATATTTTAATTGTAATGAATCTTTATATTAGATTGTGCATAAGAGAAGTGATTATTTTATTATTAATATATTTTTTGGAGTGCATAAGTGCATACAATGAAATCTTGAGAGCTTTTTTCACACAATGGACTATGATTTTCGGAGGTAGCATGTGCAAAGAAACTCCAAAAACCTTAAGAGGAAGAGGATATGCTTCTCTTTTCAGAAACCTTGGGCACCAGGGCATAGGTTTATTAAGGGAAAGTCCCACTATATTGAATTATTTTATGAAAAGAAAGATGAAGGAGAGGAGCCAGAGATGGATCAGGGAGAATCACAAGGAATGGGGGTAGTACAGGAGGAGACCCAAGAAGGAGTTATTGCTTCTCTTACAAGGGTTCAAAAATATCACACTGTTAGAGTTAGAGGCACAATACAAGGACAAAAGGTGATCATTTTGATGAATGGTGGGGCCTCCCACAACTTCATTTATGCAGAATTTGTAGCTAGGAGAGGATTGGCAACTGAATAATTTCGAGGATTTACAGTTTTGATTCCTGGAAAGAAGGAGCACAAACACATGCCATGCACTAAAATAGTCCCTAATATGAGTATAACAATGGGGAACTACATGGTTACATATACCTTTATTGTTTTGATTGTCTATACTCCCATGTAGTATTAGGGTTTTAATGGCTATATTCAATTGGGACTCATACATTGAACTATCAAGACTTTGAATTTGCATTTATAGGTCTAGATGGTAAGAAGGTGATGCTAAGAGGGATGCATCCATACCCACCCAATATTGTGATATCTAATAGGTCGGAGGCATATCTTCGAAATGGGGATATGATATGGGTCGTGGAATGAATGCTTCCTTCCCAAGATATTTGGGACCCACATTTATTAATATTAGTTTCAATATTCAATGACTGATGGAAGAGCATTGTTGAGTTCAGAAGTGGTTGTGCGAACAAAGCTATGCGAAGGTGTTTTTTCATGATATTTTTTTGCGCATAAATGGATTTTCTCTACAGTTCTGCAAATATGCATTTGTGTTATGTTGAAATTATATGAAAATCATGTTTGTAGATTTGATGTGTTGGTGCTTATGTGGCTTTCTAAATGCATGAGCAGACATGTAATCGGTGAATTGAATACTGAGATGACTTATATTTACCTTCAAATGTGTTTTATATTAATCAGATGAAAAACTCCAGGATGATGAAACATTTGGATGGTGTATTTATCTTTGTAGCATGTTTCAAATGTAAAATAGTGGCAGGTGATGATTTCTAGCAAAAAAAAAATATAAACATTTGAAATAGATAGTATAGTGAGGAATAGAATTCTATTTGTAGTGATAGAAAAAACAACGAGGAATGTAGTTGTTGGCTTGGTTTGGTTTGCCCCAGGTTAGATCTCTATTGTGCACCAACAAAAACCTTGATCAATGGCCCTTTCAGATATCAGGGTCCTATAATAATAGGATTCATATTTTTTGAATTGACTTTGATAAGTCTTGTAAATATGTACATACCTTGCTTTCTGCAAGTTGTTTTCCCATATTTGAAAATAATAAAAAATGAAAAGAGGGTAAAATTCCTAAAAGAAAAAACAAGTACTTGGAAAGAAAAGATAAAAACGAATAGAAAAAATGGACGCCAAACACAAAAAAGAGATAAGAATAAGACATGAAAGTGATGCAAGTCAAAATGCCACTACTTTTACTTTTACTGCAAATAAATGATTATGTGCAGCTTATTCAAAATGCCATAATCCATGATGAGTTAAATAGTTTAATCTTAAAATTTTCATGCTTCGAATTTCATGTTCATAGATAGAGAATAAATATTTGTCAAACAGTTTAAATTTAACAAATCAGTAGATAGTTAGAGAATAAATGAGGATCTCAACAGTTTAATCTGAGTCCTCGGATGAAATAAGGTTAGATTTAGATATTTTATGCTTTAAAAAGAAAAATGAATTTAGGGTTGCAAGCTCAAATGCACCCATGCAAATAATGAAAAAATGATACAATAAATGATGGGTAGGTAGAAATAAGTTGCACAAGGCATGTAATAAAACATCATCTGGAAAATTACTAACTTCCCTTTCCTCAAAGTATTCCAGTATTCAAAACCTTCAGTTAAAAAGGCTCAAAGCATTTCTCTGACTTTTTTTGGGACCGAACCCAAGGCTTGATAACTGATTGGTAATAAGTATTGGATTCCATTTATAAAAACTCATTTCCTCAACATAATCACCCTTTTCCTAAGATATAATCCCTTTTCCTAAGTTAAAACACCTTTTTTCTTAGGGAAAGTAAAAACCCCCCTTAACTAATCTCATTTCATGCAAAAACATTCAAAAAACCCACAAAATACTATTTATCCTAAGTATTAAGTGTAAATGTTTAAATGGGATGATCATTGCACCCAAATGCTTAAAATACACTTTTACTTAGTACATTTATCTAGATTTTTGCTCATCACATCATTTTCATATTAACTTTAATTTGTTTTATTAACTCCTTATAAATACCCCTCCCCGTAATTATATTAGCTCCTTTATTTTAATATACCCCAAAACCCACTTAATAATATTAACCTATGGTTTTAAAAACCCACGAGATATATACCCCGCTTCACCATAGGTTAAAACATATGTTATAATATTACCCGCCCTTCGCTTTACACTTGCATATCCCTTATTTGAAATGTAAACTACATATCTGCCTATCCCATTAATGCATTGGTTTATAGGTTTAAAACTCTATTTTAAACGTATTAACTTAACCCCACCACATAATAAAAATCCCGGGCCCCATGCCCACATGCATAGCAACTACACCGCTCAATCTCCATTGTTCGCAAGCCCTTCCTCATATCCGAAAAACCACATCCAATATCGCATTTTCAAAAGCGTCGTCGATAATCCATTTCGAATTTGCGAAATGGGTGGTTTCATATTCCTCTCTCTCCTCCACGCGACGCAAAATGACTGGATCATATTCGTTGGCCAAAAACCGCAAACCACTCTCCAACGTTACGATAACCACTGATGGTATTTGACCTCCTAGCGCCAAACCGTCTCCATTTCGATTTGACCCACATTAATTGTAGAACATTTTTTAAACCTAAAATTTCTATAAAACTTCATATACGCGCAATGTAAGCCTTTTCTGCATTTTTTTTGTTTGTTTAAACCTTTCCGACTGAAAGAAAAGATGCCATAACCCTATCTTCATGCCCAAAGAACCAAAAAAACCATTAAAATCATTACTGTGACCGCCTAAAGCTTCCAATCGGCCTCCAAGGACTTCAACAGCTTTAGAAAGCTCCCCAACGATCCAGTAACCCTATTTCAAAGGTCATAATGCCTGCAAAAAACAAGCATTCTTCAAAAGATAGTATCCTCCTGTCATTTGAAAAAGAAAAGCTTGTCCTCCCACAGAAATACCTCTATTTTGCCTTTAAAGAATGTATTTGTTATAGAAACCCTGATAAAACCACAGTTTCGAATACTATAAATGGTTTTAAAACAAAATTGAAGATATTTAAGCCTTTTTGCAGACCTTAGAGAACCCCTGACTAATTCAAACCCTTTGCAAATACTCAAAATCCCTCTGTGTATGGATTAAACTATTTTAGGTTTATTTTACCCAAGAAATGAGCTAAAAACTCTTATTGAACCTTTCCTGTGTTTGTAAAGAGTTTAAAGAATAATTTTGGAAGAAAATTTGACATTTTAAACAAAAAATAAGCCTAATTTTACCTTTTGTTGTTAAAAGAGACCTCTGTCAAACCAAAAATGTCTTTTGTAAATAGTTTAAGCTTACAGAAGAGTATAAAAAAGCCTAAAAATAGAGTTCTAACATTCTGAAGGTCAAAATTGTCACAATTAGACCTAGTAATGGCTTCTAAAATCACCATTGTTATAAATCCACTACAACCTCCTATTGTAGATGTTGAGCATACACAATTAGTTTATTTTTATTACAAAATAACAGATCCAGTAATTGAGTTCAATATTCTAGATCTCCACTACTGGAGTCTAGAAAAATCCTTAGATCAGGGAGATAAAGTTTAGATTTGGGAGTCCAATTTACCCAAATATGTAGTTCCACATACTCATCAGTGTCCAGAAGTCGTTAGGCTGTGAAAAACCTACTATTCCCTTGACCAAAGAGCTATGGTTGATGCTAACAAAGAAGTATTGTTCACTATTACTGCAGAGTCTATAAACCTAATGCTTCAACTGAAACTAGATCCCAATGCAGTCCCATTATCCATAGAAGCTCTTAAAAAGCTTTATATTGAGTTAAATTTTCCTAAGGGATTTCAGATTTTCCAAACATTCATGCCTACATATGTTGAAATACCAAAGATTAACCCTCCCTATTCATCTTCCAAATTTCCTGAAGGATCAAGGCATGTCATTTCAATGTTATCCTTTATCCTTGGTTATTTTACTGATGAGCACAATGATGAGTCTATTATTGGTTTTCTATCCACCTTTGTGCTAGGTCAACCTCCTTCTATCATCTATAACTATGTTGAACACATAGCTGATAGTAACCATGATCAACGTGTGAAATTTCCCACTGAAGGAGTTTTCAAATATTCATCCTTCCTCTTTCACATGTTCCTTTACTTCCAAGCATATAAATTCCCAATAAACCTTCAGAAATTGGATGTAGAAGGTAATCCATTTTCAGTCATTTTTTGGAACTCTCTATTCAGAAAAGAATCAACAGAATTCACTTATGTGGATTTCACAGATTGTTTTGTTCATCCAATGATAAACATGCTGACAAACAGTGTACAACCAAGAATAAGTAATGAGATAAAGAGAGTATTATAGCTGTCAGAGCAAAGCAGAACTGGATATTGGTACCTTTACCAAAATCATACAGAGATTGGAGTCTATGGGTCAAACCTTCTACCTTATAAATTGGCAAAATACTTGCTAATGAGAGTGTTTTCCTTAGAGTGCATAAGACAAATTCTTAACTCAGGTTCTATCAACTTCTTGGCTACTAAAAAGATGACTCAATTCAAATTGAAGAACTAGGTTGGTCCTTTCATTTGCAATCACAGGGAAGCAGGTTTAGAAGCAATAAAAAAAGTTGTTGGAATATAAATTTGAAGAAATTTTCTTATGGAATTATGATCCTCATGGAATAGTAAGTAAGATGAGGGTAAAATGAGAATTAACCCCTTATATCCATGATAAAAGGCCTGCGATTGAACAATTTTCTAATCAAACAGAATGGATGGACAATACTTTGATGGAAACAGTCAAACAGGGTGATACTAGTCACACCTTGAAAACTGTAAATCAAGAGGATAAAACCACAAAGAGAATCAGAGAAGAAGAAACCTATAAAGTTGAAAAAACAACATAGACCAAATTTAAAATCAGATATAATAAGAAACCTAAGCTCAATCCAGTGAACAAGGATAAGGAAACAATTGAGGTTCTAGATGAAGAAAATATAGAGAAGAACACAGATGCTGCTATAGTTATTGTGAATGTGCAGGAAAATGATACTTCAGACACTTAGATGATTGAAAAATAGCAAAGCATGGAGGCATCCTCATCACAACAAATAGAAAATACAGACATTGATATCAAAGAAAAATACAAAGAAATCAAGGCCAAGAATGAAGAGTTAAAAAATGAGATTTATTCACAGTATCTAAACCAAACTCCAGGAAATCAAAACAGGCTGCTCTCAACCTTTGATTACACCAATAAAAAGTTGCTAATGATGGTGCTACAGCCAACAGTGCCTAAACCTACAACAGTATAACACTACAAGAAAGTTGACTTTGAAGTACCAATAGAAAGCATTTATCCCTTAGATCAAATTGAGTTTCATAAGAAAAGCTCTGAAATGCTTTATTCTACTATGACTACCAAGGCAATGAGTGCCCAAAAAATTCAAAACACTATAACCAATTTGAGAGATCAAATTAGGATTGAAAAAGCTTCCTCTTATGCTAAGGACACTAGAATTAAGTCCTTAGAAGAACTGGTGATTGAGGTAGGGTATGACCCTTCTAATGTAAAGGCTGCAGAAGAATTGGTGAAAAAGAAAAATGTTGACATTGTAGCACTTAGAAAGAAATTAAAACTTCCTCCAACATAACATCCACATGCAAAATAAATTGTGCAGGAGGCAAATAAGAAATATGAGATGATGAGTCTCATACTCCAAATGACAGCACAAATTAAGGAAATGGAGATAGAAATAGACAAACTTTTCCAAGAGAAAGAAGCTACAAAAACTCAAAGTGCTCCTCCCACAGTCATCCCCATGGTAACTACAGTATTTCCCTCAACTTTAGCAGAGGAGTTAGCACCAAAAGTCCCATTGGCCATAGCTGTGCCAATGACTTCTTCCACTACTTCTGCTATAGAATCATCAACTTCAGCAATGCAACAAACATATGAGGCCAGCAAGCTCATAAAAGGCAGGAGGATATGTCAATTTAGAATAATGAGATCAATAGGTTGAAAGAAAAAATCAAGAACTTGGAAGATGCCAATAAATTAGCTCAAATCAATGCTAAAATAGAGGAACAGAAAGCCAAAAGGTTAAGTGAGCAGTTGAAGAAGGTTGAAGTAGAATTAACTTTGAAAGAACCAATGTCTTACATAAAAATTCAGTTGTGGTCCAAATTCATTGAGTCAATCAATTATATTTGGCCTTCCATTCAGGTAATTTATGAACAAAAGGATTTGCTTAAAGTAACAAAAGAAGAAATTGTGAAGACAAAGGAAGAGCTTAGTGCCAAAACTGAAGAGGCCCAAGAAATAGTCAAATTTTTAAACACAAAAACAAGTAAGAACTGGATGAGATAGGGATAACTGATAGAACTGAAACAATACTTGAATTGAGAAAGGTAATTACAAAGAAAAACTTGATGAAGTAGCTAGTAGAGAAGTGTCAAAACATGGATTTAGCCATAACTAGATTCATGGTAAAATTTGAGATATTGAGGCAAAAAGGCTTGCCAAACATTCTTGTTATAAATGATAAAATAATGAAGCAAGAGGATTACAACAAGAAGATCAAAGATTTTTCTAAAGAACAAGTAAACAAGGCAAATTGGCAAGGAGTACCTACAGGCAAAGTGTTGCATAAAAGAATTGAAGATTTGTTTTATTTACAACATGAAATAAAGCATCTCTTTGTGGTCAAACCAACCTTTGTTACATACATAGAGGCTGATGAGAATTACAGAAAACTTACCAAGATCAATTTACCTGATGAAGAATTTTGTAAAAATCTTACTAATTTATTGTAACAAACAATTTACAGTGAAAGAGGAAGAAAAAACATAATGTCGTTTTTATACAGTAAAAACATATTTTTACAGCAGTAAAACAATCCTACAACAGATGAAAGAGTATCAGTGGTTAAAGTGTATCAGATAAAGGGTACCAAATGAGAGATAAAGCTTCAAAACATATTAAAGATTTTTTTTCCAGCATTGAAGACAACACAACAACCAGCTGCACCTAAATCCAAACAACATTTCTATTTAATTTGAATAAGTAGGACAACTTGCAAGTCTGTTAAGAAGTTGTCACTATATTTTTGTAAGAGATATTTTATTTTCCTTTGAAAAATCGTATGAGTATTCTAGGATATTTTGTATCACTTTTTGTATAGATACTTCACTCTTTATAGTATTATTGTGGAATAAATTGCTGAAGATTTCTATAGTCAATATTTATGTACCTGAAGAGCTTTTGTACCAAGTTTCAAGTCAGCAGGCTGGATCAAATCAATAAAGCATCATGTTTCAGGATTCATGTGTTGGGCCAACTTAAGTGAAGTACTTTCTACTTTTATTTTTTAAATTTTCTTATGTTTTCAATTCATTCATAAATGTGTTCCAAATTTAAATGTGAAATCAGGAAGTGATATATCAAAATTTGTTAAAAGCACTCTCTTATTTACTGGTTTTCATTTTGAAGTTTTCTACTGATTTCCAGAGTAGGGAACCCTTAATTTCTCCCTCTTTAGAATGACCTCTGTCCTATTCACTCCTTATCCGGATCAAAGAATCCTTGATTTCTCTTTATCCCGATTAAACCACTTCACCAATCAGCCTCAAAGATCTTAAGTGACTCTACTATCTTGCCCTGAAAATATTTGACATTAGACCTTGATCCTGACCTATCTTCTTGGGACATTGACTCCATTTTCCCAATAGAAAAACATATCTATCTCTATCCATCTCATTAAGTGACTTTTCCCACCAAACCAAACCAAATATCAAAACCAAATTGTCCCATATAACTAGCCTAAAATCATATATAATAACAAAGTTAAATCTTATAGAGAGAGCCCTCTCTAAGCCTTAGGAAGGCTAGATCCTAGAGCTGGAAAGTAGATCTATGGTTATCTCTAATATTCTTTAAACTATAAATCAAAATCTCACAACTTTGAGAATTATTAGAGTGATAATGGGTGATAATTATCAGACACTCAGATGATTGAAAAACATCAAAGCATGGAGGCATCCTCATCATAGAAAACAGAAAATACAGACAGTGATATCAAAGAAAAATACAAAGACATCAAGGCCAAGAATGAAGAGTTAAAAATAAGATTTATTCATAGTATCTAAAGAAAACTCCAGGAAATCAAAACAGGCTGCTCTCAGCCTTTTTTTACACCAATAAAAAGTTGCTAATAACATTGCTACAACCAACAATACCTAAACCTACAATAGTAGCAAACTAGAATAAATTTGACTTTGAAGTACCAGTAGAAATCATTCATCCCTTAGATCAAATTTAATTTCATAAGCAAAGCTCTGAATTGCTTTATTATACTATGACTACCAAGGCAATGAGTGCCCAAAAACTTCAAAACACTATAACCAATTTGAGACATCAAATTAGGATTGAAAAAGCTTCCTCTTATGCTAAGGACACTAGAATTAAGTCCTTAGAAGAACTGGAGATTGAGGTAGGGTATGACCTTGCTAATGTAAAGGCTGCAAAAGAATTGGTGAGAAAGGAAAATGTCGACATTGCAGCACTTAGAAAGCAATTAAAAATGCCTCCAACAGAACATCCACATGCAAAAGAAATTTTGTAGGAGGAAAATTAGAAAGATGAGATGATGAGTCTCATACTCCGAATGACAACACAGACTAAGGAAATGGAGATAGAAATGGACAAACTTTTCCAAGAGAAAGAAGATACAAAAACTCAAGGTGCTCCTCCCATATTCATCCCCATGGTAACTACAGTAGTTCCCTCAACTTTAGCAGAGGAGTTAGCACCAAAAGTCCCATTGGCCATAGTTGTGCTAATGACTTCTTCCACTACTTCTGCTACAGAATTATCAACTTCAGCAGTGCAACAAACAGATGAGGCCAACAAGCTCATAAAAAGCATGGAAGATATGTCAATTCAGAATAATGAGATCAATAGGTTGAAAGAACAAATCAAGAACTTGGAAGATGCCAAGAAATTAGCTAAAATCAATTCTAAGACAGAGGAACAGAAAGCCAAAAGGTTAAGTGAGCAGTTGAAGAACGTTGAAGAAGAATTAAATTTGAAAGAACCAATGGCTTAAATAAAAATATTTTTTTGGTCCAAATTCATTGAGTCAATCAATGATACTTGGCCTTCCATTCAGGTAATTTATGAACAAAAGGATTTGCTTAAAGTAGCAAAAGAAGAAATTGTGAAGACAAAGGAAGAGCTTAGTGCCAAACCTAAAGAGGCCCAAGAAATAATCAAGTTTTTAAACACAAAAAACAAGCAAGAACTGGATGAGATAGGGATAACTGATAGAACTAAAACAATCCTAGGAGTGAGAAAGGTAATTACGAAGGAAAACTTGATGAAGTAGCTAGAAGAGAAGTGTCAAAACATGGATTTAGCCATAACTAAATTCATGGTAAAATTTGAGATATTGAGGCAAAAAGGCTTGCCAAACATTCTTGTTATAAATGATAAACTAATGAAGCAAGAGGATTACAAAAAGAAGATCAGAGATTTTTCCAAAGAACAAGCAAACACGGCAGATTGGCAAGGAGTACCTACAGGCAAAGTGTTGCACAAAATAATTGAAGATTTGTTTTATTTACAACATGAAATAAAGCATCTCTTTGTGGTCAAACCAACCTTTGTTAGATACGCAGAGGCTGATGAGAATTACAGGAAACTTACCAAGATCAAGTTAACTAATGAATAATTTTGGAAAAATCTTACTGATTTACTGTAACAAACAATTTACAGTGAAAGGGGAGGAAAAAACAAAATGTTGTTTTTACATAGTAAAAATAGTTTTTACAGTAGTAAAACAGTCCTACAGTAGATGAAAGAGTATCAGTGGTTAAAGTGTATCAGATAAAGGATATCAGATGAGAGATAAGGCTTCAAAACAGATTAAAGATCTTGTTTCCAGCATTGAAGACAACACAACAGCCAGCTGCACCTAAATCCAAACAGAATTTCTATTTAATTTGAATAAGTAGGATAGCTTGCAAGTTTGTTTAGCAACTGTTACAATATTTTTGTAAGAGATATTTCATTTTCCTTAGAAAAATCCTATGAGTATTCTAGGATATTTTGTATCACTTTTTGTATAAATACTTCACCCTTTGAAGTATTATTGTGGAATAAATTGTTAAAGATTTCTATAGTCAATATTTATGTACCTGAAGGGCTTTTATACCAAGTTTCAAGTTAGCAGGCTAGATCAAATCTATAAAGCATCATGTTTCATGATTCATGTTTTCGGCCAACTTAAGTGAAGTGCTTTGTACTGTTATTTGTTAAATATTCTTATGTTTTCCATTCATTCATAAATGTGTTCCAAATTTAAATGTGAAATCAAGAAGTGATATATTAGAATTTGTTAAAAGCACTATGTTATTTACTGGTTTTCATTTTGATGTTTTCTACTGATTTCCAGAGTAGGGAACCCTTAATTTCTCCCTCTTTCAAATGAATTCTATCCTATTCACATCTTATCCGGATCAAAGAATCGTTGCTTGATCTTTATCCCGATTAAAACACTTCACCAATCAGCCTCAAAGATCTTAAGTGACTCAACTATCTTGCCCTGAAAATATTTGACTTTAGACCTTGATCTTGACCTATCTGCTTGACACATTGACTCCATTTTCCCAATGGAAAAACAGATCTATCTCTATCCATCTCATTAAGTGATTTTTCCCACCAAACCAAACCAAATATCGATACCAAATTTCCCAATATAACTAGCCTAAAATCATATATAAAAACAAAGTTAAATCTTATAGAGAGAGCCCTCTCTGAGCCTCAGGAAGGATAGATCCTAAAGCTTGAAAGTAGATCTGTGGTTACCTCTAATATTATTTAAACTATAAATCAAAATCTCACAAATTTGAGAATTATTAGAGCGATAACATCGGCAATGATCTGTAAGTAGATTGTAGTCTCACCTGAAATGACTATGGGAGGATGTAGAACTAGGTTTCTGCAGCCTTTAGGAGCTAGGAGACGTGGTATTGTTATTTTATCTTATTCTTAACACCTATAAATCACTTTGACGCATTAGATTAATCACCTAAAAATTCCATATAAAACCATAAAGCATCACTTTTCTGAATTAAAATGCAACTGTAATAACTACGACTCTACAACAAATAATAAGAAAATATACACATCAATCACATAAGAACACTAGATTAATGTGGTTCACCCCAGTGTAGGGCTACGTCCACAAGAAATATTGCTTAATATAAATAATATTTTAACAAAAAAAATTTCTTGGCCTGTGCACTAAGCTCCAGTCTCTTCTCCAGGCCTCTGCATACTCATCTGCAGAGCCTCTCCTTCACTACAATAATACAGATCCTAATCATTCACCCATAACGCTGATATGGATAAAAAATTAACATTATTATTATTATTTTCTTATTATTTTACCCTATATATACTATTGCATTATTGGGTTACATCATTAAAATACCGTGGTCCAAGTATCATGGACTCCTTAAAATAAGCAACTATGGCCCCAAAGTCATTGGTCCCTTACAAAACCGCACACTTTACAAAAAGGGTGGGATTTTACCCACCCCAAAGCCCTTACAACACCACGAAGTATATTTAATTTCTCAAATTGCACTCTGTTGCATGCTCCACTATGCACTCTACCCCATAAACTACATAGTATTTGCAAAAATCTTGGCCAAGTTCGGATGTGCCTAATAGGCCCATAACACTCACATGCAACTTGTCCCGAGTCACTCAATTGTTTTGCCTCTGATATTTGCTGCAATTACATTTTATTTTTTGTTGATCTGCTGCAGAATGTATGTGACCTACTTCTCTTCATTGTGCAGTTCCTCCAGAAATGATTTTGTCGTCGGTCCTATAGCCTTTTGCATCAATGCTTCCTCTCTTTGTCGAAGCTCTTGAAGCTTCTCATCCACTGCTTGGGACAATTGGAGAGCCTCGTCTTGCCATGGTTGAGTTCTCTTTGTTAGAGTATTCTCTTCCTTCCTCATCTCCTCTATCTTCTTCTAGAGGGAATTTTCCTCATTGATCTTTGTGAGCTTCTGTGAGATTGGTAAGGTTATCACAGTTGCCCGAATCTCCTCCAGGTGTTGTTGCTTCTGCTGAATATCCTCTTGTAGTCTCTGCGTATTTGGATCTTCCTCAAGAGAAGTAAAAATATGTAATATCTCATCAAATAGCTTCCCACAATCTACCATTGTTGTGGATATCTCAACCACTGCAGCCTTTAGGTCAGCCCACCTCTTCTCTCGCACTTCCTCTGGTGTGGTTGGTTGTAGCTTCATTTGTAGCTCATTGATCTTCATCTCATATGTAAATTTCACATCTGAAATCTTATCCTTGTATCCTTTTACTAAAATTTTGAGCTTTGTGAACCTTTCCTCCACTGGTTTGTCTTCTCGGACATCAATGTTCGGAACCTCACGACATGTTTCTTCAGCCACCTCCTTCAAATTCTAATACTGCTATACTTCCTGATCCTTCTCCTCGATCGTCTAGTCGAGCTTATGCTTGGGCGAAGATCACTCTTTCTCTACATGAATGTTTAACTATTGTTCACATTTCTTCAGGTCATCTATTATCTCTTGATGCAACTTGTGTAATCTCTGAAGTGGAAATGCTGCAATGTTCATATTTACATGCCTCCAGTTTTTGGCTTGTTGTTGTACATTGATGAATTCAAACTGTAGGGCTTCGGCAGGTATCAACGCTATCTGTGCACCAAGTGTAAGCTATACTTGTCTTTCCTCTCTAATATTCTCCTCTACCTGAATTGACTATCTGACCATATGTGCCAATATATTTATCTCTGTAATGCACTCCATGCCACTTTTTAGAAGTGCGTTGTGGCGATCATATAGCTTTTTCCATGATTCTGTTGTTGCTTCCTTAATTATGTCCCCAATCTCGTCCAAGTCTTCCTCAGTGAGGACCAATGGAATTATGTCCCTTGTCTTGACTTCCTTCTACTTATTTTTTATTTTTGTGGTAGCTTCAGCATGTTCCTTCTTCTTATTTACGATAGATGGGCATGTCTCTTTATTTTCGGGCTCTCTTCTCTGCTCATCACCTCCAAGAGGATCCTGTTTTTTTTACTCTTGTGTATCCTTATCTTACCCACCCACTTCCCCAAACTGCATTGTATCGTTCTTTATCAGAGTATGCTTCGTCTTTGTCTCTAACGCAGTGATCCACTCTGTGGGCCACTGTAGTATCTTCTCTAGGGTATCATCTCCTGTCACTAAATATGGCAGAGGTTTCCATGTATTCCTTGTGTCCTTGCGAGCTTATATGTAAATTTTGTGGAATTCAGCCTTAAACTTCGCGAGAGAGTTATAAAACTCTTATAGGGTCGGTGAAAGGCGAAGGTGATGGTTCATCAATATGTGTAAGTCCATATGGTATAAAAAGTAAAACAATAAGTTATCTTGTGCTTGTGTCAGATCAATGGTATACCACAACGAGGCATATTTCATCACTTCACAAAATTTCGGGGCTAGTGGAGGGAACTACGAACCTTCTGGCTCTCTCAATGCAAGCATCACTATTATCATAATTAACCATGTGTAATGAAACATAGTACCTTTCTCTTGAGCCTCACAGTAGTTGTCCAACAACTCTTGGTAAAGATTTGTGGCCCAATTGTACTGAACCCCTTTAGCGCACTACGCAGCTAATGAAACCAACGGTGCATGGACCTCATTAGCCCGACACATCGTCAATATTTTTCCAGCCAATATATGTGCTGGAAAAAAAACTCCCTAGTCATTGATTGAGTTGATATCATAACCTCAATTTCCTTTGTAAGTCCAAAATTCTCCTTCATGTGGTCTATTATGTCTTTGTCCCAATATTTCCCAACAAACTCCTCTGCGAGGATCATTGCTTGATAAGTAAATCTTGTGATTCTCCATATTAAAATTGGTCAATAGGGATCCTCTTCCCCATCCACAGGCATCCATCGTGCACTGACATGAGCAGTTGTTGTTGGAAATACTTAGAGGGGGGTGAATCAATATTTATTTCAATTAATATTATTATTAATATTTCAGAGCATTAGTTAATCTTCAATTATTATTAGTGTTTGTACAATGATAGGAGTAAACAAAAGGAACACAAATGCACACAATTTTTATGGTGGAAACCCTCTCCAGGACCAAAACCACCTGAATGCTTTTCTAATAATTCTTTAATATTCAACTCCAATTGAAAATAGAGCTCCAAATTCCTATAATCTATAAAAGAATTCTTCTCCATCTCCCACTGGATGGACGCTCCAATGCCCTAGATTCTTCAATAGTGAACTGAATGGATGCCCCAACACCCAATGAGCTACAACTCACCCTAGCACCACCCTACCACCCTGAATTTTTCACAGGCTTGAACTTTTTGGTGAATTCATGCACCGACCTAACACCACCCTACCACCCTATAGAAGAATAAAAGAAGAATGGACTCTCGTACTAGGGAAAATGGTTCACTTTAAAATGACATAGAATGATGTAGAAGAAGAAGACACACTAGACCATAACCCCAACTATGACACAAATACCTAATGATGAACCCAGACCTCCTCACACTGCCTCTTCAATTCTTGGTAGATAGACACTTGTACAAATTTTACAATGATGCTTTTACAATGAATCAGTACAATGATACCTTTACAATGACTGTATGCAGTGCTGCCCACGTGAAGACTTCATGTGGTGAACTTCTTACTGTTGTTCTGCACCTTGATTGCTGCTCTTGTCATGCTACCCTTTCTCACTCTTCAGAACATTAGATCATGCATTGAGTCTTATCTGATGAATATATAATACTTGCAAAAAGTCTTCAAGGAAATACCCATGACATGATAATAGAAAAAATTACCTCATCCTACAGAGCATATGTCAATGCTAAACAAAAAAAACAAATTAGAATACAAAGAACCTAATGCAATTAAGATATGAACTTGCATATACATAATATAATTACTTGGAGCTTACCTCTGCTGCACCTTGCTTTTCTTTTCTTCCCTAGAAAGTCTAGTCCTTTGTAACCCTTGACAACACATGATCTAGCTTTTTCTTGCCTTCTAGGAGATCAATATTGAATCTAGTGTATCTCTGTTGTTTTAGATCCTCAATATGTGATTTTTGGTCCTGTAGTAGTCCTCTAAGTTGTATTTCCAATGGCACAGGTTTGAACCAATTTGAATTCTTCAAGACAAAGTTATGCCCAATGTCTCACCATGACCTAATTATGTACTAGTTCAATAGAGCGAACTTGTACGTCATGCCACATGTCACTGTTTCTTAACTAGGCTCTGAAATTGATACATACAATACTAAATTCCGTGCATTATCCACCACTATTTACAAAATTCTAATCTGATACTTAGAGAGAGAGTTATGACAATTTTCCCAAGGTCACCTCTTTGAGATGAAGTTCAGGAGCCTACCAAAACCCTAACTTCCACAGATCATATCTCCGAAAATATTGTGCACCATGATCTGAAATACGTACAGGAGCTTCCTCAAGATTTTAGATTTTCCTCATAAAAAATTCAGCTTTTGAGCCTTCGTATAAAAAAATTTATAGTGAAAATTCCATGATGACGTGTTTCAAGTAGCGAAATCCCTACAAAAATAGGATATGAGGATCATAATTTATATAAATTCTAAGGTTGAGAGAGATTTAAAAAAGTGAACATGGGAAGGATTTTAGGAGCTTAAAAATTATTAATTATTAATTGTTCAATTACCACAACCAATTATTAGTGTCAAGCCACAACCACATGGGGTTTTAGCCCACTAACTAGGGTTACTAACTTCAAACATGAATATATCTCAACAATCTCCCCCTTTGGCATTAATGGAAACACAAGTAACCCCCCTGCGATCATGACACATCTTCCTACAACAATCTCTCCCCCTTTTACATCAATGGAAAAGGGTAACTCCCCCTGACACAGAATCATCCTACGAACCCGTACACACTTCCACTACCCCTTTATATTCTGAATGAGGAAAATATAATGAAAACTTGGGAGAATACCAAGCTTCTGGCGAAGATATTAAAATGCTTCACGAGGTAAAGGTTTAATGAATATATCAGTGATTTTCTCTTTTATACCAACATATTCAAGTTTTATATTCTTTTGCAAGACTTTTTCTCTAACAAAATGATATTTGATCGGAATGTGTTTTATTTTTTAATTTGTGACAGTATTCTTGGAGATGCTGATGACACCGGTGTTATCACAGAAGATGGGAATAGGCTCACTAAATTGTACTTGAAGATCTTGCAAAGTTTGTTTCATCCAAATGACTTGAGCACAAGAAGTTGCCGCTGCAATGTATTCTACTTACGTTGTAGATAATGAGATTGAGGTTTGCTTTTTGCTCAACCATGATACAAGAAAACCACCTAGATAAAATGCTGCTCCACTAGTACTCTTACGATCATCAACGCTTCCTTCCCAATCTGCATATGTAAATGCTTGAATAATGAGATTTTTACCCTTGGGATACCACAAGCCATATTCTGTTGTGCCCTTTAGATATCGAAGAATTCTTTTGATGATAACAACATGTGATTCTTTTGGTCCTGCTAGGAATATTGCTACTTGTCCAACTGCTTGCATAACATCTGGGCAGGAGGTTGTTACATATAGAAGACTACCAATCATAGTTTTGTACAACCTTTGATCCACATCCTTAGATGAGTCATCTATGCTCAATTTGCAACCTGTTACCATCAGAGTAAGAACGGGTTTGCAATATTCCATTTTAAATTTCTTGAGCATTTCCTTGATGTACTTGGCTTGGAATATAAATATTCCTTTCTCTTGCTGATATATTTGAAGCCTTAAGAAGTATGTCAACTCACCAAGTAAATACATCTCGAACTCACTTTGCATCTTTGTAGCAAAGTTCCTACTTAGTCGATCATCATTGATACCAAATATTATATCATACACATATACCTCAACGATTGTTAAATTATCTTTATCTATTTGTACATAAAGATTGATATATGCCGTGCATTTCTTGAACCCTTTTTGACGTAGATATCCATTAAGACGAGCATACCATGCTCTGGGAGCCTACTTGGGACAATATAGTGCCTTCTTTAACTTGCAGACATAGTCTTCTTTTTCTGATAGTAAAAAATATTCAGGTTGTTCGATGTAAAATTCTTCTTCTAATTCGCTATTCAGAAATAACGACTTAACATCCATTTGGTATACTTTGATTTTTCTTGAACATGCATAGGAAAGAAACATTCAAATGGCTTCCATTCTAGAAACTAGTGCAAAATTTTCATCGAAATAAATTCCTTCCACTTGTGCATATCCTTGTCAAACCAATCTTGCTTTGTTTCTGGTAACCTTTCCATCTTCATTCAATTTGTTCCTCAACACCCATTTATTCCCAATGACATTTTTATCTTTTGGTCGTGGAACTAATTCCCGAGTTTTATTCTTCTCGATTTGATCCAATTCTTCATTCATAGCTGCTACCCAATGTTCATTATGGCTGGCTTCCTCATAGGTACTAGGCTCAAAGGTTGCTAGAAAAGCAATGTGAGCTTGTTGTGATGAACAAAGCTTTCGACCTTCATTTATGTCACCAATGATTTGATTTGATGGATGGTTCTTTTGAATCCATCCTTTTTTTATATTTGGAGGAGCTCCTTATTGTTGTTTCGATATATCATGATGATCATTATTTACTTCTTCCTAGTTGATAGTTTCTTCTTGTTCTAGAATTTTCTCTTTGTTTCTTTTTCAGCCTCTGTCTCAAGTTTAAAATATTCTAGATCCTCATCATTACTCATTAGAACACCATCTTCGTCAAATGTAACATTTATGCTCTCCACTATTTTTTTTCGTCTTAGATTATAGCATTTATAGGCCTTTATTTTGCTTGAGTAATCAACAAAGATACCTTCTTCAACACATGATTCAAACTTACCCAAGTTTTTATCTTCTCTTTTGATATAACATTTTCCTCCGAAGATTCTGAAATATTTACATTAGCCAATTTTCCTTTCCATAATTCATATGGGGTCTTGTTGCAATTATTTCTGAGAAGACTTCGACTATAATGAAGACTGTCGTATCAATTGCTTGAACCCAGAATTTTTCATCCAATTTTGAGTCTTTAAACATTGTTCTACCCATTTCCTATAAGGTTCTATTCTTTCTTTCAGCAAATCCATTTTTTTGAGGTGTTTGTGTTGTTGAAAATTGTATTTTTATTCCATTTTCGTCACAGTATTGCTGAAATAATTTGGAATTGAATTATCTGCCATTATTTGATGTTAGATACTTTATTTTCAAATCAGTTTCATTTTCGACCAACTCCTTGTAGATCTTAAAGCACTCAAATGCTTCAATTTTTTTCTTTAGGAAATTGACAGTTGTCATCCTAGTATAGTCATCTATCATTAACATGAAATATAGTTCTCCATCTAAGCCTTTTGTTCTCACAGGACCACATAGATCAGTATGTGTCAATTCCAATGGATGTGATGAAAAGTGTTATTTTGTTTTAACTTCGAATTTTTTTTGCTTGCAGTGCCAATGGGCCTCACATAGTGTGTTGGAAGGTTTTGAGATTTTTCGACATTTCTCGTACTGCTTCCTTTTTGCTTATTCTGACAAGATTGTCAAAGTTTATGTGACCCATTCATTTGTGCCATAACCATATTTCATCTTCTTTATCTAGTAGACATGCTTTAGTTGCTTCATCCATAACATATATGTTGTTTGGAGCTCGACTTGCTGTAGCCACAATTTTACCAAACCTGCCTTTCTTGATTTCATATTTTGTGGAGTTGAATAGCATTGCGTGTCATTGATCACACATTTTTCCAACACTAAGCAGATTTTGATTCATGTTTTCAACCAAGAGAACATTCTTGGCTAGAACATCTTTGCTTCCGAGAGTGATGGTACCTGATCCTATAACATTTGAAGAACCATCATTTCCAAAGGATACGGTTCCATAGTTCTTCTCTTTTAGAGATACAAATTTATTTCTATATCCAGTCATATGTGTTGATCAACTGCTATCAACATACCACACATATTTTTTGTTTTGAGACTTGAGAGCGAGAGCACAATTATCAGTATTCTTCTTCTTCCATTTTCGTTCGTTTTGTGGCTCGAAGATTCTTCTGAGGATTTTCAAGTCTGTAGTCTCTGGATATGTGTCCAAAATTTTGACATTTGTAACATTCCATATTATTTCTTAAATGTTCAAATCTATTGATGTTTTGTTGAGCCCTGGGAGGTTCATATTTAACAGATCTCCTGGAATTGTATTGGTTCCTAGGGTACATGCGACATTCTACAGCTTTATGACTAAATTTTCCACATGAATAACAATAGCCATGAAAAATTTGTTGGTACCTGGATGGAAATCTTCATCGAGGAATTGTCTTCCAAGGATGTTCTTGCGAATCTTGTCCAATGAAGTCTACATGCATGTCATATCTCAAACGTTCATTGTATTTTGTTGTAGAAGGTCTTTCTTCTTATTCTTTGTAACCGAGGCCAGTTATGTCGTTGTAAGATCGTTGATTGTTGATGAGTTCTTCCAATTCCCTTGAGCTGTTGGCATAGTTTTGGACACGTTTTCCCTTCTACACTTCCTTACATAGTGAGACTACTTTGGCTTCTAATGCGTCCCTTTCTTGGTTGCTTTCTTCCAACTTCTTTTGAAGTGACTCTTCAATACATTTGTGTTCTTCAACTTCAATTTTGAGACCTTGAACTTGTTCTTCAAGAGCATTGAAACGGATCTTCTTAGCCTTGAGCTCTTTTATAAGCTTGATTGCCTCCTTAGAAAATTATTCTATGGTCAACCCTTATTCTTTGTTGTTTATTACCTCTTGTTTATTGTTCTTGGCCATGAACAATACTCTCTCATTGGATTTTTCTTCACTGTCATTGTCTTCATTGGATGCTGAGCTATCTTCTTTAGAGAGAAAGTGCCTTTTGAATCCTTTCTTTTTGCCTTGCTTGTTGAATTTCTTAAAGCCTTTCTTTCCTTTTGAGTTGTCATCACTTTTGCTCGGACATTTTGCTACGAATTTCCCAACCTCACCATAGCTGAAACATATCAATAGAATTTTACCTTTGAATTTTCCGTTACCAATTTTTATTTTTCTCATAAAGTAAGCATATTCTCCATTTGAAAGACCTTCTTCATCATGTTCCTTTTCTTCACACTTGCAAGTGTAGGTCTTTCCCTTTGAAGGTTGTTTGTCCTTATTGGTTTTCTTAGATGCAATGAACGCATTTTATAGATGTGAAGTACCCTCTTCTTCATCAAGTCTCATTTCGTATGCTATGAGAACTCCATGTAATTATTCTTTGCTGAGTTTGTCCAAATTTTCACTGTATTCTAAGACCAATACCTTTGGGTTGAATCTCCTTGGTAATGTTCTAAGAATTTTTTGTATAATAGTCTTCTCATCAACAGGCTCTCCCAATCCTCCCAGAGTGTTGGTTATTTCATCAACATGTTGGAATTATGCAGCAATGTTTCCATCTTCTTCATTTTGAGTTGCTCAAATTTTTCTCTGTAGATTTGAAGCTTTTATTCTTTGAAATTTGAGTCACCTGCATATACATTCTCAAGCTTGTCCCATACATTTTTGGTAGTTTTACAACCCAACACCTTATGATAAGAAGATTCAATAAGTCCACTGATAATAATATTCTTTGCTTTTGCATCATTTACCAAATTATTCTTACCATGTTCATCCGCAGTTGGTGTAAATCCATTTTGAACAGTGTCCCATACTTTGTAACCTTGCGCCAAGAGATAGACCTCCATTCTTCCTTTCTAGAGTGCATAATTATTTTCTTTGAACAGAGGTACACCATTCTTGGTATGCTCCATGACCTCCTTCCAGCTGTTAAACTGCTATTGAAGGAACCAAGCTCTGATTCCAATTGTTGGAAATATTGAGAGGGGGGGTGAATCAATATTTCTTTCAATTAGTATTATTATTAATCTTTTAGAGCATTAGTTAATCTTCAAATATTATCAGTGTTTGTACAATGATAATAGTAAGAAAAAGGAACACAAACGCACACAATATTTAAGGTGGAAACCCTCTCCAAGACAAAAACCACCTGAATGATTTTCTACTAATTCTTTAATATTCAAATCCAATTGAAAATAAAGCTTCAACTTCCTAGAATCTAGAAAAGCATTCTTCTCCAGCTCCCACTGGATGGACGCTCCAACGCTCGATATTCTTCAGTAGTCAACTAAACGGATGCCCCAACACCTAATGAGCTACAACTCACCCTAGCACCACCCTACCACCTTGAAGTTTTCACAAGATTGAACCTGTTGGTGAATTCGTGCACCAGCCTAGCACCACCCTACCACCCTATATAAGAATAAAATAAGAATGGACTCTCGTACCAGGGAAAATGGTCCACTTTACAATGATATTGAATGATGTAGAAGAATAAGACACACTAGACCATAACCCCAACTATGACACAAATAACTAATGATGAACCAAGACCTCCTGACACTGCCTCTTCAATTCTTGGCAGATAGACACTTGAAAAAATTTTACAATGATGTTTTTACAATGAATCAGTACAATGATACCTTTACAATAACTATATGCAGTGCTGCCCACGTGAAGACTTCATGTGGTGAGCTTCTTGGTGTTGTTCTGCACCTTGATTGATGCTCTTGTCATGCTACCATTTCTCACTCCTCAGAACATTAGATCATGCATTGAGACTTATCTTGATGAATATATAATACCTGCAAAAAGCCTTCAAGGAAATACCCATGACATAATAATAGCAAAACTTACCTCATCCTGCAGAGCATATGCCAGTGCTAAACAAAAAAACAAATTAGAATAAAAAGAACCTAATGCAATTAAGATATGAACATGCATATACATAATATGCTTATTTGGAGCTTACCTATGCTGCACCTTTCTCTTCTTTGCTTCCCTAGAAAGTCTGGTCCTTTGTAGCCCTTGATGGCACATGATCTATCTTTTTCTTTCCTTCTAGGAGCTCAATATTGAATTTGGTTTATCTCTGTTATTTTAGATCCCCAATATGTTATTTTTAGTCCTGTTGTAGTCCTCTGAGTATTCTCAATACCATAGGTCTGACCCAATTTTAATTCTTCAAGACAAATTTATGCCCAATCTCTCACAATGACCTAATTATGTACTGGTTCAATAGAGCGAACTTGTACGATGTTCCATGTGTCATTGTTTCTTCATTCGACTCTGAAATTGATATAGAGAAAACTACAGTCTGTGCACTATACACAATGTTTTACATAATTCCAATCTGATACTCAGAGAGAGAGTTATGAAGATTTTCCCAAGGTCACCTCTTTGAGATGCAGTTCAGAATCTTTCCAAAACCCTAACTTCCACAGATCATATCTCCGAAAATATTGCGCACCATGATATGAAATTTTTACAAGTGCTTCCTTGTGATTTCGGCTTCGCCTCATAAACGTTTTAGCTTTTTATCCTTCATAGAAAAACAATTATAGAGAAAATTCCATGATTACTTGTTTCAAGTAGCGAAATCCCTACATGAGGAGCATATGAGAATCACAATTTATATAAATGCTTAGGTTGAGAGGGACTTCAAAAAGTGAATGTGGGAGGGATTTTAGGAGCTTAAAAATTATTAATTATTGATTTTTCAATGACCAGACCCAATTATTAGGGTCAAGCCACAACCCCATGGGGTTTTATCCCACTAACTAGGGTTACTCACTTCAAACATGAATATCTATCAAAGTTTGAAGAATTACGTAGTGTTCCATATATCAACAAAAACATCTCAACAAGTAGAAACCATAAAAAATATCCTTGACATAGTATATAGTAATTTGGTAGGTCAAAATTACCATGCAAGATCAGGGTAGCCCCTGGTGCTGCTTGGGTTGACATCAATGACAATAACTGATAGACGGTTGTCTCACACAAGCTATGCTTCCTAGAATTAAACTGAAGTGCGACACATTCAACATATTCAACAAGCCTGACTGTGCTAATCCAACTGCCAACTGTTGTGGTTCTAACCTTGTCACATTGATATCAACGCAGTGCACTCGTTTTGAATATCTATCTGGTGCGAACTATGGATATTTCTCTCTGTCATTGAAATCATTTTCCATGAACTCCAGCTGTATAATATTTCCTTGGTTTTCTCCAATAAATGGCACTGACTCCTTCGACTTTGTCACTAGTTTTTCATCTGGTTTTCTTGGTGGAATATACAGTGGGAGAGGTGACGGAAACATTGCACCATCCATTTCCATTTTCTCTTGTTCTGCTTCTTCCTCACTATCTATCATAGGTTTGGGCTCTTCTTGAGGCTCAATAGGACTTTTTTCTTGTTTCCTCTTTGATCTTTGCTTTCTGGTCATTTTCTTCTGTGGAGATCTTTGTTGTGTGCGTCAAGGTTGTGTTGATGCAGCTGCGGGCATATAAGATGATGTTGTTGCATGCATATCAGGTTCTTGAGATGCTTCCATGACTCTGGTTAAGCCATTCTCACTAAATAAACGAATAAACTCCTCAGGATTCAAACAACAACGCAAATTTCTGAAGCTTCTTTGTAATAACACTATTTTAACTCTCAGCAAAGTGCCAAAATCTGGGTGGGATGCGACTTTTATAAGAAATATTAATTCCTATCCCCATCATTATCTCGGATTGTGTTCATTAATTGCATATCTATCACTAGACCCAGTAAATCTATCATCATAAATGCATATTCCCGTGTGTTTCAATGACAACTTTCCATTTTAATAGTCATATTTTTCTCAGTGAACTTTGACGCATCCCATATTGTAGAGAAGCAACCCCTCTTACGTTGAGGCTCCTATGTCGAAGCTCTCTCTGTTGTGTAGTTTATAGTCCATTAGCCAATTTCAACTGCAAGTGGTACTAAGAATTTTCTCCTTTCTTTAGAGTGAAGTTGTAGGGGCAGGGTTGTCTCAATACAACCTCAACCTACTGCCATTTACCCTTCGTTGAACCAATTCTCCATTTAACTTTGCTAATTGAAATGCATGTCCAGCAGTAATATGCTTGATAATGTATGGTCCCAACCAATTCATCTTGCATTTTCTTGGAAACTTTACAAACTTACTGTCATAAAGGAGAACAAGGTCTCTTATCTGGAACTTCTTCTACTTAATATGTCTATCATGCTAGGAGTTTTCTCTTGTTTTTTGTACCTACTAATGGAAACCTGCTATAAATATATATTCCTCTAGAGAAAGCAGCTATGAAATTCTTTTATCCATTATATCAGGGTCTGCCATGTCTATAAAAGATGCAATCCTCAAGCTAGGCAAGATGTACTCCATGGGAATCATAACTTATTTCCCATAAACAAACCTAAAGGGTGTTTGACCGGTCAGCTTCTTACATGTGGTCATATAATCCCTTAACACTGTAGAAATTCTATGTTCCTAGTCATCTATATTCATATTGCATACTTTAGTAAGTGCATTCCCAAAAATATTATTAAATGATTCTACCATTCCATTGGCTTGAGGGTGATAATGGGTACTCTTCTAATGATAAACTTGGAACTCCTTAGTCAATGCTTCAGTAGTCTTATTTAGTAAGTGTGAACCTTGGTCTCTCATCAAAATATTTAGAAATCTAAATATTGACGATGTGTACTCAAATAAACTTCACAATAGTCTCTGTGCTGCAGTCCCTTACTGGTTGTGCTTCATACCATTTTTTCATGTAATCAGTTAATGTAATTATGTAGCTTGCACCAACCCTCTTTCCAGGTGGGTTGATGGGTCCAACAAAATCAATGGCCCACTTATCAATGGCATGCAATGTAACTTGTGGTACCAAATACATCTCACCTCTTATGGAAGGTGTCTTTGTTCTTTGACATACATCACATGCTCGAGAATACTCCTTCGCATATTTGTGTAGTGTAGGCCACCACAATCTTTCTCTCAAAATATTCTTCATAGGAGCTTTTCTTGCATAATGTCCACCAACTGCATCCCCATGATCCTGACTATAATCATCTATATTTCATGTTCAGGAACATATCTTCGCAGTATCTCATCTAGTCCCATCTTATATAACTTTCTCGCTATTAATGAAAAGTCAGCTACCTTAACGACTAATTCTTTCTTTTGCTTCGTAGTATACTATGAAGGAGGCATTCCTGTGGTCAAAAACTGAATGATATCTGTGAAATGGTCATCTTCGACTCTGATTGAAAATAACTACGGACTAGGGATATTATCCTGTATGCTAGTTGGTTCCTCCCCTGTTTCTAGTCTTGACAGATGGTCGGGTCCTACATTCAGTCTCCCTGGTTTAACAATGATATCAAAGTCATATTCCTGAAATAATAGTAACCATCTTCAAATATTTCCTCCTAATACATGCTTATTAAACAAATAATTTATTGCAGAATGATTTGTAAACATTTTAAAGTGTGACCCGAGCAAATGATGTCGAAACTTTTGCAAAGCATACACCATGGCTAGTCCTTCCTTTTTTGTAGTGGTGTAATTATTTTCCGCTTTAGATGAATTTATACTTGTAAAAGCTATAGGATGATCAATCTCTCCTACCTAGGTTGTGCCAATACCACTCCCATAACTATATAAGAGGCATCCACATGGACATGGAATTCCTTATTCCAATTAGGGAACACTAGTATAGGTGCACATACCATTTTTTCTTCAATATGTTGAGGCTCTTCTCACATTTTTCATTCCACTAAAAAGTTACAGCCTTATTCAAAAATTTCTCCATAGGCACAATGATCTAAGCATACCCGTTGTTGAACTTCCTGTAATACCCAGTATGTCCCAACGTAGTGCGACACTGTCTTACTTTCTTAGGTGGAGGAAAGTCCACAATGATAGTAATATTAACAGGTTGTGCACAAAATATGCACTTATTTAGGTTCAAAGAGATCTGATATTGTCTACATGTGTCAAACATAAGTCTTAAAATCCCAATATGTTTTCTCAACAATCCAAACACTGTCCAATCATCAAAATATACCTCCAAAAAATTATGTATTCCTTAAAAGTTGCAACCACCACCCTAGAAAATATAGAAGGGGAGTTTTTTAATCCAAAATGAATTACTTTGTATTGATATGAGCCCCATTCTTTAGCAAGTGCGGCCTTATGTCAATATTTAGGTGAAATCCTAATATGATGGTAATCTGAGAATCCATCTATAAATGAGTAAGCTTACTGACCTCCTACATTGTCTAGAACTTCATCTGTGAAAGGGGTAGGGATGGGTTTGCATTTAAATTCAACTTTCTTAGATCAAGAGAGATCCTAATTTCTCCTTGAGTCTTCTTCTCCTCCACCACCATGGGACTCACCCATTATGATTCTTCTACAGGCTCAATGATTCCCGATGCTATCATCTTATCAAGCTATACTTTTAATTTCTCCTTATACTTCAAATTCATCTTGTAAGGTCTTTGTTTGACTGGCTTCATATTAGGCTTAAGGGGAATATTCATGATTAATATATCTCCTATTATACCCTTCATTTCTGAAAACTTAGTGGAAAACAGTTCTTGATATTCATGAAGTAACTCTGTAACTTTACTAACTGTCTCCTCATCCCAGTAATATCCTATTGCTCCAAACTTAGGTTCCTTCTCTGATCCTATGTTTACCTTCTTGGTATTTAGTGGATTCATTATGTTTGGTATCTCTAGCTCATGTCTAGTTACTTCGCGATATCCTTATGACTCGGCTATATCAATGTTGTGAGGATATTCTTCTTTATCTGCAGCAAATTTATAGAACTCCAGTGAATTTTCTATCTATGTAGCCCATTCACATTGTTTCCATGTCAGTGGATTTACAGTCTCAAAGATCCTATTCTTTTTTATTTGAAGGGCCAAGTCCATGTATGGGAAATCGTCCTCAAAGCTAAATTTTAATATGAAGCCATAAACCATATATTCCCAGTTCTTGGTACCATGTCGAAGCTTTGTTTCTAGGTGCGAGTTCTTAGGGATTGTATATAGTGTATGGATGAATCCATGTACCCATTCTTCTTGTGGAATATCTTTACATGTTGTAGTATATAGCTAGATATGCTTCCTAGGATTAGTTTCACTATCATATTTTATCTCCATCTCTGTATCTATATGTCCAAACCTTATCCACATCAATATTCAACATTCCTGCCAGCCTCCTATATTATTATTATGTGCATTCCACCATATACCATGGGTAGCTTTCAAGGCTATATCTAAGGCTGAAAAAATTTGATTTTTTGCAACTTGTTCTTCACAATCATTAAAAAAAGTATTTACATCACCTAAGCCATCATAAGAAGGCAGGTTACATACAATGAATTAATTTGGTAATTCTTAAACAACACCTTATTGATACTTCATGCATCCTATTCTTCCAGTTCTCCAACTCTTCTTCTGATTCTGAAGTACAAGAAATATCATGCTCCCAAATTAACTTTCCCTCTATAGTAGGGTTAACAAAATCTTGTTCCTTCATTGTCATTTGATAGATATTTTCTATATCAACTGCACAATATTCTTCTTTTATTGGATCTGTGTATCTTACTCCTTATGGATCCAAGGGAACAATTACTCTCATATTGTTTCCTTCAAATATCATATGTCTCTTCTTCATATTAATTATGGCCATATTTCAAATGCCCAGTCAAGTCCAAGCAATGCAAGATAAGGGTTACTTTCATCGACGATCTCTATTACTTAAAATTAAGCATTAGTGTTATTATCACCAAATTGATCTTGATTGGCTGCTCATCAATCAACTCAATGTAACTCTTTCAAACTACTTCTAACTGAGGATTAGCCTCTTCAGTTTGAGAGGGCTCTCTCAAAGGGGGTTTATGATTTTGAATAAGGATAATACTAGATGGCTAACTCTATGAATTGTAACTTGGTTTTGTATGATTGCAGGTTTGAAAATGAAGGCTTCCCACCATTGGGATATGGATTCAACATCATTACTCTTAGTGACAGTGGTTATTCACATGGAAGGTGAGGCAGATAGAGGTTTTTAAAAAAGATAATTCATACATATAACATAGGAAAACACAATAATTTCACCCCTAAAGGAAGTCAGAGCATAGTATTATATATTCTGAGTAATTAGAGATCAAATCCACTACAAGTGATTAGACATAAAGATAGAGAGAAATAACACATCAAAAACCTCATGAGAATCTTAGGTCTGGAAGTATAATGTCACTGTATATTACTGATAATGGATAAAACATACAAGTAGCAGTTTGGTGCTATATTCTCCAACCCTTTTCTCTTTGATGTTTAGTCTATAAATAGACATTCTATACAATGTATATGATCTGCCCAACTGGCTAGATCTTTGAATTCTACTCTGACACCTATCATAACTGAAACCACTAACTTGAAACAAAAAAATGACAATTATCTTTAAAGAAAACAAACTCCTAATATGACTCTATCTCCTATTTATTACATTCGCTTCTCCTAACAGTGAAACAATTACATAATGGATATCACATGTTCGAGGGATAATTCACCATAATTCAACACCACTTTACATCTTCAAAACACCCCTATATCTGTGGAACATAATCCTACTTTTTAGGGATGGATGACCTTCACTTTAAACATTGTTTTGACTAATGAGATGGCTGTGTGGCACTCCTTTTGAGCCATGAATCTTTGCTAGTATGGTACACTAACATGCTGGAGGTATCCAAATGGCTAATGTGCTGTTGAGATGCTCAAAACTTTTCAAAAATATCCTCGCTACGAAATAGGGCATTTTAGGCAGTTTCGTAGCGAGTTTTAGTAGCGCATGAAAAATTTATTTTCCATCTATCTTTTTAACACCTTTGTTGTTCCAATAACTTTACTATGCCAAGGCACCTTGCAAACAATCAATATCCCTCCATAATACTTGACAAAACTTATTTTAAAGGCAAAATGCACCTACATGAATTTTCGTAGTGTTTTTCTGGCCTTGTGCCCGAGGTAAGCTAAGAAACTGTCCAAAAAACCAGAATTTTCTAAATTCAAGATTGTCTTAAAAAATTGATCTCCATCTGCAAAATTTGGGTTCTTTGCATGTTATGAACCTCATCAAACATATTCCATCTCAATTTTTACTCCTGTGGTGTTTCATCTTCATTTACAATCAATTGGATGACGGGTTCTTCTACCACTTTCATCTTTAGCCCTTTCTTTCTATATCCATTTGAATAAAATCCAGCCGCTCCCGAAGATCTTCCACTTGGTCTTTTAATGCTCTGTTTTTCGATTGTAAGTGCAAGTTCATCCTCCTAATATGTTTAACCTCCCCTCTTAATGGCTGAGCCCATTTCAACAACTTTTCTGTATTTTCCAAAGTTTTTGAAACACTTGTGACTTGCTCTTCCCATATTCTTCTCATCTGTTCAAATTGAACCTTCTTAGCTTTGTGTTTTTTTGCTTCTTGCTTCAAAAATGATATCTCTTTACCTGCCTCCTTCAACTAATCTTTGAGGGTTTCTATTTTTGATTTTCCAATCATTTTCTCTTTGCCCTTTCCTTGCTTGATAACCAGTTCCTCCTTTGCTAGTGAAGACAAATCTATGATGCTTGTTGGCTGGGTAGCTTCATTGATTTTCTCATTCTCTTTGCTTTCCATGACCTTCCTTTGCATGTCTAGTCATTGGCTTCCTTGGTTGAAATATGAAACCAACATCATCACCTACAAAATCTAGTTTTTTAGAAATCTCACCTTTCTTCAGCTTTCTTCCTCCATATTCAATGTCTTTAGCTTGCAAAATGGGTGACTCTTCAATGTTAATTGCATGCAGGATATCCTCCAAATTTCCTTTAGCCAATGTCTGGCTTCTAGTGACTCTCTTGCTGCCTTGTTTTTTGACTGTATGCTTCTGTTTTGTGGGTGTTGTTTGAGGTGTGTCAGTCTCCTGCAAAGGTTCTGCTTCCATGTTCACTGGTTCTAGAGGAGATGATCTATTTTCTTATTCAACTTCCTCTACCACAACTGGTGATGAAGTAGTTCTAGGTTTGGAGGCTTTCTTAGGAGTAACCACATCAATTTCATAGCCACTCATGAACAAGAAGGAAGTCCAATCTCTGTCTAACCTTCTCAATTCCTCTGACACTAACAACTTAATTTGAACCTTATCTGACATTTTCCCTAGAATTCTGCATAAATAGAAAGGCAGGTCAAGTGACCTCTTACCTACAATGTAAGAGAAGTCTAAGATGATAGGAGTAGACCATGTGAAACCTTCCTTCACAGGTAAAATACTTTTGAATGATCATCAAAAACTTTGCATAATTATCCTTCATGAAACTCCTAGAGATAGCATTTTTCAAATCAATTTCACTATGTTCTTGCTTGACGAACTCTTTGCGATCTTGCATTGTGAATTTGATACCTTTAAAACACTGTTCACCTCCTCTAGGGATTCATGTAGTTGATGTTATGCTCTCTGATGTTACTGTAAGGTTTAGAATTCCAACCTTTGAAGTTGTTCCTATGAAGCTGGTGGAAAAATCCTTTGAAACCCATAAATGAAAGCCCTGCAACCTCTGACTGAATTGCAAGTAGCCAATTCTTATGAAAACCTCCATGGAAGTAGGGTCTTCATTGAGTAAATTCATATCCGTGGGCTCATACCTGTGACAATGGCCACCCTCATTTTTTTCCTTCTTGCATCCATAGATGCTTTATAGTCTTCACTACCTTGCTTGCTGATGACACCTACAGAATTCGAACTTGCTAGCCACCTGCTTGGCTTGATGAAACAACTCTCTAGAAATTGACTCACATGCAAGGATGAATCATAATATGACAAAAGGCTAATTGAGGTAATATTTAATGGTTTAACTAACAACTCAACCTTTAATCATGACACATACAAGCCAAAAAAGGTAATGATGACATCAAAAATGGGTATGTACATTTGAATTTACCATAACAACCTTGAATGACCTCTACCCTTACTGCTGTAATCAGAAAATGACATCTCATACAAATCTAACAAGACAGGTTAAAAAATGAATTTTCGTAGTGAAAATTGGTAAGTCTCTGACATATTCACTACGAAACTATTAGGTAGTTTCGTAGCGAAATCTATTTCTTTACTATGTAAAATGCTATGAAAATTTGAAAAATTGACAAAGGCACCCTTTTGAGTTTGAATGAGTGGGGAATGGAAAATGGCATGATATGGGACTGATTTTACTAAAATGGCATAAATGAAGGTGATCATGAAACTTAGGATAGGCTAAAAATGTAAAAAAATTTCCTATACCACATTGATATGGCTTAGGAGACTTTATCCATTTGGTGAGTGACCTATATGACCCTATCAAGAAATTTTTCACAATTTAATGAGTGATAACAAGTGTGAACTCCTTCAATATCCAATGTGACACCTGGTAGTATTCCCATAGGGAATATCTTTTGTTGATTTTCTATCCTTAACTAAATAGGTGACCATTGTAGCTTCGGATTACCCATTAATTCCCATGTATGATTTGTCAAAACATTAGCATCAGATCCCAGATCTAGAATAATTTGATCCATCTCATATTCCCCTATTTGTGCACTAAGCCTCATCTCTTTTGGTTCTCTTTTGTCGATGAAAATTATTGATTGCATGCATCTCACTTCACAGTGTTTCTTTGGAGGCACAAGAATCTATCAGCTCATGAATCCCTTCTACAACCTTTTTATCTCTTAAAAATTTCATATAAGTTTGCAGGAAAGATTTTAAAATACCCACTTGATTTTCTGAATATTGGTCTTGTGTTGGAGCTCGATCCTGTGTTGGATCTTGGTTCCGTATCGAAGCTGATGATATGCTGCATTTACTTTTCTGATTGGGCTTTGGCTGTGCACTAGAGGTCAAAGTTCTGACATCCATAAAACTTTGCTTTACTACCATAAATACTTATTTTTATTTTTGGATATCAAAAACAAGAGCTTTCTCAACAGTCTTTCTGACCCATGCAATTTCATATTCTTTCTTTTCATCTGCTTTATCACTACTGGTCGCAGCTTCACCTCTAGTGACAATACTAAATCGAGGTTCGTCGGTCCTCCTTTTAGCAGTCATCATTTGAATATTTTGTGTCAGCTACTGATTCCTCTTTTCTTGGATATTCATCATAATTACAGGGCATTCTTAAATTATATGGTCAAAGGATTTAACATACTTACATTTCGTTGTGGGGTTCTGGAAGTCTCTCCCAAAATTACCTGGCTGGACGCAATTATAGCAAATGATCTATTCACATCCTCAACCAGCTCCACCACCTAGGCCTCTTCCTTAGTAACCTCCATTCTATAAGGGTCGGCATTATGCTCCATCATTAGTTTGTAAGCCCAACAATTATTCTAATAATTTCCTATTGATTTACAAAATTGCAATATAGATCCCTCGGATTCTATAAATATTTCTGTAATAAGTAACAGTCTTCTGAAAAATGTTGGCCTCTAGTCTTACATACTTTGCAACATAGGATGGATCCTACATTCAAGGGATTTGGTGCTCCACCAACCATGTAATCCCTGAAGATAGGGCACTTTTCTTTAGAATGACACTTCGATATACACTTCGTACACCATACTTCTTCTCTAACTTATTTTATTTTCTTGATGTCTTGTATATGTAGGGTTAGGTTCGCCACCTAATTTTGAATCTGTTGCATGCATGCATTAGTATCTCCTATAGGTGAAGCTTCCAATTTCATCACAATGTCTAGACCTTCGATTTGAGTTCCTATATTTTGTTTCATCAATGCCAATATGATATGCAGTAGAAGCGCAAATATAAACCATTCTTGATGTTGTTGTGGATCTATGTCTAAGTTTACCTGTTCCAATAAAAATTTAAATCTCTTCTCAAACTCCCAAACAGACTCAGTAGGTTTCTATTTGTTCTCTTTCAACTCGATGATGCATTGCGACTTAGACATCGGCTTCTTAAACTCACTTACCAGTGTTGTTTTAATATCTACAAATGTTTTGTTATGATTATTTGAATAATTCATATACCATGTCAATGCTATATCTCATAGCATCGTAACAAGCTGATGCTTATTTATATTCTCATCATTGATATGCTTCTATGTACATACAACTTCATATAGAAACAAAAAATATTTCAGATCCTCCACTCTAGTTCATTTGAAAATGGGTAGCTTAATATCGTGAGGCATACTTCTTCTTGGGGGTGAGGGGAGGGGTAGGGGGATGGGGGGTAGGAGGGTTAGGGGGAGTAGGAAATCCAACAACACCCTAGCTATTACTACATTTTGACTTCTATGAATTCTCTGGCTTCGAGGGGGGACACTGTGAAGCTACGTGTGGGTTATCAAGGTGATTTTATTCTCTTTCAATTTCATATATGCTCAAAAGAGGACTATAATTAGTCTCTACAAAGGTCGAGAGTGCAAGCTTCTGTGATCCATAACATATCAATTATAAACCTTCCAGGAAATCACATAAGAAATTTTGGAATCGACGCGTTTCGAACTACCAACTGTAGTTCATCATCAGGATAATGAAGATTGGCTGATCTGACTTACACATTTATACCAGGAAGAGAGAAGCAACGATCAAAACCCAAGAAAAATTAAAAATGTTAAAAAACGGTAAAAAATAAGAATAAGAATATAAAATAAACTAGAAATATAATTAACCCAACCTTAAAATTACAAGGGTTAAAAACGGTCAGAAATAAAAATAAAAATAAAAATATAAAATGAACCAAAAATATAATTACCCCATCCTTAAAATTTACGAAACAACCAAGAAAATTATATAAAGACACAAGTCAAAACTAAAAATAAAATAAATAATATAAATTCAAGACTAAAAGCTATAATAAACAAGTTTTTAAACCTAAATTAAATCATCAAGTCAAAAGTCAAAAAATCAAAGTCAAAGTCATAAATTATAAATAAATAAATAAATCAAAAAATAAATAAAATAATAAATCAAAAAATAAATAAAATAATAAAATGAAATAAAAATAAATGATTTAATCACTAAATAATTTAATAATTTAATAAATCAATACATGAAAAAATAAAAATAAATTATTTTTATTTTATTTTGACATTAATTATTTAATTTAATAAATAAATAAATAAATTAAAATAAATAAATCAATAAATAAAATACAGTAAAACTAAAATAAAAATAAACCAAATAAAATAAAAGAAATAATAATAATATAATCAAATTAGAAAAAAAAAAGGAAGGACCCTTACAGGGAGTGAAGAGATGGAATCCAACAACTGCTAACTTTCCATCCGTCATCCCTGTTCAACGTACGGGGCCTCTTCTCAATCTCAATCGCCTCCCTAAATTTCCGGTGATGGAAATGGTCAACCCGAGCAAGGACTCTAGCATCATCCATATAGATGTGATGCTTCGTCTTCTCTGCATGCTCAGCTAGCGCTGAGGACTTGGTTCTACCATCCCTAATATCCACAGAATGCTCCTAGATCCTTTTATTAATCGATTGACCAGTTTCACCAATGTAGGGAATCCTACAGGAGCATGGGATCAAATCAACACCTTTCACGCTTTTTGGATCCAACGGGTCCTTAACCGATTTAAAGGAGCCCCAAATGGTGTTTAAAGGTTTAAAAGAAGATGAGATCTTATGCTTCCTTAAAATTCGAGCGATCTTGCCAATAGTACCTTGAATAAAAGGTAAATGAACTCTACCAACAACATCATCTATTATCTTTTTCTGTCTAGGACCTTTGCTCGCATTCCTGAAAGCCTTCAAACCCTGACTTCTGCTATACCCATTTTCTCTGAAGACCTTAAGGAGATGGGCCTTCTCCACGAGATCTCTTTTTGGTATCTAATCTATATCTCTTTCCACTTCGCATTGCGCTGATATATTGCTCGGACTTATTCTCTCTTCTTCCAAACATATCTAATCTAGCAATCTGATTGTATCTATAAAAATTCCTTTTCACACAGAAGCATATTAATCCAAAGTTTCAGATATTTTAAATACTTACCTCGTGGTCCCTTGAAGAATCATCATTCCACTTCACTGTAGGACACAGTTGAGTCTACAATGAACTCAATAATCAATCCTCCCAATATGCTATCAATCCAGAAGTCAATATCCCTTGAAATCATATTCTTTTATCTCTTGAGTTGATGTATCAGTTTAGGAGTCAACACCGTAGGTTCTCCACCCTTAAAACAATTATTCCTTTCTTTCGACCTCAATATCCACTCATACAACTCAACAGAAAAAGAACCGAAGACAATCTCTTATCGATTCGTAAAAATATACTTCTATAACCAAGATTTCAATGTCAAAAGAGTGTTTATGTTTTCTTGATCCACAAATTCCAGCAATTTTAGGTCTATCCAGTCTTGAATCTCCTTCTTCGACAGTTACCACATCCACACACTAGTACATTTGGTCAAAATTCAGACACTTTAGTTTTGACACTTTTGACGTATTGTCGAAAATTTCCCCATTTTTTCTCAATTTTTTAAATCCCTCCAACAATCGTCGCTAAACCAACATATAGAGACATCGTTGGTATTAAGACATTTAGGAACATCATCGGTACATTGACAGTTCAGGACACAACGTCAGAAATGTGATGTTTCTAAGACATGAGTCAGTATTGCGACGGTTTGGGGATAAACGTCGCAATAGCGACGTTTAGAGACACTTGCCAGTAGTGCAATAGAATTTGGGACAAACATCAGTATTACGACGGTTTGTGGACAACCGTTGGTATTGCGACGGTTTGGGGATAAACATCAGAAGAGAGACGTGTAGAGACTGTTTTCGGTAGTGTGACGAAATTGGGGACAACCGTTGGTATTGCGATGGTTGCGATGTGTTGACTAAAACACATTTTATTTAAAATAATATAAATTTTCACTAAATCATTTTGGAAAAAAAAATTAATGGTTTAAATTTTTTGAAATGAAAATAAAAAATAAATTTTAAATATATATAAATTAAAAAGAAAAGGTATTTGTCAAAATAAATATATTTTATTTTAACTATTTCCAAAGTTACAATTTAAATTACTAAAAACAAATTTAATAAATATTACTAAATTTGATTAAGAAGCTTATAATAAATATTAGAAAAACTTTAGGAAAATATTATATTATAACTATGAGTTGGATGTTGGAAAGCTTCCTTAACAACCAAACATCTTGGACAACTTTCTATTTTTAAATTTGTGGTGATTTTTTATATAGAGATTTGTGAATAGGCTTTAGATCATTTAAGATCATTTTCAAATGTATATAAAAAAAGATAAGTATAAAAACTAAACATCTTGGACAACTTTCTATTTTCAAAGTTGTGGTGATTTTTTATATAGACATTTGCCAATGGACTTTAAATCATTTAAGATAATTTTCACATGTATATAGGAAAAGAGAAGTATAAAATCCTAATATCACTTGCACAAAATAATTTTATTTTAAAGATTATATATTTGTATTAAAACGGAATATTAAATATAATATTTCAACCATTTTACTAATGTTTACCTAAATTTAATTTCAGATTTGTTAATTAAACTTATCCATACTATATACAAGTACATAGCATGCAATATAAATCTAAAATGAAATTTAATATTATTCTCTATAATTTACAAATTAAAAAAAATATTATAATAAAAAAATTACTATTATTACACCATTTTTAAATAGATACCAATCAAGATTTATTTCTTTAAATGATATTGCTGGTAAAATATGAAAATATAGAATTTTTTCCATTAAATATGTTATGATCTAAAAACACAATTAAACTTTTCATCAAAGTTCAATAATGGCATATAGATTGCACATGTGATAAACCAAAATCCACATGTACAAAGATGAAATAATATCCTGAAACCAATGCAAATAGATGAAACATTGTTATGGAAACTATAGCAATAGATAATTAATATCTGGAAAATTATCAAAACACAACATTAAACTTTTAGCAATAGATGAATTAATATGTGGAAAATTATTAAAACACACCATTAAACTTTTGACCAAAGTTCAATAATGACATAGAGTAAAGTTTTGACCAAAGTTCAATAATGACATATAGATTGCACATGGGATAAACCAAAATCCACATGTAAAAATATGAATTAATATGACGAAACCAATGCAAATAGATGATACATTGTCATGGAAACTATAGCAATAGATGAACTCATATCTGGAAAATTATAGAAATTTTGGTCAACATTTCTTTTTTTGTAAATCATTGAAAGCAAAAATTAAATCATTAAATGGTAAACTTTCTTATTCCATTATGATTTTCCATTTCTTTTTTTTGTATTTTCTTACTTTCTCTTTCCCATTTTCTAAGCTTTTCAAGTCTTTGAAAGGAAAAATGAAATTAGAAAATGGTAAACTTTCTTATTCCAATACCATTTTTCATTTTCTTTTCTATTTTTTTACTTTCCCTTTCCCATTTTCTAAGTTTTTTAATTATTTGGAAGCAAAAATGAAATTAGAAAATGATAAAATTTCTTATTCCATTATCATTTTTCATTTTCTTTTCTATTTTTAAAATTTTCCTTTCTCATTTTATAAGCTTTTTTTAAAGCAAAACTGAAATTAAAAGATGGTAAATTTTCTTATTCCATTATAATTTTCCATTTTTTTTGTATTTTTTTACCTTTTATGTGTAAATATTTCCATTAATATCATCTACTATTGAATATTTTTAAACCTCTCAACAATATTATGCATTCCAATATTTTCATGTGCTTCAATTACCATGACCATGCAAAGTTATTTAAGATCAACATCCCTTTTAGCTATAAGAGCATATCATTCAGTGCAGGTTGCAATATGTGTCGTAAAATTTGTGATTTGGCTTCTCAGCGAAGGCCTCTTGACCTTAAGGACTTGGCCTTCTATCCATTATCTACCTTCAATAGCTCGCCCTCTTTAGCCTTCTGCTCGAACTTTCTATTACCCTCTCCTATATTCATGCATGTCATCCCTTTAGCCTTTTTGCAAGCTTCAAAGAATAGAAGTGGAGATGGTGTTCTTCGAAGAAAACAATAGAGGTGGGGAAAAAATTGAAGAGGGTGAAAGGGGTGATGGTAAAGTTTATTTCCCTTGCAAAAAATGTTGTAGCAACAACAATGCATTGTAAAAAACCTCTGATTGAAACGTCAAATGAACGAATTTTTGAACACTCAAATGCAACTCTTCTCTCTGCTACATTGTTGCTAGTGAACTTAAAGGTGTAAATTTTGATTATTTTCCATTTTTTTAGTTGTAATAAATGTGTAAAATAATAATTCAATACTTATATATGATTAATAGTCGTTACATTAACTAGTTTTTGTTTATGTTGTAGATTGTTGGGTGAATTTTTGTTACCATCGCCAAATACTTTACCTTGAACATATCGAGATATGCGTGTTATTATGAAATAATTTGGAATGGAATATAACACTATAGATGCATGTCCTAAAGATGATATTATATATTACGGAGAACATGTGTTGAAAATAGAATGTCTGAAATGTGGTACCAGTAGATATCGAATAGATCAACTAACAAAAAAGGTGCCTCAAAAGGTTCTTTGTCATATTCCCATAATTCCACATTTGCAGTGAATGTTCAGGTGTAATAGCATATCAAAGTTTATGGATTACCATTCAAAGAATAGAAGTGGATATGGTGTTCTTCGAATTCTTGCAGATGGTTATGCATTTAGGGAAATCGAGGAAAAATATGTAGATTTTAAAAATGAACCTCGTAATTTCAGGCTTTCATTGGCAGCTGATGGTGTTAATCCATTCGGAGAGCTTAGATCTAATTACTCAGTGTGGCCTATTTTTTTTATCAACAATAACATTCCTCCTTGGATGTCAATAAAGAGGGAGCAAATAATTTTGAATATGATTATTCCAGGTATTTGATACATTATTTTTTCAAATGTAACATTTTCATTTCTCTCGTTGTTTGCATAATATCTTTTATTTATTTATTTACTTATATATACATATATCATGGTAGTAATTATGCACCGTAATTTTGAACAATTAGGTAAGTACCAGGTCAAAGATATGAATGTATATATTGAGCCTCTTATTGATGAGCTAATAAAGTTATGGCATGGCATCACTATGTATGACATCACTAAACCAATCAAGCAGAAGAGATTTCAATGCCATGGAATGCTTGTATCGAAAAATCATGATGCCCTAGGACTAACACATTTTTTTGGTATGTAATATTTCATTGCACTTTAATATAATATATAATTATCCAAATTAGATATACCATATTGCATGTTTTAAAAATGATCTCACAGTATAATTGTTATTGATACATCAATTGCAGGCCTTCAAACAAAGGGTAGATTTGCATGTCCATTTTGTGGCCCTAAGATGAAGTATCGTCATTTTCCAGACTTAGGAAAGATGGTGTTTGATGAGTTTAGGCACTTCCTCTATAGGAACCATAAGTATCGTACTATTGAAAAACATCTTTTCAATGATAAAGAAGAAACTGGATTAAAACCACAAAGAATGACACCTCGGTTGTGGAAGTTGGAATATAACATAATTAATAATCGTCAAGTAGCTGGTACATAATTTGTCTATATATGTATATATATTAATTGTTTATGTAATGTTCGGAATTTTTGTTTTAATTAATGAATTTATTTTTATTATATTTGATAATTATTGTTCTAATTTATTTTATTCCTTGATATCAAGGTCGTCGTCGTGAAGGTACTAATATTGTACTTCTACCTAGAATGAAATGTTATCCTTCTCAATCCGCGAGGTTTCCCTACTATGAGGACCTAAAAATAGCTCATTTGTTTCATACAGTGCATATTGGAAAGAATGTGACAGAAACGTTATGGCGAATCATAGATGGTGCACATGATAGAGATAAAATTGACAAAATTTGTGTTGACATTGAGAAATCGAATCATGCAATGAAAAGTGTGATCGACAGATCAAATAACAATGGAGGTCGAAATTATAATAATAGTACATGGTTATTGGGCGGAAACGTGAAGCTGGGTTACACTTTTGTGAGAATCAGGGGCATAAATTTTTTTTCGGCAATAGTTCGGCCGAACATTTTATAAAGTTCGGCCGAAATTTCTTAGAAATTTCGGCCGAGCTCTTGATTCCGTTTAGACTGACGGCACACTGACGGCGCTAGCAAACATAATTTTTTCCAGAGATTGGAAAACTGGCAACAAAAGTTCGGCCGAACTTCTAAAAAAAGTTCAGCCGAACTGTTAGTTCAGCCAAACTTTTACTTTTAAAAGAGTTCGACCGAACTATTTTCTATAAATAAATCGCCCGCGAATTGTTGTGGTTTACCGAGTTCATTTTTGGCGCATTTACTATCCCTGTCGCTGCTGCTGTGTTCGCGCTGGTGTTCGTCCTGTTTGTCCCGTCCGCGCTCTTCCGGCTGCGCTGGTGTTCGTCCTGTCCATCCCGTACGCGCTCTTCGACTCGCTGTGTTCGGGTATGTTCTAACTTGAGAATAACTTGATTTTTTAGTAGCACTATATCTGAAACAAAAATAGGTTATGAATAAATATAGTGCAATTATTTAACAATTATCTGCTGCCACATATTACAATAAGAAATTTTTGTATTTAAAATACATATGCATTTCACTAAGACTTCTATGTCAATAGTAATTTCTTCTATTTTCATACTGGCCTTTCATTTGACATATTATCTTTTTGAAATATTATTTCAACTTAAGGCATTTCTATGTTAATGGTAATTAAAGTTAATAGTAATTTCTTTTATTTTTCAGATTCAGTTGTTTCCATAAATATAATGAGATTATATTTAAAACATAATTTATTTGTTTGCATGAGATTATATTCAGAACATAATTTTAGTAGATTGACAGGTGCGGTATGGCTGCTATGTCCAGTCTTGTTTACTTATTGGATGAGGTGGGCTCTGCTGCTATGTTTGGTCTTGTTCGCTTACTGGATGGGCCGGGTCGTGCATGGCAGTCAAGCTCATTGTAAAATAATAAAAAATACTACTATTCATCCATGGCAGGGACTTGCTGCTGCATCTTGTCTTGACTTGCTGCTGCAGCTTGTCTTGACTTGCTGCTGCAGCTTGTCTTGTCTTGCTGCTACAGCTTGTCTTGCTCAGATTTGTATCTTAGTGATGGACTCATGGGAGCTTATGAAATATGTCTCTCGTAACATTGTAGGTCGAAACTAATTTTTTGTATCCTTTTATATGCAAAATTAATATAGATTTAGAGCTTATAAGGTTTGGTAAGTGAGGAAAATTAATTTTAAACCAGTAAGTCTTTAAGTTTTTCATTCATAGACTGAAACCGGGGTGGAATGACTGTAGCTGAAATCGGTTATATTTTTCATAACTATGATAGAGGAAACATGTTCTAGTTATGATCTCATGAGGCATATTTAACCATACCAATTTCTCATGTGAAGTAAAAAATTGCGCCCACAACATACTAGTACTAGAAAAACAACGACTGAATTATATCATTCCCTTAGTTAGGAGGGGATTTAGGCAGGCTGAATATAAATCTATACAAATAAACTTGGTGGCTGTAGATAATATCGGGTTCCTGAGGAAAAAAAGTTCAATAACAGAGTGTTAATTATATCCTATAGTAAGAAAACATAATATTAATTACATGCCATAGTAATCAAAGACACCTTCATTAGAATTCATGAGCAATAAGCATAGACGCCTTCATTATAATTCATGAGCAGAAGAAAAACATATCATCTACTCTCATGTTTCTGTAGAAGAATATAAATCTCTAACAAGGATATGGGTAATAAAACCATATCAATATAGACACTCTATAGGGAAATAAAACTTGAAATTATAATTACATTAGAGATATCGATAGAGAGATGCTTAACCAGTTTTGAGACAACCTTCATGAGTAATAGCAGAAGATAAGTCCAACTCAGCCACAAATAATGAAAGTAACTATAGATGAAACTCATGTATATTCAGAGTTCAAAAATATTTCATATGAATAGTTACAATTCAGAATACCAATTAACCTAGAAGAGATTCATTTGTAAACAACACAAAACTGTTACTATGTTGTACTAGCTAAATGCTGTGTTAATATACCACCCTTAAAATTTCTTATTACATTGCCTAGAGAACATAGTTTAAATAACACTATATACGGAATCACATATCGACAACAACAAACATAATAACATATTTTATAAAAGACAAATACCATATAGGGTATTAACTCAAACAAAACAAAATTTACTTAGTAAATGAACACAATGTATGACCTTGAGTTATATATATAGCCATATCTAAGCTATATTTCATCTAAGTAGCTTTCAATTTAAACTTATATCTAACATTAAATTATATAAAAGAATAATAGCAATCCAAACTTCAAAATAATATCTAAAAATTTAGTATAAAATGTGACATATAATTTTCCTGTGTGGAAAAACATAGTTATCGAGAGTTCAAAACTCATGCATTTGAATAGAAAGTGGGTATACGAATGAGCAAGTAGATTTTTTCTAGAAATGAGGTAGTGAAGGTTGATAGAGAGCCAAACAAAATTGAAAATTCATACCTTAACAAAATTGTTAGATCCTTTTAAAGAAAACGTGTCATATAATCAACTTTCATCGAAATATATGATAAAATCAACCCAATTTTATGAAAAATAGTATACCATTTTTTACATTTCACATAATACAAATAGATAAATATTACTTAAGTATTGAACTATAAAGATTTAACTACCCATAGAGAGATGGCCAAGTGATTGAGATAGGGCATCATCACAATAAAAAACCAAGTACAAATTGTAGTAATCCTAGAATCATGCTTTACATAAGGTAAAATTGGGGAACTCATGACTTGTACTATAGATAAAAAAACATTTACCCTTACCAAAAAATGTATGATAAAAATTGACAAACTACATAAGCTTAAGCTTAAGGGGATATAATCCTTCTTTCCTTCCATATAGATAATGAAAATGATTGTTCCAAGTCTCATGTTGCTTCTCATGTTATTTTATAAACCTTGATTGGAAAGAAAAATAGGAGGGCATAAATGTAAATATAAAACATAATGAAACACAACGTAAGAAATAGAGAACATAATGAAACACACACATACATATCTCTAGACAATCAACACAATTATTTTCCTAGGAAATCCTTATGGGAAACGAGCAACCCTAAAAAGTAATGATGCTCTAGACTCCTTTTCCCCTAGGAAATCCTTATGGGAGAAAAACAACACTAAAATGTAAACATGGTCTACTCTCTCTTTTCTGGTATGGAAAATATGTGAGTACAAAGAAAGAGGTAATCTCTCTAGAGTTAGCTAAGACTTTTAGCATGTAAGGTTGCTATAAAAACTTAACTTCATACATTTTTCTCTCTAACTTCACACTCCTAGTTGTATTTTCAACTATGGAAAAAAATACAATAACACAAAATGGAACTCTTATTGCTCCTAGTGGCCAAGTATTTAACATAGCGTGATAGCCAACTAGGTGTAAGATTTGACTTCGTTAACCATTAACGAGGTTTGTGATTTTAGACCTTTTAGAGTCTTGTTAAAATTCCACATGTAGCTAGCTTGCCATGCATGAGTAATGGGGCTAAAATGTCATTCTCTCGTACCATGGTGGTCAACATGATAGGTCAACTTACTAAAGGCATACATTTTGAATGAACTTCGTTTGATGTTTTTCTTGCACCATTGGATATGTCTTTAAGTGTAGAATAATGGTCAAGATTTTGGCACAAGGGATAATCGTTTGACCCCCAGAAATTTCATTTAATACCTCAAAATGACTCCAAAAGGTTTTAGACCCCAATTCTCCACCCACCATTAAAATGACCCTACAAGTTGATTCTTTCAGTTTTTTCACTCTATAAGCATAAAAATATATGACAAATAATATAATTATCCAATCTAGATCATTATTTAATAATTTGTTAAAATTATGAGTAAGATATACATCATGGAATTTAAATAAATAGCATTAATTCATTGAACACCCTTGTACATTCCTTGTTGATACTTTGAAAGTAATACGTTTTGAAAATTAATTTGTTTATGGATTCTATTTTCCACATTCTCTCAACCATATCAAAAACCTTCTTATAATATTTGAAACCTAAGGTCTTTCCCATACTAAAGTATGTTCGTTTTAAAACATTTTTTCTTGGTGATATGGGTGATTTAGAAATGATTGGGAGAGCGAAATTCGTCATTTAATATGTACAATATGTTTGGTTGAATCAACATGAAAAACAAGACTCCCAACTGTGAGAAGAGGAAATTAAATCCTATTTCTCCCCCCTAGCACAATTACCAGTACAGTTAGAATTTAATAGCCCCAAACTGGATTTTACTCTCAGGTACTGGAACCTCTACAAAGGTTCGACCTGGAAACATAGTTTTTCCTTAGGTTTCTCCACTAGTTCTATGTCCAACTTGGATAACCTACAACAACATCCTTCTTTTCATTTTTTATATCCCCTCTTGGATAACCATAATATCTTGAAATGGAGCTAGCCAAATCAAATATAGTATTGCAAATCCCTGGCTAAGTTAGATGAGGATTACATATGGTCTTGAATGAGCATTTGGACTCTTTATATATATATCTAAAGAGTCCAAAAGCTCATTCAAGACCATATGTAATACATAGCCTCCTCATCTAATATATAAAACTTTAATCCATGTGCTTAACCTTAACATTGACACAAATGGAATACAATTTTACTCACTTCTTTATGATAGAAAAATATGCAGATGAATATTGCCCACATATCTGAAGTCAAAAGGGATAGATTAAAAAGGGATGCTCCGGTCATCTATAAAACATAAATGAAAGAAGCATGACATATTAAAGTAATGAAAATTAGATATGCGTACCAATTATGTTCATATAACACAACAAATAGATGATTCAATACAAATGTCACATAGAAGTCATATTTATCTCATGGGCCTTCAACTTAAATTATATATCTAGCATTACATTAAGCTATAGGAGATAAATCAAAGAAGTATTTGAATGTAAATTAAACATGTGTAATAATTATGTCCTCATTTAATATGCTTTGTATGTTTGGTTGAATCCACATGAAAAGCAAGACTCCCAGACCATGAAGGAAATTACATCCTATTTCTCCCCCACAACCTGATGCAGTGTAGTGCAGGAATTTAACAGCCCCAAACTGGATTTTACTCTTGGAGTATTTGGAGACCTCTACAAGGTTTGACTGGAAACATAGTTTTTTCCTTGGAGGTTTCTCCTTTGGTTATACATCCAACAGGATAACCTACAACAATATCCTTTACTACATTTTTTTATATCCCCTCTTGGATAACCATAATATGTTGAAATGGAGCTAGCCAACTCAAATATAGTATTGCAAATCCCTAGCTAAGTTAGATGAGGAGGCTATGTATTACATATGGTCTTGAATGAACATTTGGACTCTTTAGATATCTAAAGAGTCCAAATGCTCATTCAAGACCATATGTAATACATAACCTCCTCATCTAATATATAAAACTTTAATCCATGTGCTTAACCTTAACATTGACACAAATGAAATTTACAATTTTACTCACTGCTTTATGATAGGAAAATATGTGGATGAATATTGCCCACATATCCAAAGTCAAAAGGGATAGATTAAAAAGGGATGCGCTCCGGTCATCTATAAAAGATAAATTAAAGAAGCATGACATATTAAAGTAATGTAAATTAGATATGCATACCAATTATGTTCATATAACACAACAAATAGATGATTCAATACAAATGTCTCATAGAAGTAATATTTATCTCATGGGCCTTCAACTTAAATTATATATCTAGCATAATACATTAAGCTATAGGAGATAAATCAAAGAAGCATTTGATTGTAAATTAAAAATGTGTAATAATTATGTCGTCATTTAATATGTGCAATATGTTTGGTTGAATCCACATGAAAAACAAGACTCCCAACCGTGAGAAGAGGAAATTACATCCTATTTCCCCCCCCTAGCACAATTACCAGTACAGTTAGAATTTAACAGCCCCAAACTGGATTTTACTCTCAGGTACTGGAACCTCTACAAAGGTTCGACCTGGAAACATATTTTTTCCTTAGGTTTCTCCATTGGTTCTATGTCCAACTTGGATAACCTACAACAACATCCTTCTTTTCATTTTTTATATCCCCTCTTGGATAACCATAATATCTTGAAATGGAGCTAGCCAACTCAAATATAGTATTGAAAATCCCTGGCTAAGTTAGATGAGGATTACATATGGTCTTGAATGAGCATTTGGACTCTTTAGATATATATCTAAAGAGTGCAAAAGCTCATTCAAGACCATATGTAATACATAGCCTCCTCATCTAATATATAAAACTTTAATCCATGTGCTTAACCTTAACATTGACACAAATGGAATACAATTTTACTCACTGCTTTATGATAGAAAAATATGCGGATGAATATTGCCCACATATCCAAAGTCAAAAGGGATAGATTAAAAAGGGATGCTCCGGTCATCTATAAAAGATAAATTAAAGAAGCATGACATATTAAAGTTTAATGTAAATTAGATATGCGTACCAATTATGTTCATATAACACAACAAATAGATGATTCAATACAAATGTCACATAGAAGTCATATTTATCTCATGGGCCTTCAACTTAAATTATATATCTAGCATAATACATTAAGCTATATGAGATAAATCAAAGAAGCATTTGAATGTAAATTAAAAATGTGTAATAATTATGTCCTCATTTAATATGTACAATATGTTTGGTTGAATCCACATGAAAAACAAGACTCCCAATCGTGAGAAGAGGAAATTACATCCTATTTCTCCCCCCTAGCACAATTACCAGTACAGTTAGAATTTAACAGCCCCAAACTGGATTTTACTCTCAGGTACTAGAACCTCTACAAAGGTTCGACCTGGAAACATAGGTTTTCCTTAGGTTTCTCCACTGGTTCTATGTCTGACTTGGATAACCTACAACAACATCCTTCTTTTCATTTTTTATATCCCCTCTTGGATAACCATAATATGTTGAAATGGAGCTAGCCAACTCAAATATAGTATTGCAAATCCCTGGCTAAGTTAGATGAGGATTACATATGGTCTTGAATGAGCATTTGGACTCTTTAGATATATATCTAAAGATTCCAAAAGCTCATTCAAGACCATATGTAATACATAGTCTCCTCATCTAATATATAAAACTTTAATCCATGTGCTTAACCTTAACATTGACACAAATGGAATACAATTTTACTCACTGCTTTATGATAGAAAAATATGCAGATGAATATTGCCCACATATCCGAAGTCAAAAGGGATAGATTAAAAAGAGATGCTCCGGTCATATATAAAAGATAAATTAAAGAAGCATGACATATTAGTAATGTAAATTAGATATGCGTACCAATTATGTTCATATAACACAAAAAATAGATTATTCAATACAAATGTCACATAGAAGTCATATTTATCTCATGGGCCTTCAACTTAAATTATATATCTAGCATAATACATTAAGCTATAGGAGATAAATCAAATAAGCATTTGAATGTAAATTAAACATGTGTAATAATTATGTCCTCATTTAATATGTACAATATGTTTGGTTGAATCCACATGAAAAACAAGACTCCCAACCGTGAGAAGAGGAAATTACATCCTATTTCTCCCCCTAGCACAATTACCAGTACAGTTAGAATTTAACAGCCCCAAACTGGATTTTACTCTCAGGTACTGGAACCTCTACAAAGGTTTGACCTGGAAACATAGTTTTTCCTTAGGTTTCTCCACTGGTTCTATGTCCAACTTGGATAACCTACAACAACATCCTTCTTTTCATTTTTTATATCCCCTCTTGGATAACCATAATATCTTGAAATGGAGCTAGCCAATTCAAAATGTGAAAATTCCCATTTCACTTGGAAATAAGATGGTAGAGAAAGGTATAGATGAAAGGAGATATCCATTTATGGTAAAGAAATAAAATAGTTCTATCAATTCCACCTTGCAACTCTAAGAGACATTGAATTAAATTTCATCTCAAGACAGGGCTTTGAGAGGACACTCTCAAAGCCAACCTTCGATATGGCTTTGAAACACATGGTAAGTATCAAGACTTAGCAACTTTATTTGCATAATGTTTTCTAGCATGGACCTTAATGTCATAGCCTTCTTTTGCCTAAATGAATGCAAATTTCCTTTCCATTTGGCTTGTGACATTCATAATTCATGCTCATGGAACATGATTGTGTTGCAATTGTGATAACATTTGATGTATGCAGAAGCTAATAAAAAATGATCGAAAATGACATTTTTGCTCTGTTTTTTTGAAGATTTAAGGAAAATTACACCAAGTAGCTTCCAACCTCATATGACCATCATGTCAAACTCATCTGAGGATATTGTCCAAGTAAGAGCCACTTAAGCAAGCAATCTAGTATACATGACTCCAATTTCAATTAGCAGCAATGACAGTTCTAAGTATGGTGCAAACATTGCTCCAGATCCTCAATGGGGCATGTTTGATGACAATAATTTGGGGAGTGAGAGAGGGAGATGGTAGGAGAAAAAAATCAAGGAATCCACGAGAAATTGAAATATATATAACTAATAAGGTGGAAGACATTTGTAACCTAAGAAAGAAACCTGTGAGGAAATGGGTGAAGTTGGTATTACACACCCAATTGGACAACCTCGAGGAGAAAACATTTCTCCCACTTTATTTGTTGGCATAACCTAGTAAGTGTTATTCACTAGCATGTATTTTGTAAAGGCCTTTCAACCTAGTTCCCATTCAACTCCATCCACCAAGTTGTAGAGGATTCCAAGCCTAATTTCATAAAAAGTAAGTTGGGGATGATCACATTGACTTGCTTGATGATGTGTCTATGAAGATTAACTACCTTGAACTATTTTTTTGCATAGGGAAAGAGACACATTCCCATGTCTGAGCATGAAAACGTTCTTTGATATTGTTAATGCCTCTAGTGTTTACTTCTACAAGTTCTATAGGCAGAGTCTGTAAAGGGCCAGGTAGCCTCTGGATCTCATCTTTTATGAAAGGTGACATATCTAGTAAATGCCCCTACGGTCAATCTCTGGAATGGATCTAAATAGAAGTTCTTCATTTTAATATCCGTAAAACACAACAACTTTAAGGTAAACTATGTACATGTGTCATTTCTCCCACAAACTAAAGTGTATAAGTAGTAAATTTTATACCAAGTGTGCTCCCACCATGTAAAGCGCAATTTGGTGAAATTATCATTTTTATAATATATTTTTTCGATTAAATTTAGTTTCACACATGATCAATTATTGCTTTGAAAGTTGCGTTCTACATAATTTGTGTACACTAAATTACAAATTGATTTTTTGAAATCTATTTTGTGTAAATGTCGACCAATAGATATATATCATGGAGGATGAACAACGAAGATCATCCGAATCCCATATGGAGGTTCAGGGATCAGGGAATGTTCACAGTATTTAAATATAATTTTAAATCTCCATACATGTGTGTACATATGGAATTGATTTTTTTATTAACTTTGTGAGTTAAATTAGTTGTTAATAAGTTTCATATTTTAATTTTTAGGAGGTAAGAGGAGAAGGGTTTCTACTCCATCCATGGAGCGTGGCCAAGGTTCAACCAGTCGAGGTATGAGTGGTAGAAAGTTGCGGGAAGGGGGTGATATTTATTCCCCCGAAGGCCAATCAACGACTGCTGGTTCTCAACAGGGTCACTGTGGGTTTGGTTCTCAGCCGTGTCATTCTGGGTCTAGTTCTCAGCAGGGTCATGTTGGAGAAGATGTTAACCAACAACATCAAGGTTGCCATCAATTTCAATATTTTTTCATTAAATTTGTACAACCTTTTTTACATGTTTTTTTTCTAATATACGAAATTTTAAATATATTGGTGCAGAGGTCGAAAATGTTTGAGCTAGTGGTCAAAATAGACACAGGGCAGCTCACTACATTCAAGAAGAAGGTTGTCAACCCAGCACAACTTATCCGGCTAAGATTACTGATATACCATGGGAAACCAACATGGCGGAATGCACCTTACAAAGGTGTGAAAGCCTTCATGCAAAATTGCAAAGAGATCTCATGGCTTTGTCTCTACCTGCTGAGAGTAGACAAAGCCTTGAAATAGTTACACATTCATTGGGTGAAATGGTAAATGTGTATAGAAATTTGGGGCCAACGACTGATTCATTTGTAGAACTAATGAGAAAGAGAAAAGAAACAGTGATAGGTCCCGATAAATGGCAGGACATAAAACAAAAATTTACAAGAGCAGAGGCCAAGTCAATGTTTAATTATAAGGAAGGGCCAAAAAGAAAAATGCTAAAGGTGCAGTATTTCAAGCACCCAGACAAAGCTGGTTATTTGTATGATCGACATCTTGCGGCCTTTGGAAGGCTTCCATGGAACGATGAGGTTCCTGTTTATTTTGCACAAATGTTTTATGCATAATTTTTTTTGGGTATGAAACCCAAATACAATGACCTTCCTTCAGAATTTTTTGGCCCGGGGAGAGGTCGATTATATCAACGTAAGGGCGCTAAACGAGATGTGGATTTGCCTCGCCCTGAGCCGCCATTGGTGAGTCGACCGTTTCAAGTCGAAACTCTGCGATCAGAGATGGATGCGACTTCTCAAATAAGTCGAGAAGCAAGGGATGTTATGATCAACAATGTTCATAGCGGATTGAGTGGAGTCGATCTTTGTTTAAATCGACAAAGAGCACATGAAAATACACGTGCCAATTTTGTTTATCATACATATGAGGAGATTTACAACATGAATGTTGAAGATCTCCGAACATATGCAATAAATTGTTGCAATGGTCTGCAAGACCTAATTTTTCATGAGGAAGAGGGCACCAGAACGGTATGTGTTAGTGACCTTAGGGTTTGAAATTATTTTTACATATACATGTGTACAATTTGTAATAAATACATGTGTATGTACATGTATACATTTATTTGTATGAGTACATTAATCTAACAAAAATGTATGATTATATGTTAAAACACCATTTGCAGTTCTCAGGCATGATGCGTGATGAAAATGTTAATATTACGTTCGGGACCTCCGGTTCAAACGATGCAGATGGGTCTGACCATCATGATATGTTGGCACATGTTAGTGTTTTCTAAGTGACTCTAAAATAAATAATTGTTGCCAAACATGTACATGTATGTATATATATAATTTGATAAAATGTTTTAACAGGTACCGATTCCGTCTGATGCTTTTGGAATGGCGGTACCTTCTTCTTCCTTAGGAGATGTACCTTCTACTTCATTAGGAGATGAGCCACAAGTATGGACAATTTTTCACAAGTTTAAAATTTATGTTTAAAAGTTATATATATATATATATAGAGAGAGAGAGAGAGATCTATATTTTGAGTTATTTAAAATTTTTTGAATTTAGGTTCCTATAGAAGATTTCTTTAATCCGGGGACTCTAGCGACGGAGATAGGAACATCCACAGCATTTGAACAAGTTGTCTTTAGTTCCTTTTTCTAATATTATTGAAAATAAGTTTATTTATGTACACATGCATTTTCATTTGAAATTTTTTAATTTATATAAATTATATATATATATTTAACTGTACATGTATATTGTACAGTTTACCACTGCAGATGTTCCTATGGGAGAACCTGTTCATCAAATGGAGAGGGAACCTTACGAGGTATTGCATGATTCTTTTGTTATATTTTGTTTTTTACATGAAGTTCTAGATATATATATTCTCATTCATTTTTAAAACTTCAAATTTTAATGTTCAAGTACATGTGCATTGTGTATGTAGGTTTCCTATTCACATGATAGGGCGCGGACTGAGACCTAGATGCTAGATCCTCATTTGATGGACATGATTTACAATAGATTTGATTTCAAAATTTAGATGGTTTTAAAATTTGTTAAACTTGATACAGTTTGATACTTGTGAGATTTACAATTTTTGGACATATTTTATTACATTGTTATTATATAATTTGTTTTATTTAATTTTTGGATGGTTTTAGTACTTTTTGCATGTGAATGTGAAGTAATGTTGTCATCTAAACTACATTTCGCATGTGATATTTAATGAACTTTAAATGTTTAATGTTTTAATGTTGGACAATATATGATCAAAAGGGTTTTAAAACTTAAAGTTTTGGATGGTTTCAATCTACAACTTAAAGTTTTGGATGGTTTCAACCTACATTTGCACATGTGGTAAATTGAAATGTTACTTGTAACAAGACAATCCCCATTGATTTCATTGTATATGTTGATTTCTAATTTGATATAATTGCATGTATGATGGTACATTACTTGTAAAGTCATTGGATTAATAGTGTTCATTGATTTCAGTGTAAGCGCAAAACATTATTGACAATGTAGAACTATTTTTGTGTTATAATAATTAAACCTAATAATACTGGAGAGCAAGAGAGACAAGGTATGGTGTTTACTACAAGAGTTCGAGCTAAATATTTAAATGGTTTATGATTTATGATTTATACTTTCTTTTTAATATAATCGATATGGAAATATGACAAAACTAATCAGGGTGACAATGAGAATAGAAGAAGAAAATAGTTTAAGATTGATCACAATAAATTCTATTTGTAATTGATTACATTCTAATTATTCACATTCTATAATTCAATATTATTACATTGTCACTTTGCATTCAAAAAATTTATTTGATCATTTTCCATTATTAAAGTTATTCTACAATATTTGTCATCTCAACAAATTGAGGTAACTAAGAAAATTTAAAATTAAAATGACTTGATAAATCTCAAACATATTTAGCATATTTAAAATGGTTATATTAATATTAGATGTATTTACATATTATTGATAAAAGTGAAATAATTTGTACCATACAGTCAGAAAACATATACAAGAACAATTAATTTCATTCTAGAATATATATATATATATATATATATATATATATATATATATAGCATTTTTCATCAATGCACATGTATAGAAAAACTACTTTCAGTTGATACTAGAGCACATGCTTGTACCCAAACAATTTGTAACATGTGCAAACCACAAATAACATAAGCAGCTCAATTTTTAGTTGAGTACTGGAAGTTCTAAAACATATTTAATCCAAAGATAATAAATTTTTGGACACTTCACTCAAAAAAATTCTAATGGAATTCCACCCTCAATAATCCGTTCATGATCGGATTTTGACATTTTCCATTTCTTAATTTTCGATTTTTTCTTTGATTGAACTTCTATCAACTTTATGCATGCTGCACACACCAAGTGACTATATTGACAACTTATGGAATCAGGTTCATAGTCTTCAAAGTAAACAAAGTCTCCACTTTGATGAGTTTGTTTGAAAAAATAACCTTTCAGTATAATAGACCCTCTGTCATATTGAAATCCATGATCATTATAGTTTTGTAATAATTTCATTTTTCGTTCAGTGCAACGCATCAAATAATACTTCACATTTTCATCATTGTCAATAGGTGAAATTACAACAAAAACATCTCCTGCACAATAAAATAAATTTAACATTTAATTATGCATATTTAAATTTATTTCTAGATCTTTAAATCATTAGAAAGTAATTCAAATGTTACCTTCTCTAACAAGATCAGAAACTCGATCACCATCGGATGATATTGTAGTTTCCTCTAATTGCATTTCTTCAAACATTGCAATAGACATTTTTCCCTTTGTATTTAGCTCTGTATGTTTCCAATCGTTCACATACATTTTGTTTTCACAAATGTCATTGGATTTTGTGTTGTCTATGCAAACATCACAAAAACAAGAATATTTTCTTTTATCCAATGAAAACACATTTCTGGACGACTTTGTTTGAATTGAATGCAATTTTCGAGTCCCTTTTATTGTTTCAACGTCATTTCCAATTGATCTATCTACGTCTTCGATTCCAATATGCCATAAAAACCTTTATATGGAAAATTAGAAAAAGAATTTGTAAATATGATATCAAAATAAAATTAAAAATAATCATTGCATGATAAATGTACAATGTTTAAAATTAGATTTCCAATATAAATTAAATTGAATGTACCTTCGCACTTCTCTTGATGGGTTTTTCTCATGGCTTAGAGCAGCGATGCACCATTGAAAAACTTCTTCAATGTTCACAAGTCGGCATGCAGAGTGGTTCATTTGATATCTTTGAAGTACTCGTTTTATGCATGCTCCTGCACCGTCATGTTCTCCTTTTCCATGGCCAGTCTCAAAGAAATTCCAACAATGTTTAATGCATGTTTTCTTATGAAGACAACACAACCAAAATAATGATCGTGCAGATTTGAATTGACCTGCGCATCCGTCTGACCATATCCAATGTTCATTGAATGTTATTCCACGATCTTTCAATGAATCATAAATTCTTCCAAAAAAATGTTGTACAAAACATGTATCATGTGTACGATCGTCACTGATATAAAAGTGATATTCTTTAATGATATGTAGATTTTCACTCGTGCTTTCTATATGATCGACATTTTGTTCAGCATGTCTATATAGAATATGGACGAGCATGGAGACTTGGTCAGAATGATAGTATTCACTATGAATTTCTTTTTGTGGAACAAATGTGTAGTTTTCTGCAAAATCAATCACTGACAAAATGGTCCCTGGTGGAAAAAATTCACGAGATTTTTTGAATTGCAATTCTTGCCATCGAGCTCTATGGGAATGCTTGGTGTATTTGTAAATTTCTGCCTCAAACTTTCTCAAAAAGTCTATCAGAAAAATTTCGTCTTCTCGTAATTCGATTCTTTTAACACTATTTGCACCTTGAATAGATGTACCGATATATTCATATCTCTTCTATTTCACTTTCATGTTGGACAATGATTGATCATTTATATCAATACGATATTTGTTTTGAAATTTAGTCAAATTTCCACAATCATCGCATTTTTTACCACCAACACATTTCTTTTGTAAAATAGTTCATCGCTTTCTCTTTCACATAGAATTTGAGATATGAATTCACGGATAGTGGAAGGAGGAGGTGAATCCTTCCATAATGTTCTACCTAAATCAAGGAATGTGTCATAATATAACTCAAATTCCACATGATAACAACAACAACAAGTGTCGCGTACGGTGATAGGTTTTACATACCATGGTTTTTGTTGAACAAAAGCACTGAGTGAAACATGAATTTGATGATTCTCTTCTTTGAACTTGTTGAATAACTCTATCTGAGTGGTTTCCAAGAGATGTTTTTCATGTTCTTCGTACTGATTTTGTGCTATTCTTCTTCGCATCACATGTCTTGTATTTGGTGAAACACGCAAATTGTTCTTCCAATATTCATATATTATTTTTTTAACATTTTCTCCAAGGCTATCTTTGTATGGTTGCCTACAAATAGCTCTCCAACAAGCGAGTTCATCATTTACATCTATTTGCAGTCGAAATTTTCAATGTTTTTGCAGAGTTTTTCACGACGTTCCCAGTGCTCGTGCCATAGATGTTATCAAACGATTCTCTTGAGTACTTGGTGAAACCATTGCCATCTGTATTCCTCTACATACATTTGAAACATCTTTATCTCTAGATCTCTTAATTGACTTTACAGCACTACTCATATTTTTTATCACCTCTTCCTTTATTTTTTTATCTTTGGTTGATTTTCGAATACCCAATAGTGTCGTCGCTTCTTTTAATTTCCTTGATGATAGGAGACCTTTCAACATTTGAGCCTGAACTGTCACTCACTCATTTAAGAAATGCTTTTCAAAAATGCGGTTGACACGATATCGTATAACATGGTCAGGTTTTTTATCTCCATATGTGCGAGTGTCAACATTTTCTAACATCTCATTATCGATAGTGATTTTATTTGTACATATTCGAAAAAATAGTACATATTCAATAAATCAGTAAATTAATAAATATGTCAATAAATATTAGGAAAATTTTAAATATATCAATAGATCATAATATTTACATTTACATACCCGCTTCAAATTCTGCTTGAGGTTGACTTTCTTCTTCAATATTTTGAGGAGTATCTCTATCTTCTTACATTAAACAAAATATTTTTCAAACTAGTTCATCAAATAAAAATTAAGCTTCACATTTTACATTAGGAAAATTTTAAATATATCAATAGATCATAATATTTACATTTACATACCTGCTTCAATTTCTTCTTGAGGTTGATTTTCTTCTTCAATATTTTGAGGAGTATCTCTGTCTGTTTACATTAAACAAAATATTTTTCAAACTAGTTCATCAAATAAAAATTAAGCTTCACATTTTACATTGGGAAAAATTTTAAAATATATTAATAGATCATAATATTTACATTTACATACCTGCTTCAATTTATGCTTGAGGTTGATTTTCTTCTTCAAAATTTTGAGGAATATATCTGTCTGTTTACATCAAACAAAATATTTTTCAAACTAGTTCATCAAATAAAAATTAAGCTTCACATTTTACATTAGGAAAATTTTAAATATATATCAATAGATCATAATATTTACATTTACATACCTGCTTCAATTTTTGCTTGAGGTTGATTTTCCTCTTCAATATTTGAGAGGGCTTCTAACTTTCTTTTGCGAGATTGTCTAGTCTCTTCTCTACGTGCCTCAGGGTCTCTTTTTCGATCATATTTTCTCGCACAAGTTCTTTGATTTCCCATGATAATAGGGTATGAATTTCAAAAAATTTCCTTCAAAAAATTAGACAATAACTCAATTACAAAAAATATCACAAAATATTTAATTTCAAAAAATTCAGTGTAAATTTTTTGCAAAAATTACATATTCCAATCCAAAACACTTACTTTAAAAATTTCGAGAGAAAAATGTCTTATAAAAATGAAACGAAGCTCAAAATATTTACTTCAACTCAAAACATGTACATACCTCCAAGAAATGTCTTTTGAATGTACGTCCAAGAAATTTTTTACAATTTTTTTCCAGAATCACGCCGCCTCTAAGAAATGTCTTCCAAAAAAATTCTTTAAACCCAAAATTGTAAAATCAACCAAAAAATGCTCTTAAACCCAAAATTTGAAGAAACTTTTTTGAACCCAAACCAAGATCTTTGTAAAATGAGAAGAAGTGTGCGAAATGTGTGAAAATTGTGAATCATTTCATGGCAATTTATATTGATGCAAAATGTGTTTTAGTAGGGGGCTTCGCAAAACTTTCCGGCTGACGGAGAGTTATACAAGAGTTCAGCCGAACTGTTAATCAAAAGTTCGGCCAAACTATTAAGACGTTAGATTTAACGAGCCTTTGGCGGAAAACATAGTTCGACCGAACTTTGACTAAAAGTTCGGCTGAACTAACACGTCACCAATTACGCAAAAACCAGGCTCTGAATACGGTTCTGCAACTTTGGACTTATTAAACTCCATGAAAGGTTGTTAATTAACTGTCGGAACCAAGATAAGCATTTTCAGAATTGAATCTACTTTCAGGAAATATAAATTTTATGGAATTTCATAAACGTTTATTAATTTTAATTATTTTTCTAATAAAATGGGTGCAAACAATTTCTGAGGGTCATTGTGATTCAGTGAAATCAAAATTTTGTATCTCCCAAAATACATTGTAAAAAAAAATTGAAAAAATTATGGGGCATTACATTGGTCCGTCGTCTCTAATGGGTAGCTTTTAGATTTTTAGTTTATAACTTATATGTTAAGAAATTTCTTGCGACGCGAAACATATCCAAAATACGCGGTTTTTCGTATTGGACCAGTTCAAAAATTCTAGTAATTATGATATGCATCCATTGGCTTTGTGAATATGACGAAAACAAAGTAGACTCTGTCTATATTGTTGTAACACATTTTGTTTTTTCAAAAACACAAATTTTCAATGAATACAACATTGCGTCATAACATGACTTCTTATGAATCCTTTGATTGTTAAGAAACACACACTCAAAGAAACGCTAAGTTGACATATCAAATCTGCATAAAAAAATTTCAAAAAATAAGTAATAGAAAGCTAACAAAATTTCTCACAACTTTTATTTTTATTGCAAAATGAAATTATACACAGAAATTTTTTTATAGTTTGCAAAAAGTTGAAGAACTGAAAAAAATGAAATTTTTTTCTCAAAAAAGGGCAAAAAGTGTAACCCAGCTTCACATTTTCAGAACAACAAAGCAATGATTTAAAGGAGGTCGTTAGAAGTATTAAATTTCCAACAGGTTTTGCTTCAAACATAAATAATATCTTAACGAAGAAAGGTGACTTCAGTGGGGTGAAAACACATGAATGGCATACCTTTGTTAAGGTAATTTTTTTGGTATACATTTTTGTATATTATTGCTTGAATACATCTTTTAAATTTTCTTTTTTTTTTCTATTTAATTTAGATACCAATAACGATTCATTTTTTATTGTTATAGTATTTTCTACCTATATCTCTCCCAAACGAATTTGACAATAATGTCAAAAAAGTTATATATGGTCTTAGTAAATACATGAGGTAAGTAGTTTTGATTTATATGCAAAATCTCACTACAATTTATTTTTGTACTTAATGACATGATGTGTTAATTTACTTGTAATGTAATATATATTATGTTTCATTGAAATAACCTTGTGTAATGATTTGTAGATGATTGTCATTGAAATAAATCCATCAAGATGAAATAAAGTATTGGAAGAGAGAAATTCCTCGGCTGATGTGTGAAATGCAAAAGTATCTACCTCGTACATTTTTCAATGCACAAGAACACTACTTGATACACCAAGTTGAGGATATTGAAATGTGTGGACCAATACACACAAGGTCAATGTGGATGGTGGAGAGGCACCTGAAATCCTTGAAGGCTTTGGTTAGACAAAGAGCACGACCTGAGGGTTCTATGGTGGAGGGATATGTGGTATATGAATCCATGGTGTATATTAGTCATTATCTTCCTATATTGGCTGTGCCAACTATGGATGCTGTGGATTGCATTTGGGATGTGAACTCCATCAAAAAATTTAAAGTGGAGCACCTGTTGGGAAAAGGTAGAATGAAGAAAGTGAGAGGTAAAATATTTATTATATATAATACATATAATGTTTCAATTTTCAAAATCATGTATATGATCATATTCATTTAAGTCTTATTCTTTCATCGTTTATTAATTAATATAATTTTCCATGGTTATAAGTTATATTTAATATTGGTGAATTATTGTTTTTTATTCAGGTGCTCAAGATTATGAGGCACTACTTTTATACATTGCAAACAATCTTGAGTGGATGAGTCAATGGATTGAAAGATGTAAAGAACGTAACAACAATAGGTTATCATGGAAATTATTGTCTGAATTGGTTATAGAAGCTTATCGTAGTGGAGATGGAAATGTTACGAACCGGGAAATTGATTTATCATATGGTTTGAAAGATAGAAAGGTAAGCAATTAATTCACCTAATTTATTCATTACTTATTTTACATTATATTTATAATGTGACAAGAAGTTTGATTTTTTAGACAATTTTCAAGTTGTGTAAATTATATGATTAATTATTAATTGAGAATTAATGCATCTTTTTCATGTTTGGCATATTGCAGTTGAAACACCACAAGGATATGTGGTGTAATGGTCGTAAATTTCGCATTAAAAAACTGGATGATAACAGGAAAACTTCTGATAGTGGGATAATTGCAGTATTCTAGGTCACTAATGTTTCCTCTAGGAGTGACAGACATCCTTGAGAATCTGAAAATAGATATTATGGGTTTTTAGATGCTATAGTTGAGTGTGACTTTAATTCCTTCAAATTAGTTTTGTTCGACGTCAAATGGTATAGGTTACGAATGAATGTACGTGATGATGACATAAATCTTATTCAACATGACAATGGATTTCCAATGGTTAAAACATCATAGTTTGAAGCAGGAGAAGATCGTTATGTTTTTCCAAGACAATGTGAACAAGTCTTTTACTCAGAGGTTCCAGGTGAGAACGGATGGTCATTTTCTATTAGATATGATCCAAGAGGATGAAGATGATATTGATCAAGAAGAATATGATGCAGTGGTAGATGAGCAGGAAGATGCATTGACATATGAAGAAGATATAGAAGATGAACTAGGCATGGGAGACGAGGCAACAATTATTAATGACGATGTCGATGAGGATATTATTGAAAATGACATAATTGATGATGATGATGATATGGTCGATCATTTCAACGCCATTTCTGAATCAGGTGTTGGTATATATGTTGATGAGTTGGATGAAGATCAAGAAGATACATAACAAGAATATTGATACAGATGTTCTCTTCGAATATGAGCTGGTATGTTATAACTTTATATTTTAATATGTAGGAATTATTGTCTTTAAATAATTTACTAATTATGTGGGTTTATTGCATGTTGTTTATTATTTCAAACCAATAAATAATGGCCATACTAGTGTACAGGCTAAAATAAAATTATGTATTTATACAAACACATGAAAATTTTGTTTACGACCTTAATTAGTTTTTGGTTTGTTCCTATTCCATTTCATAGATTGGGTATTGGGAAAATGAGAGTGATGTGAGGGGGATATTATTGATGATGATGTCGATAAGGATATTATTGAAAATGACATAATTGGGGATGATGGTGGCATGGTTGATCATTTCAACACCGTTTCTGAATCAGATGTTAGTATAGATGTTGATCAGTTGGATGAAGATCAAGAAGATACAGAAGAATAATATTGATATAAATGTTTTGTTTGAGTATGAACTGGTATGTTATAACTTTATATTTTAATCAGTATAGAAATATTTTTTATGCACAATGGCTCATTTACTAGGGGCCTGAAAGGATCGGGCGATTGAATAACATTTAATAACAGATCAAGAGTATCATGAATAGAAGGAAGGGATCGAGTGACAGTATGCACCAAGTCTGGTGCAGGTTCCTCTGGAGCCTGAGTGTCCTATGCTTGGTTCAATATCTCACCGACAAGAGGGATCTACAGTTGTTCAATCTGTTCCTCCAACCCTTCCATCGGGATAAACCCCTCTTCTTGCTGATGCACCACCTCTTCCATCTATTCCTGCTCCTGCTCACCACCTTCTGACTCATCAGATACTTGAGCCTGATAATGATTCCTATAGACTACCCTTTAACGACGCCTCCTGCTAATTCATAGAGGGAAGTCTCTGACCAAATGATCACCATACTTGTGAAATCTATGGCACCGAAAATCTATCCACGTTGAAGGTTGGTGTGAAATAGGATAGATATGAATCTAAAATGCTTTTGATATCTTATATTCCCATGACTCATGTTTTATTAGACATCTACAAGCTAGTCTTGCAAACCCCAAATAACGTTGATAGCTTATCCCCTAGGTTGTAGTTTATTAGACAACAAGATAGTCTCGCAAGTCACTGATAGATAGTAAACCAAAAAATATATATAAAATAATGTTGCAAGTCCCACAAGTCTCGAATAGCTAACAAACCAAAAAAAAATACAAAATAATGTTGTAAGAGAAGCTTTTATTGGCAAGTCTTAGGATCAAATATGTGGATTGGTGGTAACAAAAAATAAATTTAATGAAGAATTCAAGTTATATTATTTGTAAACATAACAATATAAAGAGACAAATAACATCTTCTTGAGAAAATAACCATTCATTGTCAACCACATCAATTGTAGCAGTAGGTTGATCTGGTCATCTCACAAGACCTTCACTATAATTATAAATCTTCCGGGAAATCACCAAGGAATTTTTAGAACTGACGTGTTTCGAAATACCAACTGTAGTTCATCATCAGGATAATGAGGATTGGCTGATCTGACATACACATTTATAACCTGAAGAGAGAAGCAACGGTCAAAACCCTACAAGTTAAAAAAACGGTAAAAAATAAGAAAAATTATAAAATAATCCAAAAATATAACTACCAACCTTTAAAAAATTAAAAACGATCAGAAATAAAACCAAACATAAAAATATAAAAATACATAATTACCCCTTCATATAAAATCAACCCTAAAAACTAAATTAACTCCCCCATAGAAACAAGAAAAACAGGTTATTAAGTGAAAAAAATATTCAATTCAAACTCAAAAATTATAAGTAAATTATAAATAGAATAGAATAGAATAAATAATAAATAAATACATGAATGAATAAAATTAGCATTAGAAACAAGAATTAAAATACAAAAAAAAATTAAAATAAAGTAAAATAAAATAAAATAAAAAATATAAGAATAAATTATTAGTATTTTATTTTTTCACTTTTAAACTCATGACATAGCACATGAATTCATGGGATTTTAAATAATACCTCAATTTCCATAGATATTGATAAAGATCTCCCAAAATCATTTTCTTGAATCCCCCTCCTAATACATATTTCTTATTAAGGCTCCCTTGTTTTATTAAATACCTAATTGTATACTTCCTAATACCTCTAAACTCTCCTTGCACCCCCCTCCACCGATACACCCAATTATCATTTGCCCATACCTAACCAATGAGAGCACAAGAACACCTATTTCTATAAAAGCACCTATAACTTCTCTTACTTTATTGTCATTTGCCCATACCTAACCAATGAGAACACAAGAACACCTATTTCTATAAAAGCACCTATAATAATTTTGTGGGTTTCACTAATATCCCTTTAGTTAGTGTGTGCACAGTAGCCTAGATCCTAAAGTGATTCCCCTACAATGATAATCCACTAGGTGTATTTGTTCGTAAAAAACTATTCATGGATGGATGTCCCATTTATGGCCAAGTTCCACCAAAATGGTTCCCCCTACCTACCTAGTAACTACATTACATTTATTTCATTACAAGACTACCCTACAACCCACCAAATTTCTATCATATCCTTGAAGTCAACAACAATTTGTTGTTCAAGGTATAGCTAAGTTGGAACAAACTTATCTCTAGAGCTTAGGATATTTTTCCACCTCTAATGTTTATAAAACAATAGATATAAAATTTCTAAAGCATGTGGGAGCCCTTTAAGTATTACCTTTCCTATATTGACTCCATCTTAAACATCATGGAAAATGTCCATAAATGAGTTATCCTTATTAAACCAAACATTTAATTGAAAATAATCATTCATACCATAACATTACTACTTCCCTTTTAACCAAATAAAAATTATTTTTAAGTTACCATGATTCATCTTAAATATCACATAATTAGATTAAAAAATCAACCAAAATCCTCTCAAATAATAATTTATGAAATAGGAATTAAACAATTTTATATAATTAATAATTTAAATAAATGTTTTAGATCTAACTTGATTAATAATCATTTATAATAAAAAATACCACTTATTTACCCAAACCCTTTATTAACCCAAAGAAAAATACTTACACATTTCATTTAATGGAATTTGAGTGGCCTTAAAAAAAAACATGTATTTCATTTCAAAATGTCAAAACTTTTCAAATATCAATAGTTTTAATTTCCTCGTTCATTTCGCTTCGATTGCATGGTTTTTCCAGGTTTGGAGGAAGGATGCGGCCATACTGTCGCAGGTTTGGAGGAAGGATGTAGCCATACTATCACAGGTTTGGAGGAAGGATGCGAGAAGTCAAGAAATTGATCCTAAGTACCTGTTGCAGGTCTACTCTGGTACATTTGGTTGAAGTTTGGTGATTTATTTACTTCTACCGAAAGAATCTGCTCTGATACATCGGATCTCGATTACCTTTGGTCCAGTGATTTATTTCCTTCTATAGAAAGAATCTGCTCAAGATTACCCACATTGTTGGGCGACGACCCATCCCAAGCCCTCCATCTCACTTCACAACTTAAAAATACATATTGACAAGTGCAAGGAGGCACTCAAGAGCCTGTATGTTTAGGATTCCATGGAGGCAGACAAAGCCAAAGTCGTGGGTGATAATTTCTACAACAATGAAGACGACAAGTGCCTTTTCGACCCAAAAATCAACGATGAAAATAAGTGAAAAAGAGAGAAGAAGTGAGTTGACTTCCACAAGAAAATCAAATGTCATAAAACCATAGGAGGTTACTAGCCAAATGCTCTGGCATAGATGGATTGTGATGATTTATTTGTACCTAAAAATGTCAGAAACCCTAAAAAAATACTTCAGATTGGCATGGAATCCAGGCTTCCGAGAGTCCCAAAGTAAGGAAATTGGATGCAAAGGAAATTGACGTGGACTCATACCAGCAGGATTAAGGCTCCATGCCAGAGGATAAGATTCCAGAGGCTACTAAGCCCACTCAAGGCTCCTTTCCAGAGTAGAAGCTTCCAGAGGCTACTAAACCCACTAAAGAGGTAGCTAACTGCATTTCATTTTTATTGTTTAATTATATATTTATTAGTTAATAATAAGAATCAATGCAAAAAACATGCCCATGAGGGGCTTCCATTGGTTTAGGTGCTAGGTCTGAATGAAAAATCTAGATAATGTTTTCTCGGTAAGGATTTGATTTCTGATGTGAGTTAGACTATAGGAATAATCTTTCTCTTTTAATGTGATTTAGATCATTTGTAGTACTCTGTAACCATGCTTGTTTGCAGTCGAAAGGTTCTAAAAAAGCTATAAATAACTGATTGTCGAGTATTATTCTATCCTCTTCATGAATGATGTATCCCGCATCTACATGGCTCACTTACTTCTATTTTGCATACATGTATTGATGTAGCATAGACCAAAAACATGTTCCTTATGAACACATCATTGTATGATAACTGTGCTGACCACTTATCAAAGCAAGCTTAGTTGAAAGGGATCTAAGTTCTTTTTAAATATCTTGTCGATTGTTTTAGAGGCTAGCTTACTATCATCAACCCTCAAGAATGCACCAACGAGAGCACTGTAACTCACAATGCTTGGCTAGTACCTTTAACTATTTGTTCTGAATAATGTAAATGAGTGACTGTTAATTTTCCCATGAATTCAAAATTACAGAAATCAGTCTCTAAAACAAGAACTCTCATTTTTAGAAGCCTCAACTCAATACATTTTACCTCCTTAGACTCATTTTCAAAAGCCTCAACTCAAAATTTGTTACCTCCTTAGAAATTATCGTATCATTTTGTTGTGTTTTCTGTTGTACCCTCTTTAAAAATTTAAATAGTTGATAAAGCATTATTCGAATAATGTTTGATCTGCAGAAAACCCACATTGAAGAAATCTTTGTTCTAGGAAAGCACAATAAATTAGGGTAAAATCATAGACTATAAAAAAGTCATGAATGTGTGAATCTATTTCTCTTTCATTAGCGTAGTAGAAAAAATTGGAAAGGGAGCTTGCCAAGTCATGAATAGGTGAATCTATCTCTTGAGATTGGGCATTGAAAGATGGGATGCCTTGTCAATGGCATAAGTGGAAAATCTTGTTTTCCTACAATATGTGGTGATTTGTGTCAATCTAGAGTCTTTGAGAGCCAACCTGAAACCAAGGTCATGTATCTAGTCCTTGTGTATGGAGGTTGGATCATAATGCTATATTTCAACTCCAAAAAGTGATTAGAGTGGAAGTTCTTTTCTAGGTCTATTTTCATTGACATACCCCTGTGCATTTCTTTGTATGTGTATGGTTTCCTGCACTATTTCAGAAATTTGGCTTCCATGTACATCCATCCTTAATATTTTGATATGAGAAGGTTCAACAGAGGCCAAAGTCTGGTAGTAATGACTTTGACTATGATTTCATAAACAAAGTTTCACAACTAGCTTGGTCAGCAAAAGACAAAGTTACTGACATGATAATTTTTAGAATGAGAATGAGGAGAGTAGCCTTTAAAGATATTACCATACTACCTTGATTTTTTTTATCTCATAAAAAATATTTTTTATGTTGCCATATTTTTTGGAAGGGAACCACTGGAAAACCATCATGTTTTTGTGTGTTGTTCCTTTTATGGAGGATGAAAATTCATTTAGATATTCTCATGAGGATAAATTTCCAAGGCCTCTCCCAATATTTGTTGCATGCCTCTTATTTTTTTTTTTGCATCTCTATATCACGATTTCAGATGTCTTATTGGGACAAACAACTAGATTGTTGTCAAAAAGTGCAGCGACGTAGTATACAAGCTAGTTTATACCCCCAGAGTAATTATCATTGTATCATTCACATATTACCCAAGAACCCTCTAAATTTATCCCAAATTGCCAACAGTGTCTAAGATTTTTGATAATGGTTTTAAATAAAATTTCAAGCCTTAACCAAACTGACCTAGAAATTCAAAGATGGGAATTTGAGGGAAAAAAGAAATGTGAAATCTTATGTATCAGTTGGTTTTGATGGAATAGGGATGCCCCTCATAGCATGGCCAGTTATTTGTTTTTGAACTAACTGGACATGCTATGAGGGGCATCCCTATTCCATCAAAACCAATCAGGAGTTGCACCTGGCCTCATCTACACCCACTCAAGAGGTTTTGAATGTGGATCTCAGTGTTAATATAAGCCTAATCACCTCACTGTTAGCTGCTACGTACCACAGACCTGGGTTGTAGCCTCTATTTTTCCTATTATACCCATAAAAACCCATTCTAAATGCCTTCAAATGGTTCAATGTTGGTTCTAGATGGCTCCATGGCACTCCCAAGACACCCAAGCACTTGAAGAAAATATCCTAAGATAAAGAACTTTAAGAAAATAAGAACTATTAGTTGACTGAATATTTTTCCAACTGAGAATCACCTTAAGGCCAAAAGATTACAAATAGCCTGTTAATTCACTTAAAATTCTCCTTAAAACCCCGAAAATCTTCTTGCAAATGGCCTTCAAAAAATTATAACAAATGAATTTGTGTTCAAGTCAAGGGGTTTCAAAGGAAAATACAAGATGAAAAACTCCCTCTTATCCCCAAAACCTCCAGCAACATCAAATTGGGATTTTGAGGCTATATGCTAATTGAGAATATTACATTCCCCTTGACCATGATGTTGTACAACACCATTAAGCGTGAGAAACATATCCAAAAAAGGAATGAAGGTGCATGTAACCACAATCTAGCGAAAAATCCATATATAGCATACTGCAACCAATCCATTGTATCAAAAATCACCAGTGGAATCTCATGCCATATGTGGTGACTAGTGATAATAGATCCTACTAGTATCATAGTGTTTTATATGTGAAATCCACTTGTTTCCACAATATGAGAGGAACACTAGTCTTAACAACTTGTGCCATTTTGCTACTTTATCAATAAATTTTTGAGTAAAAACATTTGATTAAAGTCATTTAGTTTCCCTAGCTAATGATATGCTTGCTTGATATTCTCCATATTTCCATAGCTTGTGTTAATCAAGAATTTTTGACATGAATAAAAACTTATTAAAGTAACTTAGTTTTCCTAAATTGATGTCGAAACAAAATTCACCCCAGCTTGAAACTTGCTTTGCTAAAATTCAAACACAAAGTGTGTACTAATCACCATTACCACCAATTTAGTAGTCTTGACAAGGTTGTCTTGAGGCAGTAAGGCGGTATCATATGGGATAAGTGCCAAATTTCACCTTGGCACAAATCCCATTCTTTAAGCCGACTCTTACTAAATGCTATGGAATACTTCCCTATTCTACACACAAAAAACTTCACCCAAGCTAAGTAGGCTAGTGCTAAGTATTGATGTCTAAGATGAAGATAGGAGTTAATTATTAATTTTACTGATCTAAAGTAATAAAATGAGCTACAGAAAAACGTAGACTAGAAAGCAAAAAATAACTCGAGCCTCTAAAAATTTAGCTATTATAACACCAAAGGAGAGTGATAGATACCAAGAATTCCTTGAATTACCCTTTGATAAGTGGCTAAAATTAGATGAGTATGTTGATGTCCTGATTTTTAGACCTGTAAAAGTGGTAAAAATGCAGAAAACCACCAAGCAAAAGTCCCTTTTGTAGGCCACCCACAAGTGTGGAAACACACTAGATCAATAGATCCATGGGTGGTGAATATTTGGAAATATGTTGGTATCTACAAAAAGAACCCAACACTTATCTACAAGTAAAAAGGAAGTTTCTAATGATATGGAAACTACTTGCAATGGAAAACGATTGATTGTAGCTACAAATCCAAAAGAAACCTAAGACAATATGAAATACTTGTAGCTTCCTAATTATGTAGCCATCGTGTGATATTGTTATGCATTACATTTTTAGAGGCATTTATACAAACTGATAATAAATGAAAATAAGCTATCCCAGTTGGGCATGATGTCAAGATGTTGCCATGGTGTATTCATGCTTGGGCATGATGTCAAGTATTAGTCTAAATTTAACATTAAACACAGTGTATTTTTTAATGGACATAATATTATAAATAATAGACACGTATTATTTCCAGAGGTATCTTTTATGGATATACCTGATATTGTTATTTACCTTAGTAAAGGGTACAAGGTGATGTTATCAAATATTTTTAGACATGTTTTATTGTTGGGAAGTTTTCTTGCTACAACAGAAAGCAAATGGAGTCGTGTTTTAATGACTGGGTAGTTTTCCTTGCTACAACAACAAAGAAATGGGGTTGTGTTTTAATTATTGGGCAGTGTGTCTTGCTACAGTAGAAAGGAAATGGAGCCATTTTTTAATTACTGGGAAGTATATCTTGCTACAGTAACAAGGAAATGGCCATCGCTAAACTTCACATCTAGTGGCTCAACACTATTACCATCACCAACTTATTGCCCATTTACCACCAAACTAGTGGACTTATCCAACTTTGGTGTTTGTGTTAACCAGCTGAAATTAGTTGTGCATTTTTCCTTTATAATTTTACAAAAGATAGTTGAGTCATGGAGTCTTTTACACTGTAATGGTAGCATAAGACTAATTGGTATAATTTGTGTGATTTTCATATATAGTTGGTCTTTATATGAGATATTTCCATCACTTGAGTGTGTAACCATGCTAAGCACTATTACAAATATGTTCCATTCTTGATATGGTAAGATTATTGGACATGTTAATTCCTTTGTGACTTGGCATTTCCATGGTGCTTTTGATGTTTATTTCACAAGGAAAGCTTTATGGATGGTAGATCATAATAGGAATGTCAATTATGTGTACACTCAGATATGAGATTAATATTGTCATGTTATTGGTTTTGTTCTATCATAATACCTCTCTTGTATGTACTACAAGAGTAATCACCCTATTTAATGGTTTATAATTGGGTATACACTTGATGACCCTTCCCACGTGCACCATGTATTAAATGAATGCAGGTATAGCAACGTATAGAGGCCTCCCTTTGAGGCAAAAAATAGGACTTATTTAGAGGTAGTAGTATGAAATGATAGTTGTAGTTTTCATTTCCATATTTGAAATCCTCTTGTGTTGACTCCCTTGGAGAAATTTCAAGCATAGCCTTCCAGTCTTGTAAATGCAACCGATGGGTTTCAAACCTGTAGAACACATATAATAGAACAATGATGTTAGGCCCAACCTCAACAAAAGGGTGTCGGAAAAATGACATAAGAATGGTTAAAACTAAGCCATTCAAGGAATAGTGGATCACCCAAACATAAATAGGAAAAAATAATAATTCTACATTGTAGAAATTTGGTGGAGGTTGGAGCATTGCCAACAACACTAATAATTATGCATTTAAGGTATTGTGGTGCACTGACCAAAATAGAAGGGCTTTGTGGCCTTGCACAAATTGAAAGGATGGATATCATAGGGTCGACTAATATAAAAAAAGCGAAGCTCCCAGGTCTTGGAACTTTGATATCTTTGCTTTAGTATTGATATGATGCGACCTGTATATGGAACAAAGAATGGAGAGTGTTGTGTGTTAGCATAACGATGAAGTCTGTGTGCAGGTTGGATGTCATGTGGCCTTGGTACTGAAGTCTGATTGTAGTGAGATCATATGTTTTATGAGTTGTGTAGCCTATAGAGAGATTGCGTGATTAGTGAAAATAGACTGCAATTGTATATCTTGTAGATGAATTGTACACCTATAGTAGATCAATTTGGATACTTTGGAGATCGATAACAATATTTGTGGATACCTGTGGAGTGTATTGAAAAAAAATGGTGTGATGAATCGATTTGATTGCTACACATAGATAAGATGTTCAATACTTGTGTACTTGTTGTGTTTGTATTTTTATATGCTTATAAAAATGCTATTATTGTAGAGGTGAATGGCTAAGAGTATAAACATATGTGCCATTGTGTTTGCAAGGTTGCTAATGCTAAATGACAGAGTGTCATAATGAAATGTATTGCTACCTATTGTTGCAATTTCATAAATGTATTTGACATGTTGATGGTGTATTTAGAGCATCCTAAGTATGAGGTCAGAGTTTGATGTGTTTTCACAAGGGCAGAGTATCAAGTCATTATTGAGATGCTAATAGTATGTCTAGGTTATAATGAGCCAACTACTGTCTTTGGGAATGCAAGCCCAAGCAAGTGGGAAGAACTTCTAGCTCAAGTAATACCAATGATATTTGTCATCTGTTCAAGGACACCATCTCCCCTTCTGTTAATTCCAATCATTGATTCAAATAGGGCACATATTCATAAATTCCTTGATTGAGGCAGAGTATATGTGGATACAAAACCCAACATAAGTTCATTGGATGAATTTTCCTTCCTACTTATATGATCCATATCGATCATTGTGAAATATTTGTAATTTCCCTTCCAACATAGTGGGTTCATTGAATGTACATTTGAATTGACTGGAATTTGTTTTCTCATTGACTGGTCCTCCTCTTATATGCCCCACTATGGATTCTTTTCTCCCTGCTGATTATTTTTTTCTTTTTTACATGATCCAATCTCATTCCAGGTTCCAATTTCTAGTTTAATTGCTTGGGTTATTTGTAAAATGGCTAAAGAGTATGTTGAACAAATTTTGTAATGATTTGGGAAACCACTTGAAGAACAAGTTGCCGGATATTCACTGTGAGTGTAAAGTGTTGATGGCTGAAGTTATAGCCACATTATTTATGGAGTCTCCATTATGAATATGGGTTCACCTTGGTGATTTGTAATAACTCTTGTAATGCCTTCCCTACCTACGTTTCTCTTGGACAAACCTATTGAAATGTGATTTGAAATTTTCAAAAGGGTGTGGTGTTTCTTGAGTCCAGACATCAAGAAGCGCAACTGAATTTGTTTAGAACACGTTTCAAAGATGTGTTCGTGTCTATGTTAGCAACCTGCTAAAAAACTATCTGTTTTTCATCAGATGTAGAGTGCATGTGTCCAGCTTCAAATGTTTGGCTTCAATGGCCTCTTTCATGTTACTATAGATGTATAATTGACAATGCACTAGAAAGAGTTTGAATATGAGAAATTGATCCATATGCTAACTGGTTATTTCGATTAGAAATTGAAAACCTTTTGACAGGGCCAAACTGCAGTGAGATTATTAACAGAAACTTGAATTTTTCATGCAAATTTTAGAATCAAATTCGAACGTGAGAGATCTGTATTGCCCTTCGAAACACCATGAAAGAACAAATTGAATGGACTATTGGAATTAAAAGAAGGGGAGATGCTTAGATATAATTGGTATTCCTTGAGCTGGAAGACTACACCCATTTTTTTTTCCATATGCTTTTTTTTTTCCGTCGGTATTCTGACACTTCTTATCCACTTACACCCATCGGACTTGCGACGAAGTCTGCAAGACATCGACCTTCCGACAAATTCTGCAAACTGTTGGTAGAGCAACTAAAAGTCAAAACCGTCAGACTTACGACTTAATTTTCATAACGTTAGAAATGTCAAAATAACGACAAAGAGCTGCTACGTTGGAAGAGTGAACTCCAACCGATGAAGTATTCATACCGTCAGACTTGCGACAAAGTCTGTATGACATTGGACTTTCGACGAATTTTGCAAACTGTCGGTAGAGCAACTAAAAGTAAAAAACGTCAGACTTACGATGTACTTTTCAAAATGTTCGAAACGTCGGAATAGCGATAGTGATAGAATTTCGGAATAGCGATGATAGGGTTTCGTTAGAATAGTGACACTCTTGCTAACGTCGGCATAACGATGCTCAATAGGTAAACGTCGGAAGAGCAACGACCATATGGAAATGTCGGAAAATGTGTTGGTCTTCCGACACTTAACTGAAGTGTTGTAATTGCGACGTTAAGAGAAACCACGTTTTTCCCCACCTCAAAGTGTCGCTCTTGGGACGCTTATGTGTCGTAAGAGAGACATTTTGGCCGTCGGAAATTGGGCAAATGTGCTAGTGACATATCCCTCAAATAGATCCTAGTCCTAGAAACAGAACCATTTTTTTAGCTTGGTTTGGGTTGGCCTAGGTTCGATCTCTACTATGCACCAACAAAACCATTGATCACTATCCCTTTCAGCAACGACCTAGAAGAAGATCACAGTCTCACCCAAAGTGACTATGGGAGGATGTAAAACTAGGTTTCTGCAACCTTAAGGGACTAAGGGATGCAGTTATTATTTTACCTTATTATTAAAACTTGTCAATCACTTCACCGCATTATATTAATCACTTAAACATGCCATATAAGTCCATAATTCATCACTATGCTCAAGTAAAGTGAAACTGTAATAACCGTGAATCTACAAAAGATAATAAGAAAATATACACATCAATCACATAAGAACACCAGATTACCATGGTTCACCTTAGTGTAGGGCTACCTCCACAAGAAATGTTGCGTAATATAAAGAATCCTTGAACAAAAACAAGTTTTTGGTCTGCACACTAAGTTGCAGGTTGTATGCGCACAAAGCTGCAAAATATTCTACAGGCTTCTGTGCACTCAACTGCAGAGCCTCTACTTCACTACAAAATCACATATCACAATAATTCACCTATAAAATGGATCTAGATCAAAAATTATCATTCTGATGATTCTCTCCTTATTATTTTACCCTATATATAGTATTACATTATTAGGTTACATCATTAAAATACCATGGACTCCTTAAAACAAGAAACTATGGCCCCAAAGCCATTGATCCCTTACAAAATCGCATGCTTTAAAAAAAGGGGGTGCTTCGACCCATCTTGAAGCCTTTACGACACCATGCGGTATATTTAATTTCTCAAACTCCACTCCACTGCATACTCCACTACACACTTTGCCCCAGAAACTGTGGAGTCTTTGCCCAAATCTAGGCTAAGTTGGGCCGCACCCAACAATAATGTTTTCTCATTTCAAATTGTGTTTACAATCTTGGAGTATTGTCCTGGTTTCTATTTCCTTACATAAAATTTTATTTGTGAATCTGAGCTTGGATGATAGGAGTAGTTCATAGATACATAAGCTCGACAATACTACGATCTTCTAAATCGATTCAGCTTTTTCGGTTTTCTGTTTTCATTTGGTAGTTTCTTAGCTAATTATCATGCTGGAAATTAGTTTGAACTTGTTTTGTATGGTAAATTTATGTTTCTTGTCACACGTACAACTATATTATTAAATTATTTTATTTTGATTAGCTTTGGTTTGTTGTACAATACTGCAAGCTTTTGGTTCATCAAGGTTCTCTCTAAAATACTTTGAAATACTCTGCATGCTTTAGTTTTCTCCACAATACTCTGCAAGATTTTCTCTACAATATTGCAAGAAATGTGTTGGTCAAGTTATTCATAAATCAAATTTATTTCGGTTTTACAAAGTAGTGGGGAGAATATTTCAATTCGATTAGTCATAGAAGATAGCTTTACTATTTGTGGCTATTATTGATAGTTTTAAGAGTCTTTAAATTTGACCGAAAGTAATTTGAAGTTACAACTGTTAACTTTCAGCAATTAAATTATTTTTGCACCTACAAAAATCAAAGATTATTTAATTGAATTTGTTTTTGTGAAATTAGGTTCGCACTGCATCATAACTGCATGTCAAATCTTGTGATACATAGTTGTCTCAAGTTATTCGTAAATAAAATTTGTTTCACTTTTACAAAGTAGTGGGACTAGTTGTCAAATTTATTTGTCATAGAGAGTAACTAAATACGTGTTGGCATAATATTTATTTGTGAATTTTCTTGCACACTTTACTATTTGTAGCTATTATTGAGGGCCGCATTCTCTACGGAGGCCATAATTTTTCCCGAATGGTGAAATTTTCTATGGGATTTGGTGAAAACAATTTGAAAAAATTCAATACTAGGAGCACTTAAATCATATTTTTATGGTGGAAATGGATTCAACGCCATCAATAATCTATGCGGCACCAAAAATACTGAACCTTGACATCTATAAGAAGGATTTAAAAAAAAAACCGACAGGAATTTCCATTATTTTCTGGGTGAATTTGAGGCCTCTTTATACTACAACATTATTCATAGTTTTACGAGTCTTCAAAATTGACCAAAAAAAGAAAGGAAATTTGGGCACGTTGTTGATAGAATATGGTAGTGAATTTTTGTAATTCTAGGTTACAATTGTCAATTTTCATGATCTTGTGTGTCAATTTGGAGTCAACATTTATGTTGTTTGTTGTATTTTTATTAAGAAAACAATAGAGGGGAAGAAAAAGAAAAAGAAAATTGGTTTCAAGTGATTTTTTGGCGGTATTGAAAAAATTTCCAATGGGGTTTTTGGTGATTCTGAATCTATTTCAACTATTAGGAAAAATGGTTCAACAATTGTGTTGTCGGGTTTTTATTAAACAAAAACAAAAAAAATCCATATTGTGGTGATTTTTGGTCGTGTGGGTGAACTTACTAGATCGATAGACAATGAATATTATTGTATATCATAAATTTCTATTTCTTACGACACATATATCAATGATATTGAAGCGGGAGAAAAATGTGAAGTAAATGCACAACATTATTTTGGAATTTCAAATTGTTTTCCTATTATATCTTGTAAAAGTTGGCTTTGTTATCTTTAATTTCTATTTATTCAGAGTTCCATGTGTAACAGTTTTCACATGAGTAATATTAACAACCAATGTTTGTGAAGAAAATGGAGAATTATAAATTGAAATGAGATTTACATATTTTATTCATCGATAATTTTTTTTTTGCAAACAAAAAATGGGTAGCATGCGAGGGAAAGATGTTATTTTCACTCATACGGTTAGCTCACTTGATGAGATCGAGGATAGATCTGAATAGTCGAAAACATATGAGTGATACGTGAATCTATAAATGGAAGATGAAACATGTAACAAGATTTGGAGTAATGGATTAGCGAATTCTGGGTTTGATTTCGGAGAAATTTTTTATCTCAAATAATTTTGATTTGTAGAAAGAGGGAAGTTAAGCTAGGAGCGATAAAGGTTTCTCTGAATCCCAACGTATTCAGATTCTTATTCAAGTTATTGGAACCAAACAAGTGTTTAGAATTGTCCATTACGGATAGTTTCCTGGAGCCAAAAGGGTGAACAATTAACATTGTGAGGGAATTAATTTCTCTAACTTCCGAGTTCATTCCGATATTTTTTTTGTAGATACCTTTTTTTTATGCAACCATTCATGGATTTATGTTGGATATTTGCCTATGTATTAGGGCTATAAAGTACATCATATGTCCCGAAATGCATCTTATATGTGCTTTATGAGACATACAAAAATAATTGTATATTTTGTTATCCTCCACAGTGTCCCAAAGTTGAGAAAGGGGATCGAAGGAGGTAACCTCAGACCACTTAGGATTTGGTAGCTAGCCCTACCAAATTAGAGAGGGATATCTGTGTGATCTCATAGCCAACAAGGTGACTGGATAAGGTAAAAGATATTAGCCTAGGTGTTGGGCTCTAGGGTTTTAGTTGGATCAGGAGGAGAGGTCAAGGAAACTAGGTCAGATCTCAAAATATTTAAGTTGCAGGGATACAAAGGGGAAAGGCAGGTGTGTTCAGTGACACTTTGAGGTTGTCAATTTTAGTGTAGGTTGGAAAAGTAAAGGTTCAAAATGAGAATGAAAAGCATGAGTTCATTTATCTTAATATGAATAACATAAACATGAAATTCCTACCAAAATAGAGCATAAACTTGAGAGTTTTGTTTGATAACTTATAGGAAGATCATTGAAAGAAAAGATATGGAAATAAGGAGAAATAAAAATTATTAAAAGTTATTTATAGAATGAAAACATTACCACAAAATCATACCACATGAATCCCTATATCATAGCTGCAACTGGCCTTGTATTTCTACAAACATATATTGTACATAAAGCTCCAAGCCTTCTACTCTCTGATGTCCAACCTTGAATCTAACTGAAAACAAGATATATATAGACCAAAAACACATTCCCCTCTCCCAAGGGTCGAATCCCTCATGATAGGAACTGATTTACACTAATTTCTATAACCAAACCTAAGACTAGGGAGGTTAGAATGAAATCTCCATTTAGCCTTTGACTAACCTTCTAACATTACTAACCATCATAATTACATAAAATTTACATTTACATGCTCAATTACACTTGGTTACATCATATAGAAACCCAATTTCAATAATTAAATCATGAGAAGTCGAATTTGACTGATAAAAACCAAAAAATGATGTTACTGACAGAAGTGCAGCGAATTCCCACAGAAGTGCAACGTGTCTGACCGAAGCGCAGCGTGTAGTTTGTGAGCATGTTTGAGGGAGTTTCCTCGATCAATTTTCTGATATGAAAGATGATGATGGTATTTGAGTGTGTCTTCTAGCCTCCTAAAGTGTTAAACCTGAAAAAATCCCTTTTCTAGGCCTCTAAAAATCACTTCTCCCAAGACTGCTCCAGAAGCATAGTGTGGGGTCCGAAACACTGGCAGAAACTTGTTTTTGAGCATGTTTTTTGGATTTTTCTCTGAAAATGCAAGTTGACATGGCAACCCAACTATATATATGTAATGTAAAAATGAATATATATCCAATCATGTAATTTATACCTCATTTAATTACCTCAGTAAGAAGTGTAGTGTGAGCTCACTATGCTTCTCTACATTTCAAAATTGCCCAAATACCCAAAAATTTCAAAATTGACAATTTCTTAGAAATTGCTTGAATTTTTTTTCTTTAAGTACTTGGGTGATGGGTTACACAATAAAGGATGCATCGGAAAATAAGTCCAAGTTGTCTCTCTTCCAAATCTTAATTATGGTTTTCCTTAGCCTCTTTTTCATGTTTTTAACCCTAATTTGGGTAACCTTGTTTTTGGTTCAATAGTGTATTTCCATGTGCCTTTGGAGCTTTTTGTTTATATTTTCTATCTTGAGAAGCTTCTCCAAATTATTATTTACCTTACCAAGAAAAAAATTCTTGTCTTGTTCAATTTTTTCTCCAATCAACTCATCAAAATATTGTTGACCTAGTGAAGGAAATGATTCACTTTCTTGCTCTTCCTACCTCTTAAGAACTCTTGTTCTTAGCCTACTTAGTTTCATTTGCACCTCCTTATCCTCAAGCTAATCAAAATAAATCACATATTTACCTTTGTCATCCTTATTCTCCAAATCTTCCTTGGGTTTACTAAGCAAAAGTTGTTTTACTTGAAGTTTCCCGTTCTCCTGCTGAAGAAATGCTATCGTGAATTTTTCCTTTGAAATTATATCTTTGAGCTCTTTGATTCCAACTTCTTTATCCTTGATAATTTTCTCAGGTGACTTGTCCTCCTCATGCATTTCCAAGTCGGCCATGTGAGTTTCAAAGTGCACCTTTTCTTCCTCTTGCAATGGTGCCTCATGCTGATATGTTGATGTCTCTTTTTCAAATTAAGTAGACTGAGCCATTTCCACACTTCTAGGAGAAAAAATCAGCCTTTTCCCTCTACTGTAGGTTTTGGTCACCTCTACCCTAGGTTTCCTTGTGACTGGTTTACTTGTGGAACCAACTTCCTGAGGACTTGGAGATGCCAAAGGAGTAGATTGACGGCTAGGTTGACTTGTAGCAGGAACAAGAGAGGCTGATTGTATGAATGCATCCCAAGATAACTTGATCTCTAAAATCTGATGGAGGAAAATGGCTTTGACCAAGCCATGGTGAAATTTTTTTGATTGATGATCCTTCCCTTTACTCTGTACCTTCTCTGTCATCTTGACAAGGCTTCTATAGAGGCAATAAGGTATGTTAAGGGGCTTGACACCTGTAAAATGCATCAGTAGTCTTATATGGTACTGGTATAGCCTCGAAAACCTACCCTCATAGATAGAGTACCTCATTATCATCTTCATTAATGGAGCATACCTGTCAAGCAATTGTATAAAGGGAAACATGTGTTTTGGAACATATTTATAATGTGGCTTTAGGAAAGATTTGTAGTTATCAATGTCTAAATCCATGCCTTTAAACCAGTTTTCTCCATTATTTGGAATACTTGTAGCTATGGAAATGGTATCTATTGTAATTTTGAATTCAACCCCTGTAATGTTGGCTTTATCCCTTTTAAAGGTGGTGGCAAACAAGCTTGTCAATTAAGCATGGTAACCTACTTGTTGAATCTTTTCAAAAAAACCTAGACAACCCACATCTTCAAAGGCTTTCCTAATGAAAGGTGAGGCCATGATATTTTTAACCTGTGATGGCTCATACCTGGAAAATTTCCCACCCTTATTATAATTTTTCTTCTCAATGTCACTATTTCCAGTTTCCATGATTTTAAACCCTAGCTAAATGGGAAGGAAAGGGAGAGGGTATGACTGTGAAAATAAGGGATAAGTGATTGTGGTTTGAAGGAAAGGGATGAAGGGATTAGGGAGTGTTTAAATTTATAGGAAAATTTTATGGAATAAGGGTAGATGTTAGGGAGTTTATGGAAGTGAGAATGCTTAAAAATAATGAGGGGATGGTGTGAAAATGGAAAAAAACATAGTCCCAGGTCTAGGAAACTGTTAATGGGGCAACCTGGGCTAGGGTTTGTAAGGAAATATAGGAGATGAAGGGGAATAGGTGATGGAAGTGATTAGGGAAATATGAAGGGTGTAAATGAGTGTAGGGGAGTATGAAACTTAGGGTTTAAATATTGATTCGAAACAATTTGACATGGAAATAAAAAACACATTGAAAACCCTAGGAGAGGGAAATTCACTGAAATTTTGAGAAGATTGATGCAAGAGAAGAGTGCCAACTAATACTGAATTTTCCAATAGGTACTAGAAGCCATGAATTACTGATATTAAAACTTGAATATGCTTACTATGCATGCAATTCTAAAAAACAACAATGGATGCTAGAAGCGTAGCGTATGAGGAAAAGCATAGCGTAGGAGGAAAATTTATTTTTTCAAGGAGGAATTTGATTGCTCTAAAGGTTGAAATTCACTTTCATAGTGGAGAGATATCTTATGAGAGTGCAGTGAGAAAATGATGTTCTTTTCTGGTCTTTTAATAGGTTAGAGGTTGATTTTTCCTTTGGGTGACATCACTTTGGATTTTTGAAAAATGACTTGATAGGCTAGTATATTGCAACTTTCAACGTTAGTATGCATAGTTACATATTCATAGAGAATAAAATGTATTTTGAATCATTTTTTAACACTTCCCTAATTACTACTCCCATAATGATGACCTAGGTGATGTCATGACTCTTTTATGACCTTTTTGATGACTTGACCTAATAATGACACGTGATGGATTTATAAACTGATGATTTGGACCTTTATACCTTGCACTATGAATGACCATGAGATGATGTCTGAAATGGTGATCAAGGCACATTATTGATGACTCATCACAATGAGTGTTGGCATGACCAAGATGACAATTTTGACCATGGGATGATAGGAGCAGTAACATACCTAGACATACTAACCAATGATAAAACATTTTTTTAAAACCTATTTAAAACTAGAAAAATTTTCCCTAGGACCCTATCAACAACTCGAAAGAGTACAATTTAATAATTGGTGACTCACAGGATGGACATACACTAACATGTTCAATTATGCTTATGTGATTACGAATGAATTAGTTTTTCAGTTACATATATTACCAACGAACAATGGCTTCTTTATTACCTAATATATGATAACACTTATAGTGTCAAGGAATCTGTTTGATGGTTTTCCCTGTAATCCTATATTCAAGTTTCACGAGGAACTAATGCAGTTCTAGTATCCTATATTGTGGAAGCACAACGTAGTTGGAATAAGGACTTAATGATAGGGGGGTGAATTAGTAATAGTGACGTTCTTAATTTTTTTATGAATAATTCTTTAGTTCTTTCCTTTATTGTCAATTACTTGTGAGAGAATTCATACATGACACAAATGAACAAGGTAAGGCATTCACATGTACAAACAATTCATCACATGAGAAACATACGCATATTGACACAGGCCTTTTTTTACTTGGAAACCCAAAGGGAAAAAATCACCAATTGGTTTGTTGTTATGATGTAAAATAAGATCCTACTTAATTACATCAATTTTTTTGTGAGCACCCACTCACAGGAGGCACCGACCCCTTTAAGATAGAAATCACCTACTTTCGAAGAGGCACCAACCTCTTATGAATGCAGGGAACCACCTACTCTATTCATTGTTATACTTTTGATACAATTTTCAAACTGAAAACAAGATCAAATACATATACAAGTAAATACCAATCTGGATCACTACATTATAATAAATTTTCTCTCATCCCTATACTGTCCCACATGATATCTCGGCCTCACACAACAACACCGACTCACTCTATCCCTTTTCCCTCCAACATAAGAAAACAAAACCTCTTTTTGCAACACATGCCCACTTTGCCTCTCCTCAACAACGCACTCATAGACACAACTCACCACACTTTTCACTAGAAACAATACAAATTGACCTCAATTTCTCTTCTACAATCCTGGTTTTTTTCACTAGTGTGTTGAGATCAATGTTGTATCTGTCAATCATCACTATGCCCTAGAGTGTACTCTTGTCATATGTTTTTGCATCTCTTTTCACAAATTCTTCCATTGTAGCATTAAATTGAAGAATGGGATTTGTTTACTGACCAATTACTGATGCAGTACAATTAATTCTGAGGATGGGTCTTTGTGTGTTTCTTCATGCTGAGAATTAAATATCAATAAACCTACACAGTTACGATAAGGCGTTATTCCATACACAACATGGCTCTCCATTTTTGTGAATAAATCTCTTGGTCCTTTCTGCCTTGACCCAATGATCTTTGAAAATCACTATTTATTCCAACGAACAATCAGAGTAGTTATATCTCATAACATTACATCATAGTGCAACTTAGGATCCAAAACATATCGTGACTTTACATTAAAATGATATAAAAATATTACAAGATTATGATGCCTTTATCCACTTCTGCTTAGCTCCTTATTATTCTTCCTCCATGGGACTAGGTGTTGTGACGAGAGGCTTAATGCTTTGGTGTAAAGGCCTTCAGGCTCCTGTCGGGGGCCTATCTCCCTGTGTTATTTTCTCTCGCCCTTGGTTCTTCGAGTTTCTACTACCAAACACAAACCACATCGAAGCTCCCATTATATCATAAATTTTCTCAAAATTCATTTAGAAAGGTGTTACAAAGTCCTCAGCCTCTGATATGCTCCATAGAAATTAGGCGCTAGCCTTCCTTTGCGCTCTTGTTTCTTTGAACTTCACGAGAAAGTGCTAGTCAACATGGAAGCCCCTTTCATCAGAACTTTCTCAAATGCAATTACATAGGAGTTATGAGATCTTAGACCTCTGATACTCTGATATCCTAGATGATTTCATGTTGTCATCATCATATCCATGTGTCACCTCCATAGTGGTGACACGTGTCACCTGTATTTTCCCCATTAGGCCACCCAATATTGATGAAATTGACTTCCATGTGTCCTCCGTATAACCATGTCATGCTGACTTCATCTCCCACATCTAATATTTATGTTCAATTAATGGTTTCCACGTGTCCTAGCATAGGAGAGAGAAAGGGTCGTTGGGTCCTTAATTTTTCAAATGATTTCCTTTATAAATCCCTACTCCTCGCTACCTCAGAGCTTCTAAATAATTTTGATTATTAAGAACTTACAATATTCTGATCTCTGAAGTTCTGAAATGACCAACCTTCTGAAATTCAATTTTTGATGTTCTTCCTGATTTGATATTCAACCTTCTGATATTATGTTCCTTACAAATAAAGTGTCTAGGAATGTAAGATTCTTAATTAGCTTTTAGCTAGTTAGAATATTAAATTTTGTTTTCTCAATAAAATAGATGAATAAGAGGGTAGAGGGACACATAAATATCTTTAATAGGAATAAAACCACTTCTGATGTGAATGTGAATCAGCGTATCGAGTTGAATAAATCGAAAGGGGGTCAATGCATGTGGATGGGATCAAGGTTGACCAAATCAACATCGCAGTCATGGAGGTAGTGGAGATAGTGGAGGACAACACAGTCATAATGGGAGGAAGTCTCCATGAGAGTAGCATCATTATTGTGTAGGGCCAAGGGGGAGGAGGCTCACAAAGCATATAAGGAAGGGGATGGAGGCCATAGATGTAATTTTGAATATTTTTTATGTATGGTATTTGATGACTTTTTGCATGCTTCAACTATTTAGTAGAGTCTATTGTGTTGTTTAGCACAAGGGTGTTTCCAGGCGGAAATCCCACCCTCATCCTCAGGGGACTTTGAGTACCCACTCAGGAGAGGTTTCTTTGAGCTACATTCCATCATCCAACATTAGGCCAATCTTCAGACACCTTCAGTAGTGCAGTCTGCTTCAAGAATTGCGCAATCTAGGAGGGAAATTTCAGTGGAGGGTTGATAGCCCAACTTTGTGAGCTTATTTTCCAGTGAGGGGAGTAGGCCTTCATCCAGAAAGTTAGTGGGGAGGAGTATCAGTTATTTTCTCATCAGATCAGAAACCTCCCAGTATTTACCCAGCTATAGATCATAATTCAGCCCTAGGGCTGCATTTTTCATCTTGAGTATTTCCGGAAACCCTTTTTGGGTTATCCTGGAATTGTGCTAGAAAGCCCAGATCTCTGATCCTGACATTTTCTAAGCACCCTATCAGCAGATGTACACATTCCTAGTTTTCAACATTAGTTATTTCCATCAGGATTATGCAATCATGGCCTTCTAGCAGTTTATGTAGCAGTAGTTTCTCATGTCTTGATGTATAGGGTAATTTCAGGCTTATTTTTCCAAGCTTGAGTGTCTTTTCCTCAAGATATTGTACTTCATTTTTTGCTATCATAATAATAAAATGGATGAATTATCTACTCATGTTTTTGATGTATTGAGTTTTACTACATTTTCCAATTTTATGTTCAATATTCCTATTTTTCCTATTTTGGAATATTACAGTGGTATCAGAGCATAATCTTGGCTCAGCCTATGGGGCACTACATCTATGTCATCTGAAGAAGAAGAACCTCTTACAGAATGGGAGAAGTGGTATATTAATAGAGGTCAAAAGTTTGATTACAAAAAAAATGAATAATACAAAGGCAAGTCTCCAATATCAGGAGAAATGGATGAAAAAGAGTTTCCCAAGATTCTTCTCCAAACCATGCAAGATATTACCAATGAAATCAAGGAGATGAGGGTAGAAAGAAAAGGAAGACCCCAAGAGGGTTTCAACATGTATAAGGTTCTGGCACTTCACATCATTGGTGTGAGAAACTGGTAATGCAACAAGCTTCCCAATGCTCTACCATGCCTACATTCCTAGCAGTGGGAAATCGGGTTGGAGGACCCCAAGACCAGGAGGCTCTTTGTGATTACTTTCTAGAATATGAATCCCAATCTCAAGGGTTCAAAGAGACTCTGAACTTCCAAGAGTTTTGTTAGATCAAGGATAGTAAGACCCCGTAATAGCAATAGAAGTAGAGGGTACATGCAGAACAATGATTTGTATTATACTATGGGTAGATTCTTTTTTCCTACTTTTGATGGGTCATCCAAGTGCACTGTTGGAAATACTGAGAGGGGGAGGGTGAATCAGTATTCCTTTCAATTATAGCATTAGTTAATCTTCAATTATTATCAGTGTTTGTACAATGATAGCAACAAACAAGAGGAACACAAATGCACACAGTTTTTAAGGTGGAAACCCACTCTGGGACAAAAACCACCTAATGTTTTTCTAATAATTCTTTAATATTCAACTCCAATTGAAAATAAAGCTCCAACTTCCTAGAATCTAGAAAAGAATTCTTCTACATCTCCCATTGGATGGACACTCCAACGCCTGAGATTCTTCAGTAGTCAATTGAACGGATGCCCCAACACCCAATGAGCTACAACTCACCCTAGCACCACCCTACCACCCTATAGAAGAATAAAAGAAGAGTGGACTCTTGTACGAGGGAAAATGGTCCAATTTACAATGATATAGAATGATGCAGAAGAAGAAGATATACTAGACCATAACCCCAACTTTGACACAACCACCTAATGTTGATCCTAGACCTCCCAACACGGCCTCTTCAACCCTTGGCAGATATACACTAGTACAATTTGTAAAATAATGTATTTACAATGACTAAGTACAATGATACCTTTACAATGATTGTATGCAGTGCTGCCCACTTGAAGAATTCATATGATGAACTTCTTGCTACTGTTATGCACCTTGGTTGATTCTATTTTCTTGCTAACCTCTACTGCACCTTGCTTTGCTTTGCTGCCCTAGAAAGTCTGGTCCTTTGCAACCCTTGACAACACATGATCTAGCTTTTTCTTTGCCTTCTAGGAGCTTGATATTGAATCTGGTGTATCTCTGTTATTTCAGATCCTTAATATTTGATTTTCAGTCCTATAGTAGTCCTCTGAGTCATATTTCCAATGCCACAGGTCTGACCCAATTTGGATTCTTCAAGAGAGAGTTATACTCAATCTCTCACAATGTCCTAATTATGGACTGTTTCAACAGAGCCCACTTGTACGACATGCCACATGTCATTGTTTCTTCATTTGGCTCTAAAATTGATAGAGTGAAAACTACAAACTGTGCACTATCTTCTAATTTTTATGGAATTTCAATCTGATACTCAGAGAGAGAGTTATGATGATTTTACCAAGGTCACTTATTTGAGATGAATTTCAGGAGCCTGCAAAAACCCTGACTTCCACAGATCATATCTCCAAAAAAATTTTGCACCTTGATATGAAAATTTTACAAAAGCTTCCTTAGGATTTCGGATTCGACTCATAAAAATTTCAGCTTCTGAACCATCGTAGAAAAAAATTTAGAGCGAAAATTCCACGATGACCTGTTTCAGATGGCGAAATCCCTTGCATAAGGAGGAAATGAGGATCACAATTTATATAAATGCTTAGGTTGAGAGGGGCTTCAGCAAGTGAACGTGGGAGGGATTTTAGGAGCTTAGAAAATATTAATTATGACTTTTCAATGACCCATGCCCCAACCCCATGGGGTTTTAGCCGACTAAATTGGGGTACAAACGTCAAACATGAATATCTCTCAAACCGTGAAGAATTACATGGCGTGCCATATATCAACGGAAACATCTCGACAAGTAGAAACCATCAAAAGAATTATTGAACCAAAATATATTAATTTGGTAGGTAAAAATTCCCATGCAATATTGGGTTAGCCCCTGGTGCTGCTTGGGTTGACATCAATGACAACCGCAGATCAACAATCTTCCCCTTTGGCATTGATGGAAACACAAGTACTCCCCCTATGATCATGACACCTCTTCCTACAAAATTCTCTCCCCATTTGGCATCAATGGCAAAGGGTAACTCCTCCTAAAACAAAACCATCCTACGGACCTGTACACACTTCCACTCCCCCTGACACACAACCGTCCTGCAGACCTATAATCTACTTCCACTCCCCCTTTATATTCTGAAAAAGGAAAATCTAATGAGAACTTGGGAGAATCCCAAGCTTCTGGTGAAGATATTCCAATGTTGGCGAATATTTAATATGCGATTCTTTTGGTGCTACTTGGAATCTTGCTACTTTTCCAACTACTTGCATAACATCTGGTCGGGAGGCTGTTAGATATAGAAGACTACTAATCATAGATCTGTACAAAATTTGATCCACATCCTTAGATGAGTCGTCTATGCTCAATTCACAACCTGTTACCATTGGAGTAAGGATGGGTTTGCAATCTTCCATTTTAAATTTCTTGAGAATTTCCTTGATGTAATTGGCTTGACATATAAATATTTTTTTCTCTTGTTGAGATATTTTAAGCCCTAAGAAGTATGTCAGCTCACCAAGTAAAGACATCTCGAAATCACTTTTCACCTTTGTAGCAAACTTCCTACTTAGTCGATCATCATTGCTACCAATTATTGTATCATCTTCTTTAGCTATTAGACATGCTTTAGTTGCTTCATCCAGAACATATATGTCATTTGGAGCTCGACTTGCTGTAGCCACAATTTCACCATACACACCTTTCCTGATTTCACATTTCGTGGAGTTGAATAGTATTGTGTGTCCTTGATCACACATTTGTCCAACACTAAGTAGATTTTGATTCATGTTTTCAACCAGTAGAACATTATTGGCTAGAGCATCTTTGCTTCCGAGAGTGACAATACTTGATCCTAGAAAATTTGAAGATCCATCATTTCCAAAGGACACGGTTCCATCCTTCTTCTCTTTCAGAGATACAAATTTATTTCTATCTCCAGTCATATGAGTTGAGCAACCGCTATCAACATACCACACATCTTTGTTCTTTTGAGCCTTGAAAGCAAGAGCACAATTATCATTCTTCTTCGTCTTCCATGTTCGTTTGTTTTGTGGCTTTGAAGATTCTTCTGGAGGATTTTCAAGTCTGCAGTCTTTGGCTATGTGTCCAAGGTTTCAACATTTTTAACATTCAATATTATTTCTTAAATGTTCAAATCTATTGATGTTTCGTTGAGCCCTGGGAGGTTCATATTTGACAGATCTCCTGGAATTATATTCGTTCCTAGGGTACGTGCAACATTCTACAGCTTTATGACCAAATTTTCCACATGAATAACAATAGCCATAAAAAATATGTTGGTACCTGGATGGAAATTTTCATTGAGGAATTTTCTTCCAAGGCTGTTCTTGTGAATCTTGTCTAATGAAGTCTACATGCATGTCAGATCTCATAGGTTCATTGTATTTTGTTGTATAAGGTCCTGCTTCTTCTTCTTTGAAACCGATGCCAGTTTTATCATTGTAAGATCATTGATTATTGATGAGTTCTTCCAATGCCCCTGAGCTATTGGCATAGTTTTGGATAGTTTTTCCTTTCTTCACTTACTCACAAAGTGAGACTACTTTGACTTCTAATTCTTCCCTTTCTTGGTTGCTTTCTTCCAACTTCTTTTGAAGTGACTCTTCAATGCATTTGTGTTCTTCAACTTCAATTTTGAGACCTTGAACTTGTTCTTCAAGAGTATTGGAACGGATCTTCTCCACCTTGAGATCTTTTATAAGCTTGATTTCTTCCTCATAAAATTCTTCTATGGTCCATCCTTCTTCTTCGTTGTTTTATACCTCTTGTTTATTGTGATTGGACATAAACAATACTCTCTCATTGGCTTCTTCTTCACTGTCATTGTCTTCATCGGATGATGAGTTATCTTCTTTAGAGAGAAAGTTCCTTTTGGATCCTTACTTGTTGAATTTCTTAAAGCCTTTATTTCCTTTTGAGTTGCTGTTGGAAATATGATGCAGAGTGTTGTCCTTGATGGCAACCCACTAAATGAAGATGAAGACATGTGACTGTTGACATGTGTTGTCCTTGATGGCAATCCACCTGATGAAGTTATGCTTGACTTGATGGACTTGGTAAATGATGTAAATCTGATGTGATATGTTGTTGAGTGTTGTCCTTGAAAGGCAACCCACTTGATGAAGATGATGAAAACTTACTTGATGAAGTTGTGCTTAAGAGAATGTGTTCCCAATGAAGAAAATATGATGTTTCTACAGTGTGTACAGAAGGCTATGAAGAAAGGATTTCAGAATGTACTCAAAGTATGATGAAAAAGAGTATGTCTCTTGGTATACGCGGATTGGCCTAAGGGAAGTCGCGTATGCACGTGGAAAAGAACGTTCCAAGTCGCGTATGGGCTAAAGCGCTCAAAAAGTGCAAAACTAAGGGTAACCACCATGGTATTGACCCATTGTATTGGGTAATGATCCGCCTAAATGACCCCGTCCAGGTAGTTTTGGGCTCGTGGTATTGGTTTGGCTCGTGGTATTGAAAAAGGGGCCCGTGGTATTGAAAAAGGATAAACCTATATAAGGAGAAGAAATTCATTGTGCAAATCATAGGTGTGGGTGCAAGATGTCTGAGCTTGAATGAATACTTCTCTCTGAAGTATATCTGAATGGAAAGGGTTACACTTGAATGATAAATCTGATTGTATGATACACCAATGATGAAGAAGGGGATCTAGATCTGAATTGCTCTTGTATTTGTTAGATCTGATTATGGAAGGCTTAGATCTGTGATGAGGCGAGCATCTAGGCGAACATCTGTCTGAAGCAAAAGGGTAGATCTGAACTGAATATCTGATCTGATGAAGTATGCTGCTCTGTAATGATTGAAGATATATATGCTACTTCGCCGCGGAGGAAGTGCGTATATACGCGGCTTCAGCGAAGAGAAAGCGCGTATGCGCAATAAAATATACACTGTGGTATACGCTGGTTTGTGTGGACGGAAGCGCGTATATACGCGACATCAGTGAAGTAAAAGAGCGTATGAAAACTAGGGTTTGCTGAAGCAAGGGGTATGAAATACCTGATCTGTTCTGCTATCTAATCTGTGTTGATATGTAGCTGTTGATGATGTATGTTTGTGCTTAAAAGTATGGAAAGGGTTCGGTCTGGAAATATGATGAATTGTGGCCTGCAAGTTGTGTTCTATTGAAGTGGTTGGATCCAGTGTGAAAATTGATGAAACGTGGTCCAAGGTGGTGCTGAGGGTTGTAGCCTTCAGTCAGGGGGTTGTAGCTCCCTTCCAGGAGAGGCTGGTAAACGAGATCAGGGGGTCGTAGCTCCCTTCCAGGAGAGGCCGGTAAACGAGTCAGGGGGTTGGAGCTCCCTTCCAGGAGAGGCTGGTAAACGAGCGCAGGTGGGTGCCTGCGTGCTGGTCAAGTCTGCGCCAGCACACATGTTGTAAGATGTTTTCTCTATAATAAAATATTGAAGGCTGAGCAACTGCAGCGGTGGTTTTCTCCCGATTTGGGTTTCCACCTAAAAATCCTGGTGTTCATGTGTGATCCTTTGTGTGATGGTTTATTCTGTTCTTACTGCACATGTTTACTGTTTATTGAACATCTGATGAATGGATGATGAAATAATATAAGTGAAGATTTAATGACAGATCTAGATCTCTATGTATACGCTAGTTTCATAAAGGGGATCCGCGTATATACGCTAGTTTACTGAAGGAAAGTAGCGTATTGGTTTTAAGGAATGAAAAAGTAAAAAGATTTGATTATGCAGTAAATACTGATTCACCCCCCCCCCTCTCAGTATTTTTCCCAACAATTGGTATCAGAGCAGGTCCTTGTGCAGAAGCTTGATCGCTTAAAGGAGATCCGTTGCAATGGGAAGTCAAGAAGGAGTAATGTCTATAAAGCCACTTCTATTCAATGGAAGCAATCTGATATTCTGGAAGGTACGTATAAAAACATATTTGCAAATTCTTGGTGCAGATGTATGGGCAATCGTGGAAGAAGGTTATCAATACCCGGCAAGTATTCCTACTGATGCAGCAGAAAGGAAGAAGTATGAAACCAATGCCAAAGCAGTAAATGTCTTGCTAGGAAGCATGTCTGAATCAGAATTTGCTAAAGTGATGCAGCTACATTCAGCAAAAGAAATATGGGACAAAATCATTCTGATCTATGAAGGAGACACAAAGGTAAAAAGTGCAAAACTCCAAACTCTTAGAATTGAATATGAAAATTTGAAGATGCATAGTGATGAGAGTGTTGCCAGTTTCTTTCTTCGTCTGGATGATATTGTAAATCGAATGAGAAATTTGGGTGAAACCATGGCTGATACTACTCTGGTGGAAAAGGTCTTAAGATCATTGACTTCAAAATTTGACTCTAAAGTTTCAGCAATTGAAGAAAGGCAAGATTTGCAAACTCTTACTATTGTTCAATTACATGGTACTCTGACTGCTTTTGAAATGAGACAAGGAGGCCCTTCTCAAGTAAGAGAAGCTGGTTTTAAGGCATCTACTAAAGGGAAGGAAAAGGAAGTTGTCAAAGATTCCAGCTATATATCTGATGAAGAAGAAGCAAATTTCGTGAGAAAGCTCCAACTAGGTACCGGAAGATTCAAAGGTAAGCTTCCCTTCAAATGTTTTGAGTGTGGAAAAGTTGGTCATTATGCTGCTAAATGTCCTTATAGAGAAAAGCATGGTAAAGGGAAACAATTTGAGAAGAGAAAGAGTTATTATGCAAAAGAAGATGATGATGAAGTGTCCAGTGAAGATGAAGAAGATTCTGACCAAGATCTGAAAGTGCTCATGGCTAAGAAGCAAAAGAAGAAGGCTACTGAAAAAGAGATATCTCAGAAAACATATGCAGCAGAAAATGAAGAAGATGAAACAAGTATTTATTGTTGTTCTTGTGATGCACTTTCCTGTGCATGCAATGATGAAGATAGTAAAAGTAAAGTTTTGGATCTAAAGGAAGCTATCAAGAAAATTGAAGATCAACAAAGATCATTTAATAAAAGCGAAGCTATCTACAATGAGATGATCTCTCAAATGAAAGATCAAATAGAAATGCTAAATGGACAGGTGGAAAAGTATCAAAGGTTTCATACTTATGCATCCAATCGAATTAAAGAACTAGAAGCAGAAATCAACGATCTAAATGCAGATCTCGAAAAATCAAACAAGAAGAATGAAGGACTTGAAGCCGCAGTCATATCTCTACAAACAGATCTTGAAGCATCAAGTAAGAAGATTGAGGAACCTCTACAAACATTTGAAAAGGAAGGCCTTGAAGCAGAAATCATCTCTCTCAAAGAAGATCTGGAAAAATCAAATAAGAAGAATGAAGAGCTGGAACAAACATGCGAAGAAAACGAAAATTGGCTGAAAGAAGAGATTCTAAATCTGAAGGATCAAGTAGAAGATGGAAGAAGGAAAGAAGAAAGCATGACAAAGCAATGTCAAGCCTTGGAGGTTGAGGTAAACATTCTCAAAGGCAAATTAGAAGAAAAGGTAAAACTGTTGAGGTTTCAAGATAGTACTAATATTTTGGACAATATTCTGAGTAATCAAAGGTCTCCTTCTATCAAACTTGGTCTTGGTTTTCATGAAACGGTCAAAGGAGAATCTAGTTCACAAGGGAATGCTAATGATTCAAAGGAAGACAATGCAAAATCTGAAGTATTGAAAGAAACAAAAGGTCAACCAATAGTCGTGAATTCTCAAAGGAAATCATTCAATAATATTGAATGCTTTAGATGTCATAATCTTGGGCATGTTGCAGCAAATTGCAGGAGCAGATCATTTCAGCCACAAACAAACAGGGTCTACTCAGAAAGGTACTCTAGTTTCTTCAGGGGATATTGTTTCTCATGTAACATGTATGGACATAAAGCAGCTGATTGCAAAAGGAGGAAGATTAGAAATACTCATTATGATTCTTATGCTTATTTTTCTAGACATATGAGATGTTATTCTTGTAACAAGTATGGACATGTAGAAAAGGAATGCAGGATGAACAGATTTGGGAAAGTGGACAATTTTCAGCACACAGTCGGAAAGTTCAAGCAGATTTGTAAAAAGAAGGAGGATCGATCAGAAACGTAGGGAATTCAGACCCTACTGCAGTCATCCGCTTCTGGAAGCTTACTTCTCTGATTGACTGCAGGAATGATGTGGGATACATTATGGGATTTAGTAATGTATCGTCACAGGGGGAGCAATGCATGATGACTCTCATGGTTGATTTGATTATTCTGGTTATGTTTACTTCTGACAGCGCATCTGATGTGAAAAGGACAGGTACAGGAGGCACAAGCTCAGGAGGAAATGAAGGAAGATGAAAATTTTCTATGCTTCACTTTCCATACACGGGTTACATTAACTAAAGTCGCGTATACACGCGAGTTCCATCAGACACAGTCGCGTATGCATTGATGATAAGAGAATTTATCTGATAGCTGAAGATCTGGAGCAGAGGTTTAGGGGGAGCATCAGTCTGACTGTTAATAACTGTGTTATTGACTCAGAAACAGCTTAATTTCTCAGTTCTAAATGATGATATGATGCTTAATGTCTTACGTTGAAGATTATGGATGTGTCTTGTTTGCTTGTTGAATGAAGACGTGAAAGACTTATAACTCAGAGATAAGGACAGTTCATGCAGAGATTGTTGCTGATGATTTGCTGTTGAAGGTGTTTCAGATTACACAAGCTAAGGAAGAGCATTGGTTTAGGGGGAGCAGCAGGTTGAATACTAATGATTGCAGTGTTGGCAATATGACTGCTTGTTCTTTGGTTTTTGTGATACTCATGCTCAAATGATGATGAATTGGTACATGGTTTATGATGATGAGATGAACTATGTTTACTGCTTGCTGAAGTTTATCTGTTGGATAAAATTGGAAGTCTTATGATTCAGAGATAAGAATAGTTCATGCATAGTCGTTACTATGGCTGAGATTTGTTCCTACATATGTTACTTCATGTTAAATCTTAAAGGTCATGGTGATGTAGGATGGTGGTGGACCACATGAATGATTGCTTGACACTTATGAGAAGTTGTTGTTCTGGTATGATAAACTTTCTTGGAAAGATTGTATTGATGGTGCAAAGAATCTGAAGGCTTGGTTACTAATGTGCCTTTGCTACAACCATTGGATGACGCTTGAAGACACAACTACATTGTTCTATCTATCTGTAGTCCAGGGAAGCATTCAAAAGAAGCTGAACACTGTCTTTGCCTCACAAAGAATCAGATCTAGTTGAAATTTAGAAGATGGCAGTGGATACGCGGGTTTCCTGAAACACAGTCGCGTATATACGCGAGTTCCTGCACAGAAAACCGCATATGGTTGGTTGCTGACAATTTTTTGTTTTCAGGATGCACAAACTAAGGGGGAACCTTAGTCATTTGGAAAGATTGCTTGGTTGCATAGATTCAGGGGGAGCATTAGCTTTGCTGAGTATAATGCAGTGTTGGCATTATTATGGTTCTGAAATATGTTCTCTTTCTTGAGGACTTTCTGGTGTTGGTCATAAATGGTCATATTTATATTTTGGTGAAAAGGTCTTGATGAGACCCATGATGTAAAAATTGTAATATTCAGTCATGTAAGGACTTGTCATTTTTGTAAACCCACTTGGTTGGGTAGCTGAGTCAAATTTTGTAAACCCACTTGGTTGGGTACTTGAGTCTTATATGTAAATCCACTTGGTTGGATATTGGATGTAAGTATGAGTCTTTGGTGATAGGAAGTTCATAGAGTCATGTACTTCATTGACAAATCTGTTTGAAGATTCAGCATGAACTCAGGGGGAGCTTGGCCACTTCAACACATATCAGATCTGCAGAATGTTTCTTCCACATAAGGAGGAGAGTGTTGGTTTTTGATCCGCCCTTTGCCCTTGATGTCAAAGGGGGAGAATGACATGGTGTTTGAATGAAGAGAAGATAATGATGTCAAATATTTGGGAGAGTGACATTTTTGGAGAGTGACATGGTATCTATCTGCTATGGTAACCAAACACCATCGGGGTTGCCATCAAGTCCAAAGGGGGAGATTGTTGGAAATATGATGCAGAGTGTTGTCCTTGATGGCAACCCACTGAATGAAGATGAAGACATGCGACTGTTGACATGTGTTGTCCTTGATGGCAATCCACCTGATGAAGTTATGCTTGACTTGATGTAAATCTGATGTGATATGTTGTTGAGTGTTGTCCTTGAAAGGCAACCCACTTGATGAAGATAATGACAACTTACTTGATGAAGTTGTGCTTAAGAGAATGTGTTCCTGATGAAGAAAATATGATGTTTCTACAGTGTGTACAGAAGGCTATGAAGAAAGGATTTTAGAATGTACTCAAAGTATGATGAAAAAGAGTATGTCTCTTGGTATACGCGGATTGGCCTAGGGGAAGTCGCGTATGCACGCGGAAAAGAACGTGCCAAGTCGCGTATGGGCTAAAGCGCTCAAAAAGTGCAAAACCAAGGGTAACCACCATGGTATTGACCCATTTTATTGGGTAATGATCCGCCTAATTGACCCCGTCCAGGTAGTTTTGGGCTCATGGTATTGTTTTGGCCCATGGTATTGAAAAAGGGGCTCATGGTATTGAAAAAGGATAAACCTATATAAAGAGATGAAATTCATTATGCAAATCATGAGTGTGGGTGCAAGATGTCTGAACTTGAATGAATACTTCTCTCTGAAGTAGATCTGAATGGAAAGGGTTACACTTGAAGATAAATCTGAATGTATGATGCACCAATGATGAAGAAGGGGATCTAGATCTGAAATGCACTTGTATCTACTAGATTTGCTTATGGAAGGCCTAGATCTGTGATGAGGCGAACATCTAGGAGAACATCCGGGTTCGAAGGCAGATCTCAACCGAATATCCGGACCGATGAAGTATGCCGCTCCGTAATGATTGAAGATATATACGCTACTGGCCACGGAGGAAGCGCGTATATACGCGGTTTCCGCCGAAGAGAAAGGTGATGCGCAATAAAATATACACTCGTGGTATACGCCGGGTTCGTGGACGGAAGCGCGCATATACGCGACATCGCATGCAAATATAAAGAGCCGCATGTAAACTAGAAGCAATCGCTGGGGCAAGGAAATACCTGATCCGTTCGCTATCTAATCTCAGGCGATATGTAGTCATGGATGATGTATGTTTGTGCTTAAAAGTATGGAAAGGGTTCGGTCTGGAAATATGATGAATTGTGGCCCGCAAGTTGTGTTCTATTGAAGTGGTTGGATCCAGTGTGAAAATTGATGAAACGTGGTCCAAGGTGGTGCTGAGGGTTGTAGCCTTCAGTCAGGGGGTTGTAGCTCCCTTCCAGGAGAGGCTGGTAAACGAGATCAGGGGGTCGTAGCTCCCTTCCGGGAGAGGCTGGTAAACGAGTCAGGGGGTCGTAGCTCCCTTCCAGGAGAGGCTGGTAAACGAGCGCAGGTGGGTGCCTGCGTGCTGGTCAAGTCTGCGCCAGGACATATGTTGTAAGATGTTTTCTCTATAATAAAATATTGAAGGCTGAGCAACTGCAGCGGTGGTTTTCTCCCGACTTGGGTTTCCACCTAAAAATCCTGGTGTTCATGTGTGATGCTTTGTGTGATGGTTTATTCTGCTCTTACTGCACATGTTTACTGTTTATTGAACATCTGATGAATGAATGATGGAATAATATAAGTGAAGATTTAATGACAGATCTAGATCTCTGTGTATACGCTAGTTTCATAAAGGGGATCTGCGTATATACGCTAGTTTACTGAAGGAAAGTAGCGTATGGGTTTTAAGGAATGAAAAAGTAAAAAGATTTGATTATGCAGTAAATACTGATTCACCCCCCCCCCCTCTCAGTATTTTTCCCAACAGTTGCCATTACTTCTATTTGGACATTTTGCTGCAAAATGCCCAACCTCATTACGGCTGAAACATATCAATGGAATTTTACCTTTGAATTGTCCCTTACCAATTTTTAGTTTTCTCATGAAGTAAGCATATTCCTCATCTGAAAGACCTTCTTTATCATCTCCATTTTCTTCACATTTGCAGATGCATGTCTTTTCAATTGAAGGTTGTTTATCCTTATTGGTTTTCTTAGATGCAACAAACGTAGTTTCTAGATGCGAAGTACCCTCTTATTCATCAAGTATCATTTCATATGCTATGATAACTCCATGTAATTCCTCTTTGCTGAGTTTGTCCAGATTTTCACTGTATTCTAAGACGGATAACTTTGGGTTGAATCTCCTTGGTAACGTTCTAAGAATATTCCGTATAATAGTCTTCTCATCAACTAGCTCTCCCAATCCTTCTAGAGTATTGGTTATTTCATCAACGTATTGGAAGTATGCAGCAATGTTGCAATCTTCTTTCATTTTGAGTTGCTCAAATTTTGCTCTATAGATTTGAAGCTTTGCTTCATTGACATTTGAGTCACCTGCATATATATTCTCAAGCTTGTCCCATACATTTTTGGCAGTTTTACAACCCAACACCTTATGATAAGCAGATTCAATAATTCCACTGGTAATAATATTCTTTGCTTTTGCATCATTTACCAAATTATTCTTACCTTGTTCATCCGTAGTTGATGTAAATCCATTTTGAACAGTGTCCCATACTTTATAACCTTGTGCCAAGAGATAGACCTCCATTCTTCCTTTCTAGAGTGCAAAATTATTTTCATTGAATAGATGTACACCATTCTTGGTATGCTCCATGACCTCCTTCCAGCTGTTAAACTGCTATTGAAGGAACCAAGCTCCGATACCAATTGTTGGAAATACTAAGAGGGGGTGGGGGGTGAATTAGTATTCCTTTCAATTAGAGCATTATTTAATCTTTAATTATTATCAATGTTTGTAAAATTATAGCAGCAAACAAGAGGAACACAAATAAACACAGTTTTTAAGGTGGAAACCCACTCCGGGACAAAAACCACCTAATGCTTTTCTAATAATTCTTTAATATTCAACTCCAATTGAAAATAAAGCTCAAACTTCCTAGAATCTAGAAAAGCATTCTTCTCCATCTCCCACTGGATGGATGCTCCAATGCCCAAGATTCTTCAGTAGTCAACTGAACGTATGCCCCAACACCCAATGAGCTACAACTCACCCTAGCACGACCCTACCACCTTATAGAAGAATAAAAGAATAATGGACTCTCGTACCAGGGAAAATGGTCCACTTTACAATGATATAGAATGATGCAGAAGAAGAAGATATACTAGACCACCTAATGATGATCCTAGACCTCCCAACACTGCCTTTTCAACCCTTGGCAGATAGACACTAGTACAATTTGTACAATAATGTATTTACAATGACTAAGTACAATGATACCTTTACAATGATTGTATGCAGTGCTGCCCACTTGAAAACTTCATATGATGAACTTATTGCTGCTATTATGCACCTTGTTTTATTCTCTTTTCATGCTACCCTCTGCTGCACCTTGCTTTTCTTTGCTGCCCTAGAAAGTCTGGTCCTTTGCAACCCTTGACAACACATGATCTAGCTTTTTCTTTGCTTTCTAGGATATTGAATCTGGTGTATCTTTGTTATTTCAGATCCTCAATATCTGATTTTTAGTCATGTATTAGTCCTCTGAGTCTTCTTTCTAATGCCATAGGTCTGACCCAATTTGGATTCTTCAAGGGAGAGTTATACCCAATCTCTCACAATGCCCTAATTATGGACTGTTTCAGTATAGTTAACTTGTACGGGATGCCACGTGTCACTGTTTCTTCATTTGGCTCTGAAATTGATAGAGCACAAACTAAAGACTATTAGATATCTGTCGCATTTTACAGAATTTCAATCTGATACTCAGAGAGAGAGTTATGACAATTTTACCAAGGTCACTTCTTTGAGATGAATTTTAGGAGCTTGCAAAAACCCTGACTTACACAGATCATATCTCCAAAAATATTGTGCACCTTGATATGAAATTTTTGCAGTAGATTCCTTAGGATTTCAGCTTCATCTCATAAAAATTTCAGTTTCTGAACCTTCGTATAAAAAAAGTTAGAGTGAAACTTCCACAATGACCTGTTTCAGATGGCGAAATCCCTTGCATAAGGAGGAAATGAGGATCACAATTTATATAAATGCTTAGGTTGAGAGGGCTTAAACAAGTGAATGTGGGAGGGATTTTAGGAGCTTAAAAAATATTAATTATGAATTTTCAATGACCCATGCCCCAACCCCATGGGGTTTTAGCCCACTAACTGGGGGTACAAACTTCAAACATGAATATCTCTCAAACCGTGAAGAATTACATGGCGTGCCATATATCAACGGAAACATCTCGACAAGTAGAAACCATAAAATGAGTTATTGACCTAGAATATATTAATTTGGTATGTCAAAATTCCCATGCAATATTGGGTTATCCCCTGGTGCTGCTTGGGTTGACATCAATGACAACCGCTGATCAACAGTGCACAACCAAGCCTTGGGTGGAAAAATTAGACATCTATTTCTAGTTGAACCAAGTACGAGAGATTGAAGCTATTAAGATTGTAGCGCTACACCTTGAATGCGAAACACATGAATGGTGGTTTCACGGTCTATCTACATTGGGACATGTAAGTGTGACTACATATGCAGAATTCACCTCGAGGTCGGTAGAAATATTTGATCGAACAGATCCATAGGCACAATTTGTTGAGCTAGCTAAGATCAAGCAGTCGAGAAATCCAAAGACCTATATCTCTAAATTCCTGAAACTTTCTGTCATGGTGCCAGATTTATTAACATCTAGGAGAGTATACATGTTCATTGATGGACTAGCAAAACCTTTTCATGGGTTGGTGAAGTCCACTAGACCAACTATGCTCCAAGATTCCATTGAGAGGGCTAGGGACTTACAAGATGCTTTGCCAAGGGAAAGAGCTCCATTTCAACAAAACCCCCTTTTTCATTCAAAGGGGAAAGATGTGAAGGTTCCTTCCCCAAAGGAGAACCAAGGCAAAGGACCTCTTAGTGATGATGCCCGAAGATATTTGAGGAGGAGGAAGCTTGCTTCACTTGCGAAGAACCATGGGCACCAGGCGTCAATGTGCTTTAGGGAAGACACACTATATTGAAGTATTCTCGGATAGTGAAGAGGAGGAAGAGGAGGAGCCAGAAGGAGACACCAAAGCTATGGAACTAGGAGAGGATCCACCACCATGATGGGGTGTAAATGGAGCATTTTCTCCAATTGGAGGGGCCCTTGCATCTTTGCGGGGAGTACCCAAGTATCTAAATTTTAGAGTTTGAGGCACAATTTAGGGGAAACGAGTATCAATGTTGATAAACAATGGGGCTACCCACAATTTTATTGATGCCAAAATAGTACATAAGAGAGGCATACCCACAGATGATTTTGAAGGATTCTCAGTTTTGGTTCCAGAAGCTAGAACCATGCAGTGTGTGAAGTATGTTCGAGCATTGACTATAATTTTGGGGACATACACATTGACTGATCGCTTCTTTGTGGTCAATATTCTCAACACCAATGTGATATTGGGTGTACAATGGTTGATTACAACTGCGAAGGTCACCACATATTGGGAGACCTTGAAGATGGAATGGATAGATAAGAAGATCGGTAAGCACTAAATGATTAGGGGAATGCACACCTATCCACCTCAGGAGGTCTCCACACATAAGATGGAGGTTGATTTGCACAGAGGAGGTAAGGAAAAATCAATTTACTCAGATATGAAGTCTACTCTAGATAATTATTCTATAGTGTTTGGAGGCATTCCACCAGGGAGGCCACTGGACCAGAAGTTTGTTAAATAATTCTCACAACTAGCAGCACCATTCACATATCTAGCCAAGAGGGGAGAATTTAATGGGACAAAAATTGCACAAAGGGCCTTTGATGGGCTCAAGGAGGTGATGAGAAATTTTTCGGTATTGGTATTGCCAAATTTCACCCAGCCCTTTATGCTGGAATGTGATGCTTCAGGGGAGGGTGTTGGCATAGCCTTGAGGCAGGAAGACCATCCCATAACCTTTGAGCATCAGAAGATGTTTCCACATGAGAAGGTGTATTCTACATATGAGAAGGAGTTTCTAGCCATCATACAGGCATTGGCCCAATTCAAAAAATATTGGTAGGCAATAGTTCCCAAGTGAATATTGGCCACCACAGTCTTCAGTATTTTATTGGGAAGAAGCAACTACAAGGGAGGCAACAAGAATGGGTTAGAAAAATCTTGTGATATGACTCTAACATTGAGTATGTCAAAGAGGAAGGCAATGCGGGAGCGGATGCCTTATCACCGAGACTAGTAGCGCTATCAGTGATGAGTGTGGATTTAGATTGGGAGCCCTAGTTGTTGGTGGAGTATTCCAAGGACTGCTTCACATGTGAGATACTAGATGGGCAGGTGACCGATGAGATGTATAGAGTGATGGATGGGGTCATCTACTACTTGGACAGGATCTTCTTGACTAGATATTCTAAGCTCAAGGAGAAGATTCTGCATGCATCACATGATTCACCCCTCTTAGGCCACCAAGGATTTATAAAGAAATATTAGGCCATTAGGGAGAGATTCTCATGGAAGGGTCTCAAGTGGGATGTGCTCCAACATATTAGGAAGTGCGTAGTTTTACAGAAGGATGAAGAAGAAAACAACCATCTTGCAGGGTTGCTATAGTCACTTCCTTTTTCGGGAAGGAAATGGGAGAGCACTTCTATGGAATTTATTACCAGTTTGCCAGCGATACATGGTAATGATTGTATCTTTGTGGTCATTAGTCAACTAACAAAGTGTTTACCTTTATTTTCCATCTCTTCACAGTAAACTGCGTCACAAGAGGACAAGTTTTTCATTAGAATTCATGGTCTTCCTAATACCATAGTCAGTGATAGAGATAAATTCTTCATGGATGGATTTTGGCAGGATTTGTTCCACTTGGGGTGTACCAAGTTGACACTGAGTACTATTTATTACCCCCAGACAGGTGGACATACAGAGGTAGTAAACAAGTGGCTAGGAAGCTACTTGAAAAACTATGTTCTGGGGCAGCAGAGAGCATGGCTGTGTTGGCTCCACTTGGGGGAATATTCTTACAATTTGACATTTCATGTGTCGATTGGTATGTCTCCATTTTGGGTTCTATATGGTTATGAAGCTCTATTAGTTTTTTATATGATGTTTGGAGCAAGCAATTATCCTAGAGCCAAATATTTGATCCAAGAGAGTCAGGATATATTCTGAGCTCTTAAGAACAACATTTCTACAACCCAAAATCAACAAGTTATATACATATCATGGTTAGGTAGAAAAACATTTTGGGGTGGATCATTTGGTCTATCTCCATCTTCAAACATGAAAACCATCTACATTGAAGGAGAAGGGTGTTGAGAACCCTGTGCCCCATTTCTATGGGCCATACAGGGTGATCTGTTTTATTGGGGAGGTAGAATATGGGTTGGAGCTTCCCATTGGGAGTAATATCCCCAACATTTTTCATGTCTCATGCTTCAAAAGGGCCATTGGACAATATATAGTTTCCACTATGGATCTCCCACCATTTTATGATGAGGACCATTTGGTTTTACAACCAAAAGCTATCTTGGACACTTGGGAGGGGCAAATAAGGAACAAGGTGATTAAAGAATATCTGATTCGATGGATGAATCTTTCAGATGAGGATTATACTTGGGAAGGAGAGAATATTTTGCAACATCCATGCTTGCATTTGCTTGAGAACAAGCAACATTTGGGAGGGGAGGACTGTAATATTCCTAATTAGCTTTTAGCTAGTTATAATATTAAATTTTGTTTTGTCAATAAGATAGATGAATAAGAGTGTAGGGGGACCCATAAATCTCTTTAGTAGGAATAAAAACACTTCTCATGTGAATGTGGATCAATGTATCTAGTTGAATAAATCATGTCTTGGTGTGAAGGGGGTTCAATGCATGTGGATGGGGTCAAGGTTGACCAAATCAACAACGCAATCATGGAGATAGTGGAGATAGTGGAGGACAACACAATCATAATGGGAGGAAGTCTCCATGAGAGTAACATAATTATTGAGTAGTGACAAGGGGGAGGAGGCTCACAAAGAATATAAGGAAGGGGATGTCATCCATAAAGGGAATTCTGAATATTTTTTTATCTATGGTCTTTAATGACTTTCTGCATGCTTCAGTTGTTTAGTAGACTCTATTATGTTGTTTAGCACAAGGGTGTTTCCGGATGAAAATCCCACCCTCATCCTCATGGGACTTTGAGTTCCCACTCAGGAAATGTTCCTTTGAGATACATTCCATCATCTGGCATTAGTCCAATCTTCATCCACCTTCAAAAATGCAGTCCCCTTCAAGAATTGCGCAATCCAGGAGGGCAGTTTCAAAGGAGGTTTGATAACCAAAGTTTGTGAGCTTATTTTCCAGTGAGGGGATAAACCCTTCATCCAGAAAGTCAGTGGGGAGAAGTATCAAATATTTTCTCATCAAATCAGTCACCTCCCAACAGTTAACCAGATGCAAAGCATAATTCATCCTTAGGGCTGCATTTTTCACCTTGGGTATTTCCGGAAACCCTTTTTGGGTTATCTTGGAATTGTGCTAGAAAGCCCAGATCTCTGATTCCGTCAGTTTCTGAGCACCCTATCAGTAGATGTATGCATTCCTAGTTTTCGACAATTGTTATTTCCAGCAGGATTGTGCAATCATGGCCTCCTAACAGTTTATGTAGCAGCATTTTCTTATGTCTTGATGTATAAGATCATTTCAGGCTTGTTTTTCCTAGCTCCAGTATATTTTCCTCAAGATATTGTACTTCATTTTCTTCTATCATATATAATAAAATATCTCAATGATCTGCTCATGTTTTTGATGTATTGATGTTTACTACTTTTTCCATTTTTATGTTCTATATTCCCGTTCTTCCTATTTTGGAATATTGCAAGGAAATAAACCACCGATGTTCCAGCCTTCTCTGATATTCATCCTTCCAAGGTCCCGATATGTTTATTTTCTGATATACTAAGACTCCAACCTCTGATATTGCAACCTGCTCCGATATTCGGCCTGGTTCTCAGGTCCAGAAATTTAGGGTTAGAAATTTGGCCCTGCTACCCTAGTGTCAGATAAGAAATTTCTTAAAAAGGAATTTCATTGAGGTTATGAAGCTCTGAGGTCCCGAGGTTCTGAGCCTTTGAGGTTATGAGAACTTTAAGACCCTAACTTTGACAATCAATAAATTTTGATCCAAGAGGCCATTTATGGGCCTCCACATACAATTGGAAATATCTTTCAAATCACTTTTCATTGGGGAAGGTTTGATGTAGAATTTGGGCCCATTTTCTACCTAAAACATGGCTTCAAACTCTCTACCTGGAATGTTCCTCAATTCTAATCCATTTGACAACAATTCAAACATACCAAGTTCCACCAATCAATCAGACAATGTCAATTGTCCAATGATATCCCCCTTTTCCATTGATGGAAGAAACATCCTCTCCCCCTGAAACCAAGCATGTTATTATTCATTGATTTTCTTCTCTGATGCACTAATAATATTCTCCCCTTTGGCATCAATGGAAAATAATGTTCTTGAAGAATCCCCATAAAATACTGCATTCTACTCTTCAATTGATACCACATGTTGAATAGATGCCTACACACATTATAATTGATTCATTTGGGAGGAGGAGTCATAACCCCTATATTTTTCCTAAGATAATAAAAGGGTTCTCTTGTCAGTGACTCAGTAAACATGTTTGCAAGTTGGTATTTAGTGGCCACATATTCAATTCGAACAACATTAGTGGCAAACTGCTCTCTTAAGAAATGGAACTTGATAGGGATGTTCTTAGTATTCAAGTGCATGACAGGTGTAACAACCCTGGTAAAAATCCTTGTAAAAATATATATAAGACCTCGGTGGATGGGACATGTATTCCAAGCTGAATGGTGGGAAAAAAATCCCTAGTGGGTGTTCATTTGGTTTATTATGGAAAAGGAAAAGGAAATTACAAAGGCATGAGGCATTAGTTGGAATTTTATTTATGAAAATAATGGAAAATATGAGAAAAGGAAGGTGAAAGGTCATAGATTTCATGCAAGGAGGAAAATGAAGGAAAATTATGGAAAATTAAGAAAATAGAGGCCTCATTAATAAAAAGGCTTGTGAGGATCAATGGGAAAGGCTTGGTCAGTTAAATTTTGGATATCTCATTATTCTTTCTCTATCTCATACACTTGAGCTCTTAGATTATTCTTGGAGCACTCTTGGAGAGTGTGACATACTTCGAGATTTAGATCAAGAAAGTAAATGAAAGGCAGGTAAGCAGAAGAGGACATCGATATCAACATCGACATTAGGTTCTGAGTGTAGGTACCAAGTTGCATGTATGATTTCCTCATTAGTTTTGACATGCATGGTATTGTATGTGGTTTCTTGATTATGATCTATCATGGGCATGGAGGGTGGACAGGATTCACAGTGGATTTTCCTATCATTGACATTTCCTAGATGGCATTGGTGATTGTGGGTTTATTTCAATTGATTGTTTTGTGGTTGGTTATCATGATTCCTATAGTTGTTTGGTTGAGTTATTATTCCATGGAGCCTTGGTTGGACAAATTATTTAGAGCCTAGTGGAAAACTGTTGGGTTGAGTTACTAGTCCTGGAGCCTTGCTTGGGAAAACACTCTAGAGCCCTAAGTGGGTTGAGCTACTAGTCCTGGAGCCTTGGTTGGAAAAATTCTCCGGAGCCCAGGAACAACTAGGGTTGAGTTACCAGTCCTGGAGCCTTGGTTGGAACAAACACTCTCGAGACATGGAGCAACTTGGATGGAGACCAGTCCATGACGGTTAGTGATTTGCGACAGTGAGGTGGAATCACTGGTTTGGGGTTGAGACGGTTTGGTCTCTGGATCCATAGTTTGGTGTTGATTGATGTGTTTGATAAATTCCCTCATTCATGCTTGGAATATGGCATGAGGGTGACTAGCTAAAGTGATATTTGGCTCAACCATGTCTATGGTCGAGTGGAATGTGGAGATCCCATTCCAGGTTGGTTTTTACATTCATTAATGAAAGGTTAAATACCTTTGTATTTGATGTGTATATGAAATAGTTTATATATGGATTTTATTGCCAATGTATCCATCATATTTCTGTTGGTATTATGATGGTTATGAGCATGTATTGTGACAGTGATGAGGTATGGATCTCTCCATGTTTTTACATGTAAATGAATCTACAATGTATCTACTTATAATGTAGGGGATAAATGCTTCTTATCCATTCTCATATAAGAAAGAGACCCCTTTGTTTAAATATGATTTTTATACCTATAGATGCTATGTTTGTGACATGAGTGACAAAATTCCTGTCATGGATGGGTGGGTTCAGATGAGTTCTGGTTGATGTGATTACTTCCATATGTTTTTTTAATATTATTTGCCCTCTCCTAGAGTTACAGGAAGTTTTGCGCAGTGACCTGGGCTCAGGGGCTGAAAATGTGGCAGAGATCCCGAAGCTACAGGTGGAAAATTCAATTTTTGGGCCTTATCCACTACCTTGACAAGGCTAGCCCACGACTATAGGGTTTGTAGTCACTCCCTTTCCCTTACACACTTGCAGCTAAGCCTCAAAAGGACTAAAAATTATTCCCCCCTTAGGGAACAGGGCCCTGGAATATTGGGTTACCTCCTAGGGATGTTAATGATGCAGTGTAAGGTGTGTTTTTGGTATTTTCGTCGATTATAATTCCTTAAGGTCATCTAGGAGGTTGAATCTCATATTAGTAGGCTCTCGCCACATGTTTACCCCAGTTGGCTAGTTACTTGGGTAGATGTGGGAAGAGGGTGTTACAAAGTGGTAGCAGAGTTTGGTTGCGCTCTCCTTGGGCTATTTGTGTTTTTCTTGCATACATGTCAATTGCATATATGTTCCTCATGCTTATGTTCTCTATGCTTTTTGTGCATGCATGATGGTGGTGTTGGTTTCCATTTTCTTTGGGTGATGTTTGGTTTTGGTCTCTTTGTGTGATATTTGATACCACAAAGTCGTATTAGAACATGGTTCAACCCTTCGACTGGATGGGTGGTGTGTGGATCATGCATTTATGTTAGTTGCATGCGTGTGTAGTATGCTTGTAGTCTATATGTGCTTGTTGAATCCATGTTGTGTTGGCCATGGTGGCAGTGGTTTCGCCATGGAAGGGTTGATGATGTTGTTGTTAACCTGTTGTCATGAGTGTATGACTAGTTATGTGTTGCTCATGATTATGTATTGACTGTGTATACTTTCTTACATGTTGCTACATGTTGTGTATGCATTTCTTGTTTATGCTATGTCACATATTGGTCATGCTTGGGTGTCATCTGTGTATGCTTTCTTATGTGATGCTATATGCAGAACATGCATTGGTCGTTCATGATTGATTATACATGTCAAGTGGGTGCATGTGGTCAAGTTTGCATTGGTTTGATTGAGGTTGTTGTGCTTAAGGTCATTGTGTGCAATTAGGTCATTGTGACGATATTGGTATGTTATGATGCTAATGTGTTGGTTGAGATAGAGTAGGAGATGTAGATCAATAAAGTGAAGTTGCAACAATGGAATTTTGGGTAAGAGAAGATCGCCATACAAGCATGCAAGTATGTGATTCATGATTGTTGTAAACATTAGGGTTACTGCATGAATATTTTGATGTTATATGTATTATGCTAAAATTGGACTGACCCATGCAACTAGTTAGGGTTCTGACAATTAGGTATGATTCGACCTAATTATGATAGTGTGTTACATTAATCTAGACTAATTGTGCATATGTGATTGCTATGCATGAATGGAATTTTTTTATGAGCATATGATGCAAACTTGTTAGCTAGTTATTTTTATGGATATCATGACCTTATTAGGTTGATTTGATGTGTCGTGAAGTTATATTGTGAAAATATAGATTGATTGTGCAGATAATATATCCTCCCCTAAGATACATCAAGATATGAGTTTGCTTATGTCATGTACTTGATGCTTAATTGTTTGATTATGCCATCTATTTGGTTTCTATTACATCATCTAGTTTATTTATTTAGCATGGTATGTATGCAAGTTGTTTGAATGTTTGATTAATTGCATGATATGAGTATGTGTTTGTAATATTTCATAATGAAATGGTATTTTTTTAATATGGTTGTACAAACACACATTTGTTGGGATGGATGATATGTACTTGAGTGTAAGTAGGTGATAGTTGTATAATTATTTAGTATGACCGATGAATGTGAGTATACCGATGGATTATGACATGGTTGTTAGTCTTGGTAAAATTTGATTTTGAATTGATAGATATGTTGTCTTGATGTTGATACATATGGTTGACATGTGTGCTAAGATACAGGTCAGTGTGCTTGGCACAAAAAGGTAAGATAAAAAGTAAAATGGTATATTTATTTATTCATTTACAATTGTGTGTTTATGGTAGTATGATGTAGGGGATTGTATGGCAAGAGGCTGCCATGAATTATTGAAGAAGGCTCAGGTTGAGATATCCTTGGAAGTATTGGGAACCATGGGGATTGAGTCATGGTGTTTGTTGTAAAGTCTTGTTCTTTTTGTCTTTTGATTTGTTGGTGCTCGATTTGCGGTATTGATTTTTTCTGGTGCATAGCTATACCACTTTGTTGCGGTGTCATATTGCTTTTGGTTCTCATGGTCTTCTTCTGGTTCATTTTTGTTCTTGCATTTTTTTTTAGTGTCTTGGAAATTGGTTGGGAAAGAGGAAATTTAATGGAACTTGGGGAGAGCTCTGTGGTACCCAACATGTAATGTAAGACATGAATACATCTCAGTGCATGAGTAAGCACAGTGGAAGGTAAGAGCATGAAAGTCCGTTGGACTAGTTGGGTCCATTGTGGTAAATGGATGGTAGCAGTACAAACATGAGAAAGGAAATAGAAAAGGTAAAATGATGAGGCATTAGATGCATTGGCTATGTTGGGAACTATTGTTCTCAAAGTTGTGCATGTTGTGCATAGATAAGTAAGTTCTCTTAACTTAGACCTTATGATATATATCCATTGCGTTGAGATCATAAATTTGTTGATGTTTACATATGTATACATGTATGTATGTATGTATGTATGTATGTCGTTGATTGACAGGGTCGTCAAGGATCTTGATGGTTTGTATGTATGTATGATGTTACCTGACAGGATCATGATTGTTTTATGCTAATGATTATATATATGTATGTATGTATGTATGTATGCAATAGTATGAAAGGGTTTCAAGGATCATTCTTGTGGAGGAATGATTTCTTATGCAGGTGAATGGCATGAAGAGGTTCATGGTTATAAGGAATCAAGTGGTAGAGTAACTCTGACAGATCTATGAGGTTAGTATCATGTGGATATGATTTAATGTTATATGATTGTACTATGCCTATGTTTATGTATAAGTAATGTTGAGAGGTACATCAAGGATGTGAAATTAGTGTGATCTGCAACATGCTAGGATAAGCATGGATAGTGGAAAGACACTAGAAGCAAGGTTGATTGTGGGGTCAGTGTCTGATATGTGGATGTATAGTGCTATTGTTGTGTATATGTTGCACATGTTGTATATCCAGTGATTGTACCTATGATAATGTGTAATGTTGCATATGAAGTTGTATGCTTGTTGTATATATGGTGTTGTGTGTATATTGCATATGTAGTGCTAGGTATAGATGGTGCTATGTACATGTTGGATATGCGGTGTTGTGTATGTATCATATTGTGTGCATGTTAGCTATGTGGTGTTCTACTCATATGGTGCTATGCGCATGTTGGATATGCAGTGATGTGTATATATGGTGCTATATACATGTTTATTATGCAGTGCTATGTGCATATGGTGTTGTGTGCGTGATATACATATGGTGCTATGTGCATCTGGTGTTGGGTGCATGATTGTACACATGGTGTTGTGTGCATGTGGTGTTGTGTATAGGTTGTACATGTGGCATTGTGTCTAGGCAGTGCTGTGTACATGTCGTGGATGTGTGTTACATGAAAAATGACCTCGTCATGAGCTTAGAGGAGAAGGAAACATGGAAGGAAGAAAATGACCCAAAAAGAGACCCATTTTGCCAAGGTAACGCACCCTAGAGATAGCTAGGTTGAGTTATAATGCATTCTAGCCTTTCAAAGGGAGCATTAGTGCGTAGGTTAATGCACTTTCTTCCCTAAGGGGCAAAGTTACCTATGTTTTCATGAATAAAAGGGACAAATCCCATGGAAACTGACTGACATTTCCTGCTTTTTCTCAAAAGGAGTTAGTCCAAAAGCAGGAACCTTTGGTGCAGACCTCTTATTGGACGTTGCTAAACACAACTCAGCATCTATAGAGGGAAAAATTAAGGAAAGGCAAGGAAGCATCATGATTTTTTCCATTTAAACTGATTGATAATATTGGCAAGGTCCATCCTCCCCAATTCCTATAAATTGGAGGCTTGGGCTCTTGGTTAAGGGTTGAAGGTTTGATTGTGTGTAGAGCAGAGATTTATTGTTGAGTGTGAGGCTTAAGGATTGGCAAGGTTTATCGAGAACTCTTAGCCCAAGTATCATTACAGTCGGAGATAGAGGAGAGAGAGAGAGAGAGAGGAGTCAGAAGACTAAGGGAAGCTTTGTTCAACCAACAGTTGTAATATTCCTTCTTATATATTAATAGAACTGTATCTGTTTTGTCCATTTTATGTTTCAATGTCACATTTATTATTTATTTGTCTATGAAGCATGATATAAATGTCTTAGATCTGCATATTTTAATGTTTATTATATACTTTTTTAATTACAAGTAAGTGATACAATTGTGAAGAGTACACGTGTGTTTTTTTTTTTTGTAGGATCTACGCTTGGAGCCGATGAGGAAGGACTTCAGCCACGCCGCTTAGCGCTCTCCAACAGATCTGCTATCTACCAAGAGGTAATCCTTCAATATCTCACTTCGTTGATTATGCATTGGTATAAACATGTGTGCAATGTATTTGTAACTATACAGATAATCTAATTGTCTGCCTTGGGCACCGAGAAGCCCCGAGAGGGATTTACATCAGCTACCACCCATGAATTTTACCCCTAAGAAGAATTGGAAACCATACTAGGGAGTTAATCCTTAGTTCTCGAATTTTTTTGTTTCTGAGCCTTTGGTTCTTTCCGTCTGTCATTTCCCATTCTGCTCACATCCCTTGCTGACCATTTCATATGTTTTGTGACCATCTCAGTAGCTCACAGTGTCCAGAACAAACCATGCATAGCCATTTTTTGCAAATTTTCCTTGAGTAATGCACCCCTTGTTTGTGTTCTAGTAATTTATAACGCTGCTAATGCTTAGGAACAATGTGTTAGTCCCGCTATTAATGCTCTATATCCTCTGCTAGCCTGTGTTACCCAGTCAAAATTTTTTGTTACACCTCTGATGTGATTTCCTTGGTTGTGGAGTTGCTGGCTGTCATATTAGCTTATGTATTTTGGATCCCCGTGCTTGGTTTCCTGCTAGCATTTTAGTTTTCTTATTTGAAAAGTTAGTGTTAGTCACATTTACTTTTTTAAGAAGAAAAGTTTTTTTTAGTTTTTCTGAACATATTTGATTTCATTCTGAAATTTTTGTGTTAAATAAGCTGTTAATGAGGATAGATATATGTTTGAATATTTTTGGGCTGAAATGCATTATTTGGATGATTGATGTTGCACAAATGTGTGAATGATTTCTCCCTGCATAATAAGCTCTTCATCAAATTGAATATTAAAAGATTTTTCTGCATGGTTTGAGTCAGAGTCTCATTACATTTCATAAGTCCACTCCCCCTTCAAAGAGTAATAAGCAAGTACACTAAAAATAAAAAGCTAATAAAATCAATCATATAAGTCTTTTTCTGAGCTTATAATAACAATAGTTCAAGCTAGGATCCTAGGATAGGAGATGTGAGAAAATTTCCCAAGGTCACAATACTTCAAACTAGAGTCATTAAAGATTCAAAATCCTGTTGCACTCATACTATTGGGAGCTCTCCACTACTACCGGAGTTAAGCGTGAGAAAACACTGGGGTGCATGAGAAGGTAGCCCGCATTCAAGTGCATACCAGTGGGCATTCTATGTATTGGGGTTCCCCTCGAGGGTGGCGAAACTAGATCGAGGATATAGGTGTTCTGCCCATATAGCATGTTGTCTACGACCGTGACCCCCCTAAGAGTGTCTATTATTTGAGGTGTTGGCTCCCTGTGATTTTCAAGATTGACAAAAAAAAATCTACAGAGAACCACATCAGACCACTTTGGAGTCCAAGGACCTAGCCTTCCTGGGCTTAGAGAGGGCTCTCTCTGTGTATATGTTTAACTGATTTATATTTATGCTTATGTTTTATGATTTTAGGCTAGTTATGAAGTTTTCGGACTGTTTGTTTTGTTTGATTTATTGATTGATTGATTTACTGATTGATTGTAGGTTGAACAGATAGACTGTGGGAAGCTTGATCCATTGGGCCATGGAGTCATAAAAGGTTTTAATTGTACATCAAATCTGCAAGGGTTTTCATAGGGCAAACTAACTATATAAAGTGGATATTTTTAGGTTAGGTGAAATATGGAATGACAGTAAGTTGTGAATTCAGTAAAACTAAAGGACAATTAAGAATCCTTTAACTATACTTCAACAATAAAATGCCTTTAAGATAACTATTTAAGATAAAATAAAGAGAACGACACACCTAAATTATTTAGGTAACACTCTACTAAGAAAACCTTTAAGACAAAAATAAAGCAATCCTAAAGAGTAGGACACCCCTGAATTGTTTAATCATACCTTGCAAAAGAAAACATTTAGATAAAAGTAACAGATAGAGCTAAGGTGCCCAAAAAACATATCTTAATCTAAAATTTATGTTCTATTATCAAAGAAATGATGTACAATATGGTAAACAAAGGAGAAACAATGACAAACATGGATAATATCACCATTCACATAGCTCAAGAATCCTTTGAACATGCTTGTATTACTGATGTCCAAAACAGTTACAATACTCTAGTACAATAGTCTTTGCAACTCAGAATCTAATCAAAATCCAGTCTAGAAATCAACCAACTAACCAATAATCAACCAACAATAATGAAAAATACATGCAGTATTTATCTGCAGATGAGGAGGTGATCCTAATCTAGGGTTTCAGACTGTAGTTATTACAGAGTAAATGTAATCTTGACCTTGGAGACTGTGCAAGGCCCAAGGAAAAATATCACTGACTGACTCACTGTAATAATAACTTTTGACTTAACTGCTGAGCTAACTTTGTGATATTTTTGACTTTTATGCCTTTAGCTTTAACTTTTACAATAACTGTTGAGCTGCTAAAAACACATTTGACTGAAAACATTAACTAAGGTATCTGTCTTTAGTAAAACTAATCCATAGGTGGCCAAATGAGGTTTGGAAGAAGTAAATGTTGATTGGCCTTGTCATTCAGATTTGTCTTCTTTGTTGATTTGTATTTAATCTCTTATTAGTCTTTAAACTTTGATTTGTCCTTTAATCTCAAATCTGTCTTCATCTGTATCTTCTAGTTGTTTTCTCTTTTACTGCTTTTATTGTCACTGTCATTTATTTCTTTATCTATGCTCTTCAACTGTTTTATATTTGATCTTTCTGTGATTTTCCTTTCCTCTATCTTAACCACAGGAAAACTCCTTTATCTCCTTACTCTCTCCTTTAATGAAAAATTGTTGCCTCTATCTTAATCATATGATCTTTATTTGATCATGATTGTAATATTCCCAAATGGGAAAGGCACAAATATAATGCAAAATGATGGAACAACAACGCAAATCATCATTTATAAAGAAACATGCCAATATGGAGACCTTTCATATGTCATTACAGCAGCGAAATATACATAAGAAATGGGCCAGAAGATGCATATCAAGAAAAGAAAGTCTCCAATGAAGAAAAACCATCAATATGAGGTGCTACAACCATATATAAAAGCTGGAAAACCCTTACGACGTTATTTTATTGTACCTGCAATATTAGTAGATTATACATCATATTTAGAGCTAATTTGTGCTCCAAAAGTTAGATCTGTATCAGATACATGCACTATACAAGCTCCTCTATAGAACCCCCTTAGGGTTTTCAGCAAAACACCAAGTACAAGTTGTAGATCTGAGATCTACTGAAAATTAAAGATCTGGAAAGTGTGGTTGAACCGATATGAAAAATAGAGTAGCCTCCTCCAATAGATATTCAAAGTGAAGGGAAGATCCCCAACACTAGAAAATAAACTCTCCAAATGGTTTGTTGAACCACCCTGCAACTCCTCCTATAGAAATAACACAAATATGGAGGTAAACTACATTGTAGGGATCAAAATAAGGTTGGCCTGATGCCAAGATATGAAAATGAGCTCAAAGCCCTCCAATATTGTCCTCCCAATGAAGTGGAAACCTACTCCACTGAAAAGGAGCATTGAAATGGCCTAGATCTGGAGATATAGACTCCACTTGCCACAGCTTTCAAAAAAAACCAAACCCTCAACAGGATCTGCATTGTAGTTGAAAGAAGAAGCTTGTTCCTAAGCCAAATAGTGGAAAATGAAATACAAACTCTCCCAAGAGCTACTTAATGGGAAGAGGTGGGATTCCCAATCAGGAACACCCAATTTTAAACAACATTCAATCTCAACTAAATAGCAATAGAAAGATATATGTCTAAACAGACCATATATTCAAAAAATATCATATACATCAACAACCTTTTAATGTTGCCATCCTCTTCCTTTTATAAGTTAAGAGCTTGCAAAAAATAAACCACATCCAATGATAACACTCCTTTCACACAAAACATCTCCATCTAAAATTGCGTTGTACCTTATTGATGGCCACTCCTCCATAACAACGTTGTAGATTTGGTTAAGGTTGACCCAGTCAAAGTGATCCAGCCCCTTTCACACCAAGGGTGCTTCAATAAGCTACCAATATTTGTCTCTTTCACATTTTGCATTGATTTATTCATGATTATGGAGAAATATGGACCTACTTTGCCCTCTTATTATTTAAACAAAGCAATAAAACAAAAATGAATATTCCAATTAGCTCATGACTAATTGGGAATATTAGAGTCCTCCCTTCCCAAATGTTGCTTGTCCTCAAGCAACTGACAAGGTGAGTGCTGCAACTCTTCTCCTCCTCCATTGGTGACACCAACATGTGATAAGCTTCCCTCATAAGCTAAGTTTTCACCAATCCATCCCTCCATGAATTTCTCCTCCAAAATTCTCATGAGATGTAAATAATCCATCCCATAAGGAGACAATAGTTCAAATGAAACAAACATGGTTTGCCCAAGGTTCTACCTGAAACATGTAGCATAGTGAACATGGAGAATCTCCATCCCATATGGCACATACATGCCTCCCATCCCCCCTCCATACATTCCCATAAAAAGTACAAGTACATCATCAATTTATGGGATCAAAACTACATACATACAAACAAAAATTTGTGCATATGGAGGTGGGTCATAGTCCCACATGTGGAACCAGGGTAGTGCATATCTTGACTACATCAGATCATGATGTGGTAAGTGGTTTCCCCACCACTTACTTGCTACCCAAGTCATCTCACTATGGTTGAAAGTGTGAGATATATTTTGTGCCTTAGGAATGCACCCATCATGAAAAAAAATCTCCCTTTGATCTCCAAGGGAGTGGCCATGTTCAGAAATTTTTGTGGCCCAATGTTGGCCATGAAGTTTATAAGGTACAATACTCCTTCTTGGAGTTATGGCCTGCATATACATGATGAAATAATGAAAACAATAATCAAATGAAACATTATTTACATGAGCATATTCTTCACCAAAATTCCTCTTTAAACAAATGGAGTGGTGCATAGATGTATCTCCTCTCTCAAAAGAAGAAAGAGGTGGCTGAATTAACTCCTGTATCTAGAGTTATGTTGCTATCCCAACTGCACATGGTACATGCATCTTTGAACATGATGATATAGTTCTCCTTCAAAGCCCTTCCAAGTGTAGCTTCTCATGATGATGTTGTAGAATTTCATGGAATATGTGTGGCTGAAACAAAACTCTTCATAGGCCCTTTGTAGCAACTTTTACTTGACCTTGGAGGCTCTAGATAAGAAGATCCTGCCATGATAATAGATGACTCCTTCTTGGACTGAATAGCCCTCTTCATGTAGTTGGTCATCAAGTATCATGCACGTGTGAAGATCCTTGGAGTAATCCACAAACAATTGGGATTTCCAATATGGATCAATCTCCCATAGTGACAACGTTGATGATCTACCAACAGAAATGTCTGTCATATGGCTGCTCTCCTCCTTGACATCTCCAATGCCAAAGGTACATGTTGGAAGGCCATTCCTTCCATGCTTCTCCTCCCACATTTCAGAATATGAAATGAGAGTGGGTAATGATGATGTTGGGAGAAGATCTCCCTCCTCCTTGAGCCTACACAAGAATCCCAGTGCTGTATCATTGCCTTCTAATGCTCCCATATTTCCTAGATCTATGTTTGGAGCATCATGTTTTGAGATATCTCCCACCAAATCTGAATCAGGTAGCCTCCCAGGTTGTTTTCCACTAGATAATAGTGTCCCATGCAGCAATCTCATGAGCATAATAGATGGGACTATAAGGTCCTAGCTTCCACTGCGCAAATCCATATCTGATTTATGTGTGTAAGTTGTATGTGAGGGATATGTATGCATGCCTTTGATCATTTAAGTCTTACCACTCTTATTATCTACCCATTCCATTTACAAAGCCTCCTAATCAGTGGTGACTTTCCCCAAAGTAATCAACCATTGAATACCCAATATCACATTGGTGTCAGGTATGTCAACCAAAAAAAAGTGATCAATCAATGTATATGTCACCATGGTGACTAATAAGGATGGGACATAGTGCATGTATTGCATTTTTCTATCTCCTGGGACCAAAACAGAGAATCCCTCAAAAGCATCAGTGGGTATTTCCCTCCTTTGCACTAGTTCGGCATCAATAAAATTGTGGGTAGCCCCACTATCAACCAAAACAAAAACCCTATGATTCAAGATGGAACCTTGAACTCTTAAGGTCAAGTAATTAAGTACTCCTCTCAAAGATGAAAGAGCCCCTCCAATAGGAGAAAATTCTCCATTCCCATCTCCTGATGGTGTTGGTTCTGCTCCTGTAGTGTCAGTGTTGTGACCTATTCTTGGTTCATCTTCTTCTTCCTCCTCATCATCTGAGAAGGCCTCTATGTAATGTGTTTTTCTAGCTGCACATCTATGTCCAGGTGCCCATGATTCTTGGAAAGTGAAGCAGAGCTTCCTTCTTCTTAGATATCTCCAGACATCATCATCAAGAGGTTTTTTATTTTGACTCTCCTTAGAAGGAGCAACCTTTTCTTCTTTTCCCTTTGATGGAAAAGAGGGCTTATGCTGAAATGTTGCCTTTTCTTTTGGCAAGGAATCTTGAAGGTCTCTAGCCCTTTCAATGGAATAATATAAGGTAGTGGGCTTGGTAAACTTAACCAACCCATGAAGAGGTTCATATAACCCATCAATGAACATGTATATCCTTCTTGTTGCAGACAAATCAGGAACCATAACAGAAAGTCTTAAAAATTCAGAGATGTAACTTTCTGCATTACCTTATTGTTTCAACTTTGCAAGGCTCATGAATGGTGCTTCAAGATCTCTTCTATCAAATATTTCCACTAGCCTTCTAGTGAACTCTGAATAAGCAGTCACATTGGCATGAACCAATGTAGACAAGCCATGGAACCACCAGTCATGTGCTTCACCTTCAAGGTGCAGTGCTGCAATCCTAATGGCTTCCATTTCTGGAACCTTGTTCAATTGAAAGTAGATGTCAAGTTTTTTACCCAAGATTTGGCAGTACACTTGGATGACCCATCAAAATTGAGTAAAAATAATATGCCCATAGTATGGCATCAATCATGATTCTGAATGAATCCACCACTTCTATGATGATGCCTTGGTCTTCTATTGTCTTTCACTTGAAAAAACTCCTAAAAAATCAAGTGATATTTGAACCTCTGAGCTTGAGATTCATACTCCATAAAATAGTCTTTAAGTGATTCTTGCTCCTGAAACCCTTCATTTCCCACAACAAAAAATGTAGGCATGGTAGAGCATTCAGAAACTTGTGGTTGATGCACTGGTTGATCATTCCAGTGGTGAGACATGCCAGAGCCTTCTCCATGATGAAATCCTTTATGGTATTCCTTGAATCTATCCATTATCATCTCTTTGATCTCTCTAGCAATGTCTTGCATGGCTCTAAGAAGGATCTTAGGGAACTCCTTCTCTTCATCTTCACCTCCAGATAAAGGGGTTTTACCCTTGTATTATTTCTCATTAATATAATCAAATCTTCTAGGGCTTCTCTTTTGGTACCTCTTTTCTCTATTAGTAAGAGGCTCTCCTTCTTTAGATGACATATTAGCTTTTTAGAATGCATAGGATGTGCCAAGATGATGCTTTGATACCACTGTAATATTCCCAAATGGAAAAAGTAGGGATATAGTGAAAAATGATGGAACAACAACGCATATAATCATTTATAAAGCATGAGGCCAATATGGATACCTTTCATATATCATTACAATAGAAAAATATACATAATAAATGGGCCATAATATGGATAACAAGAAAAGCAAGTCTCCAATGAAGAAAATCTCTCAATATGAGGTGCTACAACCATATAGAAAAGTTGGAAAACCCTTACAGCGTTATTTTATTGGATCTACAACAACAGTAGATTATACATCATATCTAGAGTTGATATGTGCTCCAAAATTTAGATCTATATCAGATCCATGCACTATACAAGCTCCTCTATAGAACCCCCTTGGGGTTTTCAGCAAAACACCAAGTACAAGTTGTAGATCTGAGATCTAAGATTGCAGATCTACTGAAAGTTATAGATTTTGAAAGTGTGGTTGAACTGATATGAGCAATAGAATAGCCTCCTCCAATAGATCTTCAAAGTGAAGGGAAGATCCCCAACACTAGAAAATCAACTCTCCAAATGGTGTGTTGAACCACCCTGCAACTCCTCCTATAGAAATAACATAGATATGGATGTAAACTGCACTGTAGGGATCAAAATAAGGCTGGCCTGATGCCAAGATATAAAAATGAGCTCAAAGCCCTCCAATATTGTCCTCCAAATGAAGTGAAAACCTCCTCCACTGAAAAGGAGCATTGAAATGGCCTAGATATAGAGATTTAGTCTCCACTTGCTGCAGCTTGCAAAACAACCAAACCCTCAACAAGATCTGCATTGTAGTTGAAAGAAGAAGCTTGGCCCTAAGCCAGATAGTGGACAATGCAATACAAACTCTCCCAACAGCTACTCAATGGGAAGAGGTGGGATTCCCGATCAGGAACACCCAATGCTAAACAACATTCAATCTAAACTAAATAGCAAGAGAAAGATATATGTCTAAACAGACCATATATTCAGAAAATATCATATACATCAAAAACCTTCTAAAGCTGCCATCCTCTTCCTTTTATAAGTTAAGACCTTGCAAACCCTAAACCACATCCAATGATAACACTCCTTTCACACAAATCATTTCCATCTAAAACTGCGTTGTACCTTATTGATGGGCACTCCTCCATAACAGCGCTGTATATTTGGTCAAGGTTGACCCAGTCAAAGTGATCCCACCCCTTTCACACCAAGGGTGCTTCAATTAAGCTGCGAAGATTTGTCTCTTTCACATTTGGCATTGATTTATTCATGATTAAGGAGAAATATGGACCTCCTTTGTCCTCTTATTCTTTAAACAAAGAAATAAAACAAAAATGAATATTCCAATTATCTCATGAATAATTGGGAATATTACAGTGATCCGTCGCTTCATTCTAATTATTCTTGCACTCCTAATCATTTTTTATGAACAAGGCCTCTGGATCATCACCCAGAGAGCTCATTTTAAACAATTTTTTTACTTATAAATGAAATTTATGCATTTTCTTATACATCGGTCACCTGCACAATCTAAAAACAATTTGTTAATTAAAAACCTGTGCTGTGGACTTCTGCGGGGAAATGATATGACCTGGAGGCAGCAGAAAAACTATGGACAGAGTTTGGCTTTTTGGAGGCTTTTTCGGTCTTTTTGTGTGGTTATGAACTTTCGAGTCTTCAGGAGTGTTGTAGGGTTTACATGGTGACTCGAGTTTATCACAACAAAACAGGATTTAAACATGTTTTGAACAGGGGTCGTTAGTTTTGTTTTAGGTGGGGAGGCGATAAGCGGTTTATCGCATGGGACATAGACAGTGGGGTGGTATTATTCGTGGGTGTTGAGGTATAAAAGGTGTCTTTTTAACACCTATTTATCCTACACTAATTATCAATCCGGGAACAAATTTTTATTTCAAGAGTGTACTCAGTTTGAGGCGGAAATTTATCCAAGAGTAATTCCTTGCAAGATGTAGTACAATGTTTCAAATACAAAAGTAAACGGATGCTTGAAAAAGAAATATAACTACAACAACATAAACTCAAATGCTCTGAAATCCAACTATTCACTCAGCAAACATCAATCGAGGATACAGTAGCAATAAATCATTCCTCTAGAAACTGATGCAATTGAAATCAAACTGGAATAAGACAATCAATCTGGGAACGAGGAAGCAATAACCTGTGTTCTCTAAAGTTGACAGTCCTACTTTAAAGAAATTAAAAGGAAATAGAAATTGAACTAAAGTTTCTATTGAAAGTAAACTAGGAAAACTCTTTAAAACCAAACTCTTGCAATCTGTAAACTAATTAATCTGAAATGAACAACAACCTGAAATTTAACAGCAATATCTATCTAATGAATCTGAACAGCAAGCTCTAACTAATGGAATTAAATAGCAAATTCTATTAAACAACAAATCCCATTGAAAAACAATATGCAATTAAGAGAATTGAATAACAATCAGAACAAAGCAACAAATGGAATCAAATGTTGAACAACAGAGCTTTGTTAAAGCATAGCAAGATAAATGATACAGGCATGAGGATTCTTGTTAGAATGGAACAACAATGCGATTCATCAATGTAACACGCCAGTATCCATAAGCAATTAAACAACAAACCGATTAACTTGCAAACTGTAATAAAATCAAATATGAACTATCTCACAACAATAATGAAAAGATAGAGATACAAACAGCGGATCGATCCACCAGGGCCGGGCCCTCAACCACCAGTGAAACACTGTTGGGATTTACTCCAGCGCTAAGAAATTAAATGGCAACGAACTCTTGTATTAATCAGGCATAAACAATGTTTACAATAGTCTCTCTCTGATCACAAGAGTTAAGAAATTACAGAGTTACAAAAAGATAGTTTAATCATCAAATCATTGTCCATGGTCCCCCTTCACGGCAATACATGCTTCTCCTTTTATAATCAGAAAGAGGAGAACGTAAATAGTAAATGTGATCTCTCATAAGAATATTGGATTGTTCCCAACAACTTGATCAACAAGAAAATATATATCCATCAATATTTCAACAAGAGAAAGTCGAATTTGGATTTGCAGCTAAGATAATTTGGAAAACGGCCGCAACAGTAAATCTGAGAAAATTATGCTCAAAGAACCTTTTGTTTCTCTCAATACAGGCCGAATTTGGGCAAAACATTCTTAAATAAAGTTAACTCGGTCCGTTCTAGAAAAAACCCATGTTCCGGATTTTCCAGATTCTTCTTCATTTGCTCAGAATATCAACCGCAAAATTGTCCCTTCTTATTCCAGCGAATTTCTGAGTTGGAATATTGAATGATGTGTTGGAGATCAAATCTGCAATCTAGCAAATATCTTGGAGGCTAAAATGGTGAGTGCTGTTAAAAAATATATTAATAAACCATCATTGATAAAATTATGCATAATAATCATCAATTTATTAAAAATAAAGGAGAAGAAAAAATATTTATCCATAAGAGCATAAATAATTATAAAATGGATTTATATGATAAATTATGATAAAATTACATGATAAAGAAGATTATAAATGGATGAAACAAGTGTTAAAAAGTGGTCGTATTCGCGGTACAACATACCCTCAAACTGAATATATTGCATGCCGTCATGCAACCCAGAATTGAATATATTGCATGTCCTTATGCAACCCAAAAAAAAAAAAACCCATGTGTTAACAAAGAAGAAAAAATTGTTCATCCCAACTCATGAAATGGATGGAACAAATAAATTTTCCCTCAAATAATGAATATTCAATTTTAGCAATCTTTGATGAAGGTGTAACAATATTTACAGTTGACATTCAATTATATGTATATGAAGTTGCAGAAGAATGTGACATAAGTAACAACAAACTTCATTAACCATTTTCTCAAAAATTAGATCGTTTTGATGCACAGATCATGAGATATAAACAAAATGGTTGTAGGTGACAATGCATAATTTTCAAAATTTTATGAACTAATTTAGCATGAAATTATCTGGGTTTGTGTATTTTAATGATATTACTTTGTTATCCAGAAATCACAAGAATTCAGTTCATAGTTTTAAAGATATATGCAAATCAATTTTTGCACTATATAAAAATGAAATTGTATGCCTTAAATGAGAAAGAAAGAGAAAACATCCATCATGTGTAGCAATTCCTCCCCCAAACTGAAGAATTAGCATGTCCTCATGCAATGCTAGAAAACAAAGAGAGGTGATTGCTACAATATGTTGAAATCTATGCTTGGTGTAAAAAAACATGGAATAAGGGAGGTGTTGAGAATGAATAAGAATATCAATGGATGATAAAGAATATTACTGACATGGTCAAAATAAAGAAATGAAGGAAATCAACACTGCCCCAAACTGAAAGATGAGATGTCTCTAAAAAATGGGAAGTGGTAATGATGTGGAATGAATAATGATAAATAATGCTCAATGGATTTTCATGAAATTCTCCTAAATTCATAATAAATCAGAAAATTATGCTATTTTACCTCAAGTGTTACTTCCGAAAAAATGTGGAATGACATGTAGGGACTAGCCTTTGTTGAAGCTGGTGTAGGCTGAGCAGACACTGAAAGTGATGCAAAAGGTGGAAACCATGCAAGCACATCATGTCTGAAGAATTGTGCGCGTTCATGAGCCTTTGCTATTAGTTGCAATAGTGTGGTCGTGCTGCGAATAGAATTCCCCCCCCCCCATATTTGTTGTTCTCCTGTAAACAAATCACGATTCTATATGAAATTTTTTTGAATCCACAGTTTTGGTTTTGAATGGCAACAGATAAGATGCATGCAAAAATTTTAAGCAGAAAAACATCTGTAGAAATGCAGTATGAATATTGTGGCAAATAGAAGAGCAGCGTACTACACAACAATTGTACAACATGGATAAGCATACATACTTATGATATGATCAAAAAATTATTGCATTACTGAAATCAATGCATATTTTGAAATCATGAGTAGATATGGAAATGTTTATGTAATGATTCGAAAATAAGGAAAAATGACAGCTGATGTGAAGCTGAAGGCTTCTGCTAGAGGAAGTGTTCCTCATATATGAAAGGGAGACCTTTGACCTAAAAGAAGGGAGGTATACTACCTGTGATGGTTTTAGGTTATCCACCAACCAAAGATGATGGTTTAAGGTTATCCACCAACCGAAGGCATGCTCATGGTCATCCGTGTCTCTGGCTACATCTCTGAATCTAGAATGACAAATTGTGGCTCAGGCTTGCTTGAACAACTATCTCTGGCTACAACTCTGAAAATGGAATGAGAGATTGTGGCTCAGGCTCACTTGATCTGACGTCGAAGCTTATACATGACCACCATTTTCCCCCCTGTCAGGGACAAGGTGAGATGATGGCGAAAACTCAACTGCAAGTTTTCTCAATATCCGTGAACATGTTCTGACATGCGACCTAAACATCTTCTTGGCTGTTGATGCCCATTGCCAAGAAGCAATCCATCCAAGATGAATCTTGGTTCTTGTAGGAGGCTTGTTTTTGAAGCATCTGTGTGAAGAATGGGTGTGCCGACCACAGTGCTTGCATGGATGAAGATCAAAATAGTGATCTTTCATATGGCCAACTCGATCACAGTGTTGGAATTTTACAATCTGTTGTTGTGGAAGCGGAACAGGATCTGGAACAGCTGCAGGTGAACTGTCATACAGGAATCTGGCACTCTGAAATATGATGGGCTTTTTGTAGTCTGGAATATGAAAGGACACATCCTTGTCATATCCAAGACCAGTTCGGTGCTTGTTGTGGACAAGCTCTTCCCAAGATCTGATGATGGGCTTAGGAAGTGGAGGCTGAGTTGCTGCATCTGCATGTAGATCTGCTCTAGTACAAGGAACTGAATGGGAATCAACTGGAACTTTGCTGACTTGCTGCTGATGGGAGTCTTTCACAATGTTTTGAACAGAAACAGGTTCAGAATGGTGACTCTTTTGTTGAAGTTCTTCTTGTTGGAGCTGAGATTCGAACTGCAAAAACTCAATCTTCTCATGTGCATCTTGCAAACAACTCTGAATGTTACAAAGAGCATCCTTGCTCATTTTATCATGTCATCAACATTGGAATGAATGAGGTTATTCAACAACTCTAATGCCTCATTGATTTTAGCCATTTCAACAATTTAGGCTCAAAAAATGAAAGGGTGTCGGCTACAACCGAAACTGCACCCGTTTACAATGTGATTCAACAAGAAATACAAATGACTCAAGAGAACTTCCAACTATGGAAATCTCAAAGTACAAAATCTGCTCCTCAAATGATGGAGGACAATCAAAAATTACTTACATCAACAACTCAAATTCACTGATTCCAACTATGAATGAAGAGGAAAATTCCACTCACAATACAATGTCAATATCTCTGCAAAAATATTTTGTAAATGTGCAGCTAAAAACAATATGCAAGAGGTCTTTACGACATCTGAATTTTCCTTCAAAGAGTTGTTTTGCAATGATGACAAACTTGTCTTCTCATGTAAAATTCTTCAGAAAATCATCCTCTTATATATGCCACAAATCATAAAGTGTCAAATCTGCAATTTTCTCTATGTATAGTCCATGCCATTTCTTCAATTCTGCAGTTCATTTCCTCTCTCTCCTCTCTCTCTCTCTCTAGTTTTTTTTTTTTTTTTTTAATTAATTAAAAAATAAATTAATGGGAATTAATTAGAAATGGAGGAATTTAAAAATAAAAAGTCGATTTTTTTTTTTTTTTAAGTCGTGGAGGGAAATGTATTGAGAAGGGAGGGGGGGTTATTAAAATTGTGGGAGGGGGAAATTTAAAAATTAAAAAAACGAATTTAAAATACCTGGATTGACTGTTGTGAGTTGGTGAATGCGTGGGATGGGAAGAGTGAAGGGTTCGTAGATGAGCAGATAGGATGGGTAGGCCGAGTAATGGTGTGGGATGAGGGCCACGTAGGGGGTGTGGTTTAGTGTGGATAGGTGGGTTGAGGAATGTGGGGGGCCGTGAGCGAGCGAGTATTGCAAGAAGGGTGCTACAATTTGGGGGGGAGGGGGGGGTGTTAAGCTGGTAGGAGAGGGACTGTATGGAGGGCAGGGCGAGTGGTGCGCTGGTGAAGCAGTGGACTGGGCAAGTTGGCTCAGGTAGTGGGTAGGGTAGGGGGGCTGGGGCCGAGCGTGGAGAGGGGGAGAGTCTTGGTTAGGGTGCGAGCGGGTGTGCAAGATTGTGAGGTGAGGGGAGCAGGCCGTGGAGCGTGGTATGAACACGGGGTGTGGTGTGAGAGAAGTGGGGTGCACGGCCGTTGAGTGGAGGAGGGCCATGAGGTATAGTTGCAGGTGGTTTGGGGAGGCCGTGTGGTGAGGGGTAACGGCAGGAGGGAGGTATGGGTAGTGCGTTAGGTGCAGGGTTAGTGAGAGGGCCGAGAGGCAGGGTAGACGGGTTTTAGGGAGAGTCAAATAGGCTGCGGGTAGAGCGAGCAGTAGTTTGAGTGTAGTGTGAGAGCGGTACGAGTGAAGGTGGGGTGTTATGATGTACGAGGGCGAATGGTAGAGGGGGAGGCCGAAAGGCCGACCAAAATGGGAAGGGAGGTTGTAGGATTTTATTTTATTTTATTTTTTATTTTTTATTTTTTAAAACAGCAGAGAGCAGTGAAAGATTTTGTAGAATAACAGCAGAATTTGTTTTTTCTTCCAAATATACAGCAGAATTTTTCTGGAACTTATAGCAGTAAAGAAATCCAGTAGTAGAAAATGCAGAGATGATGAAATTTTTCAACAGAAAAACTCAGATTTCTTTTGCAGTAAAAACCAGAAATTTCTTTTTCAGAAACCCAATATAAATAGATCCAGCAGCTCTTCAAATTGCAGATTTTAATGAGAAAAAATTGCAGAGAAAATTTAGAATGAAAACCTTTAGATGGGCAGTGCTGCCTTTCTTCAAAGCCAATGCCTGAATGCTGCCAATTTCTGAATGTTGCTCTTCTTCAAAACACTTCTGAATGGCGGCAAAAACACTGCTATAGAAACTATGAGTGCTGCAAAAATGCCAAGAATTTTGCAGATATGCACAAGCCATAAACACAAATGGCTCACTCAATTTGGAGCAGGGCCAGCAATTGCCCGCTCTGATACCATGTTAAACACCATGTGTGTGTTTAACATGGTGTTTAACAACTATTATCCACATAAACCATTATGATCGATTTATAAATAAATTTCATGCATAAGCGGTTCCGAACAAAGGGTTTAGGGGCATACTCTCATTTGATATTAGATAAAGATATAAGAAAAGGGTTTATCATTACTATTGATTTGTGAAAAATATGACTTCAATACCATCAGTAGAGCTCTGTTGCCTACAGGTGTCTATAACCTTGACAAAGTTGTTTTCTCACCCTTGGAACCATTACCCTTTATTTATGCCTAGGGAAGTATTGTTTTATGTCATGATGGAGGCCACTGTGCTAGCTTGGGAACCAGATGAATCACAATGTCATTCACCAGGAAGGAGTGAAAGGTGGGTAGGTCGGCTCGTGATGAGACCTCCTGTTCCAAGGACTTTTTATTTTTTTGATTTGTCCATTTGATCATATCCCTGGTGTGGTGGCCACAATGGGAATTCCACTTCACTACTCCCTTATGATCATGGTAGGCTGGCTCTTAATGAGACCCCCTATCCTCCACCTGCCATATCATAGAATTGTCAGTAATTATATAGGGATTTTTCTTTTTCTTTTTCATATAGCACTTCCCTACTTATATATAGAGGATGGCTCAACACTCCTTAAGAGTAGGGATGGTGGAATAAGTCTGAACATCTCAATAGAGAAAGTATGCCTTTACTCTTATTCAATAAATAAAAATCAAAGAGAGTTATGTAGATTTAGGGAATAACCAACATGATAAAGATAACCGATCATATTAATTTTAGTGAAAATAAAGACAACAAAGTGATATAGATAGTTGTTTTTTCCTTTTCTTACCACTACAAAACAATTTCTTAAAAATGACAATTTCTCTTGATTTGTTGATTCTAGTAACCTCTAATTTTTGTATCCTTGCATAAACTGTATGTTTTCCTTTTAAAGAATCATGAAGAATTCAGAAAATTCCTAGAAATGTTCTTAAAAAACAAGAAAAATGTATTCAAAAAGTGATGTTCCTTTGGAAAGGAACAACAAAACACCACAGGAAATACATTTCAAAGGAACAACAAAAACAATCAGCAAAAATTTTGTTCCTTTCAAAACGAACAGTAAAAACAATCAGAGGAAATATTGTTCCTTTGGAAAGGAACAACAAGAACAACTTTAAAAACATGTTGTTCCTTTTGAAAGGAATAGCAAAACAAGCTGAAAATGATATTCCTTTGGAAAGGAACAACAAAAACAAAGCAAGAAAAGTGATGTTCCTTTTGAAAGGAATAAAGAAACACGCAAGAGGTGTACCTGTTTCTTTTTAAAAGAACAACAAAACTAATCGTCGTGGAATGTTGTTCCTTTTAGAAGGAACAACAAAAATAAAACACACAAATGCACTAATTCTTAAGAGGAACGAAGTTGTTGTTCCTTAAGAGGAACAACATGAAAAATAAAGACAAACAAAAAAGTGTTGTTCCCTATAGGGAACAACAACAAAAAATGCACGCAGAAATTGTTGTAGGGAACAGCAAAGGAAAAAAAATAGAGGAAAGAAAAAAGCTAATGTGCAATCCATTATCAAGAAAATCCAATCAAATAGAAAGGAAAATTTATGTACAGGTTTCAAGAAAAAGTAATTTTTTACAGAATTGATGCTACCAAAGAATTGCCTTCTGCAATTGAAACTTGCATGGTGGGGTTCTTATTGTTAGATTGCCACTGGAGTGAAAAACACAATTTGAAGGGATCAACACCTGAAACATAAAAACATAAAATAAATCAGAAAAGAAATAACACTTTATTAAGTTACAACAACTATGATGTTATTTCCTAAGGGAATATCAATTTGTTAATGAGAAAAAAAATGATCTTTTTGAAAAATGTTTTGGTAGCAGTGACATGAATATGGAAATGGAAATAAATTCTTCATTTATTCTTGTTATGAATCTATTAGGTAATGAACTGGATGAAATGCCCTTGTTTCATTCAAATTTCTTTCAAGAATCGCTCGTCCATAAATTGACATTCTTTGTTCTCCTAAGACCTGCAAAAAAACGAGTGTCTACCTGCAATAAAACATTAAATCACGGAGAAAGAGAGGTGTACAGGCTCCCTTAATCCAATAATTATGAAAAAAACTAACAAGTAGTTACTCTTTAGAAAAAATCCATGGAAAAATAAAACAAATTTTATTTGTCACTTGCGGGAGAGCAGTGGTCGACTATACTAACCAGCAGTGTTTTAATCATACATTCTTTTTTTTCGTCTGATTTGAGTGATTCCAAAGCAAAATGAGAGTTAATTCAAAGGTTTATCTCCAATAGAAACAGGTTTTAAAAATTCCATGTAATGGCATGTTAAAGTTTCTTAGAACAACCTGCATAATAGAGTCATTTTCGATTTTCCAGCTTAGACCAACAGTTAATATTTCAAGCATAAATTTTTCGTTTGATGGCGGATTGAACCGATTAAAATTGGAGACTAAAGTAGATTCATTTATTGATCTCCAATAGAAATAGGTTTTGAAGACAAGAAGAATTGATGGGTCAAATATACTAGTGAACAGCTGAGAAAACAAAGTTTCAAGAGTGCTGATTTATGATAGGCAGTCAATATTTTGGTCATAAATTCCTTATACGATATCAAAATTGAATGATTCAAATTGAGTTGTAAACTATATTCATATAGGAATATACCATAAAAATATATTTTAAAAATATAGTCATTTAGGCCTCCAAAAACTGACTGTCCCAACTCTGTTGTTGAGCTGTCTAGTAGACACCTTGTCAATGTTTTGGTTCTAACTTTTTCGTTTCAAATCCAAATGGAGTGATTCAAATTGGGTTAGAAATTAGACATCAAAATCTACATAGGATAGAAACAGGTTTTAAAAATATTCATTTTTGGTCCCCCAAAACATGATTGTTCCAACTATGTTTTCAGAAATTTCATCAAGCCCACAAACCAAAAAATATGATATTCAAGCAATTTTTCCATATTGATAATTAGTGTTTGTAGAATTTTTATTTTCAATATAATGCATCTACATACATAAATAAATTAAAATATTTATCACCGATGTTTATTTCCACAGCGTGTTGCAACAAAACAACTATTTTTACAAAAATAAGAAAAATGTGTTTATTTTTTTTCTTTATTTATTTTATTTTCTCCAATAACCTACTCTTATTTGAAAATCAAATATGCTTATGTATAAGAGTATTTCCAATGGAGCCACTTCCGAAATAAGGCCTCTAGTATGTACATACCCAAATTTGAAAAATGCATGTTGATAAATAGTAGGGTATGAGAAGCCAACTTCGCTTCTTGTAAAAACAATTGGGCGAGAATTCTCAATTTCTTGGGAATCTTGCTCAGTCTCTTCTATTTGGCTATGTACCTCAGCAAAGGCTATAGATGGTGACTCTGTGGCCTGAAGGGAACTAGTAGGTTGTCTAGAAATAACTTTCCTATGTCCTACTGATGGCTGAGATTCAGTTTTCTTAAGAATTTCGTCAATAAAGGTCGTTCTCCCAACGGTCACCGGTCCCTTAGGTTTTTCAGGTTTGGGAGGAGTTTTGTCTTGTTTAGCTTTTCTATTCATTCAAAAAAAAAAGCCTTCATTGCTACCTAAAGAAATAAATTTACCCAATTCTGCTGTGAAGTGGGCTGTGAGCAAGTATGTTCCTTGCTCGGTGCACAAGTTCTTACCTTTTGTCTTTAATACCCAATTCTTCCCAAGTAGAAAAAAAAAGGTCAAATGTGCATCACTCCTTCTAAATGGCATACACTCTCCCCGGCAACGGTGCCAAAATATTGAGGTATAAAAGGTGTCTTTTTAACACCTATTTATCCTACATTAATTATCAATCCAAGAATGACTTTTTATTTCAAGAGTGTACTCAGTCTGAGGTGGAAATTTATCCAAGAGTAATGCCTTGCAAGATGTAGTACAGTGTTTCAAATACAAAAGTAAACAGATGCTTGAAAAATAAATCTAACTACAACAACATAAAATCAAATGCTCTGAAATCCAACTATTCACTCAGCAAACATCAATCGAGGATACAGTAGCAATAACTCATTCCTCTAGAAACTGATGCAATTGAAATCAAACTGGAACAAGACAATCAATTTGGGAATGAGGAAGCAATAACCAGTGTTCTCTACAGTTGATAGTCCTGCTTTAAAGCAATTAAAAGGAAATATAAATTGAACTAAAGCTGCTATTGAAAGTAAACTAGGAAAACTCTTTAAAACCAAACTCTTGCATTCTGTAAACTAATTAATCTGAAATGAACAGCAATTTAAATGGACAGCAAACTGTCATTAAAGGAATTGAACAGCAAATACTAACTAATGAATCGAATAGCAAATTCTATGGAACAACGAATCCCATTGAACAGCAATCTGTAATTAAGAGAATTGAATAGTAATTAGAACGGAACAACAAATGGAATCAAATGCTGAACAGAAAAGCTCTGTTAAAGTGTAACAAGATAAATGATACAGGTATAAGGGTTCTTGTTAGAATGGAACAACAATGTGATTCATCAATGTAACATGCCAATATCCATAAGCAATTAAACAGCAAATTGATTAACTTGCAAACTGTAGTAAAAGCAAATATGAACTATCTCACAACAATAATGAAAAGATAGAGATACAAACAGGGGATCGATCCACCAGGGCCGGGCCCTCAACCACCGATGAGACGCTGCTGGAATTTACTCCAGAGCTAAGAAATTAAATGGCAATGAACTCTTGTATTAATCAGGCATAAAAAATGTTTACAGCAGTCACTCTCTGATCACGAGAGTTAAGAAATTACAGAGTTACAAAAAGAGAGTTTAATCGTCAAATCATTGTCCATGGTCCCCCTTCACGGCAATACATGCTTCTCCTTTTATAATAAAAAAGAGAAGAATGTAAATAGTAAATGTGATCTCTCATAACAATATTGGATTGTTCCCAACAACTTGATTAACAAGAAAATATATTTCCATAAATCTTTCAACAAGAGCAAGTCAAATTTGGATTTGCAGCTAAGATAATTTGGAAGATGACCGCAACAGTAAATCTGATAAAAACATGCTCAAAGAACCTTTGCTTTCCAATGCGTCAATTGGGTAAACCGCTCTTTTTAAAAAGGTTGATTTTGCCTCATGCCTGACAAAACCCATGTTTCAGATTTTCCGGGGATTCTTTCTTCATTTGCTCGTGAATATCAACTGCGAAAATTGTCCCTTTCTCTTTCCATCGAATTTCTCGAGTGGTCAGCCTTTTGATGTGTTGAGATCAAATCAGCAACTAGCAAATATCTTGGAGGCTAAAATGGTGAGTGATGTTACAAAATATATTAATAAACCATCATTTATAAAATTATGCATAATAATCATCAATTTATTAAAAATAAAGGAGAAGAAATAATATTTATCCATAAGAGCATAAATAATTATAAAATGGATTTATATGATAAATTATGATAAAATTACATGATAAAGAAGAGTAGAAATGGATGAAATAAGTGTTTAAACGTGGTCTGATTCGCTACCCAGCAGTGGGGATGCAATAAATGGTGGGAGTGACGCGTGGCGTGTGGAGGGGGCACGAATACCACCCATTTCGTCTAGCCCTAAAGGTTTTAACCTTCAGGCTTTTGGATTTGTGAAAGGGCGCGATGGTCATGGGATCTGGGAGTGAAGATCTTACGGTGGTCGGGTGGTGAATGGACTGTGGGTTGATTTGATGTGTGGGGTCAAGGGTTTAAATGGAGTGGCATGTAAATATAAAGTGGGGCCTAGGGTGAGAATTAAGCGGAAGCACTTAATATAAAGTGGGCCCATGGTTGTATGGGAATAGGGAAATGGAAGTTTTTAGAGTGAGGGTTTAGTATTGTGGGGGCCCAAGTATATTAAGAGAAAAGGTGTTTAAAGGGTGAGGGCTAGGGTTGTATGAGAGCGGGAAAAAAGGGTTAAAAAGGCGAGGGCTAGAAAATAGAAGGGGCCGGGTAGTTTTTAAATAAACATAGTTTATTTAAAAGAGAGTGGGTCCCGAATAAAATAACATTTAGTTTTAAAACAATGTAAAAAAGGGTATTTTACATTGTTTTGATGGAAGAAGGGAAATTAATGAAGGAGAGGGTTTTTGTGAGGAAAATGCGGTTTTAGGAGGGGGAAAAAGGGTAGGAATGAGGGGATTAGGGGTTCAAACATGGGGTTTTCAGAGTAAGAGAGTGATCTGAATGGGTAAAATGATAGATGGTGAATAGGTTAAATGAAGATAATGAAGGCAGTGAGATTTCTGAAAATAAATGATAGTCAGGGAATGTTATGTTCAGCTGACTGTAGAAAATCCATAGCCATCTAGTGATACTGTGAATACAGGAGACTAACAGTGGCTCCATCTGCGGAGGGTAGCTCCTTTTTAGGAGGTGTTTCTAGATTTCGTAGATCAGTACCCTGTTTGTATTTGGCTGATTTTCCATTTTGTAATGTTGATCTGCTGCAACTCTTTGTGACTTTGGCCTTCAGAAATTAAACATCATGCTTCCTGCAACGTAATTCTGCCTACCCATCACCTACTCTAACATTTTTTCTTCATTATGGGTGCATTTAAACTGGCAAACCCTTACATCATTTTTCTTTTGAAAGAAAACCACCTAAATCTACCCTTATAACTTCCAAAGGCTTAGATTACACTGATGAGTTCTTTTATTCTCTACCTAACTACTTATCTGTCAATGTTTTAAACAATTTGACAGATTTTTATTCTCTAACTATCAGTGTGAAATTTAAAGAATTAATGAATCAAGATTAAGCAGTTTGATCATCATGAACTGTGGCATTTTGGACAAGCTACACACAATATTTATTTTGCAAAAAAGTAAATTAAACTAAGGGTTTTGTTCTTGAATATTTCATTTATCATTCATCCCTCTTTTCCTTATTGGTTTCAGATTTAGACTTTGGAACCAATATCATTCTTCTATCTATCTATTAATAAGGCAAGTATAAACAATTTGGCATTTCCTCATCTTCTAACTTATTAGCAAAAATTCAAATTTTTTTTAATCATGATTAAGTTTTATGATTGAACAAGACTTTTTCAAAACTAGTGATGTTTTGACTTGCACACTTTCATAAATATTTGTTTTTTGGTATGGGGCTTACCTTTTCTTTTTATCTGCCCTATTTTCTTCTTTTATTTCTCTTTTGGGTTATTTTTCTAAGATTTTTTTTAAGTAATGTTACATACAATGGAAAACTTAAAACTAATATTCTTAACTAAAATAATGCTTCAGCATCCTGCCATTGACAGGACCTCTAAATAATTATGTTCCATCCATTTCTTGTAGGAAAAATGCATTATTACCTTTTTCAGAATGAATGATGTATGGATATTTCCATAGATTATCAAATTTTCCATGCTTGCCTTTGTCCTCTCTTCTTGAATCCCACTTTAGTACTTTGTCTCCAATGTTGAAATCATTTGCCTTGGTCCTTTTGTCAAAGATTTTATTCATATTTTCTTGTAACAGTTGTGTTCTGTTGTATACTCCTTCTCTAGTTTGTTGCAGCTAGATAGTATGGTTTATCCTTCTTTGTATGTCATTTTCTTTAGACTGCACCTCTTGATTGAGCTTCATTATTGGTGCTCCCAAGCTTGTTGGGAAAACTGCATCTGTTCCATAGACTAGCTGATAGGGAGACGTACCAATTGATTTCTTATTTGTTAGCCTGTCTGCCCAAAGTGCATGTACTAATTTTTTGTGCCATGATTTCTTGTTTTCCTCCAGAAATTTTTCTATGATGTTCTCCAAACTTGTATTTGAGGATTCAACCGACCCATTACCTTTAGGGTAATAAGTTGTGGAATGACCCAGTATAATGCGGTATTTGTGGCAAAAATCCACCATTCTCTTGGATTTAAAAGCAACGAAATTGTCAGTAATGATTTTCCTAGGATAGCCAAATCTAGATAGAATATTGTTTTCAAGGAATCTGATAATTACTGAGTCTGTGGCAGTCTTGGAAGGAATGGCTTCTATCCACTTTTAAAATAGTCAGTTGCAGTAAGGATCCATTTATGCTGGGCAGAGGAGGAAGGGTAGATTTCTCCAATGAAATCTAGACCCCAATGTTGAAAATGAGCTTCAACAAAAATGGGTTGTAATGGAAAAGGCAACAATTTTATTTTACCCTCAAATATTTGGCATTTATGACAAGAAATTACCATTTTGTGGATGTCTTGGAAGAGATTAGGCCAATAAAAACTAGCTCTAAGGATCTTGTTAACAATGGTTTTCCAATAGAGGTGACCTCCACATTCTCCTTCATGAAATTCATGCAGAATTATATCTGCATCTTCTTCAAGCAAACGTTTAAGCAATACACCACCAAAATTTTTCTAATATAAATTGTTTTTCCAAAATGTAGAAATTTACAACCATAGTTTCAGGAATATGGCCTTTGTTTTGGAAAAACCAGGAGGAACATTTATATTAAAAGCACATACAGTATATCAGCATACCAGGGAGAGTTCAGAAATATTTCCTCAATAGGTGGAGTCACCAACTCCTCTTGTTCATCCAATGAGTGAATCATATTGATGTCTAGTGCTTGAAAATTTGTCTCAGCCATCAGTTTAGCTAGTACTTGTCCTTTGATCAGCTTGGTGGACTTGATTTCTAGATCTTATTCTAAGATAACAACAATCCACTTTCCTCTTTTTCCATCAAGATCTTGTGTAAGTATGTCTTTAACCATTGTGTGAGGCACAAATGCAATGATGTGTGAATGCAAAATATAGGCTTTGAAATCTTTTAGTGCTTTGACCAAGGAAAAATCCTGCTTTTCCATGATATTATATTTCAGAGGTGAATCTCTTAGTTCTTGGCTGCAGAAATCTATGGTTTACTCTTTTCCTTTTATATTTTTCTGCATTAGGACAACAACAACTTTGTGTTCTGATGCAAAGGAGAAAATGAAGAAATATTTTGTGAAGTAAAGGTTGATTAGAACATGTGTTTGGGTAAGAGCTTGCTTCACCAAATCAAAAGATTGATTTTCTTCTATGGTTCATTTTACTCATGTTTCTCTTTTGACCATGTTAGTAATGTTTCTTAGGAGTTCTGCAAGTTTTGGTATGAACCTTATTAAGAAATTTATATTTCCAATGAAAGATTGCAGCTCTTTGATATTCCTTGGATGACTGATTTGAAATATTCCCTCAATCCTTTTTGGGTTAATCTCGATCCCTTCTTTAGATATGGTGTGGCATAAAATCTTTCCTTCTTAATGACCAAACACATTTTTCTTGAGATTCAAAGACAGACCATACTTCCTGCATTTTTCAAAGACCTTTCTTAAGTGAGCAAGCTGTTCTTCATCGATTTTTGAATAGAATGTGATGTCATCAAGATATATCACAATGAAGTATCCTATTTCCTATAAAAATCAATATCCATTGCTCTTTGGAAAGTAGCTCGAGCATTCATTAACCCAAAAGGCCATTTAACATACATGAAGGTGACCCAAGGTGTAGTGAAATATGTCTTGTGTTGATCATTTGGATGTATCGGCACCTGATTGTACCCTGGAAAACTATCAAGCAGAGATATCCTTTTGAATCCCACTACCCTTTGCATTATGTGATCCATTTTTGGTAAAGGGTAGTTGTCTTTCAGGGATGCTTTGTTTAAATTTATGAAGTCTATGCAGAGCCTAATTTCTCTTGTCTTTTTCCTCACTGATACAAGATTTGAAATCCATTCTGAGTACCTGAATGAGACTATTATTCTAGCATCATACATTTTCTTTATTTATTTCTCAACAAGTGGCAGTTGGACAGTACTTATTCTGCGTAATTTATGTTTAAAGGGCTTCTTGTTTTCTTTGAGAGGAATCTTGTGCTGAATGATATCTGTATCATAGGACTTCAAGTCATCATAGCTCCAAGAAAACACAATACTGAATTCTTTGAAAATCTCAATATATTTCTGTTTTATATGTGTTAGTAGTTTTTTTGACAATTTTATCATTTTGGGTTCTTGTTCACTGCATATATTGCATTCTTCTACATTTGCTTCAGTGGATTCCATCTTTGGCTTCTTGACAACATCATTAAAATCAAAAAGTTTTTCTAGAGGGACCAGCCCTCTTGGCAAGGTATTATATTTGAACTGCAACACTTCAAAGTCTTCTTTTTCTAGATCTGCACCCAGCTCTGTCTCATGTGGGTCATCTTTTGCTAACATATTTATATCAGCATCATAAGGGGGCTCTTTTCTGGATGTTTTTTCCTCAGCAGAGTAGTCTTCTTCATGACCTGAGTTTGAATTTTGCATCTCAAACTCATTTATGGACCATAGGAAATATTCTATCTATTTTCCAACTTCAAAAACTTGAAAATATTTTATATTATCAGGGACTACTAGTCTGTATTTGACTTGTATTGTGTATTGTTTGTTATGATGATGTTTTTAACAAGTACTGGATGCAAATGCTAATCCATTGACAAGGAAATTTTGAATTCTAGGAATGAAGGCAAGGCCATATTCTTGGAATTTTTTTAGGAGGTCAAGGGCATCGTTCCTATATGATTTTAATCTAGGATGTTTAGCTGAATATTCTCCCTTAATCTGCCTAATGACTAGCTCAGAATCTCCAAGGAAAAAGATCCTTTTGGCTCCTAATTTCTTGAGTAATTGTAGCCCTAGAGGGAGTGCCTCATAATCTGCTATGTTATTTGTGCATTGAAAGTTTATTTTATATGATTGACCCTCTGCATGGTTGTTCTCGGTGTTATGTACCCAAACACCAACTCCTGAACCAGTTTTACCACAAGAACCATCAAAGCTCATACTCCATAGAGGTTCAGTTTTAGACTTGTTTTGTTTGCCATTATGTTGTTCATTTTCTATTTGGTCTAGTTGGTCTGATTTTTCCTCCTCTCTTTCTTCTTATTTTTCCACTAATTTTTCATCAACCCCTACTTGTTCATTAATTTTTTCATCATTGTAAAGGATAAATGAATCAAGATCTGTGTGGATAGAATAGAGAGGGGAGTTATTAGGTATATTTTGACTGCTAACAATGTATTTCGTATGAGTATCCCTATATAATCTTCTTGGTTGACTAAAGACATGTATCGTAGCATAGGTCATGTCCATTTGGAGCATTCCTTTAAGCTTGGCTCCCCATGAACGTGACAGGAGCATGCCATATTTTGGAGGTTTTTCAACCACTACAATATCCATTACTAGGATTTTGGCTAGTATTTGTGCTAGATTAACACAAAGATCTTTGATCAGGCCTAAACATTTTACCCTACTGGAGTCAAAAGAGTATAAGTCTTTGTATGGTCTAGTTATATCAACGCCTAGTCTTTCCATAACTGCCTTTGGAATGAGGTTATGTGAAGCTCCTGAATCTAACATGGCATTGTGGAGGATTTTATCATGAATGTTCAAACTGACATAAAATGAAGGTACACCTCCCTCTTGAAATTTTCCTTCTATTTCAGGTCCAAACAAAATTCTAGGTTTGTCATCATTTAAATTTACAGAATCAACATTTTCTCTTATGTTTAAATATTTCAAAACTTGAGATATATATACATCTTGGCCAACTAATTCAGTAAGAGGTATGGAGATTTTTATCTTGGTAATTTCATTCTCAATACTGAAGGGTGTCTATGTTTTTGGCAGATTTAAATTAGTTTTATCAAACATTGCTTTTCAAGAAATTTCAGTTTGCTAATTTGTTCTAGAGATATCAATTGAATTAGTTTTATTAGGGCTACTAGTTGATGTACTAGTGCTACTTTCTGGACTATTTTTGTTTTTTTATTATCATAACATTTAACCACTATGTTTGAAGTTTCTGTTGTCTTCTTAAGATCATATTCAAAGGTTTTTCTAGAAGAAATTTCAGGGTTCTTTCTTTTGAGAGTGTCTTGGGTTTTCTCGCTTCTGAGGTCATACTGCCTATTTACTTCCATGATGGCATTCTCGAAGCCTTGTTTATAGTCTTAGGATTATGGGAATTATTCTTCATTTGGGGAAAATATGCCTCGTTCTTCCTCAATGAGGAAAATAGTATCCTCATTATTTACTCCCATTAGATTCATTTGACTTTGTTCTCGTTCTTCAATCACCCCCTCATCCTCATCAACATAGTTTTCTTGGAAATCAGGCCTGATTTGCTGGTCAGGTCCTCTTTGCCTTGTTTGAGGGGGGTTCCCCCTAAAGTTTTGGTTTTGGTTCTGATTTTGATTTCTATTTTGAGGAGCTGCTTGGTTTTCTCTGGGGTAAGATTTCTCATTCACATTTATTCTCTCCATCATCCTTTCCATAGTTCTAACAAGGTTATCAATCTTAGTATCAGAGGGTGAGGGTACAATATCTTCCCTATATGTGACTTTCTTTTCATTTTTATTCTATCTCTTTTGGCAATTAGATTGGCCTCTACACTTACTGTACCCCTCTGCATGTCTTCTAATGTAAGAGGGTCTCTTTCTCTTAGCTAGTAAGCCATATTTGGGTCAAATCCATCTAGAAATTTCATTAGGGCTAGACCTTGTGTTGGTTTCATGTGTGTAGCGAGGGCATTATATACACTATTGAACATAGTGCAGTACTCTTGGACACCCTCTCCAAAATTTCTCTTGATGTTTTCATACTCTGATAAGATTTGGAAAGGGTTCTTCTTGGCTTCCCATTTATTTAAGAACAGCTGATGAAAAGCAGGGATGTCATGTATACTATTAGGGGTTAGTACTTTAAACCATTTTCTTGCTTCTCCCCTAAGCTTTGAGAAAATTTTCTTAGTTTAACAGTCTCATCATCTATTTCTTGTCTGTCAAAATAGTCATTCATTATATCCACATGTTGTTGAGCAGTTGTAGAACCACTTGCATCATATAAGGGAATCCTGGACTGATAGTCTTGTGGTAGAACTACTAAAGGCAATGGTAGAACTAATGGGGCATACCATTTTTCCATGGCTGGGGGATGGGGAAAAAAAGGAGGGTTAACAAGTGGAGGGTTGATAAGAGGAGGTAAAGGGTTAAATGGAGAAAGGTGAATAGTGGGTGTATGAATGGGGGTTGAAGTTAGTACAACATGATTCTATTGTAGGATGGATGGGTCTAAAATTATCTGGGTTATCCAATTCTGAGATCTAGTCTTGGACAAGCTTTGTTCCAGGGGTGAGTTAGATAGGATATTCTGCAAATATTTAAGGTTTTTAGGTAGGGAACTTTCCTTGTGAATAGGTTTTCTAACAGTTGAAATTTTAGATCTAGGAGATTTCCTTAGGATGTACTTTGGATTGTCAACTATTGCAGGAGGGTTTGGGTCAGGATGGGATCTGGTATAGATTCTTATAGAAGCTAGAACTTGGACCCAAGGTTTAGAGAGGTTTTGAAATTTTTATAACATTTTGAAAAGCAAACCAATCTGTGAAAGAAATACTTTATTCACAAAGTATTTTGACTGGGTTCTATTTGAGTTTTGATGATATCAGGAATTCTCAATAATTTCCCAGTGAAGTCTGTGGAAAACTAGTGGAGTCAATAGGCCTACTGAAAATCAGTGGTGTCACTAGATGGAGGATTTTAATTGTTTTAAGGTTGGCTGTTGTCCACCATCAGCAACCAGATACTAGTATTGGCTAACATTTGACTCATCTAAATTTGAATAGGGTTTCTGAGTTCTTGAGGAAATATTAAGATTTTTAATAACTCAGTTAAAGTTCCCCGGTATGGTCGCCACTATGTTGGCTTCCAGTGATTTTCAATATTGGCAAAAAAAAAATCCGCAGAGAACCACATCATATCACTTTGGAGTCTAAGGACCTAGCCTTCCTGGGCTCAGAGAGGGCTCTCTCTGGGTTTATTTTTAACTGATTTATCTTTATGCTTATGTTTTCTAATTTTGGGCTAGTTATGAAGTTCTGGGACTATTTGTTTTGTTTGATTTATTTATTGACCAATTTACTGATTGATTGTAGGTTGAATAGATAGACTGTGGGAAGCTTGATCCATTGGGATATGGAGTCATAAAAGGTTTTAATTGTACATCAAATCTGAGAGTTTTTTCATAGGGAAAGCTAACTATATCAAGTGGATCTTTTTAGGTTAGATGAAATATGAAATGACACTAAGTTGTGAATTCAGTAAAAATAAAGGGAAATTAAGAATCCTTTAACTATACTTCAACAAGAAAAAGCCTTTAAGTTAACTTTTTAAGAGAAACTAAAGTGCAGGACACCCCTAAATTCTTTAGGTAACACTCTACTAAGAAAACCTTTAAGACAACAATCCATCAATCAGAAAGAGAAGGAAACCCCTGAATTATTTAATCAAACCTTGCAGAAGAAAACATTTAGATAAAAGTAGCAAACAAAGTTAAGGTGCCCAAACATCATATCTTAATCTAAAATTTATGTTCTATTATCAAAGAAATGATGCACAATATGGTAAACAAAGGATAAACAATGACAAAGAGGGATAACATCACCATTAACATAGCTCAATAATCCTATGAATGTGATTGTGTTATTGATGTCCAAAACAGTTACAATACTCTAGTACAATAGTCTTTGCAACTCAGAGTCTGATCAGTGTCCAGTCTAGAAATCAACAACTAACCAACAATAAACCAAAAATAATGAACAATACATGTAGTATTTATCTGCAGATGAGGAGGTGATCCTAATCTAGGGTTTCAGACTATATTTATTATAGATTAAATGTAATATTGACCTTTGAGACCATGCAAGGCCCAAGGAAAAATATCACTGACTAACTCACTATAATAATAACTTTTGACTTAACTACTGAGCTAACTTTAGGATATTTTTTACTTTTATGCCTTTAGCTTTAACTTTTATAATAACTGTTGAGCTGCTACAAATATCTCTGACTGAAAAACATTAACTAAGTTATCTGTCTTTAGAAGCCGTAGGTCGCTAAATGAGGTTCGGAAGAAGTAAAGGTTGATTGGCCTTGTCATTCGGATTTTTATTTTTTGTTGACTTGTCTTTAAGCTCTGATTAATCTTTAAACTTTGATTTGTCCTTTAATTTCAAATATGTCTTCATCTGTATCTTCTAGCTGTTTTCTGTTTTACTACTTTTATTGTCACTACCATTTCATTCTTTATCTCTACTCTTTGACTGTTTTATCTTTGATCTTTCTGTGGTTTACCTTTCCTCTGTCTTAACGCTGTTCTTTCATTTATCTTCATCTCTACGAAGCCACTAGAAAACTCCTTTATCTCCTCACTTTGTCCTTTAATGAAAACTTGGTGCCTTTGTCTTAATCATATGATATTTATTTGATCATGATCCATCGCTTCATTCTAATGATTCATGTGCTCCTAATCCTTTTTTATGAACAAGCCCTCCAGATCGTCACCCAGAGAGCTCATTTAATAATTTTTGGACTTAGAAATGAAATTTATGCATTTTCCTATACATTGGTCACCTGCACAATCTAAAAAAATTTTGATGAAAAAACTGCGCTGTGGACTTTTACGGGGAAATGATATGACCTGGAGGCAGCAGAAACACTATGGACAGAGTCCAGGTTTTTGGAGGTTTTTTCGATATTTGTGTGTGGTTATGACCTTTTGGGTCTTTAGGAGTGTTGCAGGGTTTACATGGTGACTCGGATTTATCATGACAACATAGGATTTAAACATGTTTTGAACAGGGGTCATTGGTTTTGTTTTAGGCGGGGAGGCAGTAAGTGGTTTATAACATGCTGCATAGGCAGTGGGGTGGCATTCTTCGTGGGGATATGATAAACGGTGGGAGAGACACGTGGCATATGGAGGGGGTGCAATTACCACCCATTTGACAAGGCCCTAAAGGTTTTAACCTTCGGGCTTTTGGATTTGTGAAAGGGCGCAATGGCCGTCGGATCTGGGAGCGGAGATCTGACGATGGTCAGGTAGCGAATGGACTGTGTGTTGATTTGAAATGTGGGGTCAGGGGTTTAAATGGAGTAGCGGGTAAATATAAAGAGAGGCACGGGGTGAGAATTAAGCAGACACGCTTAATATAAAGTTGGGTCATGGTTGTAGGAACGGGGAAATGAAGGTTTTTAGAGTGGGGGTTTAGTATGGTGGGGGCCCAGGTATATTAAGAGCAGAGACATTTAAAGGGTGAGGTCTAGGGTTGTATGAGAGCGGGGAAAAAGGGTTAAAAAGGCAGGGGCTATAAAATATAAGGGGTCGGGTAATTTTTAAATAAATAGAGTTTATTTAAAAGAGAGTGGGTCCTGAATAAAATAACATTTAGTTTTAAAATAATGTAAAAAAAAAAAATTTACATTGTTTTGATGGAAGAAAGGAAATGAATAAAGGGGAGGGTTTTTGTGAGGAAAATGGGGTTTTAGGAAGGGGAAAAAGGGTAGGAATGGGGGGATTATGGGTTCAAACATGGGTTTTTCAGAGTAAGAGAGTGATCTGAATGGGTAAAATGAGAGATGGTGAATAGGTTAAATGAAGATAATGAAGGCAGTGAGATTTCTGAAAATAATTGATAGTCAGGGAATGTTATTTTCAGCTGCCTGTAGAAAATGCATATTCATCTAGTGATACTGTGAATACAGGAGACTAACATGAGGTATCTTTAGTTTCCATACTTTTACGGATGTACACAAGGTGACAGGGGTGGGCTGCCATGGTACCTGACACATATAGACCTACTCTATCTTCAATCTTTGGGAGGGTACTCGTCTCCATGAGAGTGCTTACACCCATCGTCTTAGGTTCGGGCGAAGCTCAAGAGTAACCATAACTGTACATTTGACCATCTCTCTCTGTATGCTATTTTGATACTGGGCTTCATCTCTAGCAAACGTTAGTACTCAGACATGGTCTTATCCCTTTGGCTGCTTTATTGATTTATTTTAGAAGTTCTTTTTTCTTTTCTAGGTGTGTGGTTACTATCACTAAGACTTCATAATACATCACAATAAAAATTTGATAAAATTAATAGGTCATCATGCCATCCTTCGACCCTCGTAATATTTATAGGTGACAACAAGGTCTCCCTCCATTGACACTGGGGGAGGAGTCAAGTCTCGGTGACCTAGTGCCTTCTCCAGAAGAGTAGTATCCAGTGTCGACCCCTGATTTTCACATTTCTCCCTACCATACGTAGTTTCCCGAGGATCCTTTCACTGAAGGAGTCATACCTCCTTACAATCCTCCTCTCACTGAACTGTTGGGGCCATTGTTAATTCAAGTAGCACCAGGGCCAGTCATGTCTTCAGCTACACCTACATCCATTTCACAACCGATGACCGTTAGGTTGGTGCCGTTGGTGGCCAACTCGATTCCACCTCCATCTTCCACGCCACTTGTCAGTTCTACATAACTAAGTGGAAACCTCAGTAGCCAGAATATACCTATTCCTAGCAACTTGGTCACCACAAGTGCAAGTGGACTTCTGAACCCTTTTGGATCTACGCCTATAGTGACTACACTTGGACCCCCAGTTTTCGCTCCCGCTAGCGAGGCTAATTTTGTTCCTTTTAACAACCCTTTCAGTTGGAATCCATTGTCGAATTTAAACCCCTTGGCTATTATTCCAGGGGGTAGTGTCACCAATACCTATATGCCAGGGGGCACTTCGGTACCCCTACATTTATTAGGACAAGCAGGACCGTCAATTTTTAATTCCATTCCTCTAAGTGGTCAAACTTCAGGAGTAGGGTCTATGCCAATGGTCAACTATGTTAATAGTAGTATGCCATAAGCTAACTCCATTGCGTCTATATGGGCGACCCTTCCCCAAAACCAATTGGGGCAAGGGGAAAACTATTACACTGGGGGCAACCAAAAAAATTTCCCCCAGTACAACATCCCCTACAGAAAACAACCATACATCCCTACACCTCCACTCACTGAAAACTTTTATCAACAAAGTCCTACTTATCCCATTGGTAACATATTGACGGGCAGACCCTATGGTCCAAATGGTCAACCAACACCTCCTTAGCTATACTTTGGGGAAACCACACAATTGCCATTTTTGGAAGCTTTATACATCCCCAACCTCTATAAATTGACCAATGACCCTATCAACCACAACCCGCTCTGGCCTCCAGTACTGCACAAGATTCTGTCTGACATCCATAAGTTTGAAGGGAAACAAGGGGAGGATCTAGCTACGCACATCACCACCTTTCATCTATTGTTTGTTTCTAACTCCATGGTGGATGATAGTATCTGGCTCCGAATTTTCCCTCACAACCTCACAAGAAACACTGCCAAATGGTACATCGAGTTACCACGTGCTATAGTCAATACTTTTGGTGCCTTAGCAACAAAATTTCTTAGGAACTTTCAATTACCTATTTGACATGAAACTAGAAATGAACCCTTAACATCGTTGCGCCAAGACACCACCACCCATATCTCTGATCACATTCATGAATGGAGACGTAGGGAGAGGTTAGTCAAAGCACCAATCCTGGATCATCTATTATCGAACTAGTTTTGTAAGTCACTCTTGCCACCCCTTGTTAAAGACGTTTTCTTGTCTGGTGCGGTCACAAAAGACCAATCCATCCATCATGCGTAGAATCTAAATCTCATCTATTTGCAATCTAGAACACTATCTGAGTTACTCCCCCATACCCCTGGCAACCCGAATCCTCCTACTACTCAGTTACCTGGAGCGCATGCTGACAGCCTCGTTGGTGCAACTTCTAGTGTAGCTATAAAATAGCTTAGTGGGAAAGCTTCCCGGCCATCTTCGGCTACCACCACCCCTAGCCAATCACTTGGTCTTCCCACCGCTGGGGTACACTCTATGCAATATACAGAAAAACCTAGTAGCAAGAACAAGAAGAATAAGAAGAATATTTATTCTTCTAAAGGGTAGCCCCATACTCATAATAATCCCAATCAGAGAAATGATGATAAAAACGACAATGAAAAGGAGAAACCAATGAGATTCCCTTGTAAAATTTGTGCGAAGGACCACTTGACAGATAAATTTCCTCAGCTGCAAGAATGCACAGATTTTATTACGTAAAAGCAATCTATAAGGACACTTGTTGTCCTTCACAATCCCTTCCCTAATCCATAGCAGCAACAACAACACATGGTTGCAAACTTGCCAAAACCCCCCCAAAGGGGCAAAAGTGGTGCTCATCCTTTCGGTGAAGGATAATCTACCATTTATGGCATGGAGACTGTTGAACTCCAAACCCGAGCTAAAATCTATGGAAATCCAGTCATTTAGGCTCAAGAACCTTGTTGAAGTTCGAATCCACCGCCGCCTAACAATATACATATCGAAAGGCCTATTTCTAACCCTATCATTCGTCCCCCTAAAGGGACCCTTCGATGCACGACTCATAACACCTATGCACGCGCTGCCCAAAACTACAACATTGTAGAAGACTTGGTGCAAGCATAGTCAGCTATGTCTAAAATTGAAGTGTTGCAAACCTGCCCAGCGCAAAGGAAAGCCCTACTTTTGGCCATTGGTGGAACTGACCCCCAGGATTCTATGCTAGCCGTCTTCGACATGGAAAAATTAAAACCTAGCCTTTCACACCAGCTTTCTTTCTAGGTCCAAGTTGTGTCAAAAGGGAGACCAATACATTGCACTGTCATAGATGAAGGTGCTTCGACCAGCGTAATGTCAATTGTGTGCTAGCTCGCTTTGGGTTCTCCCACTTTTTCTCTGCTGTCGAATTCCCTCAAAGCTTTTGATGGCCACACTTTCCTCCCAAAATGCTACCATGATAGCTACACCGATACACTTAGTGGGAACACGATAATTGTTGACATAGAAGTCATAGATCGTTATCTCGACTATAATCATTTTTTGGGTCGCAGTTGGTCTTACGCGATGACTGCCATTATCTCTTTAGTTTTCTGAATCATCCTTTTTCAATTTGATGGGAAGATAGTTGCAGTGGACCAGCTATCCTTTTGCACCCCTGATTATTCCACATTACCTAGAAGCATTGTACCCTTAGTAGGAGGCACTTGTGACTCTTACGTTAGTGTCGGTACTGGTCTTCTGAAGACATATTCCCTGATGGGTTGTTTTCCTCTCATGCTGCATGACGTTCAACACATGTTTTAAATGATATCCACCATCTCGTATGGCTCTATCAATCTCTGGATCCTACTAACAACTTCAGAAATTGATTCCAGATACCAATATCACCGGCTGAGTTGGATTATCAAGCCATCCAATCAACATCTAAACCCTCCACTTCTCTAGTTTTGACCAATGGTACCACCCTTTCACCCACCACAGTTCCTTCTAAGGATATACTTGATGAAGTCCTACCTACAGGAGAGGCTATCTGAGATATCATGTCTCTAGAGGAACGACCATGGGAAGAGTTTCATCATCATGCTTCGATGTCTGATTCAGACGTGACCACTATTCAAATCTTGTCTTTCGACCCACCTAAGATCGTTCCCTCCATTTACACGACTATTCAAACTATCGATGCAGAAGGGAACATGGGAAATATTTCCAAGACTATGCTCATAGATATCTCGGTCAAAACGAGTATCGTGGAAAATATATGGATTGGAGAAGATAGCAGTTTGGAGGAAATTGCACGCTTCACATCCCTTTTTAAGGAGTTCTGCAATGTTTTTGCTTGGTCTTATGAGAAAATTCCTGGCATAGATCCTTCTATTGACGAGAAAGATATCAAGAAATTTCGAGCATTCTTTTTATGGTATTTTTCTCGCTCGTTAAATCAAAAAATGTCAAGTTATCTTCTTTGGGCTCGTTAAACTTACACGAAGAAGCATCAAGCCTTATTTTTAAGGACTTTTTATAGCTTGGAAAACTGAGAAATCCCTGATTTTCCTTTTTCGAGCTCGTTAAACTACCACGATGAAGAACTATGAGCCATTCTTTTCCATCTTTTTCTAGCTCATTAAAAAACTGAAAAATTCACCAAGCTTTTCTCCGTCGGACTCGTTAAAATTTCACGAAGAGAATCAAGCTTTTCTTCATCTGACTCATTAAAAATTCATGAAGAATATTGAGTTTACTCTTTCTCCTTATACTCATAACAAAATGAGGAAAATATCCATTGAACATAGGTTTATCACGTTATCCGAATTCACTGGACTAACTTACGGAAAAGGAACTGTGTCGGGCATACTATTCTCCCTTTGCCATGCCCAGTTATCAAATATGACAAAGGTACCCCCTGGAGTTGTCTTTTACGATGTTTTTAAAACTCCCTAAATATGAAAAGATCAACGAGTTTACCTGTTTGGACTCATTAAACTTAATCATATGGGGAAAAATTTGGACAAAGTGGATACTTATTTTGTTATGCTTTGAAAGTTGATTTGGCAGCAAAAACCTTGAACATATGCCAGAAATCATTTGTCGTCGTCAGTTACTACTATTTACTCTTGACTATATTAAAAAAAAAATCATATTTTCCCATTTCGTGTCGACTGATGTAGGACACCTCACTGCCTACACTTTGACAGATCTCTTCCTATTGACTTCAACATCGTATCTAGGAAGATGATCCAGAAACACATTAGTACCCTGGAACTTGTAGACCTCAGTCGTAGGTTACCTAGTGTTTGATTGGGGGTTCTCATCATTAGCTCCCAATAGAATGATTCTATGAGTGTTCGACATCAACACCAATTATTCACAATCACTATATTGTACTGTGCATCTTGGGTGGTGGCCACCCTCGCCTCTGTTAACATTTTTCATCATTGACTGGTAATCAGACTATTTCTCACATGCTTGACTACAACTCCTTCATTCACATGTGTAGAAATATGCAGTTTAGTGATGAGGAGACCAATACCTTGGGTTGAGGCTTACATCATTCAGTTGTGTTTCCTCTCCCAAACTGCAATATTGTTTTCAGAGACAGCTTATCAGATCGATCCTGTCATGATACAAGCTTCCACATTTTGCTTATCGGTGGACATACTGGTCATAATCTTCCTAGAGAAATCATTTTGATATAGCTACTGAGCATGGGAATGCTCGACTCAGGATAGATTCTTGTATTTCTGACATATGTTGTTGTTTCAGGTTTTCCTCAACACTCCAACTCCTCTCGCTCTACTAAACATAATATAAATTATTTCGGCCATCATCTTTGCCTCTGACCTCACACTTTAGGATCATCTATTACAGGACAACTGACCTCCTCATCAGCTCAGAGGAGAAGGAAACATGGAAGGAATAAAATGACCCAGACAGAGACCCATTTTCCCAAGGTAATGCACCCTAGAGACAACCAGGTCGAGTTATAACGAATCCCAACCTTTGAAAGGGAGTGCTACTACCTAGGTTAATGCACTGTCTTGCCTAAGGGGTAGTGTTACCCATGTTTTCATGAATAAAAGGGACAAATTCAGCGGAAATCGACTGACATTTCCTGCTTTTTCTCAAAAGGAGTCAGTCCAAAAGCAGGAACCTGCGTTGTAGGCCTCTTATTCGACGTTGCTAAACAAAATTGAGCATCTATAAAGGGAAAAAGAAATGAAAGGCTAGGAAACATCATGATTTTTCCCATTCAAAATGATTGAAAATATTGGCAAGGTCTGTCCTCCCTAATTCCTATAAATTGGAGGCTTGGGCTCTTAGTCAAGGGTCAAAGGTTTGATCATCTGCAGAGAAAAGCTTTATTGTTGAGTGTGAGGCTTAAGTATTGGCAAGGTTCATCAAGAAATATTAGCCCAAGTATCATTACACTCGCAGATAGAGGAGAGAGAGAGAGACGAGTCGAAAGACTGAGGGAAGCTTATTTCAACCAACGGTTGTAATCTTCCTTCTTATATATTAATAGAATTGTATTTGTTTTGTCCATTTGATGTTTCAGTGCCACATTTATTGTTTATTTGTTTATGTAGCATGATATAAATGAATCTGATTTGGATAGTTTAATGTTGATTATATACTTGTTTAATTTCTAGTAAGTGATACAACTGTGAGGATTACATGTGTGCTTTGTTTGTTTGTAGGATCTAGACTTGGAGCCGGCGAGGAAGGACATCAACCATGCTGTTTAGTGCTCTCCAACAAATCTGTTGTATACAAAGAGGTAATCCTTCAATATCTCACTTCGTCGATTATGCATTATTATAAACATGTGTGTAATGTCTTTGTAAATATAAAACTAATCTGACTGTCTGCCTTGGGCACCGGAAGCCCCGAGAGGGATTTACATCATCTACCACCCATGAATTTTACCCCTAAGAAATGTTTTGCTATGTATATATGGTGTCGTGTACATTCTGTGCATGTGGTGTTGTGTACATGTGGTATTGCGTGCACATTGTACATGTGGTGCAATGTACATTTGGAATTGTCTACACGTTGTGCAGGTGGTGTCGTTTACATGTGCTATTGTGCATATGTTATACAGGTAGATTTGTGTACAAGTGGTACTGTGTACATGTTGTGCATATGGTACTGGTATACATGTGGTATTGTATGCATGCCATACATGTGTTTGGAGTATGCAGTACAATGTATGTGCATGGTGTAGTTGTGGTATCGTGACATGTGTATTTGTCGTGTTATAATTTGTGTACATATATGTGTATATGTATTATGTTGTGTTGTACACCAGGTGTAGGTGTATGTGTTGTATGTCAGTGTAGGCATTTTTATTGTGTTGTATTGTAGTCCAGATGTATGTGTATTTACATGTATTGTGTTTTATTGTACTCCAGATGTATGTGTATATACATGTATTGTGTTTTACACCAGGTATAGGCACATATATTCTGTTGTGTTGTATACAGGACGTGGATGTATGTATTGTATGGTGTTGTACACATTGTGTGGATTTACGTGTTGTGCATTGTTTGTATGTGTAGATGGTTGAGGAGAATGCACGAGTGATTTTTAGGTGTGGCAACCGATCCGACATGTGTACATAAACAACAAAGGCAAAAGTAAGGACTGATGAAGGATTAGTATGGATATTTTACTTCAGTTCTATTATGCATGTGATATGTGATTCTTACTTATGATGGTTACATGTGATTTATGATTATGGTTTATGATGATTTCCTGTGATTTATGATTTTGACCTATGATGGTCGCATTTTGAGCTAGCTTGATATGATATGTTTATACATGATGGTTTTATCAAATAGCTAGTTTGACTTGTGTGATAGGAAGTAAAAATAAGTACAAGTGTACCTTATCGATGAAGCTACAAATGAGATATGAGTTTATTTCAAATTATTTTGATTCTAATGGATATTATGTTCTTGCTACAGGAAAGTATGCAATTCCCAGTTTGGGATGGCTAAAACTGATTGCAAGTGTTAATAGCAACAACAAAAATAATTGAAAGATGTAACAGTGTGTTAGTAAAGCACTTCAGGAGTAGGGCCATTATGGGAAACTGGTACCCAATAGTTTCCATTGATTACCATGAGCATGCTATGACCACTATGATTGTTGAGGCGTGTATATGCCTTATTTTTTTATATCTTTTGATGTGAGGAAGCCTTTCCAAGGGATGGAATGGCCGAGATGGGGGTTCTAGTGGAACTTGGAAGGTGAGTGACTACATGGAAGGGGATTACCGGATTTCCCAAGGGACTGTATAGCAGAGAATTGAAGGTCGGGGATGGATTGGTTTTGGTTATTATAATTTCCATATGGAATCATATGCACATTGGGAGTGTTCCCTACAATAATGAGTCGATAACTATTCACTGAGAGGACAAGTGGCACATGATTGTAGTGCTAGACATTGGATGTAGCTTTGAATTTGACAGTGAATTATGGAATTTCTGGGAAGGAGGTGAATCATGGAATTAACTTAAGGGTGGAGGTGTAAGCCTCTGGCATCTCTTGTTACTGATATGGGCATCATATCCTTCTATTTGCTGGTTGAGAAAATGTGTATATGTGTATATGATCGTAAATTGTGTATCGAGCTAGTTTATAAAGCTCCACAGACCGTATGGTTATTTTTTGGTTGAATCAAATGTGCATGAGTATATGTGGTTGTTATTGTAAATACTGTAATGAGTTGTTTTATAAATATCTAGTACACGATATGATTTTCATGATGGATTTCTCTTTTGAGCAGGTTATTCATTGTAAATATTGCAATGAGCTATGTTATAAAGCTCCATAAGCAGTTTGTTTTTTTTTTTGTAGTTTGTTACTTTATAGGTGTCATTGAACACCAAGGATGGTGTTCCCTGAAGGGGGGGGGGGGTGGTTGTAACAACCCTGGTAAAAATCCATGTAAAAATGTATCATTAAGACCACAGTGGATGGGACACATATTCCAAGCTTAATGGAGGGACAAAACATCCTAGTGGGTGTTCATTCAGTTTATTATGGAAAAGGAAAACACAAAGGAAATGGTAAGGGCATAAGCCATTAATTGGAATTTCATTTATGAAAATAATGGAAAATAGGAGAAAAGGAAGGTGAAAGGTCAAAAATTGCATGTGAGGAGGAAAATGAAGGAAAATAATGGAAAATAAAGAATATAGAGGTCTCATTAATAAAAAGGCTTATGAGGATCAATGGGAAAGGATTTTTCAATTCAGTTTTGGAGCTCTCATTATTATATCTCTCTCTCATACTCTTGAGCACCTAGAGTATTATTGGAGCACTCTTGAATAGTGTGGCATACTTAAAGATTTGGATCAATAAAGTAAAAGGAAAAGTAGGAAAATGGAAGAGGACATCGAGATCACCATCGACAGTAGGATCTGAGTGCAGGTACTGAGTTTCATGTATGATTTCCTCACTAGTTTTGGCATGCATGGTATTGCATGTGGTTTCTTGATTATGATATTTCACGGGCTTCGAGGATGGCCAGGATTGACAGTGGATTTGCATGGCCTTTCCATTCTTGGATAGCCATGGTGGTTGTGGTTTTATTTCCATTTATTGTATTTTTGTTGGTTCTCATGATTCCTATATTTGTTGGGTTGAGTTATCAGTTCCTAGAGCCTTGGTTGGACAAACGCTCTGGAGCCCGACGGATAGTTGTTGGGTTGAGTTACTAGTCCTGGAGCCTTGGTTGGAAAAATGCTCTGGATCTCGAGAACAACTGGGGTTGAGTTACTAGTCCTATAGCCTTGGCTAGAAAAAACACTCTTGAGCCCTGAAGCAGCTTGGATGGAGACCAATCCATGACGATTAGTGATATTTGACCGTTAGGTGGAATCACCGATATAGGGTTGAGACAGTTTGGTCTCTGAAGCCTTGGTTTGGTGTTGATTGATGTGTTTGTTAAATTCCCACATTCATGATTGGAATATGGCATGGGGGTGAATGGATGAATTGGGATTTGGCTTAGCCATGTCTATGGTCGGGTGTAACGTGGAAGTCCCATTTCATTTTGGTTTTTACATTCATTAATGAAAGGTTCAATACCTTGGTATTTTATGCATATATTCAATGGTTTATATATGGATTCTATTGATGATGTATCCATCGTATTTCTGTTGGTATTATGTTGGTTATGATCATGTATTGTGACAGTAATGAGGTATGGCTCTCTCCATGTTTTTACTTGTAAATGAATATAAAATGTATCTATTTAAATTGATTAAATGATAGCTTATAATGTAGGGGATTAATACTTCTTATCAATTCTCATATAATAAAGAGACCCATTTATTTAAATATGCTTTCTACACCTGTAGATGTTATGTTTGTGACATGTTTGAAAAAATTCCAGTTATGGCTGGGTGGGTCGGATGAGTTCTGGTTGATATGATTTCTTCCATATGTTTGTTTTAATGTTATTTACACTTTTCTAATGTTACAAGAAGTTCTAGGCAACGACTTGGGCTCATGGGATAATGTGGCACAAATCTCAGAGCTACAAGAAAAAAATTCATTATTTGGGCCTTAGCCACTACATTGACAAGTCTATCCTGCAGTTGTAGGATCTATAGCTGCTCCCTTTCCCTTACAATCCTATGTCTAAGCCTCAAAGAGGCTAAAATTCAGTCCCCCCTCAGGAAACATGGCCCTGGAAGGTTGGGCTACCTCCTAGGGATGTCAATGATGCAGTGTAAGGTGTGTTTTTGGAGTTTCCGTCGGTTCCACTTCCTTAAGGTCATCTACAATGTTTAATATCATATTAGTACCATCTCATCAAATTTTTACCCTAGTTGGCCAGTTACTTGGGTAGATGTGGGAAGAGGGTGTTACAACAAGATTATTATAGATACTCATGGCACTAGTATTTCACTAGTTGTGAAACCAACTCCAAAAATAGAAGAAAAGAAATATCAACACCTTAGAAATAAGCCATTTCGAGGGGTCAACCTCCAATACATTACATGAATGAAAAATTCTTGGATGATACAAATGAAAAAACCTCATTTCTATATATAGGAGTCCATGGGGCCACAATGTAATCCTAGCCGACCTAACAATAATAATTTAAGGGCACAATAATAAAAACATGGGGGTTACAGGGTACAAAAATAACAATAAGGGGGGCTACACTAACATAATAAGGGACTACACTATTAATATAGGGACTTAACATGCCCCTATCCTTCAAACAAGTGTTGTCCTCAACGCTTGATTATTTCTTGATGCTTCTGTATAAAATTATCATCCTCCCAAGTGGAATCTTCTACAGGAAATTTCTTCCACTCGCTAAGATACTCTGAAATTGATCATACTTGTCGAGTTCTTGTTTCTATGACTGCTTCAGAACTTCTTTCGATGTGATGTTGATCTTCCTATTGTTTCATTAGATTTTTCGCCAAAGTTAGGTTATCCTTTGAGAGTTGGAGAACTTGTTGTTGATGCTTGATGTGATCTTCCACTAATTTATCATCCATATTAGCTATTATTTGATCTTTCAAACCATCCAACTTAGCCTCCATTTTTTATTTTAAACCATCTATGTCATCTTTGGTTGCTCTTTGTAAGATCAAAATTTGTTGCACTTGGTACCGTAATTTTGATATCTCATACTGCAATTCTTCCTCTTCATGCGTCATGGTATAGATTTTTGAGGGCTTAATGGTTATAGAGTTATTTTTTGGAGGCATTATAGAACCCAATACTGATAAAAATTCTAAAATATGCCCTTGGAATCACTGCAAACTGCTTTTCCAAACAAACGTTATGCAATTTTAAAAACCAAATACACACCTTTTTCTTGATTTTGAGGAGCTCGATATTGAAACTGAATTATCTCTGTGATTCGGATCTTCAATATTTTCAATTTGGCACTAATGTATCCCTATGAATTCTCTTTCAAATGTCATAGGTTTAACCTGATTTGGATTCTTCAAGGCAATTTTATGTCCAATCTTCCACAATGACCCAATTATGGACTGGTTCAATAGAGCGAACTTGTATGACTTTCCACGTGTCACTGTTTCCTCCTTTGGCTCTAAAATTTATAGAAAAGAAACTACAGTCCGTGTACTTGCAGCTATTTTTTACATCATTCCAATCTGATGCTCAGAGAGAGAGTTATGAAGATTTTCCCACTATAACCTCTTTGAGATGAAATTCGAGAGCCTGAAAAAAGACCTAACTTCCACAGATCATATCTCCGAAAATATTACGAACCAAGCTCTACAATTTTGCGACAATGTTCCTCAAAATTTTATCTTCGCTCTCTAAACATTTCAGCTTCTAAAACTTCGCAGAAAAATAATTATAACGCAAATTCCACGATGACCTGTTTAGGTTAATTTTAGGAGCTTGCAAAAAGCCCTAACTTCCACAGATCATATCTCCGAAAAATATTGTGAACCAAGCTCTGAAATTTTTCAACGATGTTCCTACGGAGTTTGGCTTCGCACTGTAAAAATTTCATCTTCTGACACTTTGTAGAAACAAAGTTATAGTGAAAATTCCACGATGACTGGTTTGGAGGAGTGAAACCCTAGAATCGAAAGCTCTAATACCAAATGTTGTGAAACTAGCTCCAAAATAGAAGAAAAGAGATATTAGTGCCTTATAAATAAGCCACTTTGAGGGGGAAACCTCCAATACTTGAATGAACAATTCTTGGATGATACAAATGACAAAACCTCCTTTCTATATATAGGAGTCCATGGGGCCACAATGTAATCCTAGCCGACCTAATAATAATAATGTTAGGGAACAATAATAAAAACATGGGGGTTACAGGGGTACAACAATAACAATAAGTGGGGCTACACTAACATAACAAGGGACTACACTAACACAATAAGGGACTACACTATTAATATAGGGACTTAACATGGTTATGATCATGTATTGTGACAGTAATGAGGTATGGCTCTCTCCATGTTTTTACTTGTAAATGAATATAAAATTTATCTATTTAAATTGATTAAATGATAGCTTATAATTTAGGAGATTAATACTTCTTATCCATTCACATATAATAAAGAGACCCATTTGTTTAAATATGTTTTTAATACCTATAGATGCTATGTTTGTGACATGTTTGAAAAAATTCCAGTTATGGCTGGGTCGGGTCGGATGAGTTCCGGTTGATATGATTTCTTCCATATGTTTTTTTTAATGTTATTTACACTCTGATAAAGTTACGAGAAGTTCTAGGCAACGACCTGGGCTCATGGGATAATGTGGCACAAATTTCGGAGCTACAAGAAAAAAATTCATTATTTGGGCCTTAGCCGCTACATTGTCAAGGCTACCCCGTAGTTGCAGGATCTATAGCTGCTCCCTTTCCCTTACAAGCCCATTAATAAGACTCAAAGAGGCTAAAAATCAGTCCCCCCTCAGGAAACATGGCCCTGCAAGGTTTGGTTACCTCCTAGGTATGTCAATGATGCAGTGTAAGGTGTGTTTTTGGTGTTTCCGTCGGTTCCACTTCCTTAAGGTCATCTATGATGTTTAATATCATATTACTACCCTCTCGTCACATGTTTACCATGGTTGGCTAGTTACTTGGGTAGATGTGGGAAGAGGTTGTTACAACAAGATTATTATAGATACTCATGGCACTAGTATTTCACTAGTTGTGAAACTAGCTCCAAAAATAGAAGAAAAGAGATATCAACGCCTTATAAATAATCCACTTCGAGGGGGAAACCTCCAATACATTACATGAATGAAAAATTCTTGGATGATACAAATGACAAAACCTCCTTTCTATATATAGGAGTCCATGGGGCCATAATGTAATCCTAGTGGAGCCACAATGTAATCCTAGCCAACCTAACAATAATAATTTAAGGGCACAATAATAAAAACATGGGGGTTATAGGGGTACAACTGTTGGAAATACTGAGAGGGGGGGGGGGGGGTGAATCAGTATTCCTTTCAATTAGAGCATTAGTTAATCTTCAATTATTATCAATGTTTCTACAATGATAGCAGCAAACAATATGAACACAAATTCACATATATTTTAAGGTGGAAACCCACTCCGAGACAAAAACCACCTAATGCTTTTCTAATAATTCTTTAATATTCAACTCTAATTGAAAATAAAGCTCCAGCTTCTTAGAATCTAGAAAAGAATTCTTCTCCAGCCCCAACTGGATGGACGCTCCAATGCCTGAGATTCTTTAGTAGTCAACTGAATGGATGCCCCAACACCCAATGATCTACAACTCACCCTATCACCACCCTACCACCCTATAGAAGAATAAAAGAAGAATGGACTCCCGTACCAGGGAAAATGGTCCACTTTGCAATGATATAGAATGATGAAGAACAAGAAGATATAATAGACCATAACCCCAACTTTGACACAACCACCTAATGATGATCCTAGACCTCCCAACACTGCCTCTTCAACCCTTGGCTGAAAGACACTAGTACAATTTGTACAATAATGTATTTACAATGACTAAGTACAATGATACCTTTACAATGATTGTATGCAGTGCTGCCCACTTGAAGACTTCATATGATGAACCTCTTGCTGCTGTTATGCACCTTGGTTGCTTCTCTTGTCGTGCTACCTTCTACTGCACCTTGCTTTGCTTTGTTTCCATAGAAAGTCTGGTCCTTTGCAATCCTTGACAACACATGATCTAGATTTTTCTTGCCTTCTAGGAGCTCGATATTGAATCTGGTGTATCTCTATTATTTCATATCCTCAATATCTGATTTTCGGTCCTGTAGTATTCCTCCAAGTCGTCTTTCCAATGCCATAGGTCTGACCCAATTTGGATTCTTCAAGGGAGAGTTATACCCAATATCTCACAATGCCCTAATTATGGACTGTTTTAGCAGAGCGTACTTGTATGGCATGCCACGTGTCATTGTTTCTTCATTTGGCTCTCAAATTAATAGAGCAAAAATAGATTATGCACTATCCACCACTTTTTATGGAATTCCAATCTGATACTCAGAGAGAGAGTTATGACGAATTACCAAGGTCACTTCTTTGACATGAATTTCAAGAACATGTAAAAACCATAACTTCCACAAATCATATCTCCAAAAATATTTCATGCCTTGATCTAACATTTTTACAGAAGCTTCCTTAGGATTTCGGCTTCGCCTCATAAAAATTTCAGCTTCTGAAACTTCATAGAAAAACATTTAGAGCGAAAATGCCACGATGACCTGTTTCAGATGGCCGAATCCCTTGCCTAAGGAGGAAATGAAGATCACAATTTATATAAATGCTTAATTTGAGAGGGGATTCAACAAGTGAACATAGGAGGGATTTTAGGAGCTTAAAAAATATTAATTATGACTTTTAAATGACCCATGCCCCAACCCCATGGCATTTTAGCCCACTAACTGCGGGTACAAACTTCAAACATGAATATCTCTCAAACCGTGAAGAATTACATGGCGTGCCATATATCAACGGAAACGTCTTGACAAGTAGAAACCATAGAAAGAATTATTTACCTAGAATATATTAATTTGGTAGGTCAAAATTCCCATGCAATATTGGGTTAGCCCCTGGTGCTGCTTGGGTTGACATCAATGACAACCGCTGATCAACAATCTCCCACTTTAGCATTGATGGAAATGTAAGTACTCCCCTTGCGATCACGACACTTCTTCCTACAACATTCTCTCCCCCTTTGACATGAATGGTAAAGGGTAACTCCCCCTGAAACACAACCATCCTGCAGACATGTACACACTTCCACTCCCACTGACACACAACCATCCTGCAGACCTGTAATCTAATGAGAACTTGGGAGAATCCCGAGATTTTGATGAAGATATTCAAATGCTTCACGAGGTAAAGGTTTAGTGAAGATATCAGTAATTTTTTCTTTTGTACAAACATACTCAAGTTTGATATTATTTTCAGTGACTTGTTCTCTAACAAAATGATATTTGATCGGAATGTGTTTTGTTTTTGAATGCATGACAGGATTCTTGGAGATGAAGATGGCACTAGTGTTGTTACAGAATATGGGAATAGGCTCACTGATTTGTACTTGAAGATATTGCAAAGTTTGTTTCATCCAAAGGACTTGAGTACAACATGATGGTGCTACAATTTATTCTGCTTCTAGTGTAGATAACGAGTTTGAAGTTTGCTTTTTGCTCAACCATGATACGAGACAACCACCTAGATAGAATGCTGCTCCACTAGTACTCTTATGATCATCAACGCTTCCTGCCCAATCTGAATCTGTAAAGGGATGAATAATGAGATTTTTACCCTTGGGATACCACAAGTCATATTCTTCTATGCCCTTTAGATATCAAAGAATTCTTTTGATGGCAATAATATGTGATTCTTTTGGTGCTGCTTGGAATCTTGCTACTTGTCCAATTGCTTGCATAACATCTGGCCGAGGGGCTATTACATATAGAATAATACCAATCATAGATATGTACAACCTCTAATCCACATCCTTAGATGAGTCATCTATGCTCAATTTGAAACCTGTTACCATCAAAGTAAGGACATGTTTGCAATCTTCCATTTTGAATTTATTGAGCATTTCTTTGATGTTCTTGGCTTGACATATAAATATTCCTTTCTCTCGCTGAGATATTTGAAGCCCTAAGAAGTATGTCAGCTCACCAAGTAAAGACATCTCAAACTCACTTTGCATCTTTGTAGAAAAGTTCTTACTTAGTCGATCATCATTGCTATCAAATATTATATCATCCACATATACCTCAATGATTGTTAAATTATCTTTATCTATTTGTACATAAAGATTGCTATCAAAAGTACCTTTCTTGAACCCTTGTTGATGTAGATATCCATCAAGATGAGCATACCATGCTCTTGGAGCCTGCTTGAGACCATATAGAGCCTTCTTTAACCTGCAAACATAGTCTTCTTTTTGTGATAGTAGAAAACCTTCAGGTTGTTCAATGTAAACTTCTTCTTCTAATTCTCCTTTCAGAAATTCTGACTTAACATCCATTTGGTAGAATTTGATTTTTCTTGAACATGCATAGGTGAGAAACATTCAGATGGCTTCCATTCTAGCAACTGGAGCAAATGTTTCGTTGAAACCAATTCCTTGCACTTGTGCATAGCCTTTGCAAACCAATCTTGCTTTGTTTCTGGTAACCTGCCCATTTTCATTCAATTTGTTCCTGAACACCCATTTAGTGCCAATGAAATTTTTATCTTTTGGTCATGGAACTAATTCCCAGGTGTTATTCTTCTCAATTTGATCCAAGTCTTCATTCATAGCTGCTACCCAATGTTCATTCTGGCTGGCTTCCTCAAAACTACTAGGATCAAAGGTTGCTAGAAAAGCAACGTGAGCTTGTTGTGATGAATGAAGCTGTCAACCTTCATTTATGTCACCAATGATTTGATTTGATGGATGGTTCTTTTGAATCCACTCTTTTGTTCTCCTTGGAGGAGCTTCTTGTTGTTGTTATGGTATATCTTGATGATCATTGTTTAATTATTCCTTGTTGATAGTTGCTTCTTGTTCTACAATCTTATATGTGTCTTTTTTAGCCTTTGTCTAAAGTTTCAAAGATTCTAGATCCTCATCATTACTCGCTAGAACACCATCTTCATCAAATGTAACATTTATGCTCTACACTATCTGTTTTCATCTTAGATTATAGCATTTATAGGCCTTTCTCTTGCGTGAGTAACCAACAAAGATACCTTCATCAACACGTGATTCAAACTTACCCAAACTTTGATCTTCTATTTTGATATAACATTTGCTTCCGAAGATTCTGAAATATTTTACATTAGCTAGTTTTCCTTTCCATAATTCATATGGAGACTTGTTGCAATTATTTCTGAGAAGACTTTGGTTGATAATGAAGACTGTCATATCAATTGCTTGAACCCAAAATTTCTCATCCAATTTTGAGTCCTTCAACATTGTTCTACCCATTTCCTATATGGTTCTATTCTTTCTTTCAGCAACTCCATTTTGCTGAGGTGTTCGTGCTGTTGAAAATTGCCTTTTTATTTCATTTTCGTCACAGTATTGCTAAAATAATTTGGAAGTGAATTCTCGACCATTATCTGATCTTAAACACTTTATTTTCAAATCAGTTTCATTTTCAACCATCTCCTTGTAGATCTTAAAGCACTCAAATGCTTCAGATTTTTTCTTTAGGAAACTGATGGTTGTCATCCTGGTATAGTCATCTATCATTAACATGAAATATAATTCTCCATCTAAGCCTTTTGTTCTCACAGGACCACATAGATCAGTATGTATCAATTCCAATGGATGTGATGCAAAGTGTTCTTTTTTTTTGAATTGGACTTTTGTCTGCTTGCCGTGCCGACATGCCTCACATAGTGTGTTGGAAGGTTTTGAGATTTTCGGCATTTCTCGTACTGCTTCCTTTTTTCTTATCCTGACAAGATAGTCAAAGTTTATGTGACCCATTCATTTGTGCCATAACCAACTTTCATCTTCTTTAGCTAGTAGACATGCTTTAGTTGCTTCATCCATAACATATATGTCATTTGGAGCTCGACTTGCTGTAGCCACAATTTTACCATACCTGCCTTTCCTGATTTCACATTTTGTGGATTTGAATAGCATTGTGTGTCCTTGATCACATATTTTTCCAACACTAAGCAGATTTTGATTCATGTTTTCGACTAATAGAACATTCTTGGCTATAACGTCTTTGCTTCCGAGAGTGACGGTACCTGATCCTATAACATTTGAAGATCCATCATTTCCAAAGGATATGGTTCCATCCTTCTTCTCTTTCAGAGATACACATTTCCTTCTATCTCTAGTCATATGCATTGAGAAACCATTGTCAACATACCACACATATTTCTTTTTTTGAGCTTTTAGAACGAGAGCACAATTATCAGTCTTCTTCTTCTTCCATGTTCGTTCATTCTGTGGCTTCGAAGATTCTTCTAGAGGATTTTCAAGTGTATGATCTACAACTATGTGTCAAGATTAAACATTTGCATATTTATATTATTTCTTAAATGTTCAAATCTATTGATGTTTTGTTGAGCCCTGGGAGGTTCATATTTGAAGGATCTACTGGAATTGTATTAGTTCCTAGGGTACGTGCGACATTCTACAGTTTTATGACCAAATTTTCCACATGAGTAACAATAGCCATTAAAAATATGTTGGTACCTGGATAGAAATATTCATTGAGGAATTATCATCCAAGGATGTGCATGCGAATCTTGCCCAATGAAGTCTACATGCATGTCAGATCTCATAGGTTCACTGTATTTTGTTGTAGAAGGTTCTGCTTCTTCTTCTTTATGTGAGGGAGCAGTTCTGTCGTTGTAGATAGTTGATTGTTTATAGAGTTCTTCAATGCCCATATGATTGACTTGGCATAGTTTTTGCATAGTTTTACCTTCTTCTTCCTTCTGGCAATGAGACTAACTATGATTCTAATGCCCCTTTCTTGTTTGCTTTCTTCCAACTTCTTTTGAAGTGACTCTTCAATACATTTGTGTTCTTCAACTTCAATTTTGAGACCTTGAACTTGTTCTTCAAGAGTATTGGAACGGATCTTCTCGGCATTGAGCTCTTTTATAAGCTTGATTTCCTCCTCATAAAATTATTCTATGGTCAACCCTTCTTCTTCATTGTTTGATACTTCTTGTTTATTGTGCTTGGCCATAAAAAATACTTTGTCATTGGCTTCTTCTTTGCTGTCACTTTCTTCATCGGATGAGGAGCTATCTTCTTTAGAGAGAAAGTTCCTTTTGGATCCTTTATTTTTGCCTTTCTTGTTGAATTTATTAAATCCTTTCTTTCCTTTTGAGTTGCCATCACTTTTGTTTGGACATTTTGCTACGAAATGCCCAACCTCACCACAATCGAAACATATCAATGGAAGTTTACCTTTGAATTTTCCCTTACTAGGTTTTAGTTTTCTTGTAAAGTAAGCATATTCTTCATCTAAAAGACCTTCTCCACCATCTCCCTTTTCTTCAAACTTGCAGGTGCATGTCATTTCAATTGAAGGTTGTTTGTCCTTATTGGTTTGCTTAGATGCAACGAACGCAGTTTCTAGATTTGAAGTACCCTTTTCTTCATCAAGTCTCATTTCATATGCTATGAGAACTCCATGTAATTCTTCCTTGCTAAGTTTGTCCAGATTTTCACTGTATTCTAAGACCGATACCTTTGGGTTGAATCTCCCTGGTAACGTTCTAAGAATATTTTGTATAATAGTCTTCTCGTCAACTGGCTCTCCCAATCCTTCCAGAGTATTGGTTATTTCATCAACGTATTGGAAGTATGCAACAATTTTGCAATCTTCTTTCATTCTGAGTTGCTAAAATTTTTCTCTATAGATTTGAAGCTTTGCTTCTTTGACATTTGAGTCACCTGCATATATATTCTCAAGCTTGTCCCATACATTTTTGGCGATTTTACAACCCAACACCTTATGATAAGCAGATTCAATAAGTCCACTGATAATAATATTCTTTGCTTTTGCATCATTTACCAAATTCTTCTTACCTTATTCATCCGTGGTTGATGTAAATCCATTTTGAATAGTGTCCCATACTTCGTAACCTTGCGCCAAGAGATAGACCTCCATTCTTCCTTTCCAAAGTGCATAATTATTTTCATTGAATAGAGATACACCATTCTTGGTATGTTCCATGACCTCCTTCCAGCTGTTAAACTGCTATTGAAGGAACCAAGCTCTGATACCAATTTTTGGAAATACTGAGAGGGGGGGGGGGGGTGAATCAGTATTCCTTTCAATTAGAGCATTAGTTAATCTTCAATTATTATCAGTGTTTGTAAAATGATAGCAGCAAACAAGAGGAACAAAAATGCACATATTTTTTAAGGTGGAAACCCACTCCGGGACAAAAACCACCTAATGCTTTTCTAATAATTCTTTAATATTCAACTCCAATTGAAAATAAAGCTCCAACTTCCTAGAATATAGAAAAGAATTATTCTCCAGCTCCCACTGGATGGATGCTCCAACGCCCGAGATTCTTCAGTAGTCAACTGAACGGATGCCCCAACACCCAATGAGCTACAACTCACCCTAGCACCACCCTACCACCCTACCACCCTATAGAAGAATAAAAGAAGAATGAACTCTCGTACCAGGGAAAATGGTCCACTTTACAATGATATAGAATGATGCAGAAGAAGAAGATATACTAGACCATAACCCCAACTTTGAAACAACCACATAATGATGATCCTAGAACTCCCAACACTACCTCTTCAACCCTTGGCAGAAAGACACTAGTACAATTTGTACAATAATGTATTTACAATGACTAAGTACAATGATACCTTTACAATGATTGTATGCAGTGCTGCCCACTTGAAGACTTCATATGATGAACTTCTTGCTGTTGTTATGAACCTTGGTTGCTGCTCTTGTCATGCTACCCTCTGCTGCACCTTGCTTTGCTTTGCTGCCATAGAAATTCTGGTCCTTTGCAATCCTTGACAACACATGATCTAGCTTTTTCTTGCCTTCTAGGAGCTTGATATTGAATCTGGTGTATCTCTGTTATTTCAAATCCTTAATATCTGATTTTTGGTCCTGTAGTATTCCTCTAAGTCATATTTCTAATGCCATAGGTCTAACCCAATTTGGATTCTTCAAGGGAGATTTATACTCAATCTCTCACAATGCCCTAATTATGGACTATTTCAGCAGAGCGCACTTGTACAACGTGCCATGTGTCACTGTTTCTTCATTTGGATCTCAATTTGATAGAGTGAAAATTGAAAACTGTGCACTATTCGCTACTTTTTATGGAATTCCAATCCGATACTCAGAGAGAGAGTTATGACGAATTTACCAAAGTCAATTCTTTGAGATGAATTTCAGGAGCCTGCAAAAAACCTAACTTCCACAGATCATATATCCAAAAAATTTGTGCACCTTGATCTGAAATTTTTACAGCCGCTTCCTCAGGATTTCGACTTCACCTCTTAAAAATTTTAGCTTCTGAAGCTTAGCAGAAAAAAAGTTAGAGAACAAATTCCACGATGTCCTATTTCATATGGCTGAATCCCTTGCCTAAGGAGGAAATGAAGATCACAAATTATATAAATTCTTAAGTTGAGAGGGGCTTCAATAAGTGAATGTAGGAGGGATTTTAGGAGCTTAAAAAATATTAATTATGACTTTTCAATAACCCATGCCCCAACGCCATGGGGTTTTAGCCCACTAACTAGGGGTACAAACTTCAAACATGAATATCTCTCAAACCGTAAAGAATTACATGGTGTGCCATATATCAACGAAAACATCTCAACAAGTAGAAACCATAAAAAGCATTATTAACCCAGAATATACTAGTTTGGTAGGTCAAAATTCCTATGCAATATTGGGTTATCCCCCGGTGCTGCTTGGGTTGACATTAATGAAAACCGTTGAACGACAACAACAATAACAGTAGGGGGGGATACACTAACACAATAAGGGACTACACTATTAATATAGGGACTTAACATGGTTATGATCATGTATTGTGACAGTAATGAGGTATGGCTCTCTCCATGTTTTTACTTGTAAATGAATATAAAATGTATCTATTTAAAATGATTAAATGATAGCTTATAATGTAGGGGATTAGTACTTCTTATCCATTCTCATATAATAAAGAGACCCATTTGTTTAAATATGCTTTTTATACCTGTAGATGCTATGTTTGTGACATGTTTAAAAAAATTCTTGTTATGGCTGGGTGGGTTTGGATGAGTTCTAGTTGATATGATTTCTTCCACATGTTTGTTTTAATGTTATTTACACTCTGCTAAAGTTACAGGAAGTTCTAGGCAACGACCTGGGCTCATGGGATAATGTGGCACAAATCTCGAAGCTACAAGAAAAAAATTCATTATTTGGGCCTTAGCTGCTACATTGACAAGGATATCCCGCAGTTGTAGGATATATAGCTACTCCCGTTCCCTTACAAGCCCACGTCTAATCCTCAAAGAGGCTAAAAATCAGCCCCCCCTCAGGAAACATGGCCCTGGAAGGTTGGGTTACCTCCTAGGGATGTCAATGATGCAGTGTAAGGTGTGTTTTTGGTGTTTACATTAGTTCTAATTCCTTAAGGTCATATATGATGTTTAATATCATATTAGTACCCTCTCGTCACATGTTTACCCTAGTTGGCCGGTTACTTGGGTAGATGTGGGAAGACGGTGTTACAAAAAGATTTTTATAGATAATGATGGCACTAGTATTATCACACATGATTGGAATGGGATTAGTCAACTCTACCTTAATGTCCTTCAAGCTCTACTTCATCCATATAATTTTTGAGCAACAAGTGGCATTTGCGATATTCTCTGCTTCAACAATCGATAAATAACTGAAGGCTTGTTTCTTGCTAACCTAGGACATTAAGAATTTTCCCAAAAATAATGTTGCACATGAGGTGCTCTTCCTGTCATTAATATTTCCTACCCAATCAACATCAATGTAGAACTTCAACTTAAACTCTCTTCTTTTATCATACCACAGTCCATAATCAGTTCTTCCTTGAAGATATTTTAAAATTCTTTTGACAATGATGACATGAATTTCATGAGGGAAAGCTTGAAATATGGCCACAAGTCCCACTTATTGTATGATGTCTCATCTCAAAGCTATGAGATACAACAAGCTCCCTATAATTCATTTTTACTCAGTATGATTTACCATTGGTGTCACATCTTCTTTATAAAATTTGTAGCCTATAACCGTAGGGGTGCTAACTGGCTTGTAATCTTCCAACCGAAAATTCTTCATAGTTTCTCGTAGGTACTTGGATTGGGAGATAAATACCCCATTTTTTGACTAAGAAACTTGAAATCATAAGAATAAGGAAAATTCTTCGATCATGTACATATCAAAATCTGTCGGCATACATCGTGTGAATTGATGTCCCAATTGTTCTAGGTCACTGCCAAATTTTATGTTGTCCACATACACTACTACAATTATTAGATGATCATCTTCATACTTTATGTATAGATTTATTTCTATAGTACCTTTCTTAAGGCCTTATTTCTAAAGGTATCGAAATAGTCTTGCATACCAAGATCTAAGAGCCTGTTTGAGTCCACATAAGGCCTTAAGTTTTTCATTCTACACACAAACCCTTCATTTTCAGTGAGCATGAATCCTTCTGGCTACTCAATATAAACATGTTCTTCCACATATCCATTAATAAATGAAGAATTCACATCCATCTAATATACCTTGATGTTTTTATGATTGGAAAAGGAAAGAAACATTCTGATAGCTTCCATTCTAGCTACTGGTGCATAGGTTTACTCGAAACCTACCCCCTCTATATGGGCATACCCTTTGAATACCAAACAAGCCTTGTAGCTAATTACTTGACCCTTCTCATTTAGATTTTTTTTAAAACCCATTTTGTTCCTATGACATTTTTCTCTTTGGGTCATGGAAAAATCTCCCAAGTTTCATTCTTCTCAATTTGGTCAAGTTCTTCATTCATAGTTCTAACCCAAAACTTATCCTCACTTGTGTGGATGATATTTTTAGGCTCAACCTGAGATGACAGAGCAACATTTTCATAACTTGGACTTCCAACAAATTTCCTCTTGGTCTGAAGACCAAGCCTTTTATCTCCAAGAATTTGACTCTCTGGAATCTCTTTTTTTACATACCTGTAAGGTGTTTTGAGCCTTGGAGTTGTGCTTATTTCCACATCTTCATTATCTGAATCCATTTCATCTTGATCTAAGGGCCTAATGTCTAAACTCTCTTCTCCATCTGATTTCATGTCCTTTGGATGACTTAGGTTGTGAATTTATTTCATCTACTACTACATCAATTCAATCCTCAACCCTCTTTGTCTATTTGTTGTAACACTTTTATCCTTTACTTCGAGAAGAGTACCCGAGTAATATACCCTCATGAATGCGTGAATCAAAATTTCGAAGATTTTTATCATTACTTTTGATAAATAATTTTTTTCCAAACACCATATAGTTTTTAACTGATGTCTATCTTCCTTTCCACAACTCATATGGATTTTTATCACTACTAGGCCTAAGTTTTGTTTTGTTTGATAGGTACACAACTGCGCGTGTTGCTTCTCCTTAGAACATGAGAGGTAAATCTACTTCATCCATCATATCTCTAGCCATTTCTTGGAGTGTTTTGTTCTTTCTCTCAACTACTCCATTTTATTATGGAGTTCTAGCCACAGAATACCACCTCCTTATTCCATGCTCTTCACAAAATTATTCAAACTCTTTTGAAGTGTATTCTACTCCTCTTTCCGATATTAAGCATTTGATCTTTAGATCTTTCTCATTTTCTACTTGAATTTTTTTTTAAACACTTCTGATTTTTCCTTTAAGAGCAATATCCAAATGGACCTGGTAAAATCATTAATAAGCAACATAAAATACCTTTATCCTCTTGGTATTTTAGCTCTAGTTGGGCTGCAGATATCTGTGTGAATTAGCTCCAATTTTCTAGATGAAGAAAACTCTTTTGTCTTAAAATGAGTTCTAGTCTGCTTACCAAATTGACATGACTTGCAGATTAAAGTATCAGGCCCTAACAGTCTTGGAAAACCTCTCAAATATCCTAGATTTCTGACTCTTATCATACTGTCAAAATTCATATGAACAAATATCCTGTGCCATAACCGAGCTTCACTCGACTTGCTCAAATAACAACTTACTCTGGTTTCATCAAACATACATACATTATTGTGAGTTCTGAATTCTTTTCGCTCCAACTTTCCATTTTCTTCATTTCAGATCTCACATTCCTTGGATCAAAAGGTCACTTTAAAGTCGTTATCACACATCTGAATTACACTAAGCAATTTATTCTTGAGACCTTCTACATAAAATACATTTTTGACTTTTGTTTTTTCATCAAGACTGATTATGCCCTTACCCTTAATTCTTGTTGGGGAATTGTTGTTGAAAGTGACATTGCTATCTCTCTCCTTTATTTTAGTACCAAAAATTTACTCAACCCCACTCATATTCTTGGAGAAAACACTATCCACATACCATCTATTATCTTGATTATGTGTTGATAGAGCAAGTCAACATTCCATGATCTTTCCATATTTTCATTTCCAATTCTCTTAATCCTTTCGAAAAGGTGGGTGCCAAGTGTTATGAGACTCAGATGGGTACCACAAATCACTTCTACAATCATTTTCCTTGTGCCCAAAATTATTACATTTGAAACATTCAATATCAACCATTAGGGGAGAGAAGGGATTTTGATTTCTGAGGGTATATTTTTGAGATCTAAAATTCCAATACTTGTTGTATCTCAAATTTTCATCTCTTTTACTTTGATCCTTCTACAATAAACAACCATATGTCCAAAGATGTGACATATATAACAATGACCATAAAATAAATGAGCGTACCTAAAGTCGAAAAGTTCATGAGTTTGTGCATGAAGGTACCTCTATTGTCTGGATGATCGATTCATTCTCTGTTGGTGTGGTTCCTTGGGGTAGATGGAGTTATTATTCCATTGATGGGCTCCTCTCTATCTTGCTACATTTTTTCCTTAGTGATTATTTCTTGATACACATATACATTGCTCTGAGGTTCCTCAAATGCCACAGACTTGAAGTTCATATTTCCCATAGAGGATTCTTGTCATCTGGAGTATCTCAGGCTTGTTTTTTTCCCTGAAGGTCTTTGGATGTTTAGAATCTAATCTAGATTTCTTGTTCCTTCTGCAAATATTTCATTTATGACTTTCTCAGTCTTCATTTTCTCAAGATGCGTTCTTAGAGAGATGAACTCTTCCTTGAGACTGATATTTCTCTTCCCATTTTTATATCAAGTCTTGAAGAACTTATTCCTTTCATTTAGATTCTTCTAATTTTCTTTCAAGGAAAAAACTTCATCTTTGCATTTTTGAGATAGTTTCCTTCTTTACCTTGAAAAACTCCCTTTTTAAATGTTTTCTACCTTCTTCTAGTTTCTCACATGATCCTTGTTTTTCTTCTAGTAGAAAGGCTAAACTATCTTTGATTTTAATGGCTTCTTCATGTTTTTCGTTTTGATAAACAAACTCCTCATTGTCGAAGTTATACATACCTTCTTCAACATGATGTAACTATTCTTTTAGTTGCTTGATCTTTCTCCTTGCCTTCTTTAACTCATTAAGAGCACTAATGAGTTACCATACAAGCTACACTACTCCTACTTCTTCTCATTCCTCTTTAGAGACTGTAATATTTTGTTTCTTGGAATCTGCTCCAAATTCCATGAGTAAATATTTATCTGGATCATCTTTTAAAGAGTTTTCGGTTTTTGACTATGGTGTTGAACTATCCTCTTTGGAGTAGAGCCCATTTTTTTTTAACTTCTTATGATTTTTTTGAGATATGTTTCTAAATTTTTGATCATCTTCCTTTTTTGTCCCTTCTTTGTAAGGGAACTTGGACAAAAATTTCCAACTCTTCCATGGTCAAAGAATTTAAAGGGAAACTTCCATTTATGTTTTCCCAAGCCACGCTTTAGTTTCTTGGAAAATTGAGCTAGCTCCTGATCATATTCATAGCTGGAGCAATCTTAATGATCTTTGTGCTCCTTGGTATTCTTTGACACTTTGAACACTGCTTCCTTGGGCTCATACTTATTTATTCCTACTCTCATCTCATAGGATACTAGAGTACCAAGCAACGGATCCATCTTGAGATTCTTTAAATCATCCATTTCTTCAATAACAAATACCTTGTCATTAAATATCATAGGCATAGATCTTAAGACCTTTTGAATAATAATATATTCCTTGAATTATTCACCAAGTCCTATTATCATATTGGTTACTTCATCAGCTCTGTGGAAGTATTATCCTATGCTTTCTTCTTACCTCATTTTAAGCTTGCAAACATCATTATGAAGGTTTTACATTTTTCCTGCTTGACTTTTTCATCTCCTTCATGAATCTGATTGAGATTCACTCATAATTCCTTGGAAGACTTACAATGTAGAACCTTTATGAGTTCAGATTCAGCAAGACAAAAGACAATGGCATTCTTGGCTCTAGAATTATTTCCATAAAAATTTTGTACTATCTAAATCAGTGGGAGGGACATCAAGGACATTATAATCTACTAGTACAAGGCTCCAAACATCTACTCCTAGAGACATAAGATAGGCTTCCATCCTAACTTTCTAGAAGGAATAGCTTGTCCCATTAAAGACTAGTGTATTGTTTGAGTAAGCATCTTGACTCTTGCCTAGACATAACTCCTTATGGATCTACCTTCTAGTGGTTAGACCGTTCCTGAAATAACTTGGTTATGATACCAATTGTTGGAATAAGGAATTATAGAGAGAGGGGTGAATCAGTAATCGTAAGCTTCTTAAAAAAATTTATGAATAAGTATTTAATTATTTCCTCTATTGTTAGTTACTTGTGATAGAATTCATACATAATACAAATGAAAAACAATATAAGGAATTCACATGTATAAACAATACATCACATAAGAAGAAGACGCATATTGACACATGTATTATTTTTTATGTGGAAACCTAAAGGGAGAAAACTACCACTATTTTTGTTGTTATGATGTAAATTAAGTAACTACTTAATTACATCAATTTGTTTGTGAGAACCCACTCATAGGAGTCACCAACCCCCTTAAGATAAAAAGCACTTACTTTCCAGTAGGCACTAACCTCTTATGAATGCAAGCCACCACCTGCTCTAGCTATTGTTCTACTTTTCATACATTTTTCAAACTGAAAAAAGGGGCAAATACATATATAGGGAAATACCAATCTAGTTTACTGCAGTATCATACTTCTGCTCTCGGCCCTCGATTATCCCATACACTCTCTCGGCCTCACACAACAACAATGACTCACTTTTTCCCTTTTCTCTGCAAAACAGGTACACACAACCTCTTTCTTCAGCACATACACACTTCACCTTTCCTCAACAACGCACTCATACACACAAATCTCCATACTTCTCACTGGAAACAATACAACTTCATCCCAATTTCTCTGCTCCAATCTTGGGGTTTATTTAGTTACTGCACGTAGATCAATGTTGTATATGTTAACCATCACTCTACCCAAGAGTATACTCCTGGAACGGCTCTCCATTTTTTTGCTACGTCTCTTTTCATGAATTCTTCCACTCCAACATTAAATTGAAGAATGTGTTTTTTTTACTCGCCAACTATGGATGAAGTACAATTAATTATGAGAATGGGTCTCTGTGTGTTCATTCATGCTGAGAATTAAATCTCAGTCAAATTTTACACTTCCAACAAGTATTTCTTCCATACACAGCGTGGATCTCCATTCATGTGAATAAATCTCTTGGTCCTTTCATCCTTGACCTAACAATCTTCAAAAATCACTATTTATTCCAATGACCAACTCCTATGCACTAATTTATTCTTTATCTACTGACCCATCCAACCTTCAATACTCCTTTGTACTATAGTATCAAATAATTCATATCTCGTAACATAACACCATAGTGAAACTTCAAAGCCATTACATATCGTGAAATTACATTAAAATTATATTATGATATTACGACATTCTGATGCATTTATCCCCTTCTTCTTAGATTCTTATTGTTATTCCTTCATGGGACCAGGTGTTATGACCAACGGCTTAACACTTAGGTGCTAAGGCCTTCAGGCTCATCTCAGGGGCCTATCTCCCTATGTTATTTTCTCTCTCCCTTAGTTCTTCGGGTTTCTACTACCAAATGCCAACCACATTTGTGCTTCCATCATATCATAATTTTCTCAAAATTAATTTATAAAGGAGTTACAAAGTCCTCAGTCTACGATATGCTCCATAGAACTTAGGTGCTAGCGCTACTCTACCCCATTGGTTCTCTAAACTTCATGACCAAGTGGGAATCAACATTAGAGCCCCTTTCATTAGAACTTTTTCAAATGAAATTACTTAGGAATTACGAGATATATGACTTTGATACTCCGACCTCAGAGATGATGTCATGCTATCATCATCATCTCTACGTGGTGCCTCCATAGTGGTGACACGTTTCACCTCAATTTTCCCCATTAGGCCACCTAATATTTCCAAAACTGATTGCCACATGTCCTTCATACAACCAAGTCATGCTAATGTCATCTCCCACATTTCCTCCTAAGGCCCAATCAATGAATTCCATGTATCCTACTAGAGGAGAGAGAAACGGTCCTTGGGTCCTTGGTTTTGTGAATGATTTCCTTTATAAATCCATGTTTTTTGCTACCTCAATGCTTCTAAAGAATTGCGATTATTAAGAACTTACAATATTCCGATCTCCAAAGTTCTGAAATGACCAAGATTCCAAAATTTGGGTTCTGATGTTCTGCCTACTCTGATACTCAACCTTTTGATATCAAATTCCTTTTAAATAAATTTTTGAGGTTCCAACCTGCTCCGATATTCATCCTTGTAAGGTCCCGATATGTTGAGGTTTTGATATACTGAGACTCTGACCTCTAATATTGCAACATTCTTTGCTATTTGGCCTTGTTTTGAGGTCCTGAAATTTAGGGTCTGAAATTCGACCCTGCAGCCCTCGTATCAGATCATAACTTTCTTAAAAACAGAATTTAATTGAGGTTACGAAGCTATGAGGTCCCGAGGTTCTGAGCCTTCCGAGGTTCCGAGGACTTAAAGACCCTAACTTCGACAATCAATAACTTTCGATCTAGGAGGCCATTTCTAGACTTCCACATATAGTTGGAAATATCATTAAATAGATTTCTAGTGGAGAAGGTACAATGTATACTTTGAGCCCATTCGCTACCTAAAACATGGATTCAAAATCTCTTCCTCGAATGTGCCTCAATGTTAATCTACTTAACATCAATTCCAACATACCAAGTTCCACCAATCATTCAGACAATGTCAATTGTCCAACATAATCTTATTTTATTTTTTGTTTAATTCAGGATGTGTTTGTGAGGCAAGTGTATTTCATGGTAACTTGATAAGATCCTTCTCAAATATTTGTAGAGGTTAAGTCTTTCCTACTTGGAAAAGGGGAATATGAGGAAAGAGAAAGAAATATGGTTATACAAATTTATGGTTTTGAATATGTCACATTATTTTTTCCAATGTTTTTTCTAGATAGCCATTTTGTTTCTAAAGTTTGTAGGAAATATCATCTTTGGATATCTATATTTGAACGAATAAAGAAAATAAAATTTATTTATTTTATGTTCACTGTTGGTAAAGTGACTATGAATAATATGGCTGATGCTCTCATTTTTTCAAATACTTTGGATGCTTTCAACTTAAGTGAAGTTGAAGCTATTAAAGGCTTTGATAGACAAATAATTTTCATGGAACAAATTGACTCTATGGGGCCCGAGAACTTGTTTCCAAGAAGTATAAAGAAAAGCGAGGAAAGTCACAATGTATCAACAAAAGATCAAAAACCTCTAGTAGATGCTGAAAAAATTGTTGAAAAAGAGATCAACTTGACAGGAGAAATATCCAAGAAAATACACATAAACCCTATGGGGAAATCTCAATCTTGCACACACAGTACTGGTGTGACTTCATCTACTAGAAAATATGAAAAGGAACTACTGGAAGCGAAAAAATGGTTGTAAATAGGCTACCGTGTAGAGGGGATGACGAAGAGCCTCCTCATAGAATAACTCTAGAAATAGTTCACATGGTTGATTCATTTAAATCCAAGAGTGAGCCTAAAACAAAGAGAATTAAAGAAGCAGTAGAGATGGAAGTTGATAGTGTTTTACTACCTGATTAGGTTAGTACTTGTTTTCAAGAAAAATATCAAAAAATATCAAGGATGCATGGTCTGGGAAAATCAAAACATTGGAAGACATTATTTTTTAGTGTGGAGACATAGAAAATCGAAGAGAAGATGTGTATCTCAAGGCGGTGGAAATTGTTCAGATTTAAATGGTCTATGTATTACATATGAATCTAGATTAATTGAAAAGGAGAAGCTGAAACAATAATAGGAAATGAAGTTTGATGATATTACTAATTTTAGTGCAAAAAATGAAATTCGAAAATGGATAATTACTTTTGTTTGTGTCAAGGAAGAGTACTCTACCTCGGTTTTGCAATTGCAAAAAGCAAAAAAAATTGAGGAGGATATATTCAATGCACGTGTTAAGCATACCATTACCATTGCTACAATGAAATAATTCATTGAAGCTCAAGTGAATGAATTCCTTGTAGGAAGCCTGATAGTGAAAGAAAACTGAGGGATGAACAATATCATACTCTACTTTTGCATATTGTAATTGTTTTAATACATTGGAACTTTTATTTTTTTTCGTCAAAGCATTTTACTATTTATATCTTATGTGTGCGTTATGATGGAATTGTCTAGTTCCTAAATGCAGTTCCTTGTTACATATTGCAGATAACTTCTGGAGATTACAGTCGACGAGATTGAATCCATAGCTCTCATTGGGACAAATGCATTTAGCCTTGCGATTGAAATATTAGAATTTTCATAAATGCTTTATGCAACATAGGCTATTTTTTAGACCATGTCTCTATAATTATAACTTATTTTAATTATGATTAGTGTTTTTTATATCTCTTAATATGTTTACTAATTATGTAAACAATTGTGAGATAACATTTGACATGAGATGTTGTATGGACCCGGCTTCTTGAACATTGTACATAAAATAGTAATTGAGCACATGTTTTCTAGTATTTTCTTTGATGTTTTATATATTAGCGAATGTTCTGTAATGAATGATAATTAAAATGGATTTATGTTTACTATGTTCTAATACTAAAACTTTTTATCGGTCATACCAATAATTCGTAGATAATTTTTTACATGCGAAGTTGTATCTATTGCATTTGTTGTGACTAGAATTTGAGTATGAATACAATATTATGTTAATAACTATTGAAGGAAGATCAACTATAAAGCATGACTATTGTGTTCCAATTTTCTTTATTTATGAATGCGTGCACAAAAGTGAGAAATCCACACATTAGTGTTTCATTGTACAAAGTTTTCATTCAGTCAGGATTAGGTTGAGATGTTTCATTATGTAGAGGAAGTTGCTTTGAGTAAAAGGTCTGCATAACAACACATGATGATAATAATAAATAATAATAATTATATGTTGAACTATGGGATTTGTTTTTTCGAAGCATTGTGAATAAAACTCCATGTTTTGTTTTGCAATATTCAATTGTAAACCAATTTTTGTAATTAAAATTCTTACAGACATATACAATTTTTTTACTTAAAGAATATAAGAAGTTAAATAAGTATTACTAAATAAAGAAACTTGTTTTATTGTGGGGAGCTTCTTGTTGTGCGAAATCCATATTAAAGTTTATATTGTAAATCGTAAAAGTTACTATAGTCAATTTTAAATGAGTATTTGTAAAGCATTACTGAGTATGGAAGTAGTTGTGTATTTTCAAAGGCTATTTGAGGAACAAATGCATATATAGAATTAATTATTTATATTGCTTCTGCTATATATAGAAACATGTTTCACTCTGCAGATATTTTCTTGCGTCAAACCAATAATAAAGCTTTATTTTCGCACAATGAAAGATTTTATTAAATAATAATCAACCTAAAAATCATAAAACTAAACTAAATAGCATTAATTAATAATAAATTTTACCAATTTCAAAAAATAATAATAATAATGTTGTGGATGAAGTTTTATTGGTGATTATCATCAATGCAGGAGGCATACACTGCATATGGAAAAGAGGGAGAATTGCAAAATTTCATTATGTAGGAGCGGAAGAAAGAAAAAGAATAAGAAGAAAAAAACACGCAAAAGGCTTTCATTGTATGGAGTGTAGTTTTCTCATTTTCATACGTGGCATAATGACGTTATTTAGTACCCTTTTGGGGAATGGAATGTTTGACACATAATAAAGAATATAAATTATATTACCTCTAAACTGATATCGATATAGTAGTGGATGCGATTGTTGAAAACTGGTAAGTTAGCTCTCATTATTAGAAAATATTCACATTCAATTTGTTTCATACATGGAGTAACTGGTTTTTGAATTGCGGGGTTTGTTTTTAAACTAGTTTTGTTATTTCTCGTAAACATATGCTTTGATATTTTTTAATTTCTATTTAGCCAAAATGTTCCATCAAACACATTTCAGACATTGAATAGTAACATGTAGCGGAAACGAAAAAAGGCAGAAAATTTAGCACTATCAACAATTACTATGATACTGAAAATCCTACAGTTTGACAACTGTAATTTGATTTTCCAACAAAATTTGCCCAATTTTCAAAAATACATGTCAAAATTCCTATTGTTTTCTGGCCAAAATTGTGGCATGTTTATATTATGCATATTATCTCTACTATTTCTCGTAAATGAAACTTTTACTACATTGAATTGCTATATATTGGAAGTGTCATGTAGAAGGGATTTTCCACATTAGAGCTCAATTTCATAATCTTTTTTGCAATACTGACCTTCCTAGCCTTTTAAGATGTCAAAATTATAGTGAGCTTGGGAGACTTCTCTACAAGATTTTCGAGCATAGGAATAAAATCTTAAACCAAACTAAATAACTCTTTTCTTTAGGTCCGATAGACTAAAGATTGGTCTCAGTGGATGTTAACCATCATCATCATCATCATCAGTAATAAGTTGTATTTTTTTATCATATCGATGATATATATCTATAGCACATTGAAAACGTTAGTGGTTGACAGAAAATTTTAAAAGTTCAAAGCATAAATTCCTTTAAGGGGAAGGAAAGAATTTTTTTGCATTGATACTATTAACTCACTTGCATTCATCGATCAAATATTTTAGTGGTCAACTGCATATCAATGATATGTGAATATGTCTATGTAGGAGAAGAGAAATGATAATATTTAGTCTACAAGATTAGAAAAATTTGCATGCATTCCAGAGGTATTTGATTTTAGATAAATCATTTATTTATGTGCAAATAAATTTGATTTAACAAAAACAATTAGGCTATCAATGAAAATACTAAATATGATGATAGTGGTTTTTTTCCTTACAGTGGGAAGCCTATCATAACTTAAGTTTTAAACCAACATTGAGGACAACCATCACTGCTAATGCATTTTGACTCATCATCGTTATTGAAGGAAAACCACACCAGCTGAATTACTCGTTGGTATTTCGTCAGTAGGCAGTATTTGACTTTTGTGATATGGCTCAGGGCGTTAACTTATTTCTATGCATTTGAGGAAGACGATCTCTTAGCCAAGAAAAAGTAGTTTTAGAGCATACTGATGATAGAGGTTTTTCATCTCCACAAACATAAACAATTAATAATTTTGATTGGTTTTTTATTATGTAAAAATTTTGTATAATTTTTCTATTTTCCTCAACAAGTAATCATTTTCAAGAATATTCTTCTTTAAAAAATAAATATTACAGTTGTATAATTTAAAATAATTATTTCTACTAATTTTTTACATATAGTGATACTAATTTATAGAAAAATAATTCATTAAGATATTTTAAAATCTATATTTAACAAAAATTAACTAGAATTATAATGTTAAAAATGTAGAAAATCTGTAACACAACTCTGATACCGTGTAGAAATTATATATAAACTCTATACCGATGGATTCAATCCGATCATGTAATGTACTAAAACAAGATCATGAATCCTTCTACTATATTTTCAGAATATAAAACACAATCGCCCAATAACATGCCAGTAAGAGAAAGGAAATTATTAATCAATCAACACAAGATCTATCTAGGGAAAGCACCTACACAAAACCTCTATATAATATATTTTACATAGTCAAAGAATCATGAAACAATACAATGCTTTCTCACACCGAGAAGATCCTGCACTCTACCGATCGTCTCACCCTAATCCTGCTCAAAACTAACTAGAAATTCTCAGGAAAAATTGACCAACAATTATCCAATTCTCAGCCCATTCTTAGCCCAGCCTTGCTCACGCAATCCCTAGGAAATTAAGCCCTATTAAATAGGATAATCAACCTTCCTTGACAACACAATCCTTCATGAGCCTTCCTTTGACTTTATAATTTCACTCAGGCAATTCGCTAATAATACAACTGATAGTTAACTTACCTTTAACCTCTGTCTCAATTAAGACGTCATCAGAATTAGCATGCATGTAGCTATTAATAGTGAATCATCAGTTACTTGGTATATCACTACTTGTGAATTAAATACAATTTAATTCACTTGACCTCTCACTATCTCATCACTCAGTTAGAACTAGTTAAACTGATTTTAACTCAATTAATTTGAGTTAACAGATTACACCCACAACACACTAGTGCATTAACTACAAATGGACCCTGAAAATAATATAATCACTCTACATGCCTCACCTTCGACCCTCAACTCAAAATTATTGAGCTAACTAATTCTATCTCACTTAGTTAACTGATACAAGTTGTTATGAGATGAAATTACAATTTACTTTCAATTTAATTAAGGGATAGTTAAATCAAAAGCCTCATAAGGTAGCCATTTCTGGGTGCCATTTTATGGATTTTATTTCTGGATGCCAATTTCATTTTTTCTTGTGTAAATTTCAACAAAACAAAGGATGATAAAATATGGGAATCCTAATTTGGTTTTGAGAACAATGATAAATAAATGGACTTTTGGGTTTGGATAAATAAGAAACCCTTATTTTGATATTTTTCTCACACTTATTTCCTGAATGTGTATAAAGTTTGAGGTTGCAATATAATTATAGAGGAAGATCAAATAAATCTAAGATTTTTTATGATTTAATCGTAAAATTAAAAGCAATACCCATGTCCTATCCTCCTCATAAGAGTTGGTCTTTCCCCTATTAACAATATGGCTATGACTAAGTACCTAATATACAAGCATGGAACAACTAACATGAAAGATAAGAATATTGTAAGATTCTTTATAATAATACTCACTTATGACTTGACAGGGTTTGGCATAAATATGTTAAGTCTCAGCTAAATAATTGGAAAGTAAAGAAGGAGATAATTTTACAAATAGTTATACCATTGAAAATATTATCAAATTTAAGTTTATTGAGAAATTGTGGTGTGATAAAAAATAGCGAATAAGAGAAAATGAAGATATTGTGAAGAGGCGATTGAACCCAATATAAAAGATCAAATGTATCTTTTTGTTATGTTAACTTAATAAATAAAACCGACATTGCTAAAATACGTATAAATCCTTACAAGTTTCATAATCAAACAACGAGGTGGATTATCCCTATAACACGTTGAAACAAAAGAATTCGTCATGTTTTTGATATAATAAGAAGGTGAAATATGAAAATAACCTTCAATTAAAATTCCAAGTGTATTTCCTCATTAAATATAACTTTCAAAATATCTATAACAATAGCAACCTTCCAAATCTACTAACTCATCAAAATTATGGAAATATAAAAAAGCTTCTATCCAATCTTTTTTAGTCTAGAAGTGAAATTTTAAGAAAACCAGTTAAATTTTCCCATTTTTCTTAAGGTATGATAAACCAATTTTTTTCTCAATAGATAGTAACAACATCATCATCACCATCATTTATTAAATAGAAATAAATAAATATACAATAAACATTCTTATCCCTTGAATGTAATGGGATAAGTGTTTAATGAAGTATTGACATATGGCTTCTAAGTATTTGTTTAGGCATTGCTGCAAAGACAAGTCTAAGCATTAATGCATCTTGAATCCATTTCTTCATTATGTTAGTTTGGTTTGGAGGAGTTGTATAGACATGGGGACCATTCTTATGCATGCTTGAGGTTATTGGTTCATTTTCATGAGTAAATATATGAGCATGGAAAACCTAAGAATCTCACTATTTAGAGTGAAGAGGAGATTTGGTTAGGATGATGACGTTTTTCCTTCAATGTCCAAGGTAAAGCATAAAAATATTGAGAGTAAATGTCCCTTGATGGCCAAACCCCAAGAAGAATTCCAAAAAAAATGGCTAAGAGCACAATGAACATAATTCTTAAAACTAGTAAAAAAACAAATTTAACCATGTCGATTAGTAGGAATTGTAGCCCTTGGAACTTTGAACAGTGCAAGTTGTTAACCTCATCGCCAACATCTCTAACCTAGTTACCATAGATATTTCCAAAAATTCTCGAAGAAGGAAATCGATAAGTAGTCTCACACACTAGATATGAAGAGCTATCTTATCATTTGAATCCACACTCACTCTTATAGTCATATCGAGAATGATTCTCTTATACTCTTGTGAAGTATCCAGAAAAGAAGTAATGAGGCCCTCCAAATGCCATCAGAACTCCAAACCTTTGAGCATATATAATAGCCTATTTTCTTTGAACTCTCCCATAGACCTCGATATTGTCAAAGCCAACATATGTGGCCATGAAAACCTTGACATCATTGGCATGTGACTTCCTCAAAAAATTAAAGTAATCCCAAACCTCCCCTTCGGTTTTAGGATACTGTACCAAAAATTTGTAGACATCCTTGGAATTACTGTAATCAAAATCCTTCAAAACAACCTTTAGGACCTTTGTATCAATTGATCCTACCCTAATCAACATGGATTTTGTTCCAACAATACTTTCATTGAGAAGAGAAGAGTTGTACATGGGGATTTAGTGACATCTGTAATCATCATTTGGAAACAAAATAGTGGCTCCATCCTCCCCTAGGAAATATCTTCTTGGTCAATGTTTTGTCTAGTTCTTTGAGATTGTCCTATGAGTTGTATCAACCTAACTGGTAAAAGAAATGGTGTGAAAACTAGCCCATTTTGTCTTCACAATTTTATTTACCTAGCATGGAAACATAATAAACCAAAAATTTCCTTAATAATCAAAGAATTAAATAAGTAATTGTATGAATTATATGGTCATTTATCTATTTACCTGTGTAATTTTCCATAATTCTGTAATATTCCCAATTAGCCATGAGCTAGTTGGAATATTAATTTTTGTTTTTTCTTCTTAATTTTCTGAATAAGAGGGTATGGAGACCCATAAATCTCCTTAGTAGGAATAAAATCACTGCTAATGTGAAAGGAGGTCACTTTAGTGGCTTGATAAAGCACTCTTGTGTGTGAAAAGGGGCTGGAGCATGAAGACTGTGTCAACTTTGACCAAATCAACAACACTATTATGGAGGAGTGGACATTAATTGAGGGACAACACAGTTCTAGAGGGAGATCTCATGCATGGAGATAGTGGCTTTAATGAGTGGGGCCAAGGGTGAGGAAGCTCACCACTTATATAAGGAAGAGGATGGCAGCCCTATTTCATTATGTTTATGTTATTATATTTTAGATTTATGGTCTATTTAGACTTGTTGCTCTCTTCAGCTGTTTAACTAAGATTGTAGTGTTGTTTAGCACAAGGTGTTCCTGAGTGGAATTCCCACCTCTATCCTTTGGGAACTTTTAGTGTCCACTCGGGAAGAGTATTGCACTATATTCCACATTTAGGTATCATACCAAGCTCTACCTTTATTCTACAACGCAGTTTCTATTGAAAGATGTGTTGAGTTGCAGGGTGCAGCAGTGGAGAATACATATGGGTGATTTCTGATTTGTTTTTCAGTGGAGGAAGGTTTCCTTCCATTGTGAGGCTAGTGAGGAATGCCCTTAAGCCTTATTGTAGCATTTGGCATCAGGCCACACTATTATTTTCCCCTACAGCATAGTTTCTGTCTTGGACTGCGTTATTTTAGGGAGGAGTTGCAGGGGTGGTTTCAATACACCATTTGGGGAGAAGGTTTTCTAGTGGAGGGATTAGCCTTTCATCTAGAGAATATATTTGAGGAGGCTACATTCTTTTTCATATCAGATCAGCCACATACTTCCAACTGTATTGTTGTAGTGAATCTTGAGCCCTAGGGCTTTGATTCATTTCTTGCACATTGGTGTATTTTTTAAAACCCTCTTGGGTTCTTGTTGGAGGTTGTATAGAGCTTTGATCTTCATTGTAGATTATATATTGAGGCATATAACAACCATTTATCTTTTGTGTATTCATTTGATGTAGCAGTGCACCTATGACTACGTTGTAGCAGTCTTCCAACACTTTGATATAGTAGCAGCACCTCATTCTTGGGGGATTTATTTATTGGAGACTTGTTGTATCTTGTTGTATGGTTTGTCTCAGTTGAAGGAACTTTTCTGTTCTTGCAAGAGGTTCCCACACATTAGTTGATCCAAGGTGTTTTTTAGCACTGGGTGTTCCTGGTCATGAATCCCACCTCTTTCATTGAGTAGCTCTTGAAAGAATATTGTACTTCATTCATCATCAAGCATTGGTGCCATATTGTTGCTACTTTCTACAGAACAACCATATTCAGAAATTGCACATTTCTTAATATCAATTTGAAAAGAGGAGGTTGTCCTTCAATATTTCAGCTGAGGAACCAGTGAAGGATTCATCCTATCACCTTAAGCTTCAATATCAGCCTTCCAGTGCTTCAGATCTATATTAGGCATCAGGCCATCTATTATTCATCTCCTAGCATCAGAAATCGCTTCAAGAATTGCAGAGTCCATTATTGTAGATCCAAGGGAGAAGGGAAGTTGCTAGCATTTCAGCTAGTAATCCAGTGGAGGACCATTCCTTCACATTGTATACATTATTTCCATAATTTATGAGCTACATTTCACCTCTTAGCAGTAGGCTAGAGAGCCTCCTTCCTTTACAACACATTTTTTATAAGCATTTGTGTAGTAGCAACTGCAGTCTTCAGAGGAGGATTGAGGAGCTAGATCTTGAGCTTCTAGCTTGAGGATCTAGTGAAGGGATCAGCCATTCAAGCTTCGATTTGATCTTGTGACATATTTCAGCCATATATTTGTCAGATCTAGTTTCAGATCTCCATACCCAGCAATTGTATAGTGAAACCCCAAGAGGGTGATTCTCTTAGATTGACAGATCTGAGAAATCCTTTCTGGGTTATCTTAGGTTACCATCATAGAGCCTAGATCTAGAATCTTGGCATCATCAGAGCTCCAGATTCTTGTAGATCTTCATTTCCCTTTTCAGCCTGTAGTCATATATTCATTATCTGCTAAAGGGACAACGCAGTATTTTCTTCCTGCAGCTCTCCAGTTATGCAGTTCCTACTTTGGCATATTTTCAGGGTCATTCTAGGCCATCTCTTTGGCTAGATTACTGCATGTTTTGTACACTGTTGTAACTAAATCTTCTCCTATGAATAAAATGGCTCAGCTATTCTGTCTATATCTCTATTGATCATAAAATTACATGTGCATTTTCTATGTTACAAATGGTATGTTTGTATATCAATTCATTATTCCATTTTGGGATATTACATTATTTTATACATGTTTGTTGTTGTTATCATGAATAAGAAGGCTCCATATAAGTCTCATGCTTTGATGTGATGTTTACACTGCTATTTCCAGCATTTTCTTCTATATTCCTGATTTTCCCATTTGGGAATATTACAGTGGTATTGGAGCATAATCTTGGCTCAGCCTGTGCATCCTAAGCCAATATGTCATCAGAAGAAGGATATCCTCTCATAGATAGAGAGAAGAGGTATCTCAGAAGAAACCGAAAGTATGATTATAAAGATGATAGAGAAGATAAGGGTAAAAACCCTTTATCAGGAGGAGATGAGGAGAAGGAGTTTCCTAAGCTTCTTCTTCGAACTATGCAAGACATTGCTAGAGAAATAAAGGAGATGAGGATGGATATACAAAAGGAATCTCCTAAAGGGTTTCTACATGGTGAAGGCTTTGACCTTTCTCATCACTGGAGTGATCAACCAGTGAAGCAACAAACTTCCCAACACTCTACAATGCCTACATTCTTAGCAGTGGGAAATGGAATGTTTCAAGAACAAGAAACTCTTGAAGACTATTTCATTTAGTATGAGTATCAATCTCAGAGATTGAAGGATCATTTGAGTTTTCAAGAATTTGTCAGATCAAGGACAATAGGAGACCCCAGCATCACAATAAAGGTGGAGGATTCATACAGAATCATGATCTACACCAAACTATGTGTTGGCTTGAGGGGTCCTGACCCAGGTTTGGTGTTCAAGGTTTGTCAACAAACCCCTATACTACTGGCCCTTTCGGCAGTGACCTGCTTGCGCAGGTCACAGTCTCACCCGAAGTAGTATGGGTGGGTGCTGGAACCAGGTTTCCGCACCCTAAGAAAGGAAGGGTAAGGCAGTAGGGTTGCATTCTGTTCAGATCATCTTGTCTCTGCATAGGGTTAAATATGTATCCAATTGCATCCACCTGCACTAGATCTACAATTATATGCTTTTCCTAATATCAACACAACATTACATAACCCGAACAGAACAGATCTAGATTTACTTCAATACACAGACTTTCGCAGCATGATATAACCAGAGAAGAATAGATCCAATCATTCAATATACAGACCTTCATAGCGTAAATATAGAAAATGCATATCACAGTAATTTATCAGAAATCCATTCAATAGTACTCAAAGATTCAGATCTAATAATTAGGCATATTCATTCATTCGTCACCCTTACAATTCCCTTCCCAGCTTGCGCACACAGCAGCAGGGTCCGCACACAGCTGGACTAGGATCTCCGCGCACACAACCAGCAGGATTCCATTCCCCAAAAACCCACATAGATCGCCTACCCAACAGATCGCATCAATAGCTCATCAAATCCTATCTCTTACAATCCGAAATGCCTCTCTATTTATAACAATCTAGCTTTAACATTCCTATGGTCCGGAACCCATGGTTTTCGGACCCCTAGTTTACCATTTAACCCCATTACAATGCTTTCGGGGCTTTGACCCACCCAAAAACCCCTGCACTATACTAAATATAACAAAAATAACCAAAATGGACTGGTTTCGTAACTTGTTAGGAGACCCCATTCCAACAATCCCCCAACACAATCTTGTGACTCGTCCCAAGTCACTTTGGTGGCGCGCCTTCAATCTGCGCGTGCAAGGTAGCCAAGGTGCAAAGGAGTGATGGAAGAACTTCCTTGCTTTGGGCCGCAGCGTGTTGCGCAATGTTGATCATTGTTAGAGAAGCAGGTCCGTCGAGGTCTGGACCGAGTTGTTCCAATAACTGGTGGAGGCGTGCAATGGCGGACTACGCATCATGCGCAAGATGAAGGGCAGCATTAGACCATGGCTTCAACTTTTTTCACACAATATTCTTGGAGTGACGAAGGTCCTCAATCCTGTGCATGGTGGTCAGGCGTTGCGCGGGGGCGGGGGGAGGTGTGGAGGCCTGAACTCGATCTAGAACATCTTCTGCCTACTTCAGTTCCATTTGAACATGATGAAGTGTGGGGTGGTGTAGAGCTTTCATCCACAGCTGTGTAGCCTCTTCAAGTAACTGGGCTCCCTACGGCAATTTTTCCTGAATCATGTGTGTTGCGTTAGTGACCACGACAATTCGCTGGGTTCGTTCTTCCAGAGGCATGAAATACTGCTTGCACATTTCTTGGTCATGACGGTGTACTTCTTGCATTACACTGGTAGACAGACTCTTTAGCTCTAAAGTAGATAGCTGCGCTAAGTCTACTTGAATATCTGTAGTAATTGGTTCAGAAGTGTGAATTATGGCAGTACGAGGGAGTAAACATATGTTGCTTCTAGCGGGCAGGTCCTGGAAATGGTGGAGATGTCATAGCAGGTCTCGATATCATAGTGTTCCTATCGAACTTGGTTCGTAGCTAATCCTCCCAGGCGGCAGCCCGCGTGCGCACCTATTACTGCATTCAACGTCTCCTGGCCCTCTTATCAGTTCCTCCTATGAGTTAGGATCCATAACAGAGAGATGAGCGTTATAAATCGTAGGATAAGTAGAAAAAACCATAATGCAGGTAGCCAATACCGCTTGACAGTTGAATAAATAGCCCGAGCCAACATCTTCCAGCCATCCGCGCCCCAATTGAGGCTACTTAATGGTGAGTTAGCTCGTATGTGGCATGTACCCTTGACATGTCGAACCGTGCTTATCATAAATGGTGATATTGATAATCTACCGCCCTTTTTCTGCATTTGTAAGTGTCTTTTTGCATTAACTCGGGATGAGCTGACATTCTTCCTTTGTATCCAAGGACGTGTTCCTATAATGTTAGGACGTGGCTGACGTGTTGGAGGTCCCTCTGTATTCCGATGGAAGGCTGACACACAGTGATCCTGCAAGTCGATCGGGAGTCTTTTCGAAGCATTTATGTCATTTGTGGAAGGAGCATTTTTGTGCAGGATGACTATGTGATACGTCTGTAGGTGATTTAATTCTGCAGGCATTGGTAAATTCTCCTGGATACTCATGATTGTAGATAGGTCCATAATTTGGTTGGGCAAGGGCCGAATGCACCCTTGAGTGTTGCGCACAAGAAGGTTACCATGTGGGTCGACCAATCTTGGGGCCCATCTAGCTAAGGGGTTTTTTATACGCGGGATCACCATGCTCCAATACTTCTTTTGGGTAGGGGAGACAGGTCCCTGTGTAGGTACTTCATATCGAGTTAGTAGTAGTGCCTCAGACCTACATTCCATGGACCCCTTAGGCTTCGTAGGCTTCGGAGTGTCATCTGTGGCCTCTTGGAAAGGAAAGGTTCTTTCCATGGTAGACATGCGACGGAGGCTTCTGACGGTCTGAAGGCTGTGAAGTGTCGAAACCTCATGCAGCTAACTCTGCCAATTCTCTAGCTCCTCATCGGAGTCAGAAAAGTATTCACTATCCTGTTCCCAACAGAGCATCCCCTCATCCATAGGGTTAGCCCAATCTTCATCTTGCGCAGTGATCTTATAGATATGATCTAATTCTTCCTTCATATGGATAGGCTCGGTATACCGGGCACCTTCTGCGGGATCCAGGGGTACTATGACACACATGCTTCCACTTTCAAACACCATGCTTCATTTCTTTAGGTTAATAATACCTCCCATGTCTATGGCCCAATCCAACCCAAGGAGTGCAAGGTAGGGGTCTGCATAGTCGACTATCTCAATTACTTCAAAGTCAGCTAGTACTCTTACTCCTGCAATGTCAATCATAACTTTTGGTAACCTTCCCAAGGGAATGATTTTTTGTTGATTTTCCATGCGCAGCTGGATAGTGGACCATTCCAATTTGGGCTTCCCCATTCATTGCCATGTCTACTTAGGTAAAATGTTGGCATCAGATCCAAGATCTAAGATAACCTGATCCATTTCATAGTCTCCGATTTGTGCAGTCAACCGCATTTCCCTCCCTGTGCATTTCTTAGAGCTGTAAAGTCTGTGCACGTCCTTGGTCTCAGGGACCAAGGTGGGCCGAGCTGCGTAGGGATTCATTAAGGCTAGGAGGTTTCTTACTGCCTGCAGATTCCTGAGCAATTTCAGACATGCCTTTAAAAAGGTCTCAATTTCTTCCTCTCTTTGAGACGACGTAGGGGCTGCGGGTAGTGTCTGTTCTTCGTAGGATATTTCTTTGCTTCCCTTTGTATCCAACCCGCTACGTGTTATGACCCTTACACTTGGATTTTCTTCTCGTAGCTCATTTTTAACCCTCTATACGTTCTGCATAGGGGTAGGTTGCTTTTCCTGCATTATGGTTATTAAGATTGGACAGTCTTCTATCTCATGGTCTAGCTGTTTACAGTACTGACACGATGGCCTGGTGGGATTAGGGAATTCTCTGGCAAAGTGGCTTGTTTCCCCACAGTTATAATAGATTAATTGCCCTCGTCCTTGGCCTGCGCTTCCTCCCCGACCTCCTCTGCCTCAGGCCGGTGATCCACCAAAGTGCGCAACCAGTCTTGGCGATGCAGGGTCTGATTGAACCCGATATATGTTCCTGCAATCCATCATTAATTCATATGTTCAAAAATTATCCTCGTCGTGTCCTACAGATCGACAGAATCAGCACCATTGTTGTTTTAGCTCAGGAACATACGCACCCAGCCAGGGCAATGATTCGTATCATGTAGGCCTGCTACCCGACAATCATCACACCATAACGCATATCTGCTTGATCCTGGGTGCAACAAGACAGGTTCCCTAATCACCCCTAGGCATAGCGGGCTAGGTCCTCCAACTTGCATATAATTAGTCAGTAGTGGGCACTGATCCTTCGTGTGACCAAACACTCAGCAATGTATACACCAGAGATCCACGCAGATGTCTTTTCCTCGTTCCTTTCGCAGGTTCTGTATCTCCATGTGCATAGCCCCAAGTTGTTCCTGGATCTATTTTACCCCTACTAAGGTGTCTTCCCAGGGAGCAGCTTCTAATTTCATAGCGGCCTCTACAGCTTTCTCATGTGATTCAAAGGTCTGCTGATTCATGGGGGTGCGTAGGTGAGGTAGCAACATGGCGATGAACCATTTTGTATGTTTTCTATCATCGTACTCGAACCCTCCTTCCCTAATCGCCCTCTTTAACCATTGATCCGCCTCCCATACTAATTCATACGCACCTTTCTTGAAGTCCTTTACATCTGCTACTAACTGGGAATAAGATTTTGGCTTGCGAAATTGTTGCTTCAGAGCATCCTTAATATCATGAATGGAGGTGGTTCCATTCTGGGCAACATATCACATATACCAGTCTAGAGCCCAGTCTTCGAATGCTAAAGACAATTGTGCCCTTTTTATTGTATCACTTTCCACATTCTGCACAGTCCAAAAAGAGTCTACAAAAAACCAAAATCGATCCATGTCCTCGTCTCCTACCCCTTTAAAGGTAGGTAGTTTCAAGTGTGCAGACACATCACTATCCAGGGACGACGTTATAGGCGAATTCTTACCCTTGCGTGCCCTAGGTGGTGATGTAGTCGGCTCCTTCACTGGGCTATAGGCGGTCCTTCCTCCATCAAGTTTGGTTCGATAATACTTACCACTATGCATTGCGCTCCCGTCTGGATCCGAGGTCAATCAGTCGTTATGGCTACACAGAATGATCTTTTCGCATAGAAACTTCTTGATCAGTAATGGTAACGTCCTTAGAAATTTACCTCAGAATCCTTTTAAGAATCGTCGCTTGGCCTCAGAGTATGATATAGATTGATCAATGGAAAAATCTGTCACAAAGCCTCCTAGCACACTATCCACCCAGTGATCCACCGTGCGTGTAATAGTGTTATATGTTCTCTCTAGTTGTTCAAGAAGATCTGAAGTCCACTAAGTGACTCGCTCATCCTTCCAACACTTATGGAATTCTACCAGCCTGGCCAGCCACTCCTGGAGCTCAATTTCAAAGGTTACAAATAATATTTCATAGCTTTCAGTAAGAACATACCTATTTTTCCACCTCTCTGCGGTTAAATTTTCGCTTCGGTTTTCTCTTACTGAAAACTCCTAGATCTGCCTTTCGAACCAGTCCTCGATCTCTTTTCTTTCAGGATTCCAGTATTCTCTTGTCATTACCTGATCCCTTTCTCAGATCTCTTCCAGTCTCGGCAATGAAACCATTTGTTGGCTTGAGGGGTCCTGACCCAGGTTCAATGTGCAAGGTTTGCCAACAAACCCCTATACTACTGGCCCTTTCGGCAGTGACCTGCTTGCGTAGGTCACAGTCTCACCTGAAGTAGTATGGGCCAGTGCTGGAACCAGGTTTCTACACCCTGAAAAAGGAAGGGTAAGGTAGCAGGGTTGCGTTTTGTTCAGATCATCGTGTCTCTGTGCAGGGTTAAATATGTATCCAATTGCATCCACATGCACTATATCTACAATTATATGCTTTTCCTAATATCAACACAACATTACATAACCCGAACATAACAGATCTAGATTTACTTCAATACACAGACCTTCGTAGCATGATATAACCAGATCAGAATAGATCCAATCATTCAATATATATACCTTCGTAGCGTAAAGACAGAAAATGCATATCACAGTAATTTATCAGCAATCCATTCAATATTACTCACAGATTCAGATCTAATAATCTTGCATATTCATTCATTCATCGCCCTTACAATTCCCTTCCCAGCCTGCACACACAGCAGTAGGGTCCGCACACAACTGGACTAGGATCTCCATGCACACAGCCAACAAGTGTCTATTCCCCAAAAACCCAAACAGATCGCTTACCCAACAGATCGCATCAATAGCTCATCAAATCCTATCTCTTACAATCTGAAATGCCTCTCTATTTGTAACAATCTAGCTTTAACATTCCTATGGTCCGCAACCCATGGTTTTCGGACCCCTGGTTTACACTTTAACCCCATTACAATGCTTTCGGGGCTTTGACCCACCCCAAAAACCCTGCGCTATACTAAATATAACAAAAATAACCAAAATGGACCGGTTTCGTAGCTTTTTAGGAGAACCCATTCCAACACTATGGGAAGATTTTTCTTACCCAACTTTGATGGGTCATCTAAATGCACTGGAAAATCATGGATAGAGAAGCTATAAATCTACTTCCAGCTGAACCAAGTATCGGAGATGGAGGACATCAAGATAGCAGTGCTACACCTTGAGGGTGAGGCACATGATTGGTGGTTTCATGGCTTGTCTACATTGGGTCTGTTAGCCACCTATGAAATTTTTGTCAAGAAAACAGGTGGCTAAATTTTTTTATGAGACTTCAAGAGATATATTTCCCAGGAAAATCTCTCATCCTTGAAGCCTTTGTGTGATCAGTGCCTTTAAAAGGATCTTCACTGCTGTTTCCATCCAAAATCCTCACTGTCTGTGAAAAATCATGCTTAAAAGAGCCTTCATCTGCCCTTGTATCTCTACAAAATACCCCATCTTGGCCATTTTTTTTCCTTTTGAAAAATTTCCCCTTTAACCCCAAAAATCCCTCCAAAGTTTCCCAAACCATCAAATTCTTCCTTTTAACCCAAGTGAAATCCTTCCATTTGATTGCAACTCCCTTTTTTCCCTTAACCGAAAGCCTAATTTCAGCCTTAAAAGCTCTTTTTTTGGCTAAAAACCCATATTTTTCCCTGTGCAGGCTAAGCACCTTTCGGCCAGCCCCTAACCACTTCCCCTCCATAAACACGGGCGCTAAAACCAAGCACTAGCCCACAAATCGCTAATCGCATCGGAGAGTCGGGGTGGGACATGCCTAATTTCTTTGTAAAACAAAACTTCCGATGTGATAGTGTATTGGGCCTATCGACGTTCAAATAACTCCCACCGTTGATCTAAATAGATTTGACGGCCTGCGCTCATTCCATCGTGCTCTGATCACACCCCGTTGTAAATCTTCGATGACCTTCTCCACCGTCGATTCACCTTTTAATCCGACGGTCCTCGCTTCCCCACTTCGATCGCCATAGCAAATTTTAAACTGAGCCATCTTCCATCCCTCCCGATTGCAATCCTCCGATGTGATCCTGGCCATTGAATCCACAAGAACCAATGGCCAGGATTTTCCCTCATTCCACCATGTGTTCCCTGATTGGGCTCCTCCGATCTAATCAAAGCCGTCGATCCCCTCCTGAGATCTGACGGTCCTAATTGAATCGCCCTCCACCCATGACCGGGTCCCACCATATCTGCCCATTTCATATGCTTTCCATGCATCTTCTGTGTATTTCATTCAAAGGTCCAAACCTTATATTTCACATTAAATTGTATCATCCCGCCAAACATTAAAATTTTAATGTTTACATTAAAGTTTTTCATTTCACCCGACATTCATCAATTCGATTTTCACTGTTTCACTGCATCTTTCCACCACGTTCCATTACATCCACAGCATTTTCCTCTGCTACACTGCCATCTTCACAGCATTCCACCACATCCATCCTTCCATGCATGGATTTCTTAACATGTTTGTGTGTTTTTGCAGGTTACAGGCGGTGAACTCCGCCATTTCTCATGGTCACTGTTATAGTGGCACAGAGAACAGCGAAGGCTAATTTCGGAGCCTGATATTACAGAGAAGAGCTTGGGAAGGTGTTAGAACGTGATTTTCATTAAAAGATATATTTTAACCCCGTAAAGTCCCCCCAGCACCATTAGAGTTCCAAATTTCACAGAAAGAGATAGTGATGAAGCGGCAAAGAGTATCAGTGGGTAATCAGAAAGTTTAAGGCCTGTAATGAAAGAATTTTAGTTCTGATTCATTTTTTATAGGGAAGTTGTACCGAATTGAAGACCTCATGATCGTCACAGTAGGCCTAAAGAGGCCTATAGCACATAAAACTATATTGACAGTGTTTCACATCGGCAGAAGCTTTCTCCTGAGAAAGGACATAGTACCCATACTGAATTTATTCTACATTGTGTCTATGAGAAGATCTCCCCTGACAGCGGTCCTAATGCTACCAGAACATTTTTTACATAGTACGCCAGGCCTCATAGTCATTTATCTACCTTTTGTTTATTCACCAGAGTACTACAAGTATTGCAGCGAAATCACATCAAGAACATACCTGAAGTAAATTGCAGCCTGTCGAAGACCACTCTTTCATCCAAAGAGTACTGAAGATTAATGCTCAGATATTAAAATAGAATGGGCCTCAACCCTCTTTTACTACTCTATTTTAATGTTACATTTAGTGTTTCATCTACCTTTTCTACCTATGTTTCAGCTATAAAACTCATGAAGAAACTCATTGTAAGGATTGTTGATCGGATATCTGTGAATTGTAAGTTGTTCTCTTGAGATATAGTTCCCTGTGTAAAGTTGTAAGATAGGCTAAAGAAGATGTTTTCATACTGAATATCAAGTTGTTGGAAATGTTGTACATGACTAGTGTTTCTCTTTAATATGACAAGCACATTTATTTGGATCCTGATTTAAAGCAGTGGTGATGTTTTTATATCTCTGTTTTTATTTCCCTTGTGATTCATCATATTTCATTTCTTCTAGTACGCATCAGAAATCTGGCATAGGATTTACCCTCGCATGGTACCCTATGTTTCTACTCTCCCCACCTTCGATGTTTTCTAATGTATATGCTATCTGAGTGTTGATTTAAGTTAATTTAACCAGTGTAGTGGCTGTAATTTACTGCTAGCTAATGTAGGGATTAATGAATCAGTCTTCAGATGTTCTTGTTGGGTTTTAATTGAAATAATTGGGATACTGGGAGTTTATAATTACTAATTCTACCTCACTAGGGTCCTTTTCGATTAGTTGAATCCTTCAAAGTTCCCTTAAGTTGGATGCCGAAGCATTGAGAGTTCAAAGTCTCTCTCTGATCTCAGGCCTTCACCTTTGTGTTTAAATCTTTAGTGTTCCCATTGTCTGAAGATTTTACCTTTTAGGTTCTGGATCACAGGTGTCTAATGGCATGTCCTGTCCCTGGATCTGATTCCTGAGTGGTCACCTTGGAGGTTTCCTTGCCTTTCACCTTATTTCTTTCCACTTTATGCCACACTATCATCTTTAAGATCCAATTCTTTAGATGACTAGCCGAACTGAGAGCCTGCATATTAAATAGCAAGTAAACCCTTTCCTCACTCCATTTCCTAATGGTCTTGAGTGTTCCCTGAAAAAATTCCTCCTTTGTCTAGAACCTTCTTTATTCAGTCTTGTCTCACAGTGAACCCTTCCTTCCTGTTTCCCAACAACCAAACAAACAATTAAACAAACAAACCCATGCCTATAACTAGCTTAAAACCTAAAAACATAGCCTCAAATACATATACCTTTTCCTATCATATAGAGATCCCTCTCTAGACCCAGGAGGGCTAGATCCTAAGGTCTAAAAGTGGTTCTGATGTTGTCTCATCTTTTGGTATTGCCAAACTTGCCAAAACATGGGAACCCCAACATAATGGCGACTCCGCTGGGGACTTTGAGCAAGATACACCTTTAAATGCTTCTAATAACTCAAAGAAGACCATAGTAGCCTTATTTTGGTGGTTAATCACTACGGTGGACATAATACCCCTTGAAACATTCTTAACCTTCCACCTGGTGACTCCATAGCTCCTTGATGATCAAAGACTCCACTGGTGATCAGTAGCCCTGCTGATTATCTTGGTTTTCATAGGACTCCACTGGGAGACCAGCCACCATAGAAACATCAACCATATTAGAAAGTAACAAGTAGGACTAAGCTGCTTGGTTTGAAAGAAACATTTTGGCATCAAATACCATTCACACAAGGGCTTATCCTAACCCACACCCACCTAAAATAGTTGACAACCCTGAGAGCATTCTCAGGAAATATCCTACACCTAGAAAGCTAGCTATTTCCAAACACATCCCAAGAACTAATTCTATACCAGAAGACTTTACAGCTCTATCAGACCCTCTGTTTTACTTAGACTTACCCAGTATTTTACCTAGATCTAGGTCATTCAGTGTTTTAGACTAGTCAGAATTTGAGTTCACCGTTTCACCATCTCACAGTGGCCGACACAGTAGGGATAGACAGACCCCTCCATCTACTCCCCCGAATATTCATTTCATTCATAACTTCGGGTTTTGTCACCCTAAATCCACTCATCAAACCTCTTTTTGACCTAGTATCCCTGTCATCTACATACCTGCTGCACAAGAAAATCCTTTACCTCACCAAAACATCATCATGGCAGCTTGGTATGCACCTCTAGTGTTACCTCAGCCTTTAGTACTTCTACCCAATGATTATCAATCAAAGATCCCACATTTCACTGCAAAAGAGTCTACCACAACTCAGCACCATGTAGATAGGATGGAAGATTCCTTTGACTATATGGAGATAGATGATGAGACAGTCAAAATGAGAATCTTTGCCCAAATTGTAGGAGGCGATGTGAAGAAATGGTTTAAAGGCCTACCTCCTAATATTATCCAAGACCTTCCCACTCTATATCAAACCTTCATAAACAAATGGGAAGTTAAGGCCAACCCTCTCCAAATCTTAGCGGAATATAAAAACCTTAAAAGGAATGTAGGAGAGAGTGTCCATGACTATTCTACAAGGTTCAATAGTGTTTACAGTGCTCTTCCTCCACATATGAAACCTCCCCAAGGTATGGCTTTAGTGAAATACCCTGAAGGCTTCGATGCTAACATGGCCTACCAGCTTAGGGAGAGAGATTACAACACATTGGAAGATATGCAAAAAGGGGCAGTGAGTGTAGAGGCTAACTTGATTGAGAAGAAAGCCAAAATGAGGGCTGGGAAAAGGGTAACATATAGGGATGACGTTGTAGCTTCCACATCTGATCCCAAGTATGACCATTTAGCCAAAAACATGGAAAAGCTACAATAAATGATCGAAAAAATGGTTGTCTCAGTCAATAATTAGAACAGAAAACAAAATCATAACCATAACCAAAACTTTATGAGAAACAATGCCATTCCCAATAGACAAAGAGAATCAGATCAACAAGTCATACCCCCGTTTTAGGAGAATTTTCTTGATGAAGATGAGGGAATCATAGAAGGGTCTGAGGGAACCATAATAAATATGTTTGAAATAGAAAACTCAATCCACAACTGTTCCACAAAATAATATCATCCCTCACTCTCATATTGGGATGAGGAAAGATTAGAATCTGAGGATTACAGGCTCAGGTTTGAGAATTCTATCATGTAGGTCAGAGAACAGTATGAAATTAGAAGCAAAAAGAACTCAGACAACTCCAAACCAAAAGCTTCTGAGATTACTATTAAGAAAAGGCCCGAGAAAACTTCTAAAGTAATTACTAAAAGTAGAAAATCAGCATCTGAGAGTTCTGGGAAGAACAAAGAAAAGGAAAACCAAAATACCGAAAAACAGAGTCAACCAACTAACAGCACTAGCACTGCAGTTAGTGCTCTTGGTAAAACAGTTCCTAACATTGTACATAGTGATAATATGCACACTGATTCAGCCACTAAGATAGTGCCTAACAAAATAGAGTTGAGTATCATGAAGAGTCAATCCACCTTCAATTTGGAGAGTGAGATTTCAAAAATTAAAATCTCTATTCCACTCTCTGAGCTGGCCACCCAGGATGTATATAAAGGCCAAATTTTGAAAGAATTGAATCTAGGTGAAAAAAATGATACTGTCAATCTGAGTGATGATCAACCAGCCCTTCTGTTTGGTCCAAAGATAGAAGGGAAGTTTCAGGAAGGGGTAGTACCTCCTTTTTATATCAGTCTCAATATCCATGACAAGATCCTTCACAACACGATGCATGACTCTGGGGCATCACACAACCTGATGCCTAAGGTAGTTATGGAGAGGTTAGGCCTAGAGATAACCCATCCCTATAAAGATTTATATTCATTAGACTCTAGCAGAATAAAATTTCTTGGCCTGATCAAAGATTTGTGTGTGAGCTTGACCTAGATTCCAACAAAATGTATGGTCATGGATGTCGTAGTGGCAAATGTGCCACCCAAGTATGGCATGCTATTATCAAGTTCATGGGAAGCCAAGCTGCAAGGTACAATGTAGATGGATGGGGCATATGCCACAATCCCTGTCTTTAGCCAACTTAGGAGACTGTATAGAGAGGCACAAATGAAATTCCTGGTCAGCAGCCCTGAAAGGCCTGAGAATTCTCCTCTGTACTCTGTACACATAGATCTGGACTCCTTTATCCTTTACAATGATGAATCCATAGAAGATCCAGAACTAGAAAATATAGATACGAACAATGAGACAACGCCCATAGGTTTTAACATAATGGCCACTCTGGACTTGGAAGAAAATGAAGAAGAATCCTCGGGACAGTGCACTGAAACTCAAACTCAGAGTGAACAAGAAACAGAATGTAAAAAGCAGGCTAGTCATCTCTCAGAATCCCATACGCATCATGAAAAACAAAACCCTCCACGCCACGGTGCAGACCCCACAATACGACAGACTAGTGAAACCCACATTGGGGAGGAAAACCATGACAAACCCGGAAACGAACCCTTATGGGAAATGAATTTCGATGGGTCTTGCACTACGAAAACTGCAGGAGCGAGGGTGTGGTTGCATAACATAGAGAGAGATTATGCAAAGAGTCACACCTTTAGTCTGAACTTTAAATGTACAAACAATATCACAGAGTATGAGGCTCTCATCCTAGGCTTGAATCTGTTGAAAAAACTAGGAGCCCGTAGGATAGTTGTGCATGGAGACTCTGAGCTAATCATCAAACAAGTGAATGGTGAATACACAGCAAAACACCCTAGGTTGAGAGTGTATAGGAATGATGCCATGGATTTATTGAAAACCTTTGTGGAATATGAACAGGTGTTTGTTCCTAGGAGTCAGAACATAATTGCAAACAGATTATCCTGCATAGCTAGTTCATATCATCAGCCTCCCAGTGACAAACAGATCATCATTCAGAAAAATTACATACCTACAGTACCAGACAACGAAAAATATTGGCAGGTCTTTGAGGGTGATAAGCAGATTGAGGATTTCCTGATAGGTAGGAACGAGTTTGAAATCTCTGATTCAGATTTTAAATCCAAGGATAGCTGCCTGAGTGAGGAACCTCTCGACGAAGAAAAATCACCACGTAGTGTAGAAGTTAACACTTTGGCTGAATAGATTGGAAATACAATAGAATAATATAAGAATGCGGATAAAGAGGAAGTATAGGTGCTACAAGAAAAGGATAAAAACATACCCCGAGGTCTAGCACCTTTAGAAGATATTTTCGATTTCGATGATGTAGCAAAAAAAACCACCATAGAGCACTCAGACTCTGACGTTGAGGAATGAAATATAGGCACTGAAGATAAGACTAAGATGATAAAATTGGCTAAGTCCTTGCCCGCAGACATGAAAAAGAAATACATTGACTTATTTAAAAAATTCATCGATGTTTTTTCCCAGAGCTACGAGGACTTAAAGGCCTACGCCACCAACATTATACATCACAAAATACCTTTGAAAGAGAACCAGAAACGCTTCATATAGAAGCTTTGCAAAATCAACCCAAAACAATTGCCTGTAATAGAAAAGGAAATAAAAAGGATGTACGAGGCAGGAATAATAGTTCCTGTGAGGTTCTCTAATTGGGTTTCGAACCTAGTAGCTGTGAGAAAGAAGACAGGTGATATCAGATTGTGCATTGATTTCAGGAACCTTAACAGAGCCTCACTTAAAGATAATTACCCTCTACCAAACATGGAACACATTATTCAAAGGGTAGTAGGCTCAAAGAGGATCTCCCTATTAGATGGTTTTTCGGGTTACAACCAAGTTTTAGTACTCCCAGAAGACCAACTCAGGACCACTTTCACCACTCCATGGGGCACCTTTATGTACGTAAAAATGCCTTTCAGACTGATGATCATTGGTGCAACCTTCCAACGAGTGATGGACATAGCATTTTCGGACGAAATAGGGCACTTCATTTTCATCTATCTGGATGACATAACAGTCTACTCCAAGACTGATGAGTAACACCTAAGACATCTGAGAAGAGTTTTTGAAAAATGTAGGAGGTTTGGTCTGTCATTAAATCCCAAAAATACGGTATTCGGGCTGCAAGAGGGTAAGCTTCTCGGCCATATTATATCATATAAAGGAATTAATATCGACCCACAGAGAGTTGATGGAATATTACAGATCACACACCTGAGAAACATTAAAGAGTTACAGTCCTTTATTGGGAAAATTAACTTCCTAAGGAGGTTTATTCCCAACTTAGCTGAACACCTTAGGAATATGACTAACATGCTGAAGAAAGGTGTATAAGTGGACTGTAGAGGCTAAAAAAATCTTTTGAATCAGTTAAACTTGCACTCACCTAGGCTCTTGTCCTAATCAGCCCAGATTTCTCTAAATATTTCTTGATATTTTCATTTTCCTCCGAACATACAGTGGTTGCAGTTCTACTGCAGAAAAATCCAGAGGGAATGGAACAGCCTATTGCTTTCTTCAGCAAGGCTCTGAGGGATGCACCCTTAAAATATAACATAATAGAAAAACAGGCCTATGCCCTGGTAAATGCCTTGAAGGACTTTAGGGTGTATATAATGCATTCTCACACCATAGCCTATGTTCCTAACATAGTGGTTAAAGACATCTTGTCCCAAGATCTGGACGGAAAGAGGGGAAAATGGATCGTTGTTATTTTAGATTATGACCTGGAAATAAAACCCATGAAACTTATCAAAGTTCAGGGCTTAGCTCAACTAATAGCTGAATCAAATTTACAAGCCCTTGACATTAACATGGTAGATGCCTTGGATGGATAGGAAGGATTGCCTGATCCAACTATTGAGGAAAATTTTCAAAACTCTCCATGGTATTCTGATATCTTGTATGTGCTTACAAACCTCAATTCCCCTCCTAACCTATCAAAGACTAAGGCTAGATTCCTGAAACTAAAGGCCAGAAGCTATTGCATATTGAATGAATTTTTATACTGGAAAAATGCAAATTGTCTATTGCTTAAATGTTTGCCTGAAACTGAAGCCGAGATAATTAAATAGGAGTTCCATGCAGGAGAATGTGGAGGTCACTTGAGCTAGAAAGCCACCGCTAACAAAATACTCAGAGCTAGATATTATTGGCCTACACTTTTCAATGACATACACAAAATGATAATTGCCTGTCATAAATGCCAACTTTTTGAAGGCAAGAGAAAACTCCTCCCTTTGCCCTTACAACCCATTACTGTTGAGGGTCCATTTTTGCAATGGGGCCTAGATTTCATAAGGGAAATACACCCTGCTTCTTCTGCACAACACAAGTGGATCCTTACAGCCAAAGACTATTTCACAAAGTGGATTGAGGCCATACCTTCTAACAATGCCACATATTCTATCATCATTAAGTTCCTAGAAGACCACATCCTCTCTAGGTTTGGCTACCCAAGGAAAATAATCACTGATAACACTTCTGCTTTTGGATCCAAGAAAATGATTTATTTTTGCCACAGGTATCAAATAGCACTCGGTCATTCAACTGCTTATTACCCACTAGGTAACGGGTTAGCTGAATCATCAAACAAAAGCTTGGTGACCATTATCAAAAAGTTGCTGGAGGAGAACAAAAAGTCATGGCATAACAAGTTAGTGCATGCTTTGTGGGCTGACAGGCTTATAAAAAATAAATCCATTGGCATGTCACCCTATCAGCTTGTGTATGGGACAGAGTCGGTATTTACAACCAGCCTTGGGATACTAGTGACTAAACTATTCCAAGAGATCCAAACATAAGAGGACAGTATGGTGAGGAGGATAAACCAAACAATTCATCTCCAACAAATAAGAGAAGAGGTCTATAACAGAGCTCTGAAAGTCCAAGAAAATATTAAGAAGTTATTTGACAAGAGAACCAAGGCCTCGGACTTCAAAACTGGAGACAAAGTTCTAAAGTTGGACTCCAGGAGAGAGGACAAAGGAAAACATGGCATATTCGACAGTTTGTGGCAGGGTCCTTACATCATACAGCCCACTATGGGTCCAAATGCCTTTTTTCTGCAAAATCTAGATGGTACAGAGCTGTTTGGGGGTCCTGTCAATGGTAGGATGCTCAAACATTACTTCTACTGATTTCCAAGTTCACATTTTTCATTTCCATTGTAGATACCATTGCAGTCTTTAATTTTCGGGAAAAGAGGAAAATGTTCCAAAAAAAAAAATAGAGAAAGAAAAAGGTTCAGACATGCCCAAAACATGAACCTCTGAAGCTCCAAGAAGGATGGCTCAAACATGACCAAAACCTGAGCCAAAATAAGTACAGCAAGCTGGTCCTAATCTGCTCAAAACCTGGATTAGCAAAGCAGAAAGAAGAATCAGCTCTAGCAAGCCCAAAACCAGAGCTGAAATAAAGAAGAGAATAGTGACTCTAACAAGCTCAAAACTTGAGTCACGAGGAAAGGAAGGATGCTCCAAGATTTCAAGATTTCAAGCCTTTGGAATGTTGTTTCTAATTTTCTGCAATTTTAATCCATGTGCAATTGTCTTTAGACCTTGGATCCACAGCCAACTAGACTGTCTAATCCTAGTTGGGTTGTTTTTAACTTTTTGTTGTAGAATGTAGATAAGAAATATGCTAGATAGTTTAATCCTAGAAGATATTAGATTAGGTAGAGAAACATATGAGGCCAACATATTAATCTGGTCTCATGGATTAATAAGGGTAGAATCAAAAAAGTTTGTTTTTCTGCTTTCCAATGAAAAATGATGAAGAAGGTCTGCAAATTCAAATGCACCTTGAAGAAAAAATGTTAGGATTGTAGTTTGGGTAGGTAGATTGTTTGGGGAAATTTTCTGCTGATTAACTCCATCATGTTTGTATGGTTGAACCAAAGAAGAAAGATGGTTTAAGGATCAGGCATCTAGTCTACTCCAAATATCTATTCTTTGAATTCTTGACTCCTTCAAGAAGAAGCCATCCCCACATGGAGCCACTGTTAGCCACCTATGAAATTTTTGTCAAGCAAACAGGTGGCTAAATTGTTTTATGAGACTTCAGGAGATATATTTCCTAGGAAAATATCTCATCCTTGAAGCCTATGAGTGATCATTGCCTTTAAAAGGATCTTCACTGTTGTTTCCATCCAAAAGCCTCACTGTTTGTGAAAAATAATGCTTAAAAGAGCCTTCATCTGCCCTTGTATCTCTACAAAATACCCCATCTTGGCCTTTTTTTTTCCTTTTGTAAAATTTCCCCTTTAACCCCAAAAATCCCTCCAAATTTTCCCAAACCATCAAATTCTTCCTTTTAACCCAAGTGAAATCCTTCCATTTGATTGCAACTCCCTTTCTTCCCTTAACTAAAAGCCTAATTTCAGCCTTAAAAGCTCTGTTTTTGGCTAAAAACCCATATTTTTCCCTGTGCAGGCTAAGCACCTTCCGCCCAGCCCCTAACTACTTCCCCTCCAGAAGCACAGGCGCTAAAACCAAGCACTAGCCTACAAAGTGCTAATCGCATCGGAGAGTCGGGGCGGGACATGCCTATTTTCTTTGTAAAACAAAACTTCCGATGCGATAGTGTATTGGGCCTGTCGGCGTTGAAATAACTCCCGTCGTCGATCTGAATATATCTGATGGCCTGTGCTCATTCCATCGCGCCCCGATCACACCCCATTTTAAACCTCCAATGACCTTCTCCACCGTCGATTCACCTTTTAATCTGACGGTCCTTGCTTCCCCGCTCCAATCGCAATCGCAAAGTTTAAACTGAGCCATCCTCCATCCCTCCTTATTGCGATCGTCCGATGTGATCCTGGCCGCTGAATCCACAAGAACCAATGGCCAGGATTCGCCCTCATTCCACCATGTGTTCCCTGATTGGGCGCCTCCGATCCAATCATATTCTTCGATCCCCTTCTGAGATCAGATGGTCCTGATTGAATCGCCCTCCACCCATGACCGGGTCCCACCATATCTGCCCATTTCATATGCTTTCCATGAATCTTCTGTTTATTTCGTTCAAAGGTCCAAACCTTATATTTCACATTAAATTGTATCATCCCGCCAAACATTAAAATTTTAATGTTTACATTAAATTTTTTCATTTCGCTCGACTTTCATCATTTCGATTTTCACTGTTTCACTGCATCTTTCCACCGCGTTCCATTACATCCACAGCATTCGCCTCTGCTACGCTGCCATATTCACATAATTCCACCACATCCATCCTTCTATGCATGGATTTCTTAACATGTTTGTGTGTTTTTGCAGGTTACAGGTGGTGAACTCCGCCATTGCTCACAGTCACTGTTATAGTGGCACAGAGCGCAGAGAAGGCTAATTTCGGAGCCTGATATTACAGATAAGAGCCTGGGAAGGTGTTAGAACGTGATTTTCATTCAAATATAGATTTTAACCCTATAAAGTCCCCCCCAACACCATTAGAGTTCCAAATTTCACAGAAAGAGATAGTGATGAAGCGGAAAAGAGTATCAGTGGGTAATCAGAGAGTTTAAGGCTCGTAATGAAAGAATTTTAGCTCTGATTCATTGTTTAAAGGGCAGTTGTACCAAATTGAAGACCTCATGATCGTCACAATAGGCCTATAGCACATAAAACAATATTGACAATGTTTCACATCAGCAGAAGCTTTCTCCTGAGAAAGGACATAGTACCCATACTGTCTTTATTCTACATTGTGTCTCTGAGAAGATCTCCCCTGATAGCAGTCCTAATGCTACCAGAACATTTGTTACATAGTACGGCAGGCCTCATACTCATTTATCTGCCTTTTGTTTATTCACCAGAGTACTACATGTACTGCAGCGAAATCACATCAAGAACATACCTGAAGTAAATTGCAGCCTGTCGAAGACCACTCTTTCATCCAAAGAGTACTGAAGATTAATGCTCAGATATTAAAATAGAATGGGCCTCGACCCTCTTTTACTACTCTGTTTTAATGTTACATTTAGTGTTTCATATACCTCTTCTACCTTTGTTTTAGCTATAAAACTCATGAAGAAACTCATTGTGAGGGTTGTTGATCGGATATATGTGAATTGTAAGTTGTTCCCTTGAGATATAGTTCCCTGTGTAAAGTTGTAAGATAGGCTGAAGAAGATGTTTTCAGACTGAATATCAAGTTGTTGGCAATGTTGTACATGACTAGTGTTGCTCTTTAATATGACAAGCACATTTCTTTGGATCTTGATTTAAAGCATCGGTGATGTTTTTCTATCTCTATTTTTATTTCCCTTGTGATTCATCATATTTTGTTTCTTATGGTACGCATCATAAATCTGGCATGGGATTTACCCTCGCATGGTACCCTATGTTTTTTCTCTCCCTACCTTCGATGTTTTCTGCTGTATGTGCTATCTGAGTGCTGATTTAAGTTAATTTAACCAGTGCAATGGCTGTAATTTACTACTAGCTGATGTAGGGATTAATGAATCAGTCTTCAAATGTTCTTGTTGGGTTTTAATTGAAATAATTGGGATAGTGGGAGTTTAGAATTACTAATTCTACCTCACTAGGGTCCTTTTCGATTAGTTGAATCCTTCCAAGTTCCCTTAAGCTGGATGTCGAAGCATTGAGAGTTCAAAGTCTCTCTCTGATCTCAGGCCTTCACCTTTGTGTTTAAATCTTTAGTGTTCCCGTTGTCTGAAGAGTTTACCTTTTAGGTTCTGGATCACAGGTGTCTAATGGCACGTCCTGTCCCTGGATCTGATTCTTGAGCGGTCACCTTGGAGGTTTCCTTGAATTTCACCTTCTTTCTTATGCCACACTATCATCTTTAAGATCCAATGCTTTAGATGACTAGCCCAACTGAGAGCCTACATATTGAATATCAAGTAAACCATTTCCTGACTCCATTGCCCAATGGTCTTGAGTGTTCCCTGAAAACATTCCTCCTTTGTCTAGAACCTTCTTTATTCAATCTTGTCTCACAGTGAACCCTTCCTTCCTATTTCCCAACAAGCAAACAAACAATTAAACAAAAAAACCCGTGCCTATAACTAGACTAAGCCTAAAAATAGAGCCTCAAAGACATATACCTTTGCATATCATAGAGAGATCCCTCTCTGGACCCAGGAGGGCTAGATCCTGAGGTCCGAAAGTGGTTCTGATCTTGTCTCATATTTTGGTATTTCAAAACTTGCCAAAACATGGGAACCCCAACAGGGTCATGCCAATGTGACTGCATATTCAGAGTTCACAAGGAGGTTGGTGGAGAGGTTTGATCGAAGAGACCCGGAGGCACCTTTCATGGGGCTAGCAAAGCTCAAACAATAAGGTAATCTGGAAACTTACATTTCTGAATTTCTAAAACTTTCTATTATGGTTCTTGATTTATCTGCAACAAGGAGGGTCTATATGTTTATTGATGGGTTAGCAGAACCTCTTCATGGGTTGGTTAAATCTACCAAGCCCACTACCCTTCAAGATTCCCTTGAAATGGCTAGAGATCTACAAGATGCCTTTCCAAAAGTAGAGGAAACATTTCAACAAAAGCCCACTTTTCCATCAAAGGGAAAAGATGAGAAGGATGATTTTTCAAAAGAGAGCCAAAGCAAAGTTCCTCTTAGTGACGATGTCCAAAGAGACTTGAGGAGAAGGAAGCTCTGATTTACATGCCAAGAATCATGGGCACCTGGACATAGATGTGCAGCGGGAAAGGCACACTATATCGAGGTCTTCTCAGATGATGAGGAGGAAGAAAAAGGAGAAGCAGAAGGAGGTCACATCGCCAGAAAATCGGGAGATGATCCACCACCACCAGGAGGTGATAATGGAGCAATTTCTCCGATTGGAGGGACTCTTGCATCATTGAGAGTGGTACCCAAATATCATAAAAATTCCACACAGAAAACATAGTTGGATTTGCACAGTGGAAGCAAGGACATGGTAGTCCCATCTATTATGCACATGACTTTGGCCCATGAGACATTACTATTTTTTGGCAAACCACGTGGGAGGCCACCTGATCAGGAGTTGGTGAGAAATGTCTCACAACATGTTGCACCACTCATAGATCCAAGAGGAGTGGAAACATTCGGAGGTCATGGTACAACGCAGAGAGTCTTGGGTGAAATAAAGGAGGAGGGAGACATTCTCCCACTTGTTAGAGTCGGTCTTTACATCCCTCCGTCAGAGATCATTTCTCTTATTGCATTTCATTTTTTTAGGTGTCTCATTCTACTCATTCATTTGCATTCCGTTAGGGGCATGCCATTTTCTGAAAGAAGGGCTTTGTTTTCTCGTTTCCCTCATGTTTATACCTGTTGGGTAGGTCGAAATTTATCAGAGTTCATCAAAGTTGATTTCATGTCATTTACAGTCATAGATGGTGTTTTGGTCAAAAAAGAGTCTATCAGTTTCTAGGTCTAGGGTTTGGTCTTCAGAAATGTTAAATAATGCCCACAGGCCATGAGGATGTCTTCAATAAGTTTTCATTTCAAGATTTTCATCATCAATAATGCTCGAGGATGTTTCTTCTTCAAAACTCTGTTTTGAAGAAGAAATTGTCAAATTTATTGTTTGTAATAAATATGTATTTTAAAGTTTTCCGCCATGAAGTAATTCAAATGCAGACTCTGTTCATCCTTTGTCGAAGTCCAACACCACCATCCCTGCAAAAATCAACCAAGAAAACATCATTTCAAGCCAAAAAAATCAAAAGGAAATTTGAAAAAACAAAGTTGTATTAAAATGTGAAAAAGTGCCGATGCCAAAAATTACAAAATGGGTTTGTGAGAAACAAAAATTGAATCCACCACTATAAGATATTTTCATTTGATTTAAAACATTTATTTGCATCCAAAGATCGATTGAAAGCTGACTCAAAATGGAGAGAGGGCGATCTTGTGAATTTTGGAAAACCAAGGCTGTGTTCAAGGCTACGCGGCGCATTGGGTAAGCGCACGACACACTGGGGATGCACGACGCATTGGGCGTTTTCATACAATGTATTTCTATTCTAGCATGGTGCATCCATAGGACGCGGCGCACTGGGCTTGTGCGCGGCGCACAGAGCCTCCAAGGCAAAAAATTTCATTTCCACTCCATAAAAAGTCAATTCGACTCAGCACATTTTTCTCCAAGTAAGTTCGACCATGCTTGCCCAGTGATTTTAGTTATGTGTGGTATGGTTTAAAGGTGAAGACATTAGATTTTGGTTGGTGAAAGACCAAACCCTATATCCATATTAAAATCTGCTCCCTAGGGTTTGAAAAGAAGTGTTGTAATTTGACTATTGGTGTTAAACGCTCCCACCCCATTTTCATTTGTGTTCCCATCATTATTATCATGCTGTTATCATGTTGTTATCATAATCCCCTCTCCTATTCCTACTGTCCCATATCCCTTATACCCTTTGTTCCTATGTTTTCATCCTCAAACCCATTCATTTTCTATCACTTCCCTTCCTTCATATCATTGATAAGTTCCTAATTCCCAAAACATTCAAGGACTGATTTAACATCCTTGACTTCACCTAGCTTGAGTATATCTTTTGATTTCACTCCTATCCCTAAAAACTACATTTCCCATCACTATCTCCCACTCCCATATCACTTATAAAATCTCCCAATCCCGAATTCCCTCAAAGCTGTCAAGTGACTATCCTTTCATTCCAATTTCACTTGACAGTCCATTATCCCACTGTATATTTTTTCACAGCCTCTTATTTCATATGTGGCACACTTGGTATTGAAAGACAAACTCTTGTTTTCACCACACATATATCAGCATATACTTTTCAAACACCTTGTTTTCAGCACCATGTCAGAGACAAATTCATCATATGAGAAAGAATATGAGCAGGACATTGATTCAACCGCAGAGCTAAATGTACCGAGGAGGTCTCATAAAAGTGGTAGACACGTCAGAGAGGAGCCCACTTCTTTGGCTCAATTGCAGGCCTGCCCGCTTGCAATGACATGCTTTCAGCAACAGTCATGTTTTCAGTATTGTGGGATGATATCTCAGATTCAGCACCATCCGGAGTTGGTTCGCTTATTTGTCCTACATTTGCGTGATGGTCATGTAAACCTTGCTGGAGTGAACTTCACCTTGACACCAGAGACCATTTCCGAGGCAACCAGGATACCAAACATAGGTGAGGAGTGGAATAAGAGACAGCAGCTGGATAGAGCATATTATGAACCTTACATTAGGCCTGGATATTTGAGGCAGCTCAGCAGGGTATTCCCGTTCCGGTTTCTGAAGGATTCCTATGCGCCATTAATGAAACTCATCATTAGATACTTCAGCTGTGAGAGTAGATTCTCACGCCTTTATGCATACCATATCAGACTTTTGATGCATTTCACAAGAGTGAGACTGATGAATATTCCATACTTCATGTGCTGAAACATAGAGCAGATGACTACCCTTGTGCAGAAGAAGACTCCAGAGCAGCAACATAACATCATTTATCATTATGCACTCATTGGGCCATTGTAGTACACGTCTTGAGCCAGGTATTCACATGGGATGAAACTGAGCCTGCACTCAGGTGGCCCCCAGCCTCCTGTGATTATTCATGATGAGGAGAGCCACATCGCTGAGGTTCCTGAGACAGAGCCTATCAGTGCCCCAATGTGTGTTACCTATCAGAGAGGCCACAGAGCCTTATTTGTAGCAGCACAATGAGTACTATCTCCACCCAGGGTGGAAGGGGTCTCGTTACTCTCATCATCAAATAGCTGAAACATCTCCACTTGGCTGGAAGGGGTTCCTCCTTCACATCGCACAAATGCAATGACCGAGGCAAGAGGCCCATACCATGAGGTCTTCAGAGTCTAAGACATTGATTTATACTCATCGATGCCGATTCAAGCTCTCCGGCCAAAGTCAAAGAAATCATCCGTGGAGGTGTCAGACCAGATGACCTGACTCAGAAATTTTAGAGCTCACAAATCACTGGAGTTAAGCTTGACTAAAACAACTGGAGGATCATCACACACCCATGGAGCTGCAGAGAATCCGCAAAGACCGGGAATTAGCCCGGAAGAGACCAGGTGACATGACACCATTTGAGCGAGAGACTTGCCTTACGAGAGTCAAGATTCATCTGGAGAAGCTATTGGCGAAGGCCAATAGGGACAAAGACATGCTCAGACACATTAAGAATCACTATTGGGCCCGCACACACGTTTGCAGAGCTAGGATGAAGATCCTGAAGGCGAGGTTGAAGACAGCACTGAAACGTTGGAAAAGGCTGGATCCACTCCAAATCTTGGCCGAAGCTTTCTTGGCTGAGCATGAGACATGATGGGAGACCTTCACTCAAAATTTCAGCAAATTTGGAGTAAATTTTGTCATTTTTTAAAATTTTGGTTGCAAAACAGGTTTTTCTGCCCGACGCGTCGCACCACCTGACACGCGCTTATGATTGGGACATCTTCTGGAGGAAAACTTAATATTTTTGGGTTTTTTATGATAAATTATGCATGTTCAGAAATGGTTGAGAGATTTCATCAAGTTCTGGATGGTCTTAAGGGTCAAAAAAACTCCAAAAATGGCCTTTCTGCCACTTTTTGCACTAGCAGGAAACAGTCTTGGGAGATTGCAGTTTTGGAGGGGCAAATGACATCCAAATCCAAAAATTCAACTTGGGTTGGATAGTAGACAGACAGGGATTTCCAACGAGATATCATGAGCTCAATTTGGACTTCAGGAAGTGCCTAAAAATCAGCTCCAAAGTGGTGCGACGCATAGAGAAATTGGGCGCGGCGCATAGAGAAATTTGGCCCCATTTTCACTCTTCAGCTCAGAAATTCACCCAGTTTTGACTAGTTTTACTTTTTTATGTAACTCTTGATCTATATTGATGTAATTTTGTGGCTATGATGTAAATTTGGCTCATATTTACTTTTTCTAGAGGATTCATTCACTAAAAAGAGAAAATTAAGTGAATGGATCAGTTCCCTAGCATAGAGAGGCAAGTTGTTTGGCTGCCTAGTTTTCAGTTCCATGTTTAGAATTGGTTGAAACAGCTCCTAGAAGGATGAGCTCGACTGCTAGAGGCATGGGAAAGGGTTAGGATGGTCTATATATTGTATTTTCTAAGTCATTTTCAGGGTTGGACTTTTGGGAATAGTTTGGCACCTCATTGTATATTCATTTCAGATTTTTGGCAAAGGAAAGACCAGAGTTTTGCAACACTTGTTGGGATCCTTGTGGCTCTGAGTTTTGATTATGTTTTCTCCATGTATCTGTAAGTTTCATTAATGTTATATGTATGCCATTTCCCTTCTCTTTGCTTCTAAATTAAACAAATTAGTAACTAAGGTAGAATTCATTAGTTTGCTGGTGCTCTGCCTTAAACTTTTGTTTAGTTTTATATGTTTTCCTCTGTTTGAAGAGGATCCTTGCACCTTCTTGCCCTCTTCAGCTCCTTAGTATTATTTTCTATCCATTCATTGAATCTAAGACATCAAGATCATTTCCTTCCCTGCCCCAGCTTGAACTCTGTAAGAATTTGGCCTCATCCCCAAGCCCAAAAAACAAAAAACCCTAAAAATCATTCCAACTCCTTGATTAATATACCTAGCCTAAAATTAGCACTCATTTCAGTCATATCAAGCCCTATTGATACATTTTTACTGAGATTGACCTAGAGAGAGCCCTCTCCTGTTCTGGTAGGGCTAGCTACCAGACTGAGCGTGGTTTGGTGTTACCCTGAATCCCGCCTTCTTTCAGCATGAGGTGGATTTAGTCGATAACACCACTATCATCATTACCCACTCTCACACCACATATTGCGCTAAGATAGGATGCTATGGCGTTGGAGTATGGCACCATCATGGTGCACAAAGACTATTCCTTGACTTTGGAGGCTCAGAATATTTTCTCACTTGGGGAGAGGTCTTCCACATATGATAGAGGATGGTGGCCATTCATGCATGCTTTTTCCAAACTCAGGAAGTTTTGGATAGGTGATAGCTTCGCATGGAAGACTAACCTCCAAAAGCTTCAACCTTTACTTGAGCATGAGCAGCTACAAGAGGAACAACAAAGAGGGGATAGCAGCATTATGATATGTGACTTTGGTATGGGAGATGTCAAAAAAGGGGGAAACCACATGACAGATGCTTTACATGATAGTTCATCAGCGTTGTCACTTTGGAGGATAGATCCATATTGGAAATCCCAACTATTGGTGGATTATTCAAAGGATATTTTTACTTGCATGATACTTTATGACCAACTATTAGAGGAAGGGGATTCAATCAAAGATGAGGTAATCTACTATCATTGTAGAATCTTCTTATCTAGAGCTTACAAGCTCAAGGAGAAGTTACTACATGCAGCACATGAATATTTTCTCTTCATCCATACTTATCCCATGAGAGCATAAAACAATATCATGGATGGATATACTTGGGAAGGCTTTGAAGAGAAGATATATCAACATTTGAGGAGTTGCATGGACCATGGGGAGATGGAGGAGATACATAACTATTTGAAGGAGTTATTACAACCACCTCTTTCCTCTTTGGGAATGAGAGGGGATTTATCTATGAGCCATTCCATTTGTATGAGTAGGGTCTATGGTAAGGATCATGTTTATATGCATAATGATTTACTTAATAAATATTTTCATTCCTTTACCATATATGTGCAGAACATGGATCCAAGTTGGAGAATTCTTCCTTATAAACTTCATGGCCAATTTTGGGCCATAAACAATGTTGAGCATGGCCACTCCTAGGAGGATATAGGGAGATGATTTATCATTCAGGGTGCACTCCAAAGGCACCAAACATTTCTCACCTTCTCAAAGCATGTGAGAAGAATATGGCAGAAAGTAAGTGGTGGGGAAACCACTTACCATATCATTATCTAAGGCAGTCGGGAGATATACTGTGTTGGTTCCACATAGGGGACTATGATCCACTTCCATTATTGCATATTGAATCTTATATGTACTTGGTTTTGATCCCATACATTGATGATGTTCTTATTCTTATTATGGGAATTAACGGAGGAAGGATGGGAGGATTGAGCATGCCCTTTGGGAGAGAGATTCTCCATGTTTATTATGCTACATGTTTTAGGGAGAACATTGGAAAAAACATGATTGCTTCATTGGGCCCTTTTCTTCCTTGTTGGATGAGTCATTTTCATCTCATGAGTACTTGGGAGGAGGATTTCATTGAGGGAGTGATTGGGAGACACTTGGCTTATGAGGAGAGTGTATCACATGGTGGTGTCACCAATGGAGGAGGAGAAGAGTTGCAACACTCACCTTTACAATTTCTTGAGGACAAGTAACATTTGGGAGGGGAGGACTGTAATATTCCCAATTAGCCATGAGCTAGTTGGAATATTTTTCTTTTCTTTTGCTTCTTAATTTGCTGAATAAGAGGGTATGTGTTATATTCTTTCCACGACTAGTCACAAGCGGGGGGGTCACAAAGGGGAGCGGGTGGCAGTGCCCCGGGAAAAAAAATTTGGACCTTATTTTCCAGTGGGTGGATCTGCCCATGGTTTTGTGCATGGGTTTGCACATGGTTTTGGGGCATGATGGTTTTCAGCCACTAGTATTTTGTAGATCCGGTTAAGTGAACTATGGTTATGTTCTAATCTAGGGTTAATGGATTGGTTGTTGGCAATATGATGCAATATGTTGTCCTTGATGGCAACCTACTTGATGGAAACCTCTTGATGATTTTCCTTTTTGATAGAAACATATTTGTTAAAGATGTAAAAATGATGTATCTACAGATCAATTCAGATGTGACAGAGAAAGGAATTCTAGTAAGTGCTAGAGAAATGATAAATATACTATGTCACAATGTATACACAGGTTTGATGAAGGCAACCCGCATATGGATGCAATTTATACGCTACTTTTATGAAGGCAACCCGCGTATACATTCAGGATAAGTATATACACAGTTTTTATGACAAGAAGTCGTGTATACACGCGGATAATAACGATCCAAGTCACGTATGCCTTTTGCACTCTAAAATTATAATACCAAGGGGCATTACCATGGTATTAGCCCACAGTATTGAGCGTTGTATTGTCTATTTTATTCCATCCAAGAATACCATCAGTAGTTTTGTGGTTTTGACTCATGGTATTGGTAAGGGCTAAATCTATATAAGTAGAAGAAGATCATAGTGCAAGGTGTGTTTGAGTAAGGGTTGTGACTGAATAAATTTCTCTGAGGTATATATGCATGGGATGAACTCTGTTTTTATTTGATAGATATGAATCTATGATGCACCCTTGGTTACAATGATGGTTCAGGATCTCTAGATCTGAAATGACTATGCTCTTGTGTGATCCATTGAAGAGATGATTAGATCTATGACCTGGCGCAAGTTTGCTGAAGTCAAATGAAGGAATCTGGGTAAGTTCTATGGATCTGGTTGATTCTGCAAAGTTTACATTTATATATCTATACGCTAGTTCGTCTCAGTAAAATCGTGTATATACATGGGTTTGCTTCAGAAAAAGCGCGTATGGAAGTTTAGGGTTTTCTGAAGCTTATTGCAGTTTTTTTTTTTTTTTGATTCCTGCTATTTGTCTGCTGTCTATCAATGAAGTCTTCTTGAATATCTAGGTTGTTTGAATATTTTATATGATGTTAAGTTGATTATGTACAAATCTGATCAATGAGAGAATAAACATGGTTGATGGTGACTAACTGATGAAGGCTTCTGCATTTCTAAACATATCTCACTGAAAGCCTCAGATCTGAATATGAGACTAATTACATTCTGAAAAACAGTATGCATAGAGCTATACACAGGTTGGTATGAAGGAAAGCATTTATATATGCGGGTTTAGTGAAGTGAAGTAGCGTATGCATTTTAAAGGGTTGAGTTTTTATCTGCATATTTATTCTGAAGTCTGGGTTATTTCTGATGATCTAATTACAGTGATCTCAATGTTCTGATTGATGTATTGGGTAAAACTTATGGTTATTGATGTTTATGAAGAGTTGTGTTGATGCTGTTTGATCCAGTATGAAAATTGATGAAACGTGGTCTGCAGTGGTTCTGAGGGTTGAAGCCTTTAGTATGGAAGTATAAGCTTATTTCCAGTAGAAGTTAGTGTTAGGATCAGGGGGTTGAAGCTCCCTTCCAGTAGTGGCTGGTAAATGAGATTAAGGGGTTGTAGCTCCCTTCCAGTAGTAGCTAGAAAATGAGAGAAGGTTGTAGCCTTCTGCAGGTAGATGCCTGTGTACTGATATGAGTCTGCATCCGTACAATATTGTAAATAGTTTTCCATATAATAAATATTGAAGACAGAGACAAAAACGGCGGTGATTTTCTCCTGAATTGGGTTTCCACCTTAAATATTTATGTTCATGTGTGTTTCTCTTGTGTGATGATTTATACTACTGTTACTGCACATATTTATTGATTATCTAACAGATGCATGACTGGTAAACTGAGTTAAAGATTGTTCCTGAAATTTTTTTCTAATCTGCAAAATCATATCAGTATACGCTAGTTTCTTTTCTTATATATGCGTGTATACACGAGTTGGGTTCATCAAAGCCGCGTATGGAATTCTGTAAAGAAAAAGTTAAAATATTTTTAGTAAACTCTAAATATTGATTCACCCCCCCCCCCCCTCTCAGTATTTTTCCCAACAATTGGTATCAGAGCAGGTCCTTCTAAAGAAGCTTAGCCACTAGAAGGAAGATCATCCAATATGAGAAATCAAGATGGGACAACATCTATTAGACCTCCTCTCTTCAATGGAAACAATTTAATCTTCGGGAAGACAAGGACAATATCCTATCTTCAGTCTCTTGGAGCATATGTATGGGCTATAGTTGAAGGAGGTTATCAATATCCAGCCTCAGTTCCAACAAATGCAACGGCAAGAAATAACTATGAAACTAATGCAAAGGTTGTCAATGCATTATTAGAGAGTCTGACTGAATCAAAATTTGTCAAATTCATGCAGTTGAATACAGCAAAGGAGATATGGGACAAAATCATTCTAAGCTATGAAGGTGATACAAAGGTAAAAAGTGCTAAACTCCAAACTCTCAGAATTCAATATGAAAATCTCAGGATGCATAGTGAGGAGAGCATTGCCAGTTTCTTTGTACGTCTGGATGATATTGTTAATCGTATGAGAAATTTGGGTGAAACCATAACTGACACTACTCTAGTAGAAAAGGTTATAAGATCTCTAACTTCCAAATTTGAGTCAAAAGTGTCTGTTATTGAAGAGATGTAGGATCTACAAACTCTTACTATTGTTCAACTTCATGGTATTCTAACTGCTTGTGAAATGAGAAAAGTAGGTCCATTTGAAGTCAAAGAAGTTGTCTTTAGAGCTGCTACAAAAGGAAAATAAGTACACGAAACAGGAGGATCAGGGTATATTTTAGAAGAAGATGAGGTAAATTTTGTAAAGAAGCTACAACTTGGCACTGGAAGGTTTAGAGGTAAGCTTCCCTTAAAATGTTTTGCTTGTGGAAGAGTTGGTCATTATGCTGAAAAATTTCCTCATAAGGAAATTCATGAAAAAGGAAAGGAAGTAGCAAAAGGAAATAAGAATCAGTTTATCAATAGAAAAAATTATTATACTCATGAAGATAGTGATGGGTTATCAAATAGTGAAGAAGGGGAATCTGATCAAGATGTTAGACTTCTCATGGAATTTGAAAAATATTCTAGTGAGGCTAAGGATACCTTTATGGATGCCCTAGAAGATAATGATTTTCTTGAAGAAATCAATCATCTCAAAATATGTTTGGAAGAAAACAAAATATCCATAGAAACTCTAAAGAATCAGCTTGTAGAAAAGGAGAAACACAATGAGAAATTAGAATGTGAAATGGTAATTCTAAGAAAATAAACTGAGAAAGTGAAAAATTTGAATCTTAGATTTGCTAAAGGATCTGAAACCTTAGATGAAATTATCAAGGTACAACGTTCTCCTCTTTTAAAGATAGGTCTTGGATATGTCAGAGAATCCTCTTAGTCTTCAGCACCAAACTATCTAAATGTGGCTACAACCAGCCTACAACATTTTGTCACTCAGCAAGGGATCAAAGAAACTTTACAGGTAAAGCATGACCACCTTAATACAAAGAACAATAACAGAAATATCTTTCAGAGAAATACCAATCAACAGGTAAACACAAATATAAGGTTCCATGATAGCAGAAATTTAAATGGACAATGTTTCTCATGTCATAATTTTGGTCATAAAATTGTTCAATGTGTTGCATACAAAACCATCATGACCAGAGAAGCAAGAAAGAAAATAAATTAGACCAGAATAAAGAAGAATATGTATAACAACTTTTCTCCTCTTCAAAATGAAATTGAATGTGCTTATTGCAATAACTTTGGTCATGAAGAATCTGAATGCAGGAGAAAACTTCAGCCAAAAGAGCATATACCTTCAAGTTCCAAGGTATGGAGAAATAAGGACTTACAAGTTGAGAACTGTGGCATAGATTTATTTTCAGAAGGAGAAGAAAATCGATGGTACATTGATAGTGGATGCTCAAAACACATGATAGGTGACAGAAATAAACTTCTTGCATACAATGTTCTAGAAAGAGAAAATAATGTTAGTTTTGAAAATGATACTCCTGCTGTCATTAAGGGAAAAGGTTCTATTTTTCTAAAGAAAAAGGTGAAAGCTAACAATGTTATGTATGTGGATGGATTAAAACATAACTTGTTAAGTGTAAGTCAAATGTGTGATCAAGGAACTAAAGTTGTCTTTAGCTCAAAAGAATGTGTGGTACGTGAACTTGACATAGGAAAAACAATAATAAAAGGAACCAGAACACCAAGCAATTTGTATGTATTGAAAAGTTGTAAAGAACAATGTTACTTGGGTAAATCTTCAGAAAATTGGTTATGGCACAGAAGATTGGGATATTTGAGCTTTTCTCAAATAAACAAATCTAGCAGACTCAAAGTTGTTCGTGATCTTCCCAACATTACTCTGCTTGAAAGTACCATATGCAAATCTTGCCAATTCGGTAAGCAAACCAGAGTGAAATTCAATGCCAAAGAAGGATCATAAAGTAAGCCTCTTGAACTCATTCATACCAACCTATGTGGACCTATGAGGAAAAATTCACCCTGTGGAGAACAATACTATATTTTGTTTATTGATGATTTCTCTAGAATGTGTTGGATTGGGTTGCTAAAACACAAAGATGAAGCATTTGAAAAATTTCAGATCTTCAAAGCCCTGGTTGAGAATGAATTAGATCTAGAAATTAAATTTCTTAGATCTGACCGAGGAGGTGAATATATATCAGATGAATTCTTTGATTTTTGTGAACAACATGGCATAAAAAGACAGTTTTCTGTAGCTGGTACCCCACAACAAAATGGCATAGCAGAAAGAATGAATATAACAGTTCAACAAATGGCTCGAGCTATGCTTGATGATTCTGGAACACCTGAGACATTTTGGGGAGAAGTAGCACATACTACCGTAAATATTCTTAACAAGGCTCATGTTTGTGTGAATAATGATAAAACTCCCTATGAGATTTGGTATGGTAATCTTCCAACTGTAAAGCATTTTAGAGTTTTTCGAAGCAAAATTTTTATCAAGAACAATGATGAAAAACTTGGTAAGTTTGAACTAGAGAAGATGAAGGAATATTTCTTGGTTACTCTTCTAGAAGTAAAGCATATAAATGTTACAATAAAATACTTCGGAATATTGTTGAATGCATTGATGTTGTAATTGATGAGTCGCTCTTAGCTCCAAAAGGGGAAATACCAACAACAAATGAAGATTATGGTGATGTATATCTTCCTGCATCAAATAGAAACAATATAGAAGGTGAACCCAATGAAGCAACAGAAGAAGATCTATCTGAAAAGGCTCCATCCAGGTATGTTCAAAAGAATCATCTAGAATCTCAAATTTTGGGAGAAAATGGATCAGGTGTCCAAACAAGAAGAACTCTTGTAGGATCTCCTAGCTATCTAGCATTTCTATCCACTATTGAACCATAGAATGTCAATCAATCTAGAAAAGATGAATGATGGATTCAAGCCATGAATGAAGAACTTGATTAGATTGAAAAGAATCATACTTGGGAATTCGTTCCAAGACCTCATGATAAAAATGTTATTGGAACAAAATGGATATTCAAAAACAAGTTAAATGAAAATGGAGATGCTATTATAAACAAAGCTAGATTTTTTTGTAAAGGGTATGCTCAACAAAAAGGTATAGAATTTGAAGAAAAATTTTCTCCTGTAGCTAGACTTGAAGCCATAAGAATGTTTCTTGACTTTTCAAGCTTTCAACAATTCAAAGTTTATCAAATGGATGTTAAATCTACTTTCCTCAATGATGATCTAGAAGAAGAAGTTTACATAGAACAACCAGAAGGATTCATTTTGGGAAATGATGAAAAACTTGTTTGTAAACTTAAAAAGGCTTTATATTGTCTCAAAAAAGCTCCAAGGGCATGGTACTATCGTATTGACAAATATCTTCATCAACAAGGATTCTCAAAGGGATCTGTTGATAGCAACTTATACACAAAAACTGAAAATGATAAACTATTGATTGTAGTAGTATATGTTGATGACATCATTTTTGGAAGGAAGAGTCCATGAGTCAGAAATTTTCTTATGTTATGAAACAAGAATTTGAAATGTCTTTACTTGGGGAACAACATTTTTCCTTGGCTTACAAGTACAACAAGCAACAAATGGCATATTTTTATCTCAAGAAAAATATCTTAAGAAACTTCTAAAGAAGTATGGGATGGAAGACTACAAACCTGTAAGTACACCAATGGTAACTAGGTGTAACCTTAGTTCTCATGATGATTCTCCCACAGTGAATCAACCAGAATACACATCCATGATTGGAAGTCTTATTTATCTAACCGAAACAAGACTTGACATTATGCATGCAGTTGGGATTGTTGGACGATTCCAAGCTAATCCAAAAGAGTCACACCTTCAGGGTGTAAAAATAATATTCAAATATCTACAAGGGACTCAATACTTTGGTCTATGGTATCCAAAGAATGTTGATCTCACTCTTCGTGCTTACACAGATGCGGATTGGGCTGGAAATGTTGACGATCAAAAAATCACTAGTGGTGGTGCATTCTATATGGGGCCCCGATTAGTATCCTAGTTCAGCAAGAAACAAAGTTCTATTGCCTTATCTACAGCAGAAGTAGAATATGTGGCTACCGCATCATGTTGCACACAACTACTTTGTATGATGCAGACTTTACAAGACATTCAAATAAAATTTTCACCTCCCATATCCATTTTGTGTGATAATACAAGTTCCATTAGCATCTCAAAGAATATTGTTATGCATTCCAAGACCAAGCACATTCCTATCAATTATCAATTCTTACGTGAACAAGTGCTTGAACAAAAGGTTAAATTGGAGTATGTTCCCTCCAAAGAACAAGTTGCTGATATATTTACTAAACCTCTTCCCAAGGAAGCATTCGAATATCTTAGACAGAAGCTAGGATTTTTCTCTGCCTCTCAAATCGTATCTGCTTGATTTCAGAATATTAAATTCGATACACAAGATTTATAAAGGTAAATCGTGTATATACGCGAGTTTCTGTGCATAAAACCGCGTATGGGTTTTGCTAACAGAAATTCTCTGGGTCAGCATTTCAGAACAGTGTGGTGTTGTTGAGTAATCTCTGTTGTTGTTGTATCATTCTCTAATATTTTTCTCCTAGATGAAGATGCTTTGATAATTTTATTTTTGAAGGTGTTCAGGATGCACAAGCTAAGGGGCAGCACTTGTCTTGTGGAAAAGGAAGCATTGTTGGCATTCTGATTGGTTTTTTTGTTATGATCTCATGTTTGAGATTCTTTGGTCTTGGTTATAAAAATTCATATATGTAATTTGATGAAAAGGTTATGTTGATACCTATGATGTATAACTGTTATATTCATTCATTTAAGGACTTGTTCAAATCTGTAAACCCACTTGGTTGGGTAGTTGAGTCAAAAATTTTAAAACCCACTTGGTTGGGAAGTTGAATCAAATATGTAATTCCACCTAGTTGGATCATTGATGTAAGTATGAGTCCTTGGTGATAGGAAAGGTCATGCTAGGTGGAGTTAGAGAGTCATGTACTTCATTGAAAAATATTTCTGAAGATTCAGCATGAACTCAGGGGGAGCATGGTAATTTCAGTGCACATCAAATCTATAGAGCTCTTCTTTCTACAAGGGAAGACAAACCTTGTTTAGGTGTTGATCTACCCTTTGCCCTTGATTTCAAAGGGGGAGAGTATCTTGGTGTTTTAATAATGGTGGAATAATGGTTATGATTAATGTATATATCTATTGTGGTGATCAAACACCATCATGGTTGCCATCAAGTCCAAAGGGGGAGATTGTTGGAAATATGATGCAATATGTTTTCCTTGATGGCAACCTACTTGATCATGTCGTACATGATGGAAACCTCTTGATGAGTTGCCTTTTTTATAGCAACCTATTTGTTAAAGATGTAAAAATGATGTATCTACAGATCAGTTCAAATGTGATAGAGAAAGGAATTCCAGTAAGTGCCAGAAAAAGGATAAATATAATATGTCACAATGTATAAGCAGGTTTGATGAAGGCAACCCGCGTATGGATGCAATGTATATGCTAATTTTATGAAGGCAACCCACGTATACATTCAGGATAATTATATACATATTTTTTATGATGAGAAGTCGCGTATACACGCAGATAATAACAATCCAAGTTGTGTATGCCTTTTGCGCTCTAAAATTATAATACCAAGGGGCATTACCATGGTATTAGCCCACAGTATTGAGAGTTGTATTGTATATTTTATTCCGTCCAAGAATACCATCAGTAGTTGTGTGGTTTTGACTCATGGTATTGGTAAAGGCTAAATCTATATAAGTAGAAGAAGATCATAGTGCAAGGTGTGTTTGAGTAAGGGTTGTGACTGAATAAATTTCTCTGAGGTATATATGCATGGGATGAACTATATTTTTATTTGATAGATCTGAATCTATGATGTACCCATGGTTACAATGATGGTTCAAGATCTCTAGATCTAAAATGACTATGCTCTTATGTGATCCATTGAAGAGATGATTAGCTCTATGACCTGGCGCAAGTTTGCTGAAGTCAAATGAAGGAATCTGGGTAAGTTCTATCGATTTGGTTGATTCTGCAAAGTTTTCATTTACAGATCTATACGCTAGTTCGTCTTAGTAAAAGTGCGTATATACGTGGGTTTTCTTCAGAAAAAGTGCATATGGAAGATTAGGGTTTTCTGAAGCTTATTGTAGATGTTTTTTTTGTGATTCCTGCTATTTGTCTACTGTTTTTCAATGAAAACTTCTTGAAGATCTGGGTTGTTTGAATACTGTATATTCTAGTAAGTTGATTATGTACAAATATGATCAATGAGAGAATAAACATGGTTGATGGTGACTAACTGATGAAGGGTTCTGCATTTCTAAAGATATCTGACTGAAAGCCTCAGATCTTAATCTGAGACTGATTACATTCTGAAAAACAGTATTCACAGAGCTATACACAGGTTGGTATGAAGGAAAGCACGTATATACGCGGGTTTATTGAAGTGAATTAGCATATGAATTTTAAAGGGTTGAGTTTTTATCTGCATATTTATTCTAAAGTCTAGGTTATTTCTAATGATCTGATTACAGTGATCACACTATTCTGATTGATGTATTGGGTAAAACTTATGGTTATTGATGTTTATGAAGAGTTGTGTTGATGCTGTTTGATCCAGTATGAAAATTGATGAAACGTGGTTTGTAGTGGTTCTGAGGGTTGAAGCCTTTAGTATGGAAGTAGAAGCTTCCTGCCAATAGAAGTTGGTGTTAGGATCAGGGGTTTGAAGCTCCCTTCTAGTAGTGGTTGGTAAACGAGATTAAGGGGTTGTAGCTCCCTTCCAGTAGCAGCTGGAAAACGAGAGAAGGTTGTAGTCTTCTGCAGGTAGATGCTCGTGTACTGATATGGGTCTGCATCAGTACAATATTGTAAACAATTTTCCATATAATAAATATTGAAGACAGAGACGACAACAACGGTGGTTTTCTCCTGAATTGGGTTTCCACCTTAAATATTGGTGTTCATGTGTGTTTCTCTTGTGTGATGATTTATACTGTTGTTACTGTACATATTTATTGATTATCTAATAGATGCATGACTGCTAAACTGAGTTAAATATTGTTCTTGAAAAGTTTTTCTAATCTACTAAATCATATAAGTATACGCTAGTTTCTGTTCTTATATATGCATGTATATGCGAGCTGGGTTCATCAACGCCACGTATGGAATTCTGTAAAGAAAAAGTTAAAATATTTTCAGTAAACTCTAAATATTGATTCACCCCCCCCCCCCTCTCAGTATTTTTCCCAACATTGGGGTTTATGTATGCTTCGGCATGTATATATATGTGTTGTAACACTAAAAGGAATATAATGAAAAATCAAGCTGGTCATCCCGATTTGGGATCCAGGGGGAAATATCTGTGTATATATTTTTTATCTTTTATTCTCTCGCTATTGTTTATTTTCTATTTTTAAGATTCGTCTGCAGATAATTTATGTACAGGGTTAAAACCTACATTTGGTATCAAAGTTGTTTCGGCTTCAAGGGGACGCCTTTGCTACTGAAGGGTTTTTTGCTCGGGCCTGAGGTAGACCTTGTTCAGTGGGAGATCTGCGGGATCGATTCTTGCAATGAAAGAAGATGGAGAGCAGTGGGAAGATAGATATCGAGAAATTTAATGGTCTGAGTTTTGAGTTGTGGAACCTCAAGATGGAGGATCTACCGGTGGATAAAGACCAGTGGATCGCAGTAGATCCAGGTACCAAACCAACGAAAATGTCAGATGAAGACTAGAATAAGTTGGATCGGAAGGCGAAGAGCACAATACGGTTGTGTGTCTCAGATTCGGTATTGTTGAATGTATCTGGGGAAGCTACGATGAAGAATTTGTGGGACAAACTTGGGACTTTGTACCAATCTAAGTCTCTGGTGAATAAATTGTTCCTGCGGAAAAATATGTATAACCTGAGGATGAAGGATGGAGACTCGATGACAGAACATCTAAACGCCTTCAATACCGTGGTAAGTCAGCTGTCATCTGTTGATATTAAAATCTCAGATGAAGATAAGTGCATCAGTTTGTTGTGTTCTCTACCAGACTCGTGGGACAGTTTGGTTATTGCAATAGGTAGCAATACAACTACCTTGAATTTTTATGACATTGTCTCAGCCTTGCTGTCGGAGGAAATGAGACGGAGAAATATGGAGGGTCAGAATGGAGATGCCTTATCTGTACGAGGAAGGTCCCAGAACAGAAACAATAATAAGGTTTCGAGTGGGAGATCTAAATCTAGAGGGAGATCTAAATCTCCTGGAAAGTTTGTAAAGGTGTGCTGGAAATGCGGAAAGGAAGGGCACTACAAAAAGGAATGCAGATCTAAAGCTCCCGAGAAAGGAAAGGGATCTGATGAAGGTCCTTCTGCAGAGGCAAAAACCACCTCGGATGAAGGTGGGGATGTGTATTTGGCTTCTTCTTCAAATACACATGTAGATCACGGGTCATGGTTGATTGACTCAGGTGCATCCTTTCACTTCACTCCCCATAGGGAGTGGTTCTGCGAGTATGAGAAATATGATGGTGGTGATGTCTTCCTAGGGGATGATAGGAAGGCCAGAATCGTCAGACGTGGAAAGGTCAAGCTGAAGCTGCAAAGTGGAAGGATTAGAACACTTCCTGGTGTTCTGCATATTCCTGCATTGGCTAGAAATCTGATTTCTGTAAGCAAGATGGATGATGCAGGTGTAAAAACAGTGTTCGAGAAAGATGCCTGCAAGATGGTTTGGGGAGCACTGGTATTAATGCGGGGAGTTCGAACTGGAACTCTGTACAAGCTACAAGGTAGCACTGTTATTGATGGGTGTAACAGTTCTGTGGTTCCTGAAAGTGGGACGGAAAGTCTAGCTGTCTCTGGAGAAAAGACCATGCTATGGACATATTGGAGAGAAGGGCCTTCGGATACTGCATAGAGATGGTATGGTAGAAGGTATGTCTAATTGTTCTCTGGATTTCGATTTCTGTGAACATTGTGTATATGGGAAGAAGAATCGGGTGAGTTTTCCTTCTGGTGCTAAGAGGGCAAACAAGATATTAGAACTTGTGCACAGTGATGTGTTTGGGCCTGTGTCAGTTCCATCACTGGGAAAGTCTATGTACTATGTTTCATTCATAGATGACTTCTCAAGGAATACATGGATATATTTCTTAAGGAAGAAATCTGAAGTCTTTGACAAATTTAAAGAATTTAAGGCTCTGGTGGAAAACCAGACAGAGAAGAAGATAAAGGCATTGAGGACAGATAATGGTGGGGAGTTCTGCAAGAAGGAATTTGAAGATTTTTGTAAGAAGTGTGGTATAGCATGGCAGAAGACTACTCCATACACACCTCAGAAAAATGGAGTTGCAGAAAGAATGAACAGAACACTGATGGAAAAGGCAAGAAGCATGCTCAGTGGTACCGGGTTAGGACAAGAATTATGGGCAGAGGCAGTGGAGACTGCATGCTATCTGGTTAACAGATCACCTTCATCAGTGTTGGAGGATAAGACTCCACATGAGGTATGGACTGGTAAGAAACCCTCTCTTTCACATGTAAGGGTATTTGGATGTGATGCATATGTACATGTTCCAAAGGAGAAAAGGACCAAGTTGGATAATAAATCTGAAAGGTGCATCTTTATTGGGTATAAGGATGGTTTAAAGGGTTACAAGCTTTGGAACCCAGAAACAAGGAAGGTTTTGTACAGACAAGATGTGGTGTTTAGAGAGGTGAAAGATGTTAAATATGAGGTCCTACCAAAGGAACCTGAGAAGATAGATTTTGAGCTAAATGAGGATGAATCAAACTCTACAATAGAAGAAGACTCAGAAGAGGAAGAGCCACAAAATCCAGTTGTGAGAAGATCAGTTCAGGAAATAAGACAACCAGAAAGGTATAGTCCATCTGCTTTCTGTTCAAATTTTTCTTTAACTATAACTAATGATGATCCCAAAACCATTAGGGAGGTGGTAGATTCAGAGGATGGAAAACTCTGGAAGGAGGCCATGGTTGATGAAATGGCATCATTGCATAAAAATGAGGCATGGGATTTGGTGGAGTTTTCGGCTGGAAGGAAGCCCATCGGGAGAAAATGGGTGTTTAAGAAGAAGATGAATGTAGAAGGAAAGGTGGATAAATACAAAGCTCGGTTGGTAGCAAAAGGTTATTCCTAGGTGCCGGGAATTGATTTTGGTAATATTTTTTCTCCTGTTTCCAAAGTTACTTCTATTAGATTACTTTTATCTGTTGTTGCTGCATTTGATTTTGAGGTAGAACAGATGGATGTGAAGACAACATTTCTTCATGGGGATCTGGAAGAGGAGATCTACATGAAACAAACTGAAGGCTTTATGGTGAAGGGGAAGAAATAACTAGTATGCAGGTTAAAGAAGTCTTTGTATGGGTTAAAACAGTCACCAAGGATGTGGTATCAGAAATTTGATACCTATATTTAGGGACTTGGCTTCACCAGAAGTAAGGAGGATCACTTTATTTATTTTAAATTAATTGGTGACCGTGTTATTTATTTAGTCTTGTATGTGGATGATATGTTGTTGATTGGAAATGACAAAGAAATTATCCAATATTTGAAGACCCAACTATTCTCCAAATTCGACATGAAGGATCTTGGTGCTACAAACCATATTTTAGGAATGGAAATTAAGAGAGAATGGGAAAAGAGGAAGCTCTGGTTAAACTAGAGGAAGTATGTCGAGACTATATTGCAAAGGTTCAATATGCAGGATAGTAAACTGGTGAATATTCTGATTCCTATAGGTATAAAGCTGTCTATTGAACAGTGTCCCAAGACATAAGAAGAAGAGGAGGATATGTCCAGTGTTCCTTATGCAAGTGCAGTGGGTAGCCTGATGTATGCAATGCTCTGTACTAGACCAAATATTTCACATGCAATGGGATTATTGAGCAGGTTTATGTCAAACCCAGGGAAGGATCATTGGACAAAAGTGAAGCGGGTTTTCAGATATTTGCGTGGCACTAGTGATTATGGCTTGTGCTACCAGGGAAGACTAGGATTGGAAAGATTGTTAGACATTCATTGTTTTGTTGATGCAGACTGGGTTGGAGATCTGTAACAAAGAAGATCTACAAGTAGGTATGTGTTTGGCCTATTTTGAGGTGCAGTCAGTTGGATGAGTAAAAGGCAGTCTGTAGTGGATCTTTCAACTACGCAGGAAGAATACATAGCAGCCACTCATGCAAGCAAGGAAGAAATTTGGTTGCGGAGATTGTGTTCAAGTATGGGGTTCGTGCAACAAGCTATAAGGATATATTGTGATAGCCAAAGTGCAATTTTCTTAGCTAAGAACCCTGCTTATCATTCAAAGACATATCACAATAATGTTCAATATCACTTTGTGAGAGATATGGTTGAGGCTAAAAGGTTATTGTTGGTAAAGGTGGACACCTTGAAGAATGTTGCAGATGCATTGACGAAGTTTGTGAGCACTCAGAAGTTCTCTTGGTGTAGAGAAACAATGGGTGTTGAAAATTTGGGCTAATGACTAAGCTCTCTTGTGGTCCCCTTTGGAAAGAAAACAACAAGTGGGAGAACGTTGGGTATGTGTTATATTATTTTCATGACTAGTCATGCGCAGGGGGGCGATAGCCCCCCTTATATGTTGTGCCAGGCATAGCAGGGGGGTCACAGGGGGGGTGGTAGCCCCCCCTGTCGAGGACCGGGCAGCGCCTCGAGAAATATTTTTTGGACCTTATTTTCTAGTGGGTAGATCCGCCCATGGTTTTGTGCATGGGTTTGCACATGGTTTTGGGGCATGATGGTTTTCGGCCCCTGGTATTTCATAGATCCGATCAAGGGAACTACGATTATGTTCTAATCCAGGTTTAATGGATTGGGGTTTATGTATGCTTCAACATGTATATATATGTGTTGTAACACTAAAAGGAATATAATGAAAAATCAAGCTAGTTGTCCCGATTTGGGATCCAGGGAAAAATCTCTGTGTATATATGTTTTATGTTTTATTCTCTCGCTATTGTTTATTTTCTGTTTTTAAGATTCATTTGCAGATAATTTCTGTACAAGGTTAAAACTTACATGGAGACCCATAAATCGTCTTAGTAGGAATAAAGTCACTGCTAATGTGAAAGGAGGTCAATTTAGTGGCTTGCTGAAGTAGTACCCTTGTGTTTGAAAAGGGGTTGGAGCATGAAGACTAGGTCAAATTTGACCAAATCAACAACTATGTTATGGAGGAGTGGACATTAATTGAGGGACACTGCAGTTTTGGAGGGAGATCTCATGCATGGAGATATTGGCTTTACTGAGTGGGGCCAAGGGTGAGGAAGCTCACCACTTATAGAGGGAAGAGGATGGCATCCATAGTTCGCTATGTTTATGTTATGATATTTTATATTTATGGTTTGTTTAGACTTGTTTCTCTCTTCAGATGTTTAGTTAATATTGTAGTGTTGTTTAGCACAGGGTGTTCTCGAGTGGGAATGCCACATCTATCCTTTGGGAACTTCTAGTCTCCACTCAGGAAGAGTATTTCACTATATTTCCACATTCAGGCATTAGGCCAAGCTCTACCTTTATTCTACAATGCATTTTTTGTTGAGAGATGTGCTGAGTTGCAAGGTGCAGTAGTGGAGAATACATTCAGGTGATTTCTGATATTTTTTTAAGTGGATGAAGGTTTCCTTCCATTGTGAGGCTAGTGAGGAAGGCCCTTGAGCCTTATTGAAACATTTGGCATCAGGCCACACTATCATTTTCCCCTATAGCGTAGTTTATGTCTTGGACTGCATTGTTTTAGGGAGGAATTGCAGGGGTGGTTTCAGTACACCATTTGGGGAGAAGGTTTTCTAATGGAGGGATCAGTCTTTCATATAGAGGATATATTGGAGGAGGCTACATTATTTTTCATATCATATCAACCAATTATTTCCAGCTGTATTGTTGTAGTGAATATTCAGCCCTAGAACTTTGATTCATTTCTTTCATATTGGTTTATTCCTGAAAACCCTCTTCGGTTCTTGTTGGAGGTCGCATAGAGCCTTGATCTTCATTGTATATTATCTATTGAGCCATGTAACAACCATTTATCTTTTTTGTATTCATTTTCTGTAGCAATGCACCTATGACTGCGTTGTAGCATCCTTCCGACATTTTGATATAGTAGCAACACCTCATTCTTGAGGGATTTCTTTATTGGAGGCTTATTGTATCTTGTTGTATGGTTTTTGGCCCATTATTTTATACATGTTTCCTACTGTTATCATGAATAAGAAGGATCCATATTGTTATAATTCTTTGATGTGATTTTTACATTGTTATTTCCAACATTTTGTTCTATATTCCTGCTTTTCCCATTTGGGAATATTACAGTGGTATCGGAGCATAATCTTGGCTCATTTTGTGCATCTTAAGCCAATATGTCATTAGAAGAAGGAGATCCTTTCACAGATAAAGAGAATAGGTATCTTAGAAGAAACTGGAAGTATGATTATACAGATGATAGAGAAGACAAGGGTAAAACCCCTTTATCAGGAGGAGATGAAGAGAAGGAGTTTCCTTAGCTTCTTCTTCGAACTATGCAAGACATTGCGAAATAAATAAAGGAGATGAGGATGGATAGACACAAGGAATCCCCTCAAGGATTTCTACATGGTGAATGCTCCGGCATTTCTCATCACTGGAGTGATCAACCAGTGAAGCAACAAACTTCCCAATGCTCTACAATGCCTACATTCTTAGTAGTGGGAAATGGAGGGTTTCAAGAACAAAAAAATCTTGAAGAATATTTCATGGAGTATGAGTCTCAATCTTAGATATTCAAGGATCATTTTATTTTTCAAGAATTTTGTGAGATCAAGGATAATAAGAGACCTCGGCATCACAATAGAGGTGGAGGATTCATACATAATCATGATCTACACCAAACTATGGGCATATTTTTCTTACCCAACTTTGATGGGTCATCTAAATGCACTGGAAAAACATGGGTAGAGGATCTAGAAATCTACTTCCATCTGAACCAGGTACTGGAGATGGAGGTCATCAAGATAGCAATGTTGTACCCTTGAGGGTGAGGCACATGATTGGTGGTTTCATTGCTTCTCTACATTGGGTCATGCCAATGTGAACGCATATTCATATTTCACAAGGATGTTGGTGGATAGGTTTGATAAGAGAGACCCAGAGGCACCTTTCATGGGGCTAGCAAAGCTCAAACAATCAGGTAATCTAGAAACTTACATTTTTGAATTTCTAAAACTTTTTGTTATGGTTCCTGATTTATCTGCAGCAAGGAGGGTCTATATGTTATTGATGGTTTATCTGAAACTCTTCATGGTTTGGTTAAATCTACCAAGCCCACTACCCTTCAAGATGCCATTGAAAGGGCTAGAGATCTACAAGATGCCTTGCCAAAAGTAGAGGCAACATTTCAGCAAAAGCACACTTTTCCATCAAAGGGAAAAGATGAGAAGGATCCTTTCTCAAAGGAGAGACAAAGTAAAGTACCTCTTAGTGATGATGTACGAAGAGACTTGAGGAGAAGGAATCTTTGCTTCACATTCCAAGAATCATGGGCACCCGAACATAGATGTGTGGCGGGAAAGGCACACTATATAGAGGTCTTTTCAGATGATGAGGAGGAGGAAGAAGAAGAACCAAAATGAGGTCATAGTGCTGGAATAGCAGGAGATGATCCACCACCACTAGGAGGTGAGAATGGAGAAATCATTAGGGGAATTTTGAGGTCTAAAATGGGCCTCCTAAGGAAATTATAAAATAATAGTGGAAAAAATCAAATAAGATTTGATGACATCGTCAAATTTTAGAGGGAAAAATGGAAAAACTACTTTTTCAACTCATATTTTCAACTTATCTCCCAAATTGTTTACTCAAATTTCGAGCGGGAGTACTCGTTGGATGTGAAATTTAATTCCCCATCCAAGGAGTACCCATGTTGCATACTTTCGATGGGTCCTACTACACAAAAAATGAGAAATACATAAAAAAACATGATTACAATCACGTTTTTTATGTATTTCTCATTTTTCGTGTAGTAGAGTTCATCGAAAGTATGCAACATGGGTACTCCTTGGATGAGGAATTAAATTTCGCATCCAACGAGTACTCCCTCTCGAAATTTGAGTAAAAATTTTGGGAGATAAGTTGAAAATGCGAGTTGAAAAAGTAGTTTTATTATTTTATTATTTTTTAATATTTTTACCCTTTTATTTAAAAAATGGTGAATCATCCCCCATGGTTGACATCATCATCTTGAATCCTATTGGTTGTTATAAAGTTTATTTTTGTTGTACATTTTTCTTATGAGACCCATTTTAGACCTCAAAATTCCCCTAATGTGCTCCAATTGGAGGGACTCTTGCATCATTGAGAGTGGTACCCAAATATCAGAAAACTTCCACACAAAAAACAGAGTTGGATATGCGCAGTGGAAGCAAGGAAATGGTATTCCCATCTTTTATGCACATGAATTTTTCCCATGAGACATTACTATTTTATGGAAAACCACCTGGGAGGCCACCTAATCAGGAGTTGGTGAGAAATGACTCACAACATGTTGCACCACGCATAGATCCAAGATGAGTGGGAACATTGGGAGGTCATGGTACAATGCAGAGAGTCTTGGGTGGAATCAAGGAGGAGGGAGACATTAAAACACTATCATCATTACCCACTCTCACAGCACATCTTGCACCGAGAGAAAATGCTACAGGGTTGGAGGATGGTAGCATCATGGTGCACAGAGACGATTCCTTGACTTTGGAGGCTTAGAAGATGTTCTCACTTGGGGAGAAGTCTTCCACATATGATAGAGGATGGTGGCCACTCATGCATGCTTTTTCCAAACTCAAGAATTTTTGGATAGGTGATATCTTCCCATGTAATACTAACCTCCAAAAGCTTCAACCTTTACTTGAGCATGAGCAACTACAAGAGGAGTAGTAGAGAGGGGATAATAGCATTCTGATATGTGAATTTGGCATGGGAGATGTCAAAGAAGGGAGCAACCACATGACAGATGCTTTACATGATAGATCATCAGTGCTATCGATTTGGAGGATAGATCCATATTGGAAATCCCAACTGTTGGTGGATTATTCCAAGGATCTTTTTACTTTCATGATACTTGATGACCAGCTATTAGAGGAAGGGTATTCAGTAAAATATTAGGTCATCTAATATCATGGTATAATCTTCCTATCTAGAGCTTCCAAGCTCAAGGAGAAGTTACTACATGAAGCACATGAAGATTTTCTCTTTAGCCATACCTATTCCATGTGAGTATACCATAATATCATGGAGGGATATACTTGGGAAGGCTTTGAAGAGGAGATATATCAAAATTTGAGGAGATGCATGGACCATGTGGAGATAGAGGAGATACATAACTCTTTAAAGGAGTTATCACAACCACCTCTTTCCTCTTTGGGAACGAGAGGGGATCTATCTATGAGCCACTCCATTTGTATGAGCAGGTTTTATGGTAAGGATCATGTTTATATGCATAGTTATTTACTTAATGATTATTTGCATTCCTTTACCATATATGTGCAGGCCATGGCTCCAAGTGGGAGAATTATTCCTTATAAACTTGATGGCCAACTTTGGGCCATAAATAGCGTTTATCATGGCCACTCCCTAGGAGGATATAGGGATATTGTTTACCATTCAAGGTGCACTATAAAGGCACCAAACATTTCTCGCCTTCTCAAATCATGTGAGAAGGATATGGCAGCAAGTAAGTGGTGGGGAAACCACTTAACATATCATTATATGAGGCATTCAGGAAATATATTGTGCTGGTTCCACATATGGGACTATGATCCACCTCCATTATTGTATATGACAGCTTATGTGTACTTGGTTTTGATCCCATACATTGATGATGTTCTTATTCTTATTATGGGAATGAATGGAGGAAGGATGGGAGGATTGAGCATTCCCTTTGGGAGAGAGATTCTCCATCTTTCTTATGCTACATGTTTCAGGGAGAACATTGGGAAAACCATCATTTATTCATTGGGTCTTTTGCTTCCTTGTGGGATGATTCATTTGCATCCCATGAGTACTTGGGAGGATAATTTCATGGAGAGAATGATTGGAAGACACTTGGCTTATGAGGAAAGTGTATCACATGGAGGTGTCACCAATGGAGGAGAAGAAGAGTTGCAACACTCACCTTTACATATGCTTGAGGACAAGCAACATTTGGGAGGGGAGGATTATAATATTCCCAATTAGCCATGAGCTAGTTGGAATATTAATTTTTGTTTTTGCTTCTTAATTTGCTGAATAAGAGGGTATGGAGACCCATACATATCCTTAGTAGGAATAAAATCACTTCTAATGTGAAAGGAGGTCACTTTAGTGGCTTGATAAAGCACCCTTGTGTGTGAAAAGGGGCTGGAGCATGAAGACTGGGTCAACTTTGACCAAATTAATAGCACTTTTATGGAGGAGTCGATATTAATTGAGGGACAGCGTAGTTTTGGAGGGAGATCTCATGCATGGAGATAGTGGCTTTAATGAGTGGGGCCAAGGATGAGGAAGCTCACCACTTATATAAGGCAGAGGATGGTAGCCATATTTCATTATGTTTATGTTATGAAATTTTAGATTTATGGTTTGTTTAGACTTGTTGCTCCCTTCAGCAGTTTAGCTAAGATTGCAGTGTTGTTTAGCACAGGGTTTTCCCGAGTGGGAATCCCACCTCTATCCTTTGGGAACTTCTAGTGTCCACTCAGGAAGAGTATTACACTATATTTCCACATTCAGGCATCAGGCCAAGCTCTACCTTTTTTCTACAGTGCAGTTTCTGTTGAGAGATGTGCTGAGTTGCAGGGTGCAGCAGTGGAGAATACATTCGGGTGATTTCTAATCTGTTTTTCAGTGGAGGAAGGTTTCCTTCCATTGGGAGGCTAGTTAGGAAGGCCCTTGAGCCTTATTAGAGCATTTGGCATCAGGCCACACTATAATTTTCCCCTACAGCACAGTTTCTGTCTTGGACTGCGTTATTTTAGGAAGGAGTTCCATGGGTGATTTCAATACACCATTTGGGGAGAAGGTTTTCTAGTGGAGGGATCAGCCTTTGATCTAGAGCATCTATTGGATTAGTCTACACTCTTTATCATATCAGATCAGATGCATCTTTCCAGCTATATTGTTGCAGTGAATCTTCAGCTGTAGGGCTTTGATTCATTTCTTGCATATTGGTGTATTTCTGAAAACCCTCTTGGGTTCTTGTTGGAGGTTGTATAGAGCCTTGATATTTATTTTAGATTATCTATTGAGGCATATAACAACCATTTATGTTTTGTGTATTCATTTTCTATAGCAGTGCACCTATGACTGTCCTGTAGTAGTCTTCTCGCATTTTGATATAGTAGCAGCACCTCATTCTTGAGGGATTTCTTTATTGGAGGCAGGTTGTATCTTGTTGTATGGTTTGTGGCCCATTATTTTATAAATTTTTACTATTTTTATCATGAATAAGAAGTCTCCATATTTATCTCATGCTTTGATGTGATGTTTACACTGCTATTTCGAGCATTTTGTTCTATATTCCTTCTTTTCCCATTTGGGAATATTACACATTCATCTTACTATGGGTATAATCCAATGATGCAACAAAAACATTTTGTCAAAAAGCAACCAATGAAGTACAAGATTTCTAGGAAGACATTATTCATCCCATCCAATAAGATCCATCCATTTTCGTCTCCCTCCATCAAGCCATCTTTTACCATGTGGCACTCTGAACAGTGCAATACATCAACCTCAATGCCAACAATGTTTTGCACTTCGAATAGTGCAAGTCATCAACCTCACTACCAACAACAATGATCTTGTCAGCATAGAGATTTCGAAGAACACCCGAAGAAGGTAGTCAAGAAGCAGTCTCACACACCAGATCCGAATAGTTATCTTATCATTTGAATCCACACTCACTCCTATAATCCTCCAGGGCATGATTCTCTTATACTATATTGAAGTATCCATAAAACTGACATGAGGCCATCCAAATTCCATTAGAAACCTAAACTTCTAAGTATATCCAATAGCCATATCTGCTCTGAACTCCCCTAGAAAATTAAATATTTTCAAATCCGACAGATGTGGCCATGAAAACCTTAACACCACTAACATGTGCATTCCTGAAAAATAAAGTAATCTTAGACTTTTCCTTAGGTTCCCAGATATTGGACCAGAACCCAGCAAACATCTTTGGAATTATTACTTCAACATAGCCTTCAAGACATTCATATAAAGGATTCCTACCTGAATCAACATGCCTTTTTTTGCAGCAATCCTTTCAACAAGAAGAAAAATGTTGGACATGGCCAATCCAACGAGATATGTAATCACTGTTTGGAAACTTAATAGTGGCTCCAACCTCCCGGGGGAAATATCTTCCTGGTCAATTTTTTTTCTAGCTCTTTGAAGTTATCCTCTACGCTGTATTGACTCAATTGGTAAAAGAAATGGTGTGATAAATGATCCATTTTATCTTCACAATTTTCCCTTCCCAACATAGAAACATAATAACCCAACAAATTCCTCAATACTTGAAGAATTAAATAAGGAATTGTATAAATTTTGTGTTCATTTAGTTTTTACCTGCGTAATTTTCCATCAGTCATCTTACTCTGGGAATAACCAAATGTTTTGGCAGAAATATTCCATCAGAAAGTAAGAAATCATTAAAGTATAATGTTTCTTTTCATAATCATAATCCCAGTTACAATCATCTAAATAGCTCGTTCTAAATCCTACTTCTATCTGCATCAACCATGTCTCAGTGTATACATGATGATCAATTAATTCCTTCTTGTTGCTTTTATTTCACACTAATACGTTCACTCAAGATTGAAACTATCAAATCAATTGTTGATGTTGTTGGTGTTGTAGCTTGATTTATCCTACATCCATCATACAACAGTGTGATGGATCAGAAACTCCCAGGAAAAATCTCACCTTGCACAACATGTCAGTATGCAACCTTGATGTCACCTTATGGTGCATGCAATTCCATTCTTACAGGGGAGGAATTTTTGACATTTTCACCTTCGGTGATGAGAGGCTCAATATTTAGCTAAAAAATGAAAGTGCTCAAAAATGATTCAAACTAGAATGACCGGATAGAGCTCACCACTAGGATCCCAACGCATCTTGTTTCATCAAAATCTGAGTTCGTATGAGTAATTTATGGTCTGTTGTTTGTTTTATCAAATAGGTAAAAAATGCGCAGAACAGTGACAGACTGATGACTTGGCAGTCTAGTCAGCACACTAGGAATCTTCATGGAATATTCTATAGTTTTCATCGAGTGACATTGTGACAAGTTTCATCACCATACTCGCCAATGTTGCTTGGGGAAGTTGAATTTTTCTCCTAATCCTAAGGTTACATTTCTTCTATGGTGGATTATTATGTTTTTATGGTGGATTTTTAGGCCAATGGAGAAGGGCCATGTGGCGCAGCCGAGGGCTGCCACGTGCCCTCCCCCATGGCAAGGTGGATGCAAATATATTATTATGGAAAGGTCGAATTTGGGCACATATATGTTTATTTCCAAAGTTTTAAACCATAGTCAAAGGTTAATGGCGCAACATATATCAATCAACATATATTGCACATATTTTTTTATACCAAAGTCTGAGACTTTTGTTTATGTTAAATAAACAAATGTATGACCATGGAGAGGTAGAGGTCGGGGTCAACCTCATGACCTCCCCCAAACTAACTCCAATGCCTACCATCACACTATCCACCGAGTTTATTAACGATATGGGATCTCGCCTCTATTTGAATTTTTTCGGCACCAGATTTGGGGTTCCGGAGGGGGCAAGCCCCCTCCCATGTGTTTGTAGCACCATGACCGTGGGCCAAGAGACAATGCGGTGGAGGTTTTAAAACATTGTTAAACCATATTATGAATTTTAATCTGTGGTTTAACCACATTAAACCGTGTTTAGATCTAAAATGATATTTTCGTTAAACGCGCCCTTAATAGCACGTTAACCACACTTAACTATCCGCTTATCCATAATTAAATGTGGATTAACTTGGCGGTGGGTTTGGCAGAATTACCAGATGCGGAAGAATCTCCACATTTAGTGGAGTTAACTGGCAGAATTCAAGAATTAGTGGAGAAAAACTAGGAAAATTTGGTTTTTCCATAACTGAGGCAATTGTCGACCAATTTTGGCTCAAGAAGAGTCATTCTTGGTAGATTTTGATGTTTTGGAGCCATTGGAGAAGGTTGTAGAGAAACATGAGATTTTAAACAACACATTTTCACAATTGAAGCTAATACAAAGGCCAATACTATGAAGCTGGACCAAGGAGATGTAGCCCAAGAGGGGTGAACTCCTCCATCAAAAAATTGTGTATTTGTCTCTGTTATTTTTTCTTACTATGTTTTTATATTTTTTTGTTTAGCATTGAGTTTCCATGCTTTTATGTTCATCAAATACACTTAATCTCATCAAATTTAATGAATTTTCAATCATAACCACATGTATAAACCCTTGTATGAGAAGAAAAACAAAGCACTTTCATGTTATTTATGAAACTAATATTAGCACAACATTAACTAACAATCAATTTCAGATCAATTTTGTATCATAGCACAAGGTTGATAAAGGTTATTTGCTTGCTTTGCTTGAAAGAAGGGTTTTAATAGTTGCAATTTCGTGATTCTTACAAGGTTGAAGTTGCAGAGAGGAGAAGGGAAGTTATTGGTCGTTAGTCCTGATATTAGGACAAGAAGAAAGAGAGTTGAGAAATCATCATATTCACCCAAAGTTCCACTCAAATCTGCACTTGAAGCACCTCAAGTTCCATCTCCAGCAGTTGAGATTGAAGAGGTACAAATTGCACAAGAAACTGAAGCAATTGAAGAGGTACAAGCATTAGAGGTTGATCTTGAATCCTTAGCCATTATGTCAGGTATTGCAGATACTCATGGACATTCATAAGAAGGGGATGTGGAGAGAGACTTCAAATACTTTCAAAGAATGGTTAAAATCATGTTTGATGCATTCACTGCAGAAAAAGCAGGAGAAGGTTCTAAGCCTCCACATGGAGAGAGATATTTAGATGGTAAGAAGGATGAAGAGAAGAGTTCGAAAGGTAGTGGAGGAAAACCACCTCCATCTCCACCATCCCCATCCTCATCATCTTCATTAGCATCTTCATATTCAATTTCCACCATAAAAACCACCCACACTCATTCAAAAATCCCAAAAGGAAAAACTCCATTACTCAAGTTGGACATCAAGTTTGAACTTCCCATGTACAATGGTGAGGTAAATGCAGAGAATTTAGAAAATTGGATCCATCAATTGGAAGTATACTACAGAATTCAGAATCTACAACAGGACGACACAAAGATCCAGTTAGCTTCATTAAGGCTAGAAGGAGTAGCACTAGTTTGGTTGGAGGCAAAGACTCAAGAGGAAATGAGAATTCATGGTAAGATATCCATTTCTTGGGTTAAATTCATTTCTTCCATTAAAATAATTTTTTTTCCATTAGCCTATATGCAAAAAGAAATAATGAGTTTGAAAAAATTTGGGCAACTCAAAGGCTAAACTGTTCAAGAGTACAACCATGAGTTTAGAAAGAGAGATTTGTTGTTAGGAATAAACTCGAATTCACAAGACACACTCTTTAAATACATTGCGGGTTTACATTCCTACTTGAAACATACTATCCTTATGTTTAACCCAAAGAACTTAGATGAAGTATGTGTGCAAGCCACGCATCTTGAAGCAAGGGGAAAGAACATTCAGGAAGATGGTAGTAAGAAGACGCCATTCAAGGGTAAGGGAAAATAGAAGGGAGGAAAATGGAAGGGAAAGAACAATGCAAGCATAAAAAAATAAGGGGAGAAAAATACATGAAAAAATTGTTCCAAAGAGGGGCATGATGAAGCCCACGGTTGGAAACTACATCCCAAACTAAGGTCAAAGAAACCAAATAACAAAGGGAAACAAAAGATGACTGCCACCACACAACAAGATCTTGGATCTGATTCAGGAGATGAGACCAAGATTGTATCCATGGTTAACAAAAGAAAGGAAGCCATAGCAAGTACTAGTTCCTCAAATAGTCACAACAACACCAAATGAAGACACAAGGATAGAATTGTTCCATGTTAGAGTGAATTCAAATCATACAAATATTGATGCATTGTTTGATAGTGGGTCACAAGAAAACTTGATTTCATAAGACTTGGTCAAAAAGCTTAACCTTGTAACCGTACCACATCATAAACCATACCCTTTGGGTTGTATAGTTAAGAATGCCAATTTGCAGGTTACAAGGAAATGCATATTTCGATTTGCTATTACCACAAACTTTGTTGATGAAGTCGAGTTAGATGTGGTTCCACTTGAAATTTCCAGGATTATCTTTGGAAGTCCATATTTTTATGACATGGAAGTGGTGTTTTATCGCCATGATAACAAATATCATTTTCTTAAGGATGGGGTGGAGTATATTGTGAGAGCTCATCGCAAAAAATTGAATATTTCTTTAGTTAATGCAAGGAAAATGAAGAGGCTATTTAATGCAAGTAAATTTTTTGTGCTTCTCATGATCAAGAAAAAGGATGATGTTGACTATGAATATTTTGAAGGATGTGATGAAAAATTAAAATCTGATTTGTTTGATGTGGTAATTCAGCATGGAAAGATGTTTTAAGGAGCAAATGGATTACCTCCCAAGAGGGGAATTCAACATGAGATTCAGTTGCAGCAGGATATTCCACGTCCAAACATTGGTATGTATCGCATGTCAATTATGGAGATTTTGGAAATCAAGAAGAAAATTCAAGAATTTATGAACAAAGGTATCATATGCCCATCTACTTCACCATGTGGTTCACCAATTGTTCTAGTACCAAATAACGATGGGACTTGGCGCATGTGCATTGATTTTCATGCATTGAATAAAATCACAGTAAATAATCACTACCCACTCCCACACATTGCTGATTTGCTAGATCAGTGGAAGTACGCAATATATTTTAGTAATTTATACTAACGAAGTGGTTATCATCAAATTAGAATAGTTGAGGAAGGCATTTGGAAAACTGCATTTAAAACTAGACAAGGAATGTTTGAGTGGCTAGTTATTCCATTCAGTCTAAAAAATGCTCCAACTACTTTCATGAGAGTCATGAATTATGTAATTAGATCATTTCTATATGACTTCATCATTGTTTACTTATATGACATAATTATATTCATTAAATCAAGAGAATAACATGTAATGCATGTGAACAAGGTATTTGATGTCTTGAAAAAAGAGCAATTATTTTAAAGACGTCGAAGTGTGAGCTTGGCAAGACTTATTTGGTTTAATTGGGACACATTATTGGAGGAGGTGAGTTGAAGTTAGAACCTTCCAAAGTAGAAGTCATTTTGAATTGGCCCAATCCCAATACAGTTACAAAGGTAAGAAGCTTTATTGGGGCAGCACAATATTGGAGGAAATTCATTGATAATGTTTCTTCCATTGCAGCTGTAATATTCCAAAATGTCAAAAGGAATATAGTACATAAACATGGAAATAGCAGTGAAGATCAATGCATAGATATAAGAGACCAACATGGAGCCATTTTATTAATCACAATATCAGCAAGAAGTGTAATATAATGGGCAAAAATCATATACATGAGTTAACAAGCCTCCAATGAGTAAATCCCCTTAATAATGAGGTACTTCTACTATACCAAAATGCCAGAAGACAGCTACAATGTAGTCATAAGAGCACTGCTACAACATATGAATATAAAAAATATGAAATGGTTGATATATGCCTCAAAAGATAATGTAGATGAAGACCAAGGCTCTATACAACCTCCAATAAGAAACCCAAGAGGGTTTTCCGAAATACACTATTATACAAGAAATGAACCAAAGCCCTAGGGCTGAAGATTCATTGCAACAATACAATTATAAAGATGTGGATGATTTGATATGAAAAAGAATGTACCCTCCTCCAATATTCTCTCCAAATGAAAGGTTGATCCCTTCACTGGAAAACCTTATCCCCAAATGGTGTACTGAAACCACCCCTACAACTCCTCCCTAAAATAATGCAGTCCAAGACAAAAACTACGCTGTAGGGGCAAATGATAGTGTGGCCTGGTGCCAAATGCTGCAAAAAGGCTCAAGGGCCTCCCTTACTATCCTCCCAATGGAAGGAAACCTTCCTCCACTGAAATCTAGCTCAAAATCACCCAAATGTATTCTCCACTGCTGCAACCTACAACACAGCACAACCCTGTGTAGAAATTGCATTGTAGATGAAATATGGAGCTTGGCCTGATGTCGGGATGTGGAAATGTAGTACAGTCACTTATCCTATGTAGGAACTCAAAGTCCCCTGAGGATGAAGGTGGGATTCCCGCTTGGGAACACCCTGTGCTAAACATCACTACAGTCTTAGCTAAACAGCTGAAGAGAGCAAACAAGTCTTAACAGACCATATCAAAATAATAATCTAAACATATCCTCTATGGCTTCCATCCCCTTACTTATATAAGTGGTGAGATTCCTCACCCTTGGCCCCACTCATTAAAGCCACTACTTCCATGCATGGAGTCTCCCTCCAAAACTACGTTGTCCCTCCATGAATTCCCACTCCTCCATGACAACGTTGTTGATTTGGTCAAAGTTGACCCAATCTACATGCTCCAACCCCTTTTCACACATAAGGGTGCTTTATCAAGCCACCAAAGTGATCTCAATTCACATTAGCAGTGATTTTATTCCTACTAAGGAGATTTATGGGTCTCCATACCCTCTTATTCAGCAAGTTAAGAAGCAAAAACAAAAATTAATATTCCAACTAGCTTGTAGCTAATTGGGAATATTACAGCAACTCCATGACATGCATTGACAAGTGTCAAGAAAGTCTTCCATTGGGGAGATATACAACAAAAATAATTTGATGCTTTAATGAAAAAGATAAGTTCAACACTGGTATTGGCTCTTCGGGATCTTAGACAACCATTTGAGATCCAAACAGATGCAAGTGATTATGGTATGGGAGTAGTTCACATGCAGCATGGTAAGCCTATTTCGTTTCATTCTGAAATGTTTAATGGAGTCGTGACTAAATATCCCACATATGACAAAGAGTTATGTGCATTGGTACAAAGTGTAAAGAAATGGAAGCACTATTTGATGGGGAAAGATACCATTATCCATACCGACCATCAGCCTTTGCAGTACTTACAATCATAATCAAAGTTGCATCAATCAAGACATTTCAGATGGATGGGATTTCTACAACAATTTCATTTGGTTATCAAGTACAAAAATGGAATTTAAAATAAGGTGGCTTATATGCTCTCTGGGCCTACTATAAATTCATCTATTATACTCAAGCATAATTCAGTTATGCATGAAATTTACATTGAACAATATGCATATGATAGTGATTTTCAAGATGTGTATGAAATCTTGAGTCAAGGAAACCAAAATGAAGAGTTATATTATCATGTGCATAACAGTTTTTTGTATCACTTGGGAAATTTATGTATACCACGAGGAGAAAGAAACATTATCATAAGGGAGGCACACACTTGATTGATTGTTGGACATTTCAGTGTACTAGGCAAGACAGTAGCGAATCTCCAAATGTATTCTTATTGGCCACACATGATTGATAATGTATCTCGTTTTATTAGAGGATGTTATCTATGTGAAATAAGTAAGCCTAGTAATAGGAAACTTGGAATGTACACTGCACTTCTGGTTCCTTCACATCCTTGGGAGAGTATCTCAATGGATTTTGTAGGTGGTCTTCCTATGTCAATGAAAGGCCATGATTACTTGTATGTTGTGGTAGATAGGTTCAACAAAATGTGTTTTTTGATGCCATGTAAGAAAAAAATTACAGTTGAACAAACCACTAATATTTTCTTTCAAAATGTATGGGTTCATTTTGGTCTTCCTACTTCTATTGTAAGTGATCAGGATTCCCAGTTTTTTGGGAATTTTTGGTCAAAATTATGGGACATGATGGACACAAAGTTGAAGAAGAGTACAACATGGCATCCGCAAACTAATGGTCAGACCGAGATGGTAAAAATGACAATCATTCATCTTCTTAGAGGCTATTGCAGCAAACATCCCAAGTTATGGGATGAACAGTTGCATCACATTCAACATGCATACAACAGGGCAAAGCATTCTTCCACAAACACATCACCATTTGAGGCATGTTTTGGGTACTTGCCAAGATCTCCTTTGGACTTCATCTTTGAGAAATATGTCACTATAGATGGTCATAGTGACATAGATAAGGCAAGGAAGTTCATTGAGAAAATTTAGTTGGTACATCACACAGTGCAAGACCAACTTGAAAAGATTCAAAGCAACTACAAGGAAAGGCATGATAAACACCGTTTTGATCACAAATTCTAGGTTGGAGATGAAGTTTGGTTGTATATCAGCAAAGAAAGATTGCAAGGGGAAGGTAAAAAGCTCAAACCAATCCATTATGGTCCATATAAAATTATGGAAAAGATTGGTACTAATGCATTTAAGCTAGATTTGCCTCCTTATATGCAAATATATTTTGTCTTTAATGTTGAGAATTTTAGATTGTTAGAGGCTTCTTTGATTGATGATCAAGGAGAGCATGTTTAGCTGCCATCAATAGATGGTTTCTCACCAGAATATCTTGATGAACTTCAACAAGATCTCATACTTGACAGAAGAATTAGAACTTCAAGGAGAGGGAATGTCGAATACCTTAGAGTGGGACTCAAGTGAAAAAATCCTTCCAAGGCCAAATGGATGGACAGTGAAAGGGTGAGGGAGTTGTACCCTCACCTACTGAAGAATTGATAGTATCTTTTGGGGTCCAAAAGGCTTCTAGTGGGGAGCAATGATCAAAGGCTCAATATTTAGCTAAAAAAATGAAAGTGCTCAGAAATGCTTCAAACTAGAACGATTGGATAGAGCTCGTCACCATGATTTTAATGCAACTCGTTTCATCAAAATCTGCATTTGTATGAGTAAGTTATGGTCTTTTGTTCGTTTTCTCAAACAGGTAAAAAATGTGCAGAACAGTGACAGAGTGATGACTTGGAAGTTCAATCAGCACCTCAGGAATATTCAGGGAATATTCTCTAGTTTTCAAGCAATGACATTGTGACAAGTGTCATCACCAGATTCACCAATGTTGCTTGGGAAGTTGAATTTTTCTCCTAATCTGAAGGTTACATTTCTTCTATGGTGGATTATTATGTTTTTATGGTGGATTTTTAGGTCAATGGAGAAGGGTCGCGTGGCACAGCCAGAGGCTACCACATGCCCTCCCCCATGGCAAGGTCTAATTTGGGCACATATATGTTTATTTCCAAATTTTGAAACCATAGCCAAAGGTTAATGGCGCAACATATATTTCGCATATATTTTTATACCAAAGTGTGGGACCTTTGGTTATGTTCAATAAAAAAATGTATGACCAAGGAGGGGCAGAGGTCGGGGTCGACCCTGCGACCTCCCCCAAACTAATTCCAACACATACCATCACACCATCCACCGAGTTTCTTAACCATATGGGATCTCGCCTCTATTTTAAGTTTGCTAGTGCCTAATTTGGGGTTCTGGAGGGGGCCAGCCCTGCGAGCCAGTCCCTACCATGTGTTCGTAGCGCCATGAGCATGGGCCAAGCGACTGCGTGAAGAAGTTTTTAAAACGTTGTTAAACCGTATTATGAATGTTAATTTGTGGTTTAACCACGTTAAACCATGTTTAGCACTAAAACAAGATTTTTGTTAAACGTGCCCTTAACAACACGTTAACTACACTTAACTATCTGCTTATCCATAATTAAATGCAGATTAACTTAGCGGAGGGTTTGGCATAACTGCCAGATGCGGAGGAATCTCGACATTTAGTGGAGTTAACTGGCAAACTTCTAAAATTAGTGGAGAAAAACTAAGAAAAATTGGTTTTTCCATAACTGAGGCAATTTTTGACCAATTTTGGCTTAGGAAGAGTCATTCTTGGTAGATTTTGATGTTTTGGAGCTAATACAAAAGCCCACACTATGAAGCTGGACCAAGGAGATGTAGCCCAGGAGGGGTGAACTCCTTCATCAAAAACTTGTGTATTTGTATTTGTTATTTTTTCTTGTTGTGTTTTTATATGCTTCTGTTCAACATTGAGTTTCCATGCTTTTATGTTCATGAAATACACTTAATCACATCAAGTTTAATGAATTGTCAATCATAAACACATGTATAAACCCTTGCATGATAAACAAACCAAATCACTTTCATGTTAATTCTGAAACTGATATTAGCATAGCATTAACTAACAATCAATTTTAGATCATTAGGAACCATTCGAGTCCTTGCAATAAAAGGGATTCGTGTTGTCGAGTTCAATGGAAGGTCTATTAGAACTATCCCCACTGCTTGCCTTCTTATAAACCCATATATTTCTAAAACATGCCAGCTCCAACAATGGTTTCAGGAAACAAGTTTCAATGCATCCTTGCCTTCACTAAGTCAAAAAGACACAGGCATATCTAGCATGCCCCTAAAAACAAAAACAATATTTGAACTTGTTGCAATGTCCCACTCCAAGAAAGCTCCATCGATTTTCATTTGTGCTACTACTGCATCAATTAAAATGGAATGTTTTTACTTTTTTTGCATGCCCCCTTAGATTGATGGGATGGAATGCATGAAAAAGGTTTTCCAACAATTCAATAACATGTGGTATTGCATGAAATGCAACGATACCTTCCTTGAATGTGACTATTGTTATGTACTATGTCTTGAATTGCATGACCACATTAGCCATTTGGAAAATGCCATTTCTTTTTATGATGTTGCAACTAAACTCTTGGGTGTAACAACAAAGGACCTTTTCCTCCTTTCAAGTGAGCCATAATCTATCAGAGACATCTCCATCAAGATCAGATGTAGTAACTTTCTTTTCACCCTTTCTATTAAAACAAACCTTTTCAATGCGTTGAACACCTCTGCCCAACCCTTATGCACTTTGATTTATGTTCAAAATTTATTTCATGTCATTTTAAAAGGCCCCAAAAGAAATTGAACTCATATGTTATGTGCCTTGTGCATGTCATGGTTGTCATTGTTCTGGAACATCTATGTTACTATAACTTTCTCGTTAAATTGAATCTCGTAATACATTCTTTAGAAAATATATAAAAACTCAAATTTTGATTTTATTTCATTGTCTATATATTTCGCTTGACTATTACCTTCCACATTTCCCCTACTCATACTATCAGTGTTCCTTTATCAGTGTTCCTTTATGCCTCTTGATGTAATTACTAATCATTTTTTTTAATAGTGTTACGAAATTATGTAAACCTAACTTTCCAGATTTAGACCCAAAAGAATTTGAACCTTCAAACTCAACACGTAAATATGTCATAATACAACAATGACCAGTCCACCCGCTATTTTATATTTAAAGTAATGATTCCACGGAATTTTAGAACATGGATTCTAGACGTGGGAACTAAATCGCCTTCTATTTTACCCTCTATATGTTTTATATCTCGAGTAATGTTTTGATATATTTTTAAAGCCTATATCTCGGGCACTCTACTAATTTATATCTCGAGTAGTGATTTGATATATTTTTAAAACATAGGTTTTAGACTAGAGAATGCCAAAAAGTTTCACAATGCAACATCCAGCTTTGGGAACGTATCAGTGGAGGTTTATTATATTATATAAATATCAATATTTGAATGAAAATCTTGAAAAAGGTGGAAAGACAAGATAATGTAATGTTTTTAATCATAATCATAGTTTGTTACATTAGTATAAAGCAACATATTTTTTCCACAAATAAATTTGGGTAGTTTTTATATTAATATTATTAATTAAAAATTTAAAAATATTGTAATTAAAATACTTTTATTTCAACTTGATTTATTATTATATTGAATTAATATTGATAAAACTAAAACTAAGCTAGATTTTCGGAAAAGTGTAAAATTTTAAAAAAGAAAGTGAATACAAAAATTTATATTTTAAATTATACCATATCTATTTAATAGATATAGATATTTATATATATTTATGAAATTTGAAATTATATATATAGTTTGGAAGTAAGGGAGGATAAAAAATTTGAAGTGAAATTTTAGGTTTATAAAGTTTTTATTATAGGATTTTTTATAATTTAGCAGATTTAAGTGATTATTGAATTTTTTTATAATTTAGTTGATTTAATGATTTTTTAAAAATATATTAGAAAAATTAGTAAAAAAGAAAAAGTTGATCAAAATTATATATATTTTTGGTAAATATGATAAACTTCGTATTATTTTTAGTCAAGAATATATAGACATGACATTATAATTATTGGCTTGCTATTGTGGAAACTAGACTAGTAACACAGTAGAATGTGCTTAGACAACATAAACTCTCTAAACATAGTTACAAAACCAAAATGGTATAAATGTTTAAGATAGACTAGAGGTTTACTTATAAGCAAATAAATTGTTTCTCCTATGATTATAGCATTACTACTACCACATGGATGGTATTCAGGACTCTAATGTCTTCTTCTAAATTGGAAAGTCTAAATCCACTTACTACTTGGCTAGCACTGATACCCTGTCATTCAACCTCCTCATCTACTTATACACTTCATCAATATATAATCAGATATTTTGTTGTGTTTCCAGGTTCTCAATCAATGCTTTTCCCATTATTTTTTTAAGATGTTAGTAGAAGTCAATGGTCTACATATACCTAGTTTGCATGGTTCTAGTACTTCTACTGTCTAGAACCCAACCTCCTAATTCTTCAATTTCTTCATAAAAAATGATTAATATTTCTACATTATGAATTTATTTTTGGATTGCAGTAGGGGTAGGCTTCACAAATATTGATACGAAATGATTAGCTAAGTGTTGTGCCCTTGAGCTCGAAGGGAAGTGGGAGCTCCTCCCCCAACGAATTCCTGACCAAATTTTTCAAGCCATAGTTAAACTAAATAAGGAAGGAAATAAGAGACTAAATAATGACAAGATAAGGAATATTATTCCATACATAATGCAACCAATTATACCCAAACTAGGAGAGAGCCTACGAAAGGGTTGAGCCAAGAGAGATATAAGGAGAAGAGAAGAGAACTAGGGAAAACATAAAATTCTAGACCAAAGGGAAAAATAAGTGATTCCTTCTGCTAAAAACCAAAGTAGTTCTTCCTCTCTCCTTTTTAAACATGTGATTAAAACCAAACTGATCAGAACTAGATCATGGACCTAAGTGATAGCTCAAAATTCAAAGTGTTCAAAGGTGTGTTGAACGTGAGCGACCGGATAGATCTCATCTTCCTGATTCCGGCGCTGCGAATGGTTCGAAAAACTGAAAACGTATGAATAAGTTATTGTACTTTGAAAAGTCTAGTAAACTGCAATTTTTGGACTTTGACCAAGTCTTACTGGTTTTGGAAAACTTAAAAAGAGAATATTCCAAGGAATATTCCTTAGAATATTTCGTTTGGACCAGTCGAATTTTGACAAGTGGCGGATTGTAATTGGGCAATTGATTGATTTTTTTATGTTTAAACCAATAGGAGGTTGCCACGTGGCCCATGTTCTGTGGTCTAAAACTTTTGGACTACACCAGAATTGAATGTGAGACATCCAGCATAGAGCACCAAGCATTTACCGTTCAAGATGTGTGGTAGTTATTAACCACATATGGTTACAGTCTATATTTAATATGGATTGTAATCTGAGTTGAGGCTCAGAGGGGGGGCTAGCCCCGAGGGCCAGCCTCCCCATAGAACCATAGCCCTCGGACCAGGCGTCAATATCAAACCCCCATAGTCACCGTTAGCACTCCCATATGATTGTGCCAGCAAAAACCAAGGGCTTAAGCCCTTTTCCACGACGGTTAAACCTTTTGAGTGGTCACATGACGGAATGGTTAACTCGCAATGGTAAGTTCAAACATTAGCTAATGGTTCCTAACCTTTTACCCTGACGGTTCTCCAAACGTGTTCACATGCAATTTGTTACCCCAGCAGTTATGACAACAATTTATGTCACCACGCAGTTTTCGGTGAATGTGCCCACACGATGGAGGTAACCTATATCACTAACCCTTAGACTGGCGTAATTTTTGGTGCCCACTCAGAATGTGGATTTTGCCAAATTTAACTAGAGTTAAGTCCAGTTCTCCACAATTAGTGGAGCTTTTTTGGGTGTCGTTGGGAAAAATGAGTCCAGGCTCTATCTTGAGCTAGAATCAACCAATTATTGAGTGCCAATAGTAAATTTCAACTTTCTTGGACATTCCAGACTCATTGGTGAGGGTTATAGAGCCATCAGAAGACTTTTTTGTAGGTTTTTTCTTTAGTGAAGTTCTAGGGGCCACCAGGGCCACCATGGGCCAACAACAATTTGAGGCCTAGCCAGGGGAGCTAGAGGCCTTATTCAGAAATCAAATAGAAAATTTTGGATGTTTAAGATGTTCTGGAACTAATGGTGTAGTTTTCAGAGCTTGTAGAGGATTTTTGAAATTTGAGATGCTTCAGTGAAGTTCCAGGGGCCACCAAGGCCAGCAAGTGCCAGCAACAGTTCGGGGCCTAGCCAGAGCAGTTAGAGGCCTTATGCAGTGAACCAATAGTCATTTCTGATTGCTTTGATACTTATAAATCCAATGGAGGAGTTTTCAGAAGCTTTTGGAGACTTTTAGAGGTCGATAACCCACATAGAATGTTTCTTTAACCCTAGTGCCAAGGGGTGCCAACAAGTGTTGGAGGCGAAAACGAAGCAGCCGAAGGCCATTTTCAGTGAACCAATAGTCTATTATAACTATTTTTAGCATTAAAAATCCATTTAATGGATTTTCAGATCCATTTGAAGACTTATAGAGCTTTAGAAGCTACAGGGAAGTTTTGGGCAGCCTAGAGAAAACCATGGAGGGAGGCCTAGTTTGGGGATGCAGTTCTCTTTTGGAGAAAACGATCCGACTAATTTTGGTGTCTGATGTGTGCTGGAGACAGTAGGTGAGGTTTCATGGATAGTAAAATAATTCTTAAGGAGTTAGTTCCATAAAGAAGCTCAGTGTAGCTCAAGTGCACCGACAGAAGGAATCAAGTCTAAGGGAGCCTAGATTTGTTTGTAGAGTGATGAAAACCATGAAAATGATATAGATGGTATTCTAAGCCCATTGGTTTAGTTCAGTAACCATTGGAGTTAATTTTGGAACTTGTAAAAGTAATTTTTCCATAATCCCAAAGAGCCAAATCAAGATGACAAGAGCTCAAGGAGACGTAGCCCACGCTATTCGGATGAAATCCTAGATTAAATTTTCTATTATGTGTTGATTATTTTTTGCTTCATTATATTTTTGTTACACATGTTTAATTTCAGCAAAAAAAGATGTACTTAAATCACTTAAACAATTAGAAAACATACACCTGTTTCAAGTATAAAATTCTGCAAATGTCAAGTATAAGCTAGATCTTTTATTTGTTTAACTGAGTGGGAGGTTCTTGAAAAGAATAACAAGTTATCCAACCCATTTTTAGATCAGGTTGGTATCAGAGCACTTTATTTCTTGATTGATAGAGAAATAGCTTGCTTGTTTGTCTTGAAAGGTGTTTAAACAGTGCAAATAATTTGACTGTTTGACTGTTTGAAAGCTGACTGTTGCTTGAGTTTTCTAGAGGTGAATGGAAAGATACTGATAGCTAAGTCCAGAAGAGGAAAAGAAGGAATAAAGGGCTGAAGGAATCTTCCTTACCCAAAGGACCTCAAGGAAACCCTTGAACCACAAGAGGTTTTTTTTGCAAAAGGCTGCTTGACGAAGAGCTTGACTCTACAGCCATTTTGTTTTGAAGATTTGTCAATAGTTTTTGAAAGATTTGTGAATTTTTTGAAGTTATTTTTTTCATTTTCATAATGATAACTTCTTCAAGTGAGGTTTCAAAATCCTCCTCCTTCACAAGATTCTTCGATGAAGACATGAAGTGAGATTTATACATCCTGAAGGACATGGTGCAAATTCTGTTTGAATATAGAAGAGAAGGCACTATACTTCATGAGAAATTGGTTGATATGAAGCATGAGAAGGAAGAAATTATCCAAAGAATGCATGAGATGGAGATGCAGCTCCATCAAGCCCAAGAGGCTTTAACCAAGAACATGTGTGAAACAGAGGTAGTTCACTCAAGTTTGTCTTTAGTTTCCTCTTTAGATAGATGTGTTGGTTCATTTTAAAAGAACACTAGAGGTATAGAGTCCAAGTTGATGTTTAAAATGGGCTATGAAGGCAAGGGTTTAGGCAAGCATACACAAGGCATGATTGATCCTATTTTGGTTAAGGAGAGACCTAAGAAATTTGGTCTTGGTTATGTTCAATATAATGGAGAAGATTCCAAAGCCATGAAGGCATGTGAGAAAACTTCAAGAAGAAATTTTGTTCCAAGTTCTAAATCACAAACATGTCAAAGTTTGTTTTCAAGTTGATTGCCATTGTTTCAAGCCTATGTTACAGCAAGAATATTGTAGACATGCAGCTTATGGCGAGCATACAAGTTCGGATAGTTTTCAAGACATGAACGCTAATTTTGGTCTACAAAATAAAGCTAGAGCCTCTACAATTTCATCTCCTCATGAAGGTAAAAAGGATGGAGATGCAAAGTAGCATATGAGGTATAATTATTCCCATAGTCATGTTGATTATGTTTCTATAAGGCATGACAATTCTTCATGCTTGAATGGAACAAAGAGTTGTTGTGCATATTGTGGTCTGTTTAACCATGATGTTTCAAGATGCTGAAAGAGGATGAAGGCATATAGGAATCAGTTGAGGCAAAGGTAACTTGCAAGGAAGGTGCATAGGACTTGCACACATTTCCAGAAGAGGGGACATGTTGTTTCCCAATGTTGGACATTGCATCCAACTAATCGCCCCAAGCATTTGAGGAAAGAGGACAGAAAGACTGGCAAAAGTGGAACCAAATATTCCATCATTGATGTGAGAATAGATGTTTCACATGAAGAAGATTTGCAGTAGCAAAAGTCACCGTGGAAGTGGCTTGGTAGAACTTGGTTTGATTTCTTGACACAGTAAGACATACACTCATTTATACATATGAAAATTTCAGTTATGTATGCATGTTTTATGTTGTAATATCATGTTTGTTTGAGCCACCTTGGATGAATGATCAAGGAAGTGATGTTTAGCTACCTTCGGTGGATTTCTCGCAAGAAATTTCTGAGTGAGTTCAAGGAAGCCAGTTCCTTATAAGAGGACAAGTGCATTGAGGAAAGGAAGTGTCGACTACCTTCGAGTTGTGGTTCAAAGGCACAAGCCAAGCAAGGAAAGTGTATGGAGGCTGAAAAGAACAGGGTGATGTACTCTCATCTACTGTATAGATTAGTATATCAGTCTTTTGGGGTCCAAAAGATTCCCAATGGGGAGGTGTGATTAGAACTAGATCATGGACCTAAGTGATAGCTAAAAATTCAAAGTGTTCAGAAGTGTGCCGAAACTAAGCGACTAGATAGATCTAATCTTCTTGATTCCGGTGCCACGAACGGTTCGAAAAGCTGACCCCGTATGAAGAAGTTATCGCAGTTTGAAAAGTCTAGTAAACTACAATTTTTGGACTTTGACCAAGTCTGACTAGTTTTGGAAAAATTAAAAATAGAATATTCTAGGGAATATTCCTAGAATATTCCTTGAAATATTCCCCAGAATATTCCATTTGGACCAATCAAATTTTGACAAATGGCATTTTGTGATTAGGCAATTGGTTGTCTTTTTTATGTTTAAACTAATAGGAGGCTGCCACATGGCAAGCCCGAAGGCTATCATGTGGCCCATGTTCTGTGGTCAATTTTTTTTGGACTGCCCCAGAATTGAATGCGAGACCTCCCGCATAGAGCACCAAGAATTTACCATTCAGGCTCTGTGGTAGTTCTTAACCACATATGGTTACGGTTTATATTTAATATGCATTGTAATCCGAGTTGGGGTTCAAAGGGGGGGCCAGCCTCCCCATAGAACCATAGACTCAAGACCAGGCGCTAATATCAAACCCCCGCAGTCACCCTTAGCACTCCCATATGACCGCACTAGCGAAAACCAAGCGCTTAAGCGCCTTTCCGCGATGGTTAAACCTTTTGAGTGGTCACATGATGGAACGATTAAGTCGTAATGGTAATTTCAAATGTCAACCGATGGTTCCTAATCGTTTACCCCGATGGTTCTGTAAACGTGTTCACATGCAGTTTGTTACCTCGACAGTTACGACAACAATTTATGTCACTACATAGTTTTTGATGCATGTGCCCACACGATGGTGGTAACCTTGACCACTAACCGTTAGACTGGAAGAATTTTTTGTGTCCACTCAGATTGCAGATTTTTCCGAATTTAACTGGAGTTAAGTCCAATTCTCCACAATTGGTGGAGCTTTTTTGGGTGTCATTGGGAAAAATGAGTTCAGGTTCTATCTTGAGCTAGAATCAACCAATTTTTGAGTGCCAATGGTCAAATTCGAATTTCTTGGAAATTTTGACTCATTAGTGAGGGTTGCAGAGCCATTGGAGGAATTTTGAGCAGTTTTTTGCTTCAGTGAAGTTCTAGGGGCCACCATGGGCCAACAACGGTTTGAGGCCTAGCCAGGGGAGCTAGAGGCCTTATTCAGAAATCCAATAGAAAATTTTGGATGTTTCAGATGTTTTAGAACTAATGGTGTAGTTTTCAAAGCCTGTGGAAGACTTTTGAAAGCCGAGAAGTTTCAGTGAAGTTCCACGAGCCACCAAGGGTAGTAAGTACCAACAGAAGTTTGGGGCCTAGCCAGAGTAGCTAGAGGCCTTATGCAGCGAACCAATAGTCATTTATAACTGTTTTGATACTTTTGAATCCAATGGAGGAGTTTTTAGAAGCGTTTGAGGACTTATAGAGGTCAAGAATCCACAAATAAGTTTTCTTTGACCCTAGTGCAAGGGGTGCTGATATGTGTTGGAGGCGAAACCGGAGCAGCCGGAGGCCATTTTCAGTGAACCAATAGTCTATTCTGACTATTTGTGGAATTATAAATCCATTGAAGGGATTTTCAGAGCCATTTGAAGACTTCTAGAGCTCGAGAAGCTATAGAAAAGTTTTGGGCATCCCAGTGAAAACCATGGATGGAGGCCTAGTTTGGGAATGCAGTGCTCTTTTGGAGTAAATGATTAGTCTAATTTTGGTTTCTAATGTGTGATGTAGACATTAGGTGAGGTTCCAAGGACAGTAAAATAATTCTAAAGGATTTAGTTCCATAGAGAAGCTCAATGTAGCTAAAGTGCACCGACAGAAGGAATCAAGTCTAAGGGAGCCTAGATCTATTTTTAGAGTGATGACATCCATGACAGGGATATAGATGGTATTCTAAGCCCATTGGTTCAGTTTAGTAACCATTGGAGTTAAGTGTGGAACTTGTAAAATAATTTTTTCCATCCCAAAGAGCTAAGTCAAGATGACAAGAGCTCAAGGAGATGTAGCCCATGATATTCGGGTGAACTCCTAGATTAAATTTTTTGTTATGTGTTGATTATTTTTTGTTGCATTATATTTCTATTACACATGTTTACTTTCAGGAAAAAAAATCACTTAAAGCACTTAAACAGTTAAAAAAAATACACCTGTTTCAAGTATCAAATTCCGCAAATGTAAAGTATAAGCTAGATATTTTATTTGTTTAACTGAGTGGGAGGTTCTTGAAAAGCATAAAAAGTTATCCAACCCATTTTTAGATCACAAACCCACCAAATGTTCCACTCATATAGTAAGGGTCAAGAAAAAATCTACCCATAAGCCAAGCCAAACACCATAAAAAAGAGACTAATTGACATAAAAAAGACCATAAAATGTAATATTCCCAATTAGCCCAAGCTAGTGGGAATATACAATTTTGTTTCATTTCCTTATGGCAAGAATAAATGTGTGAAGGAGGGAAATAAAAACTCCTGAAAACAGTAAATAAATCAATGCCCAATGTGAACAAGGCTAAATCTAGGCTGCCTTAATAAAACTCCCTTATGTGTGAAAGGGATTGTGACAATTGACTGCATCAACGGGAGAAAATCCACAACACTTTCCAGATGAAATGTAGCTCCTAGATGCACAACACAGATCTAGTTGGAGGCTACACATGTGAAAGGAGCTAAACCTTTGAGGTGGTTTAGGGTTTTGCAAGGCTTTCATCCTATAAAAGAAAGAGGAGAACAACAGAAGAAGGTTGTTGAACATATTGTATTGAAAGGATTTGTCTATTTAGAAACTTCTCATTCTCTAGCTATTTAGTTGAGAATAATGCTGTTTAGCACTTGGGTGTTCCTGATCGGGAATCCCACCTCTTTCCTTGAGAGGCCTCTTGGAAGAGTCTTGCATTTCTTGTCCACTATCAGGAATTTTTCCAAGCTTCTACTTCCAACTACAAAGAAGATTCTATTGAGGGTTTGGTTGTCTTTGTAAGCTGCAGCAAGTGGAGGCTAGATCTGTTCAGATCTAAGCCATTCTAGTGCCTTTTTTCACTGGGAAAGTCTTCTATCCCATTGGAAAGAGTGTATTGGATCATCAGAGATCCAGATCCATACCTTGGCATCAGGCCAAACTTTTCATCAAGTCTACAGTTTAGTATATCATCTAGGACTGCATTATCTGCAAGAGGAAAGTTGTAGGGAGTTTTGGCAACATTTGAGGAGTGATCTTTAGTGATGAGAATTTGTCTCTCACTGTGGTGATCCATGGATTTCTGTTCTTATCCATGTCATATTCAGATCTGATCTGAATACTCCTGCATAAGATTCAGGAATTCTGCATAAATATGCAAATCTGCTGCATGAGATCTCATATCTACTCCATATGCTTCATGTTTTGCTGAAAACCCCAAGGGGTATGTAAAATAGAGATAGTCTAGTGTACAGATCTGATATAGATCTAATATTTTGTACAAATATCTATTCTAGATCTGAGTTGTAACCTACAGATGTTGTATGCTCTTAAAAATAACATTGTCAAGGCTTTTACAGTGAAATACATTGTTGCAGCACCTCTTTTAGAGGGTTTTTCTCATGAAAGTCTTCCATATTTCTCTTATACATTGTTTGGGCCACATTTTAAATATGATTTAACATTTTATAAGCTACTTTTGAGCTATCATATTGGTCTCTTACTATTTTTATCTAAAATTGCATTATTTTCTCGGCAGTGTTACTTTGTGTTGCTACAGTCCCTTATTTGGGCAGTTTCCAAGCCATACTGGGTGTGGGAGATCTGTTTAACCCACCTAGTTTGATTTTTTTTTAATCTCCTCTTGGATTTGGGTCTTATATTATCATATCTAAGATATACAAGGGCTGATCTTGTTTGTTGTAGCACACATTCCTAAAAAATGTGTTTTTTAGGCATGTCTTGCTAGCAATCCCAATTTGGGGATATTACAATGGTATCGGAGCAACTATCTTGGCACATCCTATGCTTTGCTTACTAAAGATCCAATATGTCTTTTCATGGAAAGAAAATACTGATGAAGAAGTGTGGTTACACTGAAGACACAGAAGAAAAGGGTAAGATCCCTTTTATTGGAAGTTTGCAGAGAGAAGATTTTTCAAAAACTCTTTCTCAAGCTATGTATGTACTAAAAGAAGAAATCTGGGGAATGAAGAGGGAGATACATGCAGATCCCTTAAAAGGATTCTTCTATCAAGAAAGCCCCAGTACTTCATATGATGTGTGTGAGAATTCAACCACACAATCTGATCCATAATGTTGTAACATGCCTACTTTCTTGTCAAAGAAAGAAGGTAGAGGAGGAACACCAAAGGAGGAATCTCTTGGTGATTATCTCCAAGAATATGAGTCTCTATCAGAGAGATTCAAAGAGCATATTAGTTTCCCAGAGTTCTGTCAACTCATAAAAGCAAGATCCAGCACTTACAATAGAAGAAGAGGGTGCCTTCAGCACACCTTGGGTAGATTCTCTCTACCTACTTTTGATGGATCACCTAAAGACTCAGCCAAGTCTTGGGTAAGGAAACTTGACACTTACTTTCATCTGCATCAAGTGTCAGAAGAAGAAGCCTTGAGAGTAGCAGCATTGCATATTCAAGGAAGGGCTTATGCTTGGTGGCTATTTGAGTCCTCTTCCTTGAAAGGGATAAATATCTCTTCTTATGCAAGATTCACTAGGAAACTAGTGATGAGATTTGATGTGAGACATTCTGAGACTTCTTGGGAAAATAAAATCAAGCCCACGAAATCTGAATATTTGCATAAGTTGGAAGATTCCATGGATCCAACTCCAGTCCTAAACATTGTTGAGGGGGTTGAATATCTGCTGCACAATATCTGCTGCACAATTTGTCAGAGGCAGAAGCCCCAATACAACAAGATCTCCTTTCCCAAAGAGAAGACATGAGGGTTCCTTCTTTAGTAAGAGATGAAGGAAAAGGATCTCTTAATGTTGAAGCATTCTCCATTGATGAGGATAAGGGAGAGAAAGAGCAGAGAAGATCTTCTAGCACTCTGATAGTAGGAGGAGATATATTTTCATTTGGATATGGAGATGAAGCAATGGCTTCCATCAGAGGGGTTCTTGCACCTTTGCAAGGAACTCCTAAGGATATTCCATATGGGGGACATGAACAACATATGTATTTTCTATAATAAAAGGAGATAGAACAAAGTAGGTATCAAAATGCTGACATAATAGAAGGTGATCCATTGTCAGAAGAAAATGGAGCAAATGCTCCAATCAGAGGCACTCTTACACCACTAAGAGGGGTCTCCAAATTTCATGAGACTTTCACACATAAAACAGAGTTTAAATTTCACAGTGGAAGCAAGGAAATGAGGATCCCATCTATTCTACATATGAGGATGGTCCCTGAAGCCTCATTATCTAGTGGAAAACCACCTAGGAGGCCACCTGATCTAGATCTTGTGGGGAAGATATCACAACTTTCTGCTCCAAAATTAGATCCAGGAGGGTTTGGATCACTTGAAGAAAAAGATACAACGTTGGGTGACTTGGGTAAACTCAAGAAGGAGGGAAATCTTCTTCCCATATCATCATCACCCACTCTCCTTTCTGATCCTGCAATGTGGAAGGAGAAGAATGGAAGGAACAACCTTCCAAGACACACCTTTGGCATAAGAGATGTCAAGGGAAGGATCAGCAACATGATAGATATTTTGTTTGATGCATCATCAGTGTTGTCATTGTTGAGCAGTGTAGATCTGTATTGGAACTCCCAACTGCTAGTGGATTATTCCAAGGATCTTCACACATGTATGATACTTGATGACCAGCTGCATGAAGAGGGCTACTTAGTCCAAGGAGAATTCATCTATCATCATAGTAGAATATTTTTGCCTAGATATTCTAAGCTTAAGCATAAGATACTACAATGAGCCTACAAATATTTCTGTTTCAGCCACATGTATTCCATGAGGATCTACAACATCATCATAAGGAGCTTTGATTGGGAAGGCATGAAAGAGGAACTATATCAAAATTTTCATGAATGCATGAGTTATGTGGAGTTGGGGCAGCCATGGGACACTATGCAAGAGTCATTTCAGCCATCTCTTCCTTCTTTGGAAAGGGGAGAAATATCCATGCACAACTCCATGTGTATGAGAGACTTTGTTGGTAAAGGATATGTTCATGTAAAGCAAGTTTATTTTTCTAATTGTACATGTTTTTTTACCTTTGTATGCAGGCCATGACTCCTAAAAGGAGAAATGTATCATGTAAATCTCATGGTAATTGTTGGGCCACTAAAAATTCTAAATTTGGACACTCCCTTGATGTGCAAAGGGAGATTTATTTTCATGATGGGTGCTTCCCAAAGGCACCAAATTTATCTCACATTTTCTGCAATAGTTAGATGACTTGGGCAGCAAGTAAGTGGTGGGAAAACCACTTACCATGTATTGATTTGAGGTAGGCATGAGATGCCCTGCATTGGTATCATATGTGGGATTATGACCTACCTCCTCATGCTCAATTTTTTGTTTGTATGTACATAGTTTTGCTTCCATACATTTATGATATACTTGTACTATTTGTGGGCTTGTATGGAGGGAGGATGGGGAGCATATATGTGGCACATGGGATGGAGACTCTCCATGTACCTTATGCTATATATTTTAGGGAGATTTTTGGTTCAACCATGATTGTTTCACTTGAGTTCTTAACTCCTTATGGGATGGGTCATTTACCTCTCATAAAAACATTAAAGAAACAATTCATGGAAGGATGGTTTGGTGAACACTCAACTCATGGAGGAGGCTTATCACTTGATGGTTCACTAATGGAAGAGGAAAGGAGTTGCAGCACTCACTCTATCAGTTGATTGAGGACAAGCAACATTGTGGAGGGGAGGACTGTAATATTCCCAATTAGCCCAAGCTAATGGGAATATACAAATTTGTTTAATTTTCTTATGGCAAGAATAAATGTGTGAAGGAGGGCAATAAAAACTCCTTAAAAAATAAATAAATCAATGCCCAATGTGAACAAGGCTAAATCTGGGCTGCCTTAATAAAACTCCCTTATGTGTGAAAGGGATTGTGACAATTGACTGGGTCAACAAGACCAAATCTGCAGCGCTGTCCAGATGCAATGTACCTCCTAGATGCATAGCACAGATCTAGTTGGAGGCTACACATGTGAAAGGAGCTAAACCTTTTAGGTGGTTTAGGGTTTTGCAAGGCTTTCATCCTATAAGATAAAGAGGATAACAATAGAAGAAGGTTGTTGAACATATTGTATTGAAAGGATTTTTCTGTTTAGACACTTCTCATTCTCTAGCTGTTTAGTTGAGAATAGTGTTGTTTAGCACTTGGGTGTTCCTGATCAGGAATCTCACCTCTTTCCTTAAGAGGCCTCTTGGAAGAGTCTTGAATTTCTTGTCCAATATCAGGAATTTTCCCAAGCTTCTACTTCCAACTACAACACATATCCTGTTGAGGGTTTGGTTGTCTTTGTAAGCTGCAGCAAGTGGAGGCTAGATCTATTCATATCTAAGCCATTCTAGTGCCTCTTTTCACTGGGAAAGTATTCTATCCCATTGAAAAGAGTTTATTGGATCATCAGAGCTCCAGATCCATACCTTGGCATCAGGCCAAAATTTTCATCAAGTCTACAGCGCAGTATATCTTCCAGGACTTCGTTATCTGTAAGAGGAAAGTTGCAGGGAGTTTTGGCAACATTTGAGGAGTGATCTCTAGTGATGAGAATTTGTCTCTCACTGTGGTGATCCATAGATTTATGTTATTATCCATGTCATATTAAGATATGATCTGAATACTCCTATATAAGCTTCAGAAATTCTACAGAAATCTGCAGATTTGCTGGATGAGATCTCAGATCTACTCCATATGCTTCATGTTTTGTTGAAAACCCCAAGGGGTATGTAAAATAGAGACAGTCTAGGGTACCTATCTGATATAGATCTAATATTTTGTACACAGATATGTTATAGATCTGATTTGTAACCTATAGCTGCTGTATGCTCTTAAAAATAACGCTGTCAAGGCTTTTATAGTGAAATACATTGTTGCAGCACTTCTTTGAGAGGGTTTTTCTCATCAAAGTCTTCCATATTTCTCTTTTACATTGATTGGGCCACATTGTAAATCTGATTTACCATTTTATAATCTATTTTTGAGCTATCATATTATTCTCTTACTGCTGTTATCTAAAACTGCGTTATTTTCTGGTCAGTGTTACTTTGTGTTGCTGCAGTCCCTTATTTGGGCAGTTTCCAAGCCATACTGGGTGTGGGAGATCTATTTGACCCACCTAGTTTGATTTTTTTCTAATCTCCTCTTGGATTTGGGTCTTAGATTATCAGATCTAAGGGATCCAAGGGTTTATCTTGTTTGTTGTAGCAGACATTCCTGAAAAATGCATTTTCAGGCATGTCTTGCTAGAAATCCCAATTTGGGTATAATACATAAACCAAGATAATGATAGACTTCCAAACAACTAAAAACCACTGGATTTTTACCTATGGGTTGAGATCAGTTAGTGAAATAGGGAGAAATTTGAGTATATTCCCACCTAAATCCTATTGTTTCCCACAAAAAATAAATATTGAAGCCCAAGCTCAAGAAGGAAGCCAAACCTCCTTAGTGAAAATTAGAAGATTCATATTTCATCTAAACCAATTTTTAAAATATAAAAATTTTGAATAAAAAAATATTTCCCAAAATAAGGAGTTTCAGCTTCAAGGAAATGAGAAAACCACTTGAATAAAAATTGCAGGAAGAATATATGATTAAAGAGAAATTGCACAAAAAAACATTGATCTAGGTAGATATCAATGGCTACCCTCCTCTTCCATTAACTCAACGGTTCTCTATATTCTTAGATAATTTTCTATGTTTTTCTTGGTCCAAACATTTTGAGGTTGTTTTGAGGCCCTAAAAAATGGTATTTTGAAATTCATGGATCAGGGTGTTAGCCACCTATAATATTTTGTTATACCAAAAGGTGGCTAAATATTTTTGGAGCCTCCAAGGAACAATTTTATCACTAAAAATTGTTGGCTTTTGAAGTCTCTCTAAGGCCTCATGCCTCTGTCCAGATCCCTTATTGCTGTTTACATCCTAAAAGCCTCTGAAATACTTCAAAAATCCCAAGTTAAATGCTGCTGCAGAACCCCTTGGTCCCCTTCCTTTTCTTCCTCACTAACCTCATTTTCTATTCTCCATTTCCAATGAAAAACCCACAATTTCATGTTTCTCCCTTTCCATTTCATTAAAATCCCTTTTATAAGGTTAAAAACCCACTTTTTAACCTTACCGAAACCTTCATTTCCTTCAAGAAACCCTTCAAAAACCATGAAAATACATGTTTTTATGTATAGGACTTAAGCCCCTCGAGCTTAAGCCCTTAGCCCCTTTTCTTCCATACGCCCGCACCCTGGAACCAAGTTTTAACCCTTTGGCGCTTATCACAAAGCGCAGATCGCAGAATTTCCAAATTGTTATTTTTTAAACTGATGCATCGCAAATATTTGCGCTGCGATCCATCGTAGATCGCAGATCGCAATTTTCAGTTTTCCTCCAAAGAGCCATCGCAAATATTTGCGCTGCGATCCATCGCAGATCGCAGATCGCAATTTTCAGTTTTCCTCCAAAGAGCCATCGCAAATATTTGCGATGCGATCCATCGCAGTTTCCGCCCATCGCATAATCGCAATATCGCATTTTCTGTCCGTCGCATAATCCGCCATCGCGTTTTCCACTTTTGCGATTTGCGATCAGTCCCGCTGGGCCCACCGTACGATCCCCTCACCGCTCATATAAAATGCGCCTTTTTCCTTTGTAAAATTAAAAAACGTCATATTGTATTGTTTACAAAGGTTTTTCCGCCGCCTTCTCCCAACCATGGATCTTGCGCGATCGACGGCTTAGATTTTATCTTTTTTTCACCATTCTATGATTTCTCCAATTAATCCCGACCGTTGGATGATGCCATCCAACGGCCCTGCTTCCTCCGCACATCCTCCAATGCAGTTTAACCTATAAACGCAAGATTTCATAACTTTTGTTTGTATTTTGCAGGGTTTAATGTTTTTCGCTATATTCAGATGAAATTCGAAAGATGAGGGTGACGACCCTCCCTCCTTCGATTTATCAAAGGAAATCATTCGCAGGTGTCAAATTCGCGTTTTCATCAGTGTTTCATGAGGCATTGATGCCGTATAACCCTGCGCAGCCCTGTGTAACAGCGAAGCACCAAGAATCCGGCACAGTCAAAGAGTATCAGCTGTAGAAGACCAGAAATGTGCCATCACAGAGAATTGAAGACAGTTTTATGGGGATTACGGCTAAGACTGTTATCAAAAGCCTAATCCCCCAATCTAAAACACAGTCTGCAGAATACCTAAAGTGTTTTAGTGACAGAAAACCCTCCACCGCCACAAAAAGGAGGCGAATTGATTCCTCCCAGCGACTAAATGCCACCTATTGCCTCAAACCTTTCAAACCAGGGCCGAAGTTATTGCAAAGGAAGATGTTTTGCCTCAACGCAGCCGAGAAGTTACTTCTGCAAGGAACTTAATGCGAGAAATATCTGCAGAGTTATTTCAACCTCACGCCAAACCTCAAAGGTCAACAAATTCTTTCCAGCAGACCTGATAGTTAATGTAAAATAGTTAATACAGAGAACCACCTGTAAACTTCTTCATCGAGCCCCTCAAAGGGCCAAGAATTCTTGAATCTGTATTAATTACTTTAGCAGATCTTTTATCAGATCTCACCTCCTCATTCTTCTATAAATACTTCTGTAGAAGATGAGAAATTGTTGGTTGAGTTGCTTACAAAGCTTTGAAATACATTCGAGCCCAAACTTCTGATTGTAAATAGTGTTCACTGGCCCTTGGAGCTCTACTTGTGATAGATTAGTTAGGTTGAATAGTGAAGATGATTGCTGAACTGAAACATTGGACTTGAAGACTGTAACCGGTTTGACATCAATATAAAATTTGTTTCTTGGGATCCTGGTCTATGTCATTGGTGAAGTGCATCTCTCTTTGTAATTGTTTTCCTTCTATGTATGCCATATTGTTCATATTCCTCTGTGAAGGATAGTTTAAACAGGGTTAGGATCTACTGTATACCAGTAACCTTCTCTGGCTGAGAAATATTTATCTTAATGTTTTCTTCAAATTTGTTTATTTAAGAATGATTTAATACAGTTTAAACACTTAGGAATTGTTGGGGTTCCCATGTTTTGGCAGATTTGGCAATACCAAAAGATGAGACAACATCAGAACCACTTTGGGGCCCTAGGATCTAGCCCTCCTGGACCCGGAGAGGGATCTCTCCAAATAGATCAAAGAATGATGTCTCTTTGAAGCTCAAAAATAAGATGTTAGGCTAGTTATGAAGCACAGAAGGGGGTTTTAAATGATTTGGTTGAAGGGTTGCTGGGTTGGTGACGAGATCATGGACTGAGAAAACAGTGGGAGGAAAGGAACAAAACAACAGGATATTTCAGCAGAGAGGATGGGCCAAGACCATGCCATCCATTGGGCTATGGAGTCACGAGAGGGAATTACTTGCATCCACTAGCCAAGGCTTTCAAAGGGCATGTCATCTATACTAAAGGATCTTTTTAGATAGATGATGGGATGGAACATTAAGGAGGAAAGTGAAAGAAGGAAAGCAACCAATTTTCTGTCTATAGATCAGGTCAGAGGTCATTTAACTCCAGACCTGCTTGGACATACTCAAAGGCTGCTCTCAAAGAGACAAAGGGGCAGCTTATAGATCAGACCAGAGGTCATTTAAATCCAGGTCTGCTTTAGCAACTCCAAGGGAAAAACAAAGATAATATTACAAAGAAACATCTAAGAAGCAAACCCCCAAGTTCATACATTAGCCAGCAGGCAATAACATCCGCTGCACTGGTTAAACCCGTGAACCCTCTCTTAGACAGCACATAGGGCGGAAAACATAAAGGTAGGGAGAGCAGAAAGCATAGGGAACCTAACAAAGGGTGAATCCTATACCATTATTCTGATGCCTACCAGAAGAATAATGAAACAATGCGAAAATGTAATAAACATAGTAAGAAACACATTACCAATAGTAATAGACCAGGATCTTGTGAAATGTGCTTTGATTAATTGATGCAAAACCAGTCATGTACAATAAGCTCAATGGTTATTACAGTCCAGACTTCTCCTCCCAGCCTATTACATACAACTACTCTGCTACTCCCTCCCACGACTGTTCTAACAGTCAAATGAATCCCTCTAACAGCAAACTGCCAGCAACTGAACAACAACCTTTACATTATGTTCTCGGGGATCTTTTATAGGAGAGGAGAGAAAACAGAGGTAGATGAACATTGAATTGATCTCATTAAGACAGAATCAGTGGAAGTGTTCACGCCCATACCGCTTAATGGAAAAATGCAGCGCTGCGTGTACTCTGTAGACTGCTTTGGAGATCTCTGTCAGGTCGATTTTGACCTCAGATATTTCTTTGAAGTTTTTTCTGGTGCTTGGAGCTCTGTGCTTCCATTCTGGAATAAATGGACTGGATGAAAGATTTGCGAGGCTCCCCATACCTCATAACTGCTGCCTGGACAGTCTGTAAAAGGTCTGTCAGTATATTCAATCGTTTCAGGGCTCGAGGAGATATGGGGGCGTTGTAGGTAGATGTCTGTCCTGGAGAAAATGCTCTATTGGAATACACACAGATAAGACTTGTTGTGTGTGCATTAGTCTTCAACTGCGCCCTGGTCCTTTGAATACGGGGCAAAACATTTAATTTCATTAATAACAGGCACCAACCCCCTTTGAATTCCTTCTGCTGGTCGCTGGCAATGCTGAACTGGCCATCTCTGTACTACCTGCATAATGAAATGAACTGTTACAAGCCCGGACAGAGGTGGCGAAGAAATGCTGAGGAGGCAGAGGAATGGTGGCAGAACGGCGGAGAAACAAATGAAAGTGGTGGCGAGATGATCACACAGTGCAAAGACTCAAATGTGACCACCGGAGCGATTTACATAGGAAAACATGGAAAAAAAATGGAGTGAAGCGGTGGATGTGGGACCCAGCGGAGGCGGAGGGCGATTAAACGCAAGCCGTCAGATCTGGGAGGAAACGGACGGTCACAATCCAATCGGCACCATCGCAATCGGAGGTCGAAGCGATCGGTAATCGCAACACACCTTTTGAAAGTTCCGATTGCGATTGAGCATGGAGAAGAGATTGAGCGATGGCCGTCGATCTGGGGGAGAAACGGACGGACAGGATTGAATCAGGAGACGGAGGGAAGGGGATGCGATTAGCGCCAGACCGTCCGATCAGCTGGAAAATGGATGGCTGCGATCAAATCGGGAGACAGAGGAAAGGAGATGCGATTGCGATTGGAGGTCGGGATGCGATTGAGCGCTGACCGTCCGATCGGGGATCAGATCAACGGTTCAGATGTAATCGGAGGGACAGAGCGATCGGGGGATCGGAAGACAGGGTGCGATTAGCGGAGGACCGTCGGATCAGGCGGGGAGCTCAATGGCGGGGACAACAATCGGAGGGGCAGGAGCGATTAAGCGCTGGCCGTCGATCTGGAGGGGAGATCAACGATCAAGAATGCGATCGGAGGGGATTTGCGATTGGCGGAGGACCGTCGATTTGGAAGGGAACGAACGGTGGGGATTAAATCGGAGCCCGGGTGAAAGACTTGCGATCAATCGGAGGGTGTCACTTAAATGTTCCGATTGCGATTGAGCCGAGTCTTGCGATTAGCGCTCCGTCGTCGATCTAAGGGACAAATCAACGGTGAGGAATGTGTCGTGGGCATATCGTAATAAAACAATCGCATCGGGGGTTTACGCTGTTACAAAAGATTTACCCCCGCCCGATGTTCCGATTGCGATTGGCACTCGGGACTTAAGCGCTTGGTCCCAGCGCGGGGTTATATGTGGGGAAGTGGTTAAGGGGAAGGGGCTAGGCCTTAGAATAAGGTCGGAAAGTGGGTTTTAGCCCCTTTTAATGGATTTTTAAGGCTGGGGAAGGGGAACGATAGAGGAATAAAGGGGAACAGAGGCCAACAAAGGTTAGGGGAGGAAATTAAAGGGGATTTTGGGGGAAACTGAAAGGTAAGAAGGGAAATAACAGGGGAAGACAAGGGGATGAAAAGAGGCCAAATGAGGGGAAATAAGAGGGAAAAGGAGGCCTTTGGGCATTTCTTCACATAACAGAGAGGCTTTATAAGGGAAATCAGCAGAGGGGATTTGATCAAAGGATAAAAGGCACATAGAGGCTTCAAGGAGACTGTGTTTTCAGAGGAAATGCATTCCTTGAAGGCTCAAAAACAATTTAGCCTCCTATTTTCTTGTCAAAAAATTTATAGGGGGGCTAACAGGAATGTTGGTGTTCCCTCGTCCTTCTGCTTGCTTAAACATTGTTCTTGAATGTGATTTCCATTATTTGCTATTAAAGTTAGACTAGAGAAGATATGGTTTGCCCTGATTCCTAGATCCTTTTCTCCAAAGGCAGATTCTGAAAATTTCCCTTGGTGCTGACTGAAAGCAGACTAGGTTTAAAAGTACTTTATCTAATCTTAAGTTACACTTTGTTTCTCTTATATGTTTTCATACTTTCTGAAGGTAATTATGTGGATTACTGGATTGTTTGTCAATTAAGCTGCTTTAATATAACTTGCCCAAGAATTTTATGGTTAGCCTTGTCCTTGGTTGGTTTTAAACAGTTACTTAAGAGGCTTTTCTTGTTTGGACTGACTATAAATCCTCTGAGAAATTATTATCAGTTTCCACCCCTCCAACACTTTATTGTTTCCATCCCATCACTCTAATCTCAATAATCTTGTGGTATAGATGACTTGCCCCTTGGATCATTCTTGATGTTGTTGTTCAATTAAAGCCCTGTTATGACTCCATAGCCCAATGGACTAAAAACCAACGTTATATCTATCTTTTAGCCATATTTGTTCTTCCCTCTTGCAACTTCTCACCTTTGAAACTCTTTGCATTCAGGACTTTCACCTCGAACAGTAATCAGGCTCAACCATCCAAAAAAAAACAAAACCCTTGGCCTTCATAACTAGCCTAATATCATTACCTTAAGCTTTCAAAGACAATATCCATCTTTGTACATATTGGAGAGATCCCTCTCCGGATTCAGGAGGGCTAGATCCTAGAATCCCAAAGTTGGTTGAAATGATGTTAACTCTGTGATCAGACTTTTGCCAATCTTGCTTATTACAGAGACCTAACACAGGGGTTGCCATGGAATTCCATAGCCTAGTTAAAACACGTATTCTTTAGAAAATTATTTACAATGAGTTATTGTGTGCTGCAAATGGTATTGTATGCAAAATTTGCACCCCTAAGAAGTTGATGTACTAATTAACCACCTCAAGCCCCACAAACCTTTTAATCCTTAATATTCTACGGTTAGGGATTCAGACTTCTATGTTTATTTATTTATGTTAAAACAAAATTCTTTCATCCTCTTGTAATAGCTTTTGCAAATCTGTGTAGCTTCCATCTCTCCCTTCAAAGATAACTACCACCATTCTAGCTAGTTTAGGTTCTACAAAATTATTCTATTTCATTTATTAATATAGGTTGTTTTTTCACCATATTATTGTGTTTTATATTATATTTCTCTATGTGTTTGTTTCATTTCCTTCCCTTCCTTTGATTTCATTCGATATACAACCTAAATCAAACATATAGTTTCATTACCAGAGTCCTGTAGAAAAAGGAAAAGTATCCATACTCACATATCCTTTCTTTCCATGAGATTATTGCAACACTTTTCTATCATTTTCCCAATAATGATTCATAGTGGAAGTAACCATCAAACACATTTTCTAGACTAGTACCAACATCAGGTAATATTTCTTCTCTCATTCACATAAGACACCATCATTTCCAAATACCATGTGAGAGGATCCTCAATCCCTCACTTCCAATGTTTATCAGTTCCTATAATGACTGCATATCCTATCATTTATGAGCACCCACAATAACGGACGATAATCCTCCAAAACCATATTAAGATATTTCTTTTTAGCATCTCATTGATAATCTCATTCCTTAATGAATCCAAGGGGGAATTGGAAAGCTTTCCTCCTTCCTTCACCAGTGTGTATGTGAGATTGTTCTCCATTATTCTAACATGGGATGAGGTAGTGACTCACGATTCCAAAAGGAGTGAGTTAATTCTCTCTAGTCCTGCTTCTAGTCACCAAAAATTTGAAACTTTAGATGGACACAATCCATATTGTAGCTTTTGTACAATTCTTATGAGCAACTAAGAATCTCCTTATATGATAAGCCTTATGTAATTGTTCATAATTTTAATGTAATTTCGCTTTATAACTCATAGAAGCAAATGGAGAATAAGCCTTAGCCTATATAGATCCCATAGGCTATTGAAGAATAGGGGCCATCGGAATAAAATAGAATAATAGTTAATAAAAGGGGTAAAATGTCACTTTGGGGGGAATTAAGTGACCCATGGTATTTGGTAGAGAGAATTATTATAAAAATAAGAGAAGGTGAATGAATGCGATCATCGATCGAAGAATTATTGAGAGATTGATAAGGAGCTCCATGAGTTTTCAAATAAAAAATGGGAAAACCTGATATTACCAGCTTCAATATTGAGATACATATCCTAGTTGTATTTCATTGGCTTTGGGGTCGGAAGAAACTCCCTAGTCAATTAGTTTTTGAGCCTAGTAATTCTATAGGATTAGGATTGGGAATAGTAAAATTAAGTGAATATTAGTTTTTGGAAAGTCAAATTTTTAGAGGTTGCGATTGTTAATTAAGGTCTTCCTTATTGACAGAATTCAAGACCAATCATTGTAGAGGGGCCAAAATTTGGTGATTGATACAAGAATATGGGCCAAGTAGGGTTGATTTCCTAAATTGAGTCAAGTAATACAAGTAGACAAATGGAAGCACTTCAGAAGAGTAGTGTTGATAATACCACCAAAATAAGTTGAATACATATCTATCAAGGTTGAGTGGAGATTTCTCCAAACAACATAATTAAAATTAATTATACCTATGAGTAACATTATTATCAAAGGACGAGGTTGTCATGCCAGCAGTTTTGCTACTTTATTGGGAACAATAACACATTGATTTGGTGCTACACATTGGAACTAGACCAAGAGCTGAGTAAATTGACTATTCGGGGCTAAAGGTGTAACGTTAGGGATCATGGGCTAAGTTTCCTTAATCATTGAATTAAGTATTCCATCCATTTAATTTGGATATATTTATAATTTCCTTTTTCTACTTTGGGCTGGAGTTTCTCTCAATGATGATCACAATAATAAAGTTAATTTTCTAGTGATCACTCTGTGAAGACCGATGTATTGGCTACAAGGGAAATGTTGTCTTTAGACGTTGTTACCTTTTGCATTGACTGCTATATTATATCATATTTAATCAAGAGCTCAACTAATTAAATGCACGAGAATCGGGGTATTAATATGCCACAACCACATTATAATTTATCAAAATTTGTGCATGTATAAGCCCAATAGCAAAAGAATCCTCAACACTACAATGGCATTAAGCATAGTAGGATGAGTTACAATTTTCTAGTTGCATTGAAATTATAAAGGGTGAATAATTTCAACTTAATTAGAACTATAAATTTTTTTTAGCATAGGGGAAGAAAGGGAAGTCAAAGGGGCCATATTAGTGATTCATGAAAGTCATTCAATAAAATATTAATGGCCCACCACTCCAATTATTGTATTAAATTCCTCCTACAACCCTTGTAATAAATAACGTTGATATTCATCTTAGGGTTCAAACATAGTTTTATGGTGTTTCCTATTATTCATTTCTAGGTTCATACATAGTTTTCTTGGTATTTCCTTTTTTTGAAATTGTGAAAGTTTGCGATAAAAATCTAATGCCCTAATTTTTTATTAAAACCTTTAGTTCCTTACAATTGAAAAAGGGGAATCTTATAGTAGTATCATATTTGGTCATCTTACTAGCCCAGTAGGGTTATGAGTTGATGTTTCCATAAGACCAGGGAAACACAACCTTTAGGAAGAAGAAGCAAGAGGTTGAACAAGACTAGATGGGGGATCGTGAAAATCAGTCGTGGGAAATATTTACAAATAACTTGAATGATTTAGGTAGAGGGAAATAAGAGATATTCTAAGAATTAGAGCATGGACAATGAGAAATGTCCTAAATGATAACAGTGGGTCAACATGAGGTTGATTCAACCCTAAAGGAAGTTACGCTGACCATGGCTAGTCTCCCTGATAATTGATTCAACTAGGGGCAGAAGGATCCCATAAAAACCATAGTTTATTTGGAGGATATGATAACCACAAAGGGGATTCTAGTAACTCCACTAATCCAGCGCCCCCATCAATAAAACCAACTTCATCAGACCACTCCTACCCAAGTTTCTAGAAGAGAAAGTAGATAACCAGTAGAGAAGAGGAGATAACTTCTTAGAATACTTAAGGGAGTACTAGGTAATGGGAGTAGGTTTTTAGGCCCAAATTGTACTCCTAGACTATTTCTCCATCAAGCATAGATGTAGAAAGCACTCTAAATTTTTTTTGATGAAATACTATATGCCAAATAAGGCAAGGAAAATAAATATCCCCACTTTTAATGGCACTTATGGAGGTTCAACTAGATCTTGGGTGCAGAAACTCAACACATAGTTTCAACTCAATCCCATGAAGGAGTCAAAGGAAATCCGGTATGCTACCCTACATATGGAATGTGAAGCTCAAAAATCGTGGTACCATGGGTTAAAAACACTTGGGAATTTGAACATCAACTCCTATTTAGAGTTTACAAAGATATTAATCCATACGTTTGATAAGAGGGACCTTGAGCTGCATTTTAGGGACCATGAAACAAATAGGGAGTTAGGAAAAATTTATTTATGAATTATAGAGATTAGCCATGATGGTTATAGATATATCTTAGGAAAATTTGGTGATGTTATTTATGGAGGGATTAGTTCAACCATTGCATGTTTGGGTCATGGATTTTAAGCCTAGCACATTGCGAGAAGCCATTTCCAAGACAAGGGATATGGAGGACGTGACACCAAAAATAATGAATATTCCATACCACCACCACTTCTAAGATAGTCTACCCTATATAGATCCCATAGTCTATTAACAATAATAATAAGGGGTCATCATAATAAAATAGAATAATAATTAAGAAAAGGGGAAAAAAGTCACTTTCGATGGAATTAAGTTACCCATGGTATTAATTGTGGTAGTTGGGAGAGGAAATTATTATTAAAAATGGAAAATGAGAATGAAGAAGATCATCAATGGAATAATTATTGAGAGATTATTAAGGAGCTCTAGAAGTTTCTGAGTAAAAAGGGGGAACCCTGATATTTACCATCTTCGATATTGAGAGACATACCCCAGTTGTAGTTAATTGGCTTTGGGGTTGGAAGGCACTCCCTAGCCAATTAGTTGTTGATCCTAGTAATTATACAAGAGTAGGATTGGAAGTAGTAAAATTAAGTGAATATAAACATTCAGAAGGTCAAATTTTTAGAGGTCAAGACTATTAATTAAGGTCTTTCCCATCGATTGAATTGAAGACCAACCATTATAAAGGGGCCACAATCTGGTGATTTATTCACGAATATGGGCTAGGTGAGGCCAATTTATTAGACTGATTCAAGTAATAACAAGTGGTGAAATGGAAACACTTCAGAAGAGAAGCATTCATAATACCACTAGAATAGGTTGAATCAATATCTATCAGGGTCGAGTAGAGATTTCACCAAACAATAGAATTAAATTTAATTCTACCCAAGAGTAGCATTATTATAAAAGGTCGAGAGTATCATGCCAATATTTATATTGGTTTATTGGGCATGATAACACATTTATTTGGTGTTAGAGATCGAACCTAGACCGAGAGCCGAGTTAATTGACCAGTCGAGGTCGAAGGTGTCTTTCCAGGGATCGAGTGTCGAGTCTCCTTAATCAAGGAATTAAGTATTATATCCACTTAATTTGACTATATTTATAATTTTATTTTCATACTTTCAACTAGATTTTGTCTCAATGATGAGAAAAATAAGAAATTTATTTTTCTAGTGATCACTCTGTGAAGATCGATGTCTTGGTTGGAGGGGTGGTGTCATATATAGACGATGTTGCCTTTAGCACTGACTACTATAATATATAATATTGCATCAATAGCTTAACTAATTAGATGTACCAGAATCAGGGTATTAATATGTCGTAGCCACAATATGAGCCATCAAATTTCGAACATATATAAGCCTTATAACATAAGAATCCTCAACACTACAATTTCTTGGAGCATAGCAACACAAGTTACAATTTCCCAATCGCATTAAAAATATGAAGGGTGAAAATTTCAACTTAGTTAGCACTATAATTATCCTCGAGCACATTGGAAGCAAAGGAAGTCAAAGGGGCCAAATCAGTGATTCACTAGAGTCAAATTATTGAGGAATTACTTGGCATCTCTCCTTCAAAATTTACACCATATTCCTTCTTGACATTCATGTAAAAATTCCTCCTAGCTTTTTCATTCAACAAAATATTAATGGGTCATGACTCCAATTATTATATCAAATTCCTCCTAAACCTCTTCCAATAAATAACATTGATATTCATCTTTGGGTTCATACATAGTTTTATTGGTTTTTCTTGTTATTCATCTTTGGGTTCATACACAATTTTATTGGTGTTTCCTACTTGTGAAATTGTGAATTTTTGTGATAAAACTCTCATGCCATAATTTTTTATTAAAACCCTTGAGTTCATTCTTGCAAATTACTAGGAATATTCCTCCTTTCATCTTTTAAAACTACATCGAAGTTATTTGGACTTGGATTCCCCATTCAGGCTCTTGTTGACAGTGTTGGAAGATGCCAACAGTAAGGGGTCTCCCCGGTATGAAGTCAAAATTAGTCCTCGCTTTTTTTGCATAGGATACCCATTCAGAATATGGGCCTGACTGCCATTACAATGATATTAAGGATCCACCTCAGATGCAATAAGCAACATAAGAGATCACACACATAGATTTGAGGTCAACAAGTGAGTAATATTTGTGAAACAATAATTGTAATGCATATAAGGTACTTCCATGGAAGGGAAAAGAAAGAGAGATCATTTAGAAGAAAAGTAATAGTACTATCCTAATAGAGACACATAGATTCATAAAAATAATCATTAGTTAACCTACAAAAAAGTTCATAGGATAACAACGATCATGAAAGAAAATAATAATGCACATTCAACAAGATATATACTAAGCCGATGAAATAGTTTATTTTATTTAGTATGTATGAACACAAACATATAATAAAAACATTAAAATAATAGTCTTACAACATCCACGATACATGCATGAAAGTGTGTTGGCTATGAGAGCTTCTGATTATTAAGTGAAATTTCCAAGTACTCAATTATACTGATGTAACACTAGCCCCAATAATGGAACACAAAGCTACCACTTTCTTCTCCAAAGAATGATCTTCTATCCTATGCTAAGCTAGAGAAGCCAAGGCTAACTCTCCAAAATTCCCTCTACTTGAGGCATGATGGTGTATTTATGAAAAGTGAGGTGACCTATAACCTCCCCATGTTACTCTTGACCTTTCCCATTACTCTTGAGAAACCAAGTGACTCTTGGGCTCCAAAATGACTCTTGAGTGTGCAAGTGTTAAATTGTAGCAAGAAAAGGCTTCATTTGATGCGTGCCTTGGTAAAATGAAGATATTTGAATTTCCACTTCAGCAAGATGAGTTTTTAGGAAGTTAGAAGAATTGACATGGCCAAATCACTCAATTAAGTCAGTCAATTCAAGTTTGTGGGCTAGAAATAGATTTGTGTGCAAGTTGGTGGCTAATTTCTAGCTATCTATAGGTGTTATCTTTAGTGAAATTCGGATATATGATCTATAGTCGAGAATAGAGTCATTATGAGTTCAATTGAGTAGTTGTAACTATTGTAAACTCAATTAAATCTCAGTTAACTAGTCAATTTAATAAAAATAGCCCTATTCATGCATGCAATTTGAATTTTTGAGTGAAGTTGGAGAGAAAAGGCATATTGTAATGATTATTATATACTAGCAAGTGTACATTATTTACATGTAGAGGGTCAGCTAATTTCCTCACAAATTGTGCAAGGAAATAATGTAACATGAATTTCCACGTAAAAAAAGAATATAAGACCAAGGTCATCGAACACATATTCCAAGGTGAATGGTGGAGAAAACATCCTAGTTGGTGTCACTTTCGATTTATTATGGATAACGAAATTGGAAAAGGCATTGGAAAATACAAAGAGGAATTAATTGGCATCTTATTTATGAAAATAATGGAAAAGAAGAGAAAAGGAATGTGAAAGGCCACAAATTTTCACGAGGAGGAAATTGAAGGAAAAATAGAAGAAAATGAAGAAAATAGAGGCCTCAATGATAAAAATTCTTTTGAGGATCAATTCATGGATTTTTTCATTTTTATCTTGGAGCTCTCTCTCTATTATCTCTCTCCCATAATCTTGAACGCTTAGAGTATTCTTGGAGTATGCTTGGAGCATTATAGTCTCACTTGAATTTGGAGGAAGAATTCAAAGGAAAGCGGGAAGGCACAAAGGAACAAGTGGATCAACAACTACAACTGGATTGCTTTGAAGGTATCAAGTTGCATGTATAATTTCATTTCTATTTTTTGCATGCATTATACATCCATGTGGTTTCTTTGTTATGAGTTTTCATTGGCATGGATGACTGCCTAGATTGACAGTGGTTTTGTCTAGCCTTGCCATTTCTTGGATAGTCATGGTGTTGTGGGTTTTACCATTTGCTTTGTAGTTGGTGCTCATTTTCCTTATGGTTTTGGGTTGAGTTACTAGATCCCCAGAGCCTTGGTTGGAAAAATTCTCTCAAGCCCTTGGTGTGCTGAGTTACTATTCCTGGAGCCTTGGTTGGACAAATGCTCTTGAGCCCTGCAACACTTGTCAGTTGAGTTACTAGTCCTCAATCCGAGTTGGAACAAACACTTTGGAACTCTGGACATCATGGGTAGAGATATATCTAGTTATGGTTAGTGTTGTATGACCATGAGGTGGAATCATTGGTTGATTTTTAAGGCAGTTTGGCCTCTAGAATCCTTGGTTTGGTTTGGTTTTGGTTATTCCTTGAGAATCCACATTCATTCTTGGAATATGGCATGAGGGTTATTGGATAAAAGAAATATATTGTTCAACCAAATCTATGGTTGGGTGGTACGTGGAAGTTTGTGACTTGGTTGGAATTTTCATATGTTAAGATGAGGTATTTTTCTATTGATATCTATGAGAATATGTGTTGATTATGATGGTTATCTTATGGCTACTTTTCATGGTTTACATGTTGGTTAAATGTTCATTATATGTTTTTCATATGATGTGTATGTTCTATGGCTCTTGTAATGAGTTATTTATCTATTGATTGGTCAATGAATGCATGAGCTAACAAAATTTATTAGTATTAGACCTTCTTGATGATTCTCAGATAAGTTTCAGACCCCTATGTTCAGATATGCATCCATGACCTGTAGATTACATGTTTTCCATGTGTTTGACGAAATGGCTATCATGGTTAGGCCTGGTTGGTTTAATTACTTGATCAATTTTTGTGTTAGAGGCTTTATCTTTGTGCCATTTATTGTTTTGGAAAGTTTCATCAACTTTTGGGTAGTGATATAGAGTCTAGCCCTGAAAAGGTGACAAAATGTTCACGGTTTCAGGCACAAAACTGGAAAATTAGGACTGCAGTCACTGGCTTGCATGCTTATGCATGCGACTGGATCTAGGATTATTCATGTGAATGGGAGTGAAATTCAAAGAAAAATAAATTTTTCTCTATTGGCACTAAATTAATGGCTAGGTTGAGACCCCGAGTTCGAGCATAGGGGCCAAAAAAAGCTTCATTGTTGTCCAACTCAACACCAACATTTTCAACTTATTCAAGATGAATAAGGTGTCTCACTTGAGACAAGGCTGACCTTAGTCAGTTAAGGGCTAGGATCTGGCATTGGAAGGAATAACATAGATTACAGTAACTCAGTGAATCCAAAACAATGATAGTTAGGAATCTGATCAAAATAGATCAAACACATAGAAAGAATGAATATCATACAGATGCAATCAAATTAAATTTTAAAAATCCATATAAACACAAACATTACTTCGAGAATCCTTGCAGTATCCTTTTCTAATAATCCTTGCAACATGAAAATATTACATCTGGTTCAAAAGACTCATAATCAGAACAAGAGACTAACATGAAAGATCAATATACAATCAAGATAACAAGAACCAGTGTGAGCTTGAATAGCTCTGCAACAAAATTTTAGTATCCCTTCACGTATCTCCCCTTGATTTTCCCTTCAACCTTATTTATATTCCTCCTCCTACTTGGAATGCCACACCTCCCTTGGGGGCTTCACCTTCTTCCTCTTTAAAATTCTTCTACTACTCGACTGCCAACATTCCTTTCCGCTTGGCTTTGACTACCTAATTCCAAAATTATCTGACCATTCTTCCGCAACTGCTAGTCTTCAGTGCATCCCATCTTCTTTTTGAGTTGTCTCCTCCACTATTTCCAAACAATTATATTTGGAAAAATTTATTTAGCCTTCTATCATGTCACCTTGGTTCCAAAAACGAAGGACCGAATAGGCCCCAACCAAAGTCCATTGACTCATTCGAAAGTGAGTCCTTTGTCGGTGTTATTGGTGATGCTGATGCTCCTGGTGCTCCTCATTGCGTTGCTTCCTCTTGGATGGTTGATTCTCCTTGAATGGTTCCTTCAAACGAGGGACCCATCTCAGGAAAATATTCGACGACAGCATTTCTGGACTGTGTTTATGCATTGAGATCCATGTATAAATTAATTGTAGATTCAATACTACTCATGTAATGTAATATTCCCAAATGGGGAAGCAACAATATTTAAACACAGTAATGGAAATAGCGGTGATAAATAAACACATCAACAATGGAGACCAATATGGAGCCATAAAATTATGTATAAGAACAACAAATAAATACAATGTAGTGAGGCACAAGTCATATGATGTGAGAAAAAAATCCTTCCATAAACAATCACCCCCAAAAGTGAGATGTTGCTATAATAAAGAATGTCGGAGAACTGCTACAGTGCAGTAATATTAAGCATAACTACAGATAGATATCATACAATGATATACAAATACTGATATAGGCCACAATAGATACTACACATACAGATCTGGGTGTTAGATCAACTTTCCAAGACAACCCAAGAGGGTTTCCGGAAAATGCACACAATGTGCCAATGTAAGCTGCAACCCTAGAGCTGAAGGTATGCTACAAAAAAATAAATGAGAAGATATGGCTAAAGCTGATGTAGAAACCTAAAACTCTTCTCCAATAAATCCTTTGGATGAAAGAATGGCTCCTCCACTGAAGAAATCACCTCCCAAAACATTTACTGCAACCACCCCTGTAACTCCACCCTAAAATAACACAGATCTGGACTGAAACTACATTGTAGGGGATAAATACTCCTTGGTCTGGTGCCAAATATGTGAATAAAGCCCAAGGGTCTTATTTTCAGGCCTTCCAATGGAAGGAAACCTTCCTCCACTGCAAAACCATCTTTAAAGACACCCAATTTAACCCTCCATTGATGCACCCTGCAACACAACACAGCTCTAAGCAGAAACTTCCCTAATGAAGAAAGTTGTAACTTGGCCTGATGTCGGATAGTGGATAATGTAGTGAAAACTCTCCCAAGAGCTTCTCAATGTAATAGGTGGGATTCCTAATCAGGGACACCCAGTGCTAAACAACACTTGCAATCTTAGCTAAACAGCCAAAGAAAGCTATATGTCTAAACAGACCATATACAAAATAATAATCTAAAACATAACCCCATATGGTTGCCATCCTCTTCCTTATATTAGTGATGAGCTTCCTCACCTTTGGTCTCACTCAATTAGGTCACTACTTCCATGAATTCAATCTCCTTCCAAAACTGTGTTGTCCCACCATGAATTCCACTCCTCCATAACAACGTTGTTGATTTAGTCAAAATTGACTCAGTCTTCATGCTCCAGCCACTTTTCACACCTAAGGGTCTTCAATCCAGCTTTTACGATGACATCCATTCACACTAGGAGTGTCTTTATTCCTAGTAAGGAGATTTATGGGTCTCCATACCCTCTTATTCCTCTATCTAAGAGCAAAAATCAAAATTTAATATTCCAATTAGCTGTGTGCTAATTTAGGAATATTACAGTCCTCCCCTCCCAAATGTTGCTTGTCCTCAAGAAACTACAAAAATATAACTGAAGAGCCTCCCCTCTTCCTCCTGTATAAGCATCCTCATATGATAATTCCCTCCAATGAACAAGATTCCCTCTCATCAATATGTCCCCTAGTTGTTGTTCCTAAGTGTATAAGTATGCCTTTGGTGAAAATTCCAAATGGCTCTCATCCTGAACAAGTGGGATATCCATCGAGGAAACTATATTTGGTCTAGAAGCCTTCTTGAGGCATGGGATCAACAAATTATTGGTAATATTTCTTCCCATGTGAAGCTGCAAGCCCCAAGCTATCATCCAAACAAAGTGAGTCACCTTCCAAAATGGTAACTCATGGAAAATCTCCTCCACCTTTGGCTCCTGAAATGTAGGTGGGTTGCATAATTGAACATGATAGACCAAATGGCCTACCCCATGCTGTCTCCGTCTCCACTTATGATAAGTGTAGAGCTGCTACTAAATTTGGGTTGCCATAATGTTGCCTTCATGAAGCAAAAAGGCAATTGGATCCTCAAAGACCCCCTCTCTGGTTCTTGCCCATACCATCCCATATAAAGTGAATATGACATTATCATCACATGGAATCCAAATTAGAAAGGTACTAAAGGTTTCATATAGTGTTGGTAGGTACCAATAGTCTCCCAAGTAGTTACAGTGCATTTTTTCTAACTGTTGTTTCAAAAAATAACATGGCAAGTTGTCTCTCAACAAATTACTAGTTTTTCATGTCATCACATCTACTAGTAAATAGCAAATATAATTATGTATCAACTAAGCATACAAATAATAGTACAATAATTTCCTGAATCCATACAAGATATGCCTATCCCAATCATTGATGTTGGCCCCAAAATGAAGATGAAGCCCAAATAGAGGCTTGCCCTCTTATGGAGAAATGCACTGTATAGAGATGGCAAGAGAATGCAAATACTGTGTTAGATAATCAATAAGTGAAAAAACACAATTCTTACCATGTCTTGAGAGTAGGTTGATGATAATATAAATGAATGAGCCCTCCATAGTGGTATGACATATATCCATCAAAAGGAATGAACCATGTGCTGCATGCAAAGCCTTCTTCTCATGCTTGGAGATCCAAGTCAAGAAGATCATATCATGGTAATATATGTCTCCATCCACTACTCCATCACTCTCATCTCCTACTTTTCCATCAATTGCATCATATGTGAAGTGATCCTGGGAACACTCCATCAAAAAACCCAAGCTCCCAAGTGACAACGTTGTTGGCCATAGCTCCATTCTTTCACATGTCTAATGTCAAAGTCATCTACCATAATGTTGCTATATATGGGAGATTCATTCCAAAGTGGAAGTACCTCTTGATCCTCCAAGGATAAGGAGTAGCCCCTTTTCACCATGATAATGCCATCACCTACTCCTACAACATCATGCAAAGTACAGGAGAAAATCAGCCCATACTCCCCCAAGAGCTTCCAAAGCAAAAAAAATTCGTGTTTCCTCCCTACACCAGCACCATATAAACTATGGAGCAACAACATGATGGTTGACATGAAAGATATCACACCACCCCAATACAACCAAAATCCTTGCTGCCATATGATGAAAGTGACATGACAAGTCCCAACCATTAGCACACCCTTTTGAATAGGATATGCTACATGATGGCCAAACTCTTTCAAGGGTAGCCAACGCAGCCTTGCCTCCTGCTGCCCTGTTCCATAGATATGCAAGTGGCTTTCTAGCCTCTTGCTCATCAACATCACCCATCCAACCAATGGTGAGTGTCTAAAATCATGCTCAAAATTGGCATCCCTCCAATGGAGAATACCACCCTTCCAAATCAGGTTTCTATCTTTGCATTTCATAGGATGTTGAAATGCAATATCCTGAAGGTCTCTAGATGAAGACATCAATGACCAATTTGACCCCATAAGGATCCAAATAATATGTAGGAAAAAAATTCTCATCAAAATGTGAAGTGCTCATCAAGAAGTATCCATCATAATAATGGAAGATGTCATCCATCATAAGATGTCCTCCATCAACCATCTTCCTATCCTCTGCTATACATGTAGAAAGGTCATTGGAATGCTCCAATAATGGTTGGGCCTGCAACCCATCACTGTTGCTCCATGACAGCGCTGCTGATCTCCATAATGGTGCACTTCCTGTCTCATGCTCATGCTCAATGCTGAACATATAGTTCTGCATTGGATTTTTTAGGACAATGCTCATCCTATCCTCCAAAAATCTACACTCCAACCCCAAGAGCTATGTGCAGCTCAACAATGACACACTAGGATGAATGTACATCTCGTCCTTGAAAAAATCAAGGCTCCTCAGCACAGTGGTAGTTTGTTGCTCCAAATCAACAGTGTATCTTGACCCTAGGTCATGTAATGGCATATTCCCACACTTCTCCATAAGATGTGCTTAAATAATGTAAAGTGGAAACTTTTTCATACCTTGGTTTTGCTTGGGAACATATTGTATTGTTACAAAGGCTCCTTCCTCCAGTGTGATGACTTCCCCAACTACTGATGATGATGGCTACTCCTCTATGGATGCATCAGCATTGGTATAAGTCTCCTCCTCTTCATGCATCTCTAGAATAGTGCATGGGACTCTATATGTCAAGAGATCAATACCAATTTGCGAAGGTGCAAGTGTTCTTCCTCCTAATGGAAGTGCTCTTGTAGTAAGTCGTGGTGGAAGTTTCTTTTCCTCTGATATCTTCTTGTCAAACTTCCTGATCAAACTTTGAGTAAAATCTGCATATGCAGTCACTTTTTGTGACTCGAATGGTTGACCCACCAAATTTTTTCTTCACCCTCAAGGTGTAGCACTGCAATCTCAATAGTTTCTCTCTCTACTATTGGATGTAGCCGAAAAAATGCATCCACTTTCTTTCCCCAAGCTCTTGTTGTACATGTGGATGACCCATCAAATGTAGGCAATAGAAATCTATTATTGTAAGGTCTTATTTCTTCTTTGAGCTGAATGAACTGTGGGAGAGTTAGATTCTTCTTGAAATCTATAGGTTGAGACTTATATTCTGCAAGATACTCACTTAGAATCTCAAGATCTAAGTGCTATCCATTTCCATGCCTCTTGTCTTATTCTTCAAAAGGAAAGGGCATAGCATGTTTCTTTGGAGCTCTATGCATTACCGGTTCTTCTTTTTGTTGATAGGAAGTACATGGACCTTCCTCATTTTGAAACCCTAGTGTGGTTTCATTGCTTTTATCCACTTTTCTTTGCTTGAAATCCTTGGTGAGATCCCTCTTAGATATGAAAAGAGATGAGATAAAACTCATTCTTTCCATCATTTTGATCTCTTTCTCCTTCTTCTTATTCTCCTAATAGCATAATGGCTGAGATCCACAGACTGAGCCAAGATTATGCTTTGATACCGCTGTAATATTCCCAAATGGGGAAGCAACAATATTTGAACATAGTAATGGAAATAGAAGTGATAAATCAACACATAAAAAATGGAGACCAATATGGAGCCATAACATTATGTATAAGAAAAGAAAATCAATGCAAAGTAGTGAGGCACAAGTCATATGATGTCAGAAAACAAGCCTCCCATAAACAATCACCCTCAAAAGTGAGATGTTGGTACAATACAAAATGCCAGAGAACTGCTACAATGCAGTCATATTAAACATAACTATAGCTGGAGATCATACAATGATATGAAAATACTGATATACGCCACAATAGATACTACACATATATATCTGGGCACTAGATCAACTTTCTAAGACAACCCAAGAGGGTTTCCTAAAAATGCACACAATGTGCCAATGTAAGTTGCAACCCTAGATCCTATGGATGAAATAATGGCTCCTCCACTGAATAAATCACCTCCCAAAACATCTATTGCAACCACCCCTGCAACTCCTCCCTAAAATAATGCATATCCAAACTGAAACTGTGTTGTAGGGGATCAATACTCCTTGGCCTGGTGCCAAATATGTTAATAAATCCCAAGGGGCTTCTTTACAGGCCTTCCAATGGAAGGAAATCTTCCTCCACTCAAAAATATCTCTAAATACACCCAATATCACCCTCCACTGCTGCACCCTGCAACACAGCACAACTCTAAGCAGAAACTGCATTGATGAAGAAAGTTGTAGCTTGGCATGATGCCGGAGAGTGGACATGTAGTGCAAACTCTCCCATGAGATTCTTAATGGAAGAGGTGGGATCCCTGATCAGGAACACCCAGTGCTAAAAAACACTTGAAATCTTAGCTAAATAGCCAAATAAAGCTATATGTCTAAAGAGACCATATACAAAATAATAATATAAAACATAACCCCATATGGCTTCCATCCTCTTCCTTATATAAGTGATGCACTTCCTCACCCTTTGCCTCACTCAATTAGGTCACTACTTCCATGCATTCAATCTCCCTCCAAAACTACGCTGTCCCACCATGAATTCCACTCCTCCATAACAACATTGTTGATTTGGTCTGTTAGCCCCCCTATAAATTTTTTGACAAGCAAATAGGGGGCTAAATCATTTTTGAGTCTTCAAGGATTGCATTTCCTCTGAAAACACAGTCTCCTTGAAGCCTCCATGTGTCTTTTATCCTTTGATAGTTTCCCCTCTGCTGATTCCCCTTTCAAAGCCTCTCTGCTGATAAAGAAATGCCCAAAGGCCCCCTTTTTTCCTTTTTATTTCATCCCCCTTGTCTTCCCCTTCTATTCCCCTTTTACCCCTCCAATCCCCCCAAGATCCCATTTAACTTCTTCCCCTACCCTTGGTTTTCCCTTTTTCCCCTTTTTCTTCCTCTATCGTTCCCCTTCCCTAGCCCTAAAATCCATTAAAATGGGCAAAAACCCACTTCCGACCTTATTATAAGGCCTAGCCCCTTTCTGCCAGCCCCTTCTAACCACTTCCCCACATATGACCCGGCGCTGGGACCAAGCGCTTAAGCCCCGAGCGCTAATCGCAATCGGAAGATCGGCGGGGGTCTTTTTTCTTTGTAATATCAAAAGTCCCAATCGCGATCGTTTTAACACATTATGTCCCGCGGCATGTTTTATGCCATTGATCCGCTGTACAGATCAACGGCTGAGCGCTAATCGCATTGCCCTCCGTCAATCGCAATCGCAACACTCATGGTGCACCCCCCGATTGATCGCATCACGCTCCGATTGCGATCCTCCGATCATATCATGGCCGTCCATCTCTCAGTCGATCCAACGGCCAGCGCTCAATCGCAACCCCCGCCCGATCACTGATCGCAAGCCCTTTCCACCATGCTCCGGTTGAATCCTGACCGTCCGTCCTCCCGTTGATCCGACGGTCCTCCGCTAATCACACCCTGTCTTCCGATCCCCTGATCGCTCTGTCCCTCCGATTACATCTGAACCGCTGATCTGATCCCCGATCCAACGGTCAGCGCTCAATCGCGCTCTGACCCCTGATCGCAATCGCATGCTCTTCCCTCCGTCCTCCGATTGAATCTTGACCATTCATCCTTCCACAGATCAACGGCTATCGCACAATCGCAAGTCCGCCCGATCGCTGATCGCAAATCCTTCCGTCTCCCCTGCGATTAAATCTCCGCCGTCCGTTTCCTCCCGGATCTACGGTCAGCGCTCAATCGCAGACCCCTCCAATCGCAATCGCAAGTCCTGTCTCCCGTCCTCCGATCGTAAGCCTCCGATTACATCTCCACCATCCGTTGGGTTTAAGATCTAACGGTTTTAGTTTAATCGCCCTCCGCCTCCGCTGGGTCCCACACTCCATTCATCCGTTCATTGTTTTTTATGTTTTCCTTTGTAATTCGCCCAAAGTTGGTTGTCGAGCTTTTCACTGTTAACTATTTCTTCTGCCATTCTTGTTATTTCTCCATTGTTTCGCCACCATTCCTCCGCCTCCACATCATTCTGCCACCACTGCCCGGGTTTTAAACAGGTATATTTTAAAGTGTGCAGACAGCTCATAGAGGTATTCTCAGCACTGCCAGCGGATCAACAGATGGTTTCAAATGGGTTAGTGGTTTCTGTTGACATAATTAATGTTAACCCCGCTATTCAAAGGATTAAGGTTCAGTTTGAAGACTAAGGAGCGCACCAGCAACGCCATAACTGCGCCACCTAACAGCAGGACGTTTCCTCCAGAAGTACACCTTCCCACAGTGTCCTCCATGTTTCTCGAGCCCAGGAAAGTCAAGAACACTGACAGAGCTTCTTAAAAGATATTCAGGTAGCATTAAAGAAGCATGGAGGGCCTTGCAGACTTCCATCCAGTTCATTTATTCAGAATGGCAGCACAGAGTTCCAGACATCCAAAGGACTCCAAATGAAATATCCGAGGTCAAAATCGACCTGACAGAGATCTCCAAAACAGCCTACAGAGTACACACAACACTGCATTTTGCCATTAAGCGGTATGGGCGTGAACACTTCCGCCAATTCTGTCTTAATGAGATCAATTCTATGTTCATCTACCTCTGTTTTCTCTCTTCTCCTATAAAATCCCTGAGAACGAATTGTAAAGGTTGTTGCCTTGCTGGGCATCTGCTGTTAGAGGGATTCAGTTTGACTGTTAGAACAGTCGTGGGAGGGAATAGCAGAGTAGTTTGTATGTAATAGGCTGGGAGGAGAAGTCTGGACTGTAACAGCCATTGATCTTATTGTACATGACTGGTTTTGCATCAATTAATCAAATCACATTTCACAGGATCCTGGTCTATTACTATAGGTGATGTTTTCTTACTCTGTTTATTACATTTCCATATTGTTTCATGTTCTTCTGGTAGGCATCAGAATAATGGTATAGGATTCACCCTTGTTAGGTGCCCTATGATGTCTGCTCTCCCTACCTTTATGTTTTCCGCCCTATGTGCTGTCTAAGAGTGGGTTCACGGGTTTAACCAGTGCAGCGGATGTTATTGCCTGCTGGCTGATGTATGAACTTGGGGGTTTGCTTCTTAGATGTTTCTTTGTAATCTTATCTCTGTTTTTCTCTTGGAGTTACTAAAGCAGACCTGGAGTTAAATGACCTCTGGTCCGATCTATAAGCAGCCCCTTTGTCTCTTTGAGAGCTGCCTTTGAGTATGTCCAAGCAGGTCTAGAGTTAAATGACCTCTGACCTGATCTGTAGACAGAAAATTGGTTGTCTTTCCTTCTTCCACTTTCTCTCCTTAATGTTCCATTCCACCATCTGCCTAAAATATCCTTTAGTGTAGATGACTTGCCCTTTGGAAGCCTCGGCTAGTTGTTGCAAGTAATTCCCTTTCATGACTCCATAGCCCAATGGATGGCACTGTCTTGGCCCATTCTCCTTGCTGAAACATCCTGCTGCGTTGTTCCTTTTCTCCCATTTCTTTCCCAGTCCATGATCTCCTAACCAACCCAGCAACCCTCCAACCAAACCATTTTAAACCCCCCTCTGTGCTTCATAACTAGCCTAATATTTCATCTTGAGCCTCAAAGATATATCATTCTTTTCTCTATTTGGAGAGATCCCTCTCCGGGTCGAGGAGGGCTAGATCCTAGGGCCCCAAAGTGGTTCTGATGTTGTCTCATCTTTTGGTCTTGCCAATCTGGCCAAAACATGGGAACTCCAACATAATGGCGACTCCGCTGGGGACAGATCAGTCAGCTTTGATTTGGTAAACCACTATGGTGGACAGTAGGTTGTGAATCATCCACCTGGCGACTCCACAATTCCTGAATGATTAAAAGACCCACTGGTAATTAGCTGGCCACTGATTATCTGTGGTTTTACATAAGACTCCACTGGGAGATCAATCGCAGTGCAACATCATCCCTACCAAATGGGAGACTCTGAGTTGAGCCCCCTTGAAGAGTTTCGTTGTGGAATATCAGAAATACTGGCTCAACTTAGAAGTAAAGACCTTCCAGAAGTTCTGCATTTCAGCTCAAGATTCAATGACCAGCCTGAGCTGAAGAAGGTTGTCCTAGAAGTACTGGCAGTGAGATATGAGGCTGAGATTGAACTCTTGAACTCACAATAAAAAATCATATGAGTTCAGAGACCCGAGAGCCTTTTTGGAAAGTCTCCCGCCCCCTAAAAATACAGAGATTCCGTTGCTGTTCGACGTGCAAGAAGAAGAAGATTCGGTTCTCAGGAGCCGCTTTGAGAACACAGTGGAATACGAGGAAATAATTGAAGCTGCCCAGGATGTAGACAGCCTTCCAAAATGGGGAGGCCTAAAAGAAAAAAATGTACATCATATGTTTGTGGATCCTGTGGCAGAATACATGGAGGCCCTGATTTGCTCAAATACTCCAGCATTGATCCTCAGCATGGGCCAGATTCATCAGGAATGGTCACTACTGATGGTGACCACAGTTTTGAAGAACCACAAGCAGAGCACCCTGTGGTTATCTCTGATAGGCAGCCAGTGCTCATATCCTTTTTCACTACTACTTGACTGGTTGTATTGGCTTTATCATATCACCTAGAACATCAGAGATTTCCAGTTAGATTAGGGTAGGTAGGAAAGCTCAATAAAGCTCAGCCTATGAGCATGTAGTTAGTTGTTTAAATCTCTGTCTTAGAATGTAGAGAAGAAACCTGCTAGACAGTCCAATCCTAGCAGGTAGTAGTGTAGGTAGAGAAACATATGAGGCCAACAGTCTAATCTGGTCTCATGGAGCAATAAGGGTAGAAGTAGATTAGGTTTATTTGTCCTGTTTGTAAAGTTAATGATGTAAAGGGTCTGCAAGTCCAAATGCACCCAAGAAGAAAAAATGTTAGGACTATAGTGTGGGTAGGTAGTTGTGTGGGAGAATTTTATTGCTGATATGTTGTCTTCATAGTTTGTGGCAGCTGATCAAAGAAGAAAGGATGGTTCAAGCAGCAGGCATCTGGCCTACACCAAGAGATCAATTTCTGAATTCTTGACTCCTTCAAGAAGAAGCCATCCCCATGTGGAGCCACTGTTAGCCTCCCTATAAATTTTTTGACAAGCAAATAGGGGGCTAAATCATTTTTGAGTCTTCAAGGATTGCATTTCCTCTGAAAACAAAGTCTCCTTGAAGCCTCCATGTGTATTTTATCCTTTGATAGTTTCCCCTCTGCTAATTCCCCTTTTAAAGCCTCTCTGCTGATAAAGAAATGCCCAAAGGCCCCCTTTTTTCCTTTTTATTTCATCCCCCTTGTCTTCCCCTTCTATTCCCCTTTTACCCCTCCAATCCCCCCAAGATCCCATTTAACTTCTTCCCCTACCCTTGGTTTTCCCTTTTTCCCCTTTTTCTTCCTCTATCGTTCCCCTTCCCCAGCCCTAAAATCCATTAAAATGGGCAAAAACCCACTTCCGACCTTATTATAAGGCCTAGCCCCTTTCTGCCAGCCCCTTCTAACCACTTCCCCACATATGACCCGGCGCTGGGACCAAGCGCTTAAGTCCCGAGCGCCAATCGCAATCGGAAGATTGGCGGGGGTCCTTTTTCTTTGTAATATCAAAAGTCCCGATCGCGATCGTTTTAACACATTATGTCCCGCGACATGTTTTATACCGTTGATCCGCTGTACAGATCAATGGATGAGCGCTAATTGCATTGCCCTCCGTCAATCGCAATCGCAACACTCATGGTGCACCCCCTGATTGATCACATTGCGCTCTGATTGCGATCCTCCGATCATATCCTGGCTGTCCATCTCCCAGCCGATCCAATCCAATCCAACGGCCAGCGCTCAATCCAACGGCCGATCGCAAGCCCTTTCCACACTGCTCCGATTGAATCCTGACCGTCCGTCCTCCTGCTGATCCGACGGTCCTCCGCTAATCGCACCCTATCTTCCAATCCCCCGATCGCTCTGTCCCTCCGATTACATCTGAACCGCTGATCTGATCCCCGATCCAACGGTCAGTGCTCAATCGCGCTCCGACCCCCGATCGCAATCGCATGCTCTTCCCTCCGTCCTCCGATTGAATCCTGACTGTTCATCCTTCCGTAGATCAACGGCTATCGCACAATCGCAAGTCCGCTCGATCGCTGATCGCAAATCCTTCCGTCTCCCCTACGATTAAATCTACGCCGTACGTTTCCTCCCAGATCTACGGTCAGCGCTCAATCGCAGACCCCTTCCCGATCGCCGATCGCAAGTCCCTCCTTCTGTCTCCCGATTAAATCCTGTCCGTTTGTCTGTTACACGATCCGACTGCCATCACACTCCCATTTCCTTCGATCGCAAGCCTTCCCCGCTGTCTCCCGATTCAATCCTGACCGTCCATCTGTTTCACGATCTGATGGCCAGCGCTCAATCGCATCGCCCCTCCGATCGCAATCGCAAGTCTTGTCTCCCATCCTCTGATCATAAGCCTCCGATTACATCTCCACCATCCGTTGGGTTTAAGATCTAACGGTTTTAGTTTAATCGCCCTCCGCCTCCGCTGGGTCCCACACTCCATTCATCCGTTCATTGTTTTTTATGTTTTCCTTTGTAATTCGCCCAAAGTTGGTTGTCGGGCTTTTCACTGTTAACTATTTCCTCTGCCATTCTCGTTATTTCTCCATTTTTTCGCCACCATTCCTCCGCCTCCACAGCATTCCACCACCACTGCCCGGGTTTTAAACAGGTATATTTTAAAGTGTGCAGACAGCTCATAGAGGTATTCTCAGCACTGCCAGCGGATCAGCAGATGGTTTCAAAGGGGTTAGTGGTTTCTGTTGACATAATTAATGTTAACCCCGCTGTTCAAAGGATTAAGGTTTAGTTTGAAGACTAAGGAGCGCACCAGCAACGCCATAACTGCGCCACCTAACAGCAGGACGTTTCCTCCAGAAGTACACCTTCCCGCAGCGTCCTCCATGTTTCTCGAGCCCAGGAAAGTCAAGAACACTGATAGAGCTTCTTAAAAGATAGTCAGGCAGCATTAAAGAAGCATGGAGGGCCTTGCAGACTTCCATCCAGTTCATTTATTCAGAATGGCAACACAGAGTTCCAGACATCCGAAGGACTCCAAATGAAATATCCGAGGTCAAAATCAACCTGACAGAGATCTCCAAAACAACCTACAGAGTACACACAGCGCTGCATTTTGCCATTAAGCGGTATGGGCGTGAACACTTCCGTCGATTCTGTCTTAATGAGATCAATTCAATGTTCATCTACCTCTGTTTTCTCTCTTCTCCTATAAAATCCCTGAGAACGAATTGTAAAGGTTGTTGCCTTGCTGGGCATCTGCTGTTAGAGGGATTCAGTTTGACTGTTAGAACAGTCGTGGGAGGGAATAGCAGAGTAGTTTGTATGTAATAGGCTTGGAGGAGAAGTCTGGAATGTAACAGCCATTGAGCTTATTGTACATGACTGGTTTTGCATCAATTAATCAAAGCACATTTCACAGGATCCTGGTCTATTACTATAGGTGATGTTTTATTACTCTGTTTATTACATTTCCATATTGTTTCATGTTCTTCTGGTAGGCATCAGAATAATGGTATAGGATTCACCCTTGTTAGGTGCCCTATGCTGTCTGCTCTCCCTACCTTTATGTTTTCCACCCTATGTGCTGTCTAAGAGTGGGTTCACGGGTTTAACCAGTGCAGCGAATGTTATTGCCTGCTGGCTGATGTATGAACTTGGGGGTTTGCTTCTTAGATGTTTCTTTTTAATCTTATCTCTGTTTTTCTCTTGGAGTTGCTAAAGCAGACCTGGAGTTAAATGACCTCTGGTCCGATCTATAAGCAGCCCCTTTGTCTCTTTGAGAGCTGCCTTTGAGTATGTCCAAGCAGGTCTGGAGTTAAATGACCTCTGACCTGATCTGTAGACAGAAAATTGGCTGTCTTTCCTTCTTCCACTTTCTCTCCTTAATGTTCCATTCCACCATTTGCCTAAAAGATCCTTTAGTGTAGATGACTTGCCCTTTGGAAGCCTTGGCTAGTTGTTGCAATTAATTCCCTTTCATGACTCCATAGCCCAATGGATGGCACTGTCTTGGCCCATTCTCCTTGCTGAAACATCCTGATACTTTGTTTCTTTTCTCCCATTGCTTTCCCAGTCCATGATCTCCTAACCAACCCAGCAACCCTCCAACCAAACCATTTTAAACCCCCCTCTGTGCTTCATAACTAGCCTAATATTTCATCTTGAGCCTCAAAGATATATCATTCTTTGCTCTATTTGGAGAGATCCCTCTCCGGGTCCAGGAGGGCTAGATCCTAGGGCCCCAAAGTGGTTCTGATGTTGTCTCATCTTTTGGTCTTGCCAATCTGGCCAAAACATGGGAACTCCAACATGGTCAAAGTTGACTCAGTCTTCATGCTCGAGCCCCTTTTCACACCTAAGGGTCTTATATATATCTTTTAAGATGACCTCCATTCACACTAGGAATGTCTTTATTCCTACTAAGGAGATTTATGTGTCTCCATACACTCTTATTCCTCTATCTAAGAGAAAAAATCAAAATTTAATATTCCAATTAGTTGTGTTCTAATATAGGAATATTACATGTAGTGTTCTAAAACATAAGATAAATATACTTATACTCACCCACGGAAATAAATTCACGATTAAAAAGCAATATAAAAAAAATTCGACATGAATCAATTAACACAGATAACATGAGGATATATCTAGGGGAAAGCCACTTCTCAAAACCCCTTCCTATATGTATTTCACTAATCATAAAATAGAGAATAAATACAATGATTTTTCAAGCTTGAACAATCTCTGCACAAGTATAGTCTATCTCACTGCCTCACAAGCTAAATTTTTCCAATACTCAGCCATTTATGATGCCTGCCAAGCTCCTATTTCCTTGCGATTTTTACTTGGGAATTAGCTCCCTATTAATTAAGGAAATCCCCATCCTCAATTCCACAATCCCTATAGGCCCTCTTTGATTGCATGCACCACCTATAAACCTTGGATATTATACAATTGATAGTATAATTCCCTTGAACTATAATATCAACTGGGTAACTCATATATCATGCATGCATGAGTTAATTATGGTTTATTTATCAGTTAACTGGTTGATCACGGAGTAAACACCCCACTACTACACCTCCCACTAGTTCCTCCAATAGTTGGAACTAAGTTTGACTTAATTAAATTATTAAAACTCAAATTAAAATCAACCTAAGTTCCTAAAATTTAGGAAACACCCTACATGACTAAAGTTAGGCCCTCAACTCAAATTAATTGATCCAACTAAGTCAAACTAACTTAGATAAAACATTATTTTTGTCTTGTGATGTGGAATTACATTTTTCTCCTAATTTAATTCAAGAGAAAATTAAATGAGGATTTTCTTGTTGCCATTTTCAATTCTCCCTCTCAAAAAGAAAGGGGTTATAAAATACTCCAATCCTTCCTTTATGGAATTCTAATTTTCCTCTTGATAATGCCTTTATCAAAATATCTATATCATTTTCTTATGTAGGAATGTATTCCATCAACATAATCTACCTCTAAACACAATCTCGTAGATGGTGATACTGGATGTCGATATGATTGGATCAATCATGAAAAACTAGATTCTTCGAGAGTTCGATACAACTTTGATTATCATAGTAAATCATAGTGGGATCCATCATCTGACCAAATAACACAACAAGAATCTTCTTCATCCAGATATCTTCACAATTTGCATGACTAGCAACCATGTACTCTACTCCTACTGGACTGATTGCAACTCATATTTGCTTCCTGTTATACCAAGAAACTGCTACTGACCCAATACTGAATACTCCTCCTCAAGTGCTCTTCTAATATAATGGACTACCTGCCCAATCTACATTTTTGAAGCCTTGAAGCTTCACAGCCTCTGTTCATTTGCACCACAGACCATATTGATTAGTTACTCTAAGGCATCTCAACACATGTTTGGCCGCCTTCCAATACAATTTGGTTGGCTTAACCATTTCTTAACTAAGATGGTTAACTGAATAACACATTTCTAGGCACGTGCTCACCAAACACATGAGTGAACCCACAAGTTTCCTATAGATACTAGCCTCCACCTCCTCACCTGAATTGGCATCCTCCTTCCTCCAACTTCCTCCTAGAGGAGTGTCCATGGGTTTGCTACTCTCCATGCAAAACTTCTTCAGTATCTCGTTTGCATACTTTCCCCGAGAGACAAACAAATATTCCCCATCTCCTTGCAATACTTCCAAACCAAGGAAATAATGCATGATTCCCATGTCCTTCATATCGAATTCTCTTGAAATATCCTCTTTGCAAGATTTGATCAACTTTTTGTCATTAGTTAAAATAAAATCATCAACATATAATATTATAATAAACAATTTACCATCAACAACAATATGGTAAAGGTTTGCATCACGACTTCACTTTTGGTGAAGCCCAACCTAGTGAAATATATGTTGATCCTGGTGTACCAAGCATGGGGTTCTTGCTTCAATCCATAAAATACTCGCTTGAGTATACACACATGTGACTCTCTCTTGAAAGTCTCAAATCCTTCTCATTGTTCAATGTACACCTTCTCCTCATCACTCCATTGAGGAATGTTGTCCTCAAATCCATCTGATGGATCTTCCAACCCATCTGTGCTACAAGTGCTAGAATTGATATGATACAAAAGTACCTTTCTACTGGAGAAAATGTATCCTCATAATTAATTCCCTCCACCTGAGAGAACCCCTTTTCCACAAATATGGCCTTGTGTTTATGGATTTTTCCTTCTCATGCTTTCTTCACCTTGTAGATCCACCGAAAACATACCAATGAAATTTTCTCTGGTCTTGGGAGCACTTCCCAAACACTATTTCTGACTATGGAATCATATTCATGTACCATGGCATTAAACCATACTAGCTTATGTACTGCTTCCTCGAATGAGGATGATTCTTTCTCAACTAGCTCACTCATCAAAGATATGTACCTAGTGTACCGATTTGGTGACCTCCTTTACATGTGTTGTGATGTAGGTGCTCCCACATTCTCCCTAGCATGATGAAATAATCTATTAGCTTCCCTGGTGTGCTTCCTTCCATCTCTGGATGTCTCTGCACGAGTGGGTGCTTCCAATCTCTGCTATTCTACTTGTGGTTGCTCCACAACATCCTGAGGTTCTTCCTTTGGAGCTAAAAGCTCCTCATATGCATGAAAATGAATCTCCCTCTCAAGGGAACATCTCATGGGATTCTCTTCTTTGAAATTCACATCTCTATGAACAATTTTCATCATGTGAGATGGCAGGTACACTCGATAGTTGTGAGGTGTACCCCACAAATATGACCAACTCTGTTGTCGATTCTAGAGTTTTTCTTCCATCCTTGGAAACATTACAATAAAATGAAGAACCAAAGAGCCTACAATGTGACACATTTCGTTTCTTTCTTGAAAAAACTTCTTTTGGTTTAATCATCCCTAGAATCCAATTAGGACTTATGTTTTTCACATATACTGCTCTGTTGCATGCTTCATCCCACAAGTGCAACAATAGGCCCTCGTCATGTAAAAATGCCCATTCACCTCCCAAATACTTATTTTCTTCCTCTCAGCCACCCCATTATGTTGTGGGCTATGGGGTTCTATTAACTCTCGTGAGATGCCTTATTTTGCACAAAATTTCTTGAACTAATTCGACACATATTCTCCACCATTATCGCTCCTAAGACCTTCACTTTCCTACCAATGTCTTTCTCAACAATTTCTTTAAATTCAATTTTTTTTAGAATGTATGGTCTTTCTTCTGCATGAAGAATATCCAACACTTACGTGATAAATTGTCTAAAAATATAACATAATACATGTTCTTAGCCATGGAGGTTGTCGAGAAAGTTCCACACACATCTAAGTGAACTCTTTTGAGAATCATTGGTGCTCTACCATCCTTATCATGAAAGGTGGCTTTGGTGTACTTCCAAAATGTACACACTTTGCATGTATCTCATTGATATAGTGCACCCTTGGGAAGTCCTGTAGAAATATGTTGCATGATATTCAAAGCTCCATGGTGTTAGTCATCAGTAATTTTTGCCTTTGTTGATGACTAAATTATTATCCCAAGATTTCTAGAGACAAAGTTCATAGACATTGTGAGTTCTAGAAATCTCACTGCCTTCATTATCCTCAAGATAATTTTTCACTATTTCATCATTCTGTCATGTCAAGCTCAACTCACCCATCCTAGAAGACCCATCATGGGCTCATGTCACTCAGTGTGTCTTTGTTGTGTCACCTTGGGCCTCATCCATCTATTTTTTTTTGCCTAACTCTTCCATTGTCCATCTAGGGTTTTTGAGGGAAAATTTTCTTGGTTTCATGACCTCAATGGTTAAAACATCGACAAGGCTTATACTTTGATGCTCTTACACCTCCTCCTATCCTCAATATACCTTCATAAGCACTTGTCATCACTCCTATCCCTCAAACTCATCATTTTTCTACCAAACCTAGCCTATTGCTACAAATTGACACTTTTCGAGACTAGGCATGTGTTTTTCCCTTTTGGACCATTTCCCCTCACTCAATCCTTGAAATTACACTTTCCCCTACTCCCTAACATCCAACCCTATTCCCAAAAATTTCCCCAAGAATTTATACAACACTTAAAACATAGTTACCGATGAAATAGGTAACCTGACCTCAAAACGGGAACTCTAGCCCAAAAACTCTCAAAAAACATGAAAAAACACCCCCAAAAAAAAAAGTGTGTCTTCCAGAACGCACTTGTTTTTTTTTTAAGGTCAAATTTCAACATTTTCTAAAATTATGCTAAAAAAAAATTGTTTGTTGAAAAAAGGATTGAAAAAACACCCAAAAAAAAAAAGTGTGTCTTCCAGAACGCACTTCGTTTTTTTTTAAGGTCAAATTTCAACATTTTATAAAATTATGGTAAAAACAAAATTGTTTCTTGAAAAAAGGATTGAAAAAACACCCTCAAAACAAAACCAGTTGATGCTGGAATAACAAAAAAAAAATTTGTGTCATACTTTTGGCATTTTTAAAAATAGAAGTAACATTTTCTAATTTTTAAAATTCAAACATTAAAAAAAAACCTAAAATTTAAGAAAAAAAATAAATTAAAAAAATAAAAACATTTAAAAGCTTAAAATTTAAAAATATATGAAGATAAAAAAAATAAAAATAAAAACAAAGTAAAAATTTTAATTCAATCATTAAAAAAAACCTAAAATTTAAGGAAAATAAAAAATAAAAAATAAACAAAAAAAAATTAAGATTAAAATTTAAAAAAATATAGAAATTAAAAAATAAAAATAAAAACAAAATAAAAATATTAAATTAAAAAAAAAAAACAAGTAAAAAAAGGAAGGAAATAAAAAAAAAAAATATAGAAATTAAATTTAAAAAAGAAAAAGAAAATGCTTATTAAATTTAAAAAAAGAAAAAAAAAATTAAAACAAATAATTAAATTTAAGGAAATATATTAAATTTTAATAAATTTAAAAATTCAAAATTTAAAAAAAAAAAAACACTATTCAAATTAAAAGGAAAAAAAAAAAAAAATTAAAAATAAAAAATAAAAAAAAAATACAATAAAAATATCAAATTTAAAACAATATATATTAAAAAACAAATAAACTATAAAAAATAAATTAAATTTAAATTATAAAAAATAAAATATATATATGAACTCAAAATTAAAATAGGTATATACATCCAATTTTATTAAATTAAAAAAAAGAGAGGTTAATATTAAAATAACAAATTAAATTTAAAAACAAAAATATTAAATTTTAATAAATAAATGAATAAACAAATAAATTTTGAAAGAAAAATAAATTTTAAATATAAAAGAAAAAAATATATATATATTGTTAAACGAAAACTTTAAAAACTTTAAAAATCAATTAAAAGTGGATTAAATCGAAATAAATTAAAAAAAATATAAAAAATTTATTGAATTTTATAAAATTATATTAAAAAACTAAAAGTAAAAGTTAATAACAATGAAAAAGTATGAAATTAAAAAAAAAAAAAAATCAATTAAATAAAAAAAATGGGCGTAATTTAATAAAAATTATTAAAAATAATAATAATAATAATAAATTTAAAACAAAAAAATAATAAAATTAAAAAAAAAATCAATTAAAAAAAAAAATTAAAAAAAACAAATTTAAAAAAAAAATTTAAAAAAAAATCAATTAAAAAAAAAATTAAAAAAAACATTTAAAAAAAAAAATTTAAAAAAAAAAATCAATAAAAAAATGTTTTATATGAAGTGACCCCGCCCGGCCCCGGCCCCGTGATTGGCCGGCAAAACGGCCATCCGAGAAGCGGCAATGGGCCTCGAACCCCGGCGAAATGGAGGGGCCCGTTCCAGGAATACGACCCCTCACCCCGCCCGGGGGCCGGGGCCGGGCCAGGCCGCCGAGGCCCCGAGGAAAACGGTGAGCCGCCCGGTATGCTTAGCCGACCATGCGCCAATGAAGCGGGTATGTGTAACCATGCATTGTTGGTAACAGCAGCCAGGCCAGCGCCCGAAGCGACATCCCAGCTAGCGAGCGAAGGCCGATTCTCGGAATCGACCCTCACTTGTGTGAGGCCAGGCCCGGAGGCCCAGGCGCCGGGGCGACAGCGGCCCGACCCACCATGCCCGGCCAGACACCATGCCCAGCCATAAAACATTTTTTTATTTACTTTATAAAAAAAAAATTTAAATGTTTTTTTTTATTCCCACAATTAATTTTTTAAATTTTTTTTTTTTAATTGTTTTTTTTTTTAATTGATTTTTTTTTTTTAATTTTTTTTTAATTGTTTTTTTTTTTAATTTTTTTTTTTAATTGTTTTTTTTTTAAATTTTACTGATTTGAATTAAAATTCGTTTTTTTTATTTTATTTTATTTTAAATATATACTTACATCTATTTTTTATTTGATTTTATTTTTATTTTTTATTTTTTTTTTAATTTTTAATATTTTTATTTTAATTTGATTTAAAAAAAAAAAAATTGAATTTCAAAAAATTTAAAATTATTTTTTTAATCCAATTTTTTTATTTTAAATTCAATTTGTTTAATTTCTTTTTTATATTTAATATTATAGAATAATTTTTTTTTTAAAATTTAAAATATAAAATTTATTTATTAAAATTTTTAAATTTTAATTTAATTTAATTGTTTTTCTTATTTTTTTCGTTTATTTAGTTTTTCATTTTTAAAATCTATAAATGGTTTCACTAAAAAAAAAAAAAAAAACACTAAATTTATGTATATTTGTTTTTTAATTATTTGCACGTGGTTTTTTTCATTTTTTTTGTTTTTTAATGATAGTTTTTTTTTTTTTTTTTTAATTTTTATTTTCTTTTTCTTTTTCAATTTTAATTGTTTTTTTTTAATTTGTTTTGTTTGTAAATTTTAAAAGTTGTATTTTTTTCCTTATTATTATTATTATTTTTTAATTTAAATTTTTAAATTTAATTTTTTTTTTTTAAATTTTTTTTCCTAAATTTTAATTTTGTAATTTTAATTATTTTAAATTTTTTTTTAAATATATTGTTTTTTTTAATAAGTTCGAAAAAAAATGTTTTTGATTTTTTTTTTTTTTTTTTTTGGTGAATTTTTGTTTTTTTTCTTTAAATTATGTGTTTTTTTTCTTCAAATTTTGTCATTTCCTTTGATATAATTTTCAAATATTTTTGTTTTTTTTTATTTATTTTTGTTTAAATTTTTTCTTTTTATGAGCTATTTTTGTTTTTTTTTACATTTTTATTGGTTTTTTTTACTGTTTTTATATATTTTTTTTAATCTAAGTTTGTGTTTTATTACCTACATGAAAATCACCACTCTAAAAAAAAAAGGTTGATGCAGCATCAATATGTTTCAAAATTAGCATGAAAATCACTGCTCTAAAAAAAAGGTTGATGCAACATCAATACGTTTCAAAATTAGCATGAAAATCACTGCTCTAAAAAAAAATGGTTGATGCAACATCAATACCTTTCAAAATTAGCATGAAAATCACCACTCTAAAGATTGATCTTTTATCAATACATTTCAAAATTAGCATGAAAATCACTAACATTTTAAAACAAATATTCATACTTCATAAATAAAAATTTTAGAGTGTCAAAAATGTGCACAAAAAAAAAAAATGGTGATTCTGCATCACCACTTTTCAAAATCGGGTGCTTTTTATGCTACCAAAAAAAAGTAGGTAACATTGCGGTTACCTATTTCATCGGTAACATTGTTTTAACCCCTTCATTCCCCTACCTCTACAAGGAAATCCTAACTTCCCTACACCAAACCCTAATTTCCTCTTCCAACTAAGCTAGGGTTTGTTATGGAAAAGAGGCATCAGAGAAAAATATCCATATGGTAGGATATATGAGCAATCATGAATCCATACCAATACATAAACATCATGCCTCCGTCATTTTCCAAGAATTCATTCCAAGGGCCAAGTCATTTGCCACACCTAGGGCCAGTTTTTCTTAAAAATATGTTTTTGACCAAACAGAGATGAATTTGGAAAAAGTGAGAGTTTTTTTTGTCCATAATAGGGCTAAGAAGAAAAACCTCCTTTAGGTTTTACACAGGTATCATGGTTTTGAAGCAATATCGAAAACACAAGTGTCCTAGGAGAATTTCTGCACTGCTGGAGTGACCTTGGGAAAATGAGGTTTTCTCATAGTTGGAGTGTCGAAATGACTTTCTTAATGAGTCAAAATACAACTAGACTTGAATATATTTCCAATGAGCTATCATGGGCTCAATTTGGAGTTAAGGAAGGCCACCACAAGTTGTCTGCACCAGCACTCTGCATTTCTGCACCATCATTCAACACTTTTTCACTAGTGTTGGGATAGTCAGTTTTTGGATAGGTAAATTGACACTAAATGGAAAACCAAAAGAATTTTTGGAAAGTAGACTCAAAAAAATTTCCAACGAGCTATCACGAAGCTCATTCTGACACAGGTAAGGCCTCCAAAACACTGCTGCAAAAAGGTCTATTTCTGCACTACGTTCATGAAGGCCCGACTAACCCATCTCCTGCGTGTTACACACCAGCTCTACACACCTATGTTATGCACAGGCGCTACGCATAGGTGTTACACACAGAAAATTTTTGTCTAAAATTTCTAAAGGGAGTCAAAATTTCAATTTTTCACATTCAAAGCCTTTTCAAAGGTCAAGACACAAGGGTTTGCAAAAGAAAAAACTGTTGTGTATGCTAGAGAAAAATGAGATGACAACAGCAAAGAAGAGACAAAGCCTAAAAATAAGACCAAGATGGTAATGGAATGAAATAAATTGATGATAATGAAGCAAAGGCGGAAAAAAGTGGGGCAATAATAGAGCCTAATGATCAAGAAAATGATAACAGTGGGCCAAGTAATGAAGATAATGAGCAGGGCAGTGAAGAAGAGATCAGCCAAAAGAACTCACCTAGTGAAGAAGGAAATGAACCTCACAGTGATAGGAAGACTAATTAAGGTACCCAAGACAGTGACCCTACAAAGAGTGCAAATAGTGATACAAAGGATCAATTTGAAAATGAATACATTGGGTCAAAATATGAGGAAGAGGACAGTCATGGAAATGAAGATGTGCCAAACAAAGATCAAGGCGCCTCTAACATTGCAAAAATAGAGTTTGAGGGTGAAGACATTCACCAAGACAATGATGCAAATGAGACAGTCAGTGACAAGCTAGGAAATAGTCATGATATTCATGACAACTTTCATGACTATCATGACACTCATCATGCCTCCATCATTTTTCCAAGAACTCAATCCAAGAGTCAAGCCATTTGTCACTCCTAGGTCTAGTTTTGCTTCAAACTATGTTTTTGACCTAACAGAGATGAATTTGACAAAAGTGAGAGAATTTTTTTTCCATCATGGGTCCAATAATAAAAACCTCCATCAGTTTTTACACAGGTATCATGGTTTGGGAGCAATGTAAAAAATATAGGTGTCACCGGAGAATTTCTGCACTACTGGAGTGACCTTGGAAAAATAAGTTTTTCTCACAGCTGGAGTGTCCAAATAAATTTATTGATGATTCAAATGAAAAATAGACTTCAAATAATTTCCAAAAAGCCATCACAGAGACAAATCCGACATCGGGAAGTGGTTCAAAACTTGGTTGCAAAACACCCTATTTTTCTACTGAAGTGGTGTTACGCACAAAGAAGTGGTTGGAAATTTTTTTTTTGAGCAGGAATATTGCATAAAATCAGAAAAAATCAAGAATTTATGGAAATTAGACTCATCAGTATTTCCAACGAGCTATCACAGAGCCAAATCCGACATCAGGAAGTGGTTCAAAACTTGGTTGCAAAACACCCTATTGTTCTGCTGAAGTAGTGGTATGCATAGAGTAGTGCTGGGAGATTTGATTTTTGAATAGGAAAATGGCATCCACTCAGCACACTCAAATATTTCTGGAAATTAGACTCATCAATATTTCAAACGAGCCATGACGGGCCCAATTCCAACACCAGGAAGGCCTCCAAATGCCCTCTGCAAAATGGCGCTGCGCACAGGAGAAGTTTGGCCAGAATTGCCACATAGAGATCAAAAACATAAAAGAGGAAAAAAAGAATGACAGCCTTGGATTTTTGGCTGAGGCTTCTAAGCAGGTGTTCAAGACCTCTTGAAGGCCCATTCCACAAATTTTGAGGCAAATTGGACAACTTTTTGTTTTTTTCAAATTTTGACCCCTAGGAGCGCAGCACCCTAGGTGTTACGCACAAATTGGTGCATCCTCAGCTCTAAAATTTTACATTTTTGGATGTCTCACATCACCAATAGTCTACTCACCAATTTTCATATCATTTGGAGCCGTTTTACCCCCTCAGAAAGTCAAAAAACATAAAAAAATTTGACCTTTCTGCCTCCTTTTCAGACCAGGTGTTACGCACAGAGCAGTGTTAGGAGATTTGATTTTTGGGCTGGTAAATGGCATCCATTTATCACAAATCAAACATTTTTCGAAATTATACTCATCATTCTTTCCAACGAGCCATCACGGAGCCAAATCCGGTATCAGGAAGACCTCCAAATGACTGCTACAACAGGGCCTATTTTTGTGTTACGCACCTGGAAATTTTTCACTGTTTGACACATGTGTTATACTCTTGTGGTTGAGTAGAAAAAATGTGTGTTTGAAAAGTTTTCCTAGGCATGTCGGGCCTAAAATTCAATTTTATTTCCTCTTATGGTCGGAAAATATATTTATTTAGATATTTTTGTGCCTTGGGCTTTGCAAAGCCTCATGGACGAGTTAGGATATTTCTCTTTTGCCAATAGGCTTCTAGATGCTCTCGTAGGCTCTCCTCTCATCAGTTGTTATATAAGACATGAGGATTCATTGTAAACAGTTGGGACTTTATGTGTTTAAGAGCAATACATGGTTTTATGAGCTTGGACAAGATATTGGTTTTATGAAGTGAATGAATGGCTTGTGTGGCTTGATGTTGGAGAAGCTTGCTTGCTGGATTCCATAGCTTGGTGAATGGTGATGTTTTCCTAACTTGTTATTATTTTCTTGTCCTCATATTGTTTCAGTCTACTTGGTTGCTATATATAAGAAAAGTATAGGTTGATATATGCTCATGGAAGCACCTCAAACCTCCTGTTTGCTATAGTTTTGATGTTTTCTTCTTTTAGTCATCTTAAGGAATTCTTGACTGCTCCTGAGGCCCACTAAAATTTGTTCTTGTTTCATGAATGGTTAGTATGTTAGCTTATAAATATGATTCATTGTATGCCCTTCTTATTTAAAGTTTTCAAAACCCTATTTTGAAGCTTTTCTATGGAATATTGATTGATTAGGTTAAGACAAAGAGGTCTCATTTCGATATTTCCATTTTCCCATGCTTACCAACTTGTTTCAGAGTTCCTGATAGTTTGATATATGTTGTTTAGGAGTTCCCTCTCCATATATTGAGTTTTTTTTTATCTTATGTGTTTTCTCAAAAGGTTGAAGGTGAATTTCTAAAGTTAGGAGTTCTAATGCTTCTATGTATCACCGAAATGTTCATCTTACATGTTTATCAGTTTGAGTATTGTTCATAGAGATTAATGGTTTTCCATACCTCATGAGTTATTTCTTTCAGACTATATATGTTTAATACCTCTTAGTTTTTTCCCAAACTTAATGTTCATTACACCTCATACATCACCTAAGGATCCATTAACCTTGCTAAATCGGCCTGCAATACACTCTGATTCATCATTTAGACACCCTCGACTTCATCTGACCCCATAGCCCTATTGATTTGACAGCCTCTCATTCCACCTATCCTACTTAGTCATCTTACCCCAACCCAAAACAAACAAACAAATTACACTTAACAACTAGCCTAAAATCAATCATCCGAAGCGAACAAGTTCACATCCTTCACACAATAGAGAGAGCCCTCTCTGAATCCAGGAAGGCTAGGTCCTAGGACTCCAAAGACTGGTCTGATGTTACCCTATCATTTGGTTTAGCCAATCTTCCAAATCACAGGACCCTAACACATGGTGAAAATGGCCAAGTCTCCTATGCCATAATTCAATGATGTCTTGGCTCTACACTTTCTCTACTTTCGTGCTCACAGTGGCACAATCTTCTACATCCAATTTGTAGAGGTTCTTCACCTAAACCTTGATTCACTTCACTTTTCCTATGGTGATGTGATGAAGGAAATCCTTCCCATTTCTAAATATCACATCGTAGCCAAAATATTCCAAAATAGAAACTAAAACTAAATTCTTCTTTAGGCTCGGAACATACATGACATCATTCAATGTGATAGGAGAAACAGACTCCCTCCGAAAAGTAATTATAGCGATATCGTTCGCACTATACTCATCTCCCATATCGATGTGAATATGGAGGTCCTTATCCTCTAATTCCCTGAAACATTCTTTGTTTCTTGTCATATGGAAAGAGGCTACACTATCTAGAGACCACACACTACCCATCACCAATGTCACCATGCATGCAATGATGGTGAAATCCAACTCGAATTGTGCAGCTAGAGCTTCACCTGCCACTCCTCCTTAGAAATTTTTTTGTTCTTCTTATGTAGACACTTCATGGCATAGTGTCCAATCTCATGGCAGTGAAAACATTTAATCTTCGATAATTCTTTCTTCTTGCCTGCTTAACTAGATTCTTTTTTGGAATGTGATTTCTTCCTTTTACCTTTATTTTCCTTTCTCTCCAAGTCAAAATTATCCTCATATTCAAACATGGATGAGGTCTTATCTCTGATTTTCCACCTAAACTCTTCTTGTACCAAATCTGACCCTAATCATTCCTAGTTTTGTAGCTTATCCCTCCCATTGACTGAATCTTGGTAGTTATGCCAGCTCTTGGGAAGGTCTGGAAGTATTAATCTTACTAGATCATCTTCTACGACTGTAAAAACAATAAACCCAAGTTCATCATAAAATTTTGTGAACCTGCCAAGGTACTGTGGTATTGTGTCTCCCTTCTGCATTTTGATATTCCTAAGTTTGTCTTCAAGTTCCATATTCCTATGGTCACTACTCTTCTAGAAAAAACCTGTCAATTTCTGCTACATTGCATATGGAGTGTTATCACTCATAAAAATGAAGCATAATTTGAAAAAATCCTAGAGGTTCATGTGTCAAAGGTAGGGTCATAGAATTCATTTTTCATTACTTGGTCAAGGGAAATTTTAAATTTTTCTTGTTTAAGCTTACCCTAAGGTCTAAACCCACACATTTTCAAACTCCCTCATGTCACATCACTCATAACGTTCTGACAGATTTCAATTCCTAAGGTTTTTGTACCGAAAATTTCATTTTAGCCAAGAATCCCTACTTTCATAGCGAATTCAGTGTAAAATAGGCAGAAAACACTACGAAACTGGCTAATAGTTTCGTAGCGAATATGAAGCATTTCTATGTTTTTTTACTTTAAGAAGTCAAATTTAAGGTCCTTTTATGGACAAAAAAAGAAGTATTTTAAGAAATTTAGAGAGGATATTTTCAAGAACATATCAAATAACAATAACCTCTTTCAGTTTCCTCAAAGGTGCTACATATTTGGAGATACAGGGATGTATTTCAGCCCTATTTTTAGAATGCATAATTTTCCTATTTTACACATGTTTTTCAAATGAAAGTTTTGGAAATATGGCGATCGGTTTCAAAATACCAAGAGAGGTTTTTATTCAAGACATAATGACCTACAAAAACCTCCTTCTGTTTTGTAATATGTTTCGAGGATAGGGAGATAAGAGCTCAGCTTTGAACCCTATGTTTTTAGAAAAGGCAGAGTCATTTTAATTCAAAGGTACACAACCATGTATGAGGTCAACATTACCTTTTTGGCATGTGTGTAAGCATAAGATGTGATCCTAAGCTGCTATTTGTAACTAAACATTCATTCTTGCATGTGAAACATGTCAATGTCACTTTTTGAGAGCTGCTTCATCACACCAAGCAGCTTCTTGTCCAATTTGACTTTCAAAGTGTCACCTTTTTAAGAGGGCAGCTTCGTTATAAAAGGAGATGGTAATGTACAAGAAAGAAAAAAAAGGAGGCTCTATGGATAAGATATAATCTCATGTACCTTAAGCTATTCCTAGAGGACCCTAGCTTTACTGAAGCATGCATTAGTTCAAGTTGCTTGAATTTCGGCAACAAGGAAATGGTTGTGTTTTTGGACTATTTGAGCAGCAATTTTAAAAAGAAAATTATCAATGAATAGATATGAATTTGGAAACACTGAGAGATTTTACTGTCAAAAAAAGGACAAGGAAACATAACCTCTCTCACTTTTCTCGCAGGTGCTATCAGATGGGACATACTAGGATTTCTTTGAGCCCTATTTTCCGAAAATAGAGTTTTCCTATTTTACACATGTTTTTCAAATGCAGGTTCTGGCCAGCTAGAGATGGTTTTCAAAAACGAAAGAGAGGTTTTTCTTCAAAACATTCGTATTGACAACAACCTCGTCCATGTTTTCAAAATACATCATGGATGCGGAGATTTAAGCTCTGTTCTAAGACTTATGTTTCAGAAAAAACAGGAAAAAACTAGAAGGATGTCTTAAATATGAAAGGTGAGATTAACACCTCAAAAATCTTAGTGTGATTTGGTTTATGTTTTTTAAAGGTTGATGACATTTTATAGACAATATTTTGGCACTTATAGGGTTTCAGTTTTCAAAATTACACAAAAAACTGGTTTTTCAGCACTTTCCAGCAATTTCGTAGCGTGCCTGGGCTTGAAGGGCAGCAAAACGCTACGAAACTACTATAGCTGCTCTTTTTACTTTTTGAACCAATTTTGGATGCTATCAAGAGGTGAAATTGGTGTGGGATATGTGTTTAATGATGATTAATATTATGCCAAATGAAATAATCAAGAATTTTGAGGATAAATGGCATGTTTTACAGCGCTACGAAAGTACGCTACAAAACTACCTTAATTTCGTAGCGTACTATATTTCAGCTTTTTTAGCAAGTTTTAGAGCATATTTGGACATCTGGAGATTATTGAAGGGTTAAATACCATGAAAATAAATTATTCAGCACTCAAGGACCACGAATTGAAGAAAAACTGACAGCCAAAGTATTCGTGGAAGAAGAAGACCATTTTCCTAAAAAACAGGGTTTTGTTTCCTAGTTTTGAGGAGGTCAGTTAAGTGGTCATAAAGTGATGAATCCCATCATCTCAATTCGAACATGTGAAAGCATACTTTTCAAAGCATGTAATTGCTTTATTAGATAAGGTTGTTAAAGGAAATAATGGGTAGTTTCGGTCCTATTAGGAAAGGGACTGTCAAGTAGGATAGGTGTTTGTTTGTTATTAAGTTGATGTTTTATGGTTATGCAAGGTGTCATTAGGAAAAAATTAGATGAATCTAGCTAGGATATATATCATCTCATGATGTAACAAGTGTATTAAATGAGATAGAGTCGAATTTGTCAAAGGTTGGAGATTTTTTGGTGAAATTGCAGCTTATTGTAAATTGACTGTTTCAGCAATACAGAGATTTGTTACTTGACCAACCTAAGATTCTGAATGAGTTTTTAGTGCTTACCTATATTATCTATACCTTTTATGTATCTTATTTGCAGTGGTTTTCATTTATAATACTCAGAATTCATTTTTGTAATGTTGTGACTTCCTTTATAGATGAATTGACTATGTATTTTCCTGTTTCATGTGTGTGTTTCCTACTACTACAAACTCTGACCTGCCTCAGCTTCCATGTCAAGTGAACTCACTGAATCATTGAAATGTTGACTCCATAAGCCCAATTTTTACTTACTAATATTATTTTCAACCTATACTTATTAAAGCAAGTTTTTTCCTAAATATAGTTAGCCATCTACTTATTATTTAATATCATTAACGCTTGAGAGAGCCCTCTTAGACTAAGGAGGCTAAGTCTCAGTCACAGGACTGGTTTGAAATAGTTACATGAGATTGTCTGATTAGCAGCCTATCAGAAGAAATTTTGTGATAAAATTTTGGTGCGTCTGCTGGGAGTCTGAAGATATACATCTCCCAAAATTTTGAAGCTGAACTCTTGAAGGTAGCATGAGCTTAGAAAGTTGTTCGAGGCTGCAGAACTACCTTGGTGACTCCATTGTTGAAGAATTCAAAATTTCATAGATTCATGGTGATTCCACTGGACATATGAAGAACTCAAATGCTACTATTCTTGTTTCAAGGTATGCAGTATAGATTTTTTAGGAATTTATGGTTTTCCAAATCCTTTTCCCAAGGACGCATATTTTTTAAGGAATGGTCCAAAATTTAATGGAGAATATTTGAGTTTGACCTTGAAGCATATATCAGACTTTTGTGACTTTACTGAGCTTCTTATAGCCAAACATGAAGATGTTTGAATTATATTATTCTATGATTCATTTCAAGGGAAATGTAAACAGTTGATGGAAAGATTTACTGCCAGATCTATTAAGTCATTTCCATATTTTTGGCTTATTTGTTTGGAAGAATAGATTGACAGAACAGAGTTGGTGGTAGGCTCTCATTCAATTCAAGATTTTAAACAATGGAAATATGATCATACTAATGGGGGAAGTAGATGAAAATTTTTCTTTTTCCTTGTCTTCTTATCTAAAATCATTTGAGTGCAAGTTAGAAGATAAGATTCAATTTTTGGATGAATTTGCTAAGAACATTGAGAAAGACATTGAAGTTTTAGAAGGTCAAATTAAATCTTATAGGCTTCATGATCAAGATCAGTCTTTTCAAAAGTTTTTCATGCTAGAATACAAAGGTTCAAGTGCAGTCAAGAGGTTCAAATGTCAGATCATATCAATGACTTGCTTCATTGGAATTTTTATGTATCTTGAATTAAAAATGGAGATTGCAGCTGTTAGGGTAGGTAGGAGTGTGTGGATAAGCTCAAAGTTGATTAAACATCTCCTCATTGAATTATTGAAGTGTTTCAAAATGATCCTGTGATGGTGGCCTGAGGTCCCATAGTATCTACTTGGCCTTGGATGATCCATCTTCAATGTGTTATATTTTCATCTCGAGGTCATTCACCTCTGCTAGAAGTTCCTTTCTCTAGTTCTTGTCTCAGGTACCCATAGATTTATTCAATAGATGAATGATGTGGTGGCACAGAGGGTGGAAAGGTTGATTATTCCTTGCCATAAAACTAGACCATTAATGAACTTGTTGCAAAAGGCCTTGAGCATCTTCCACAGTGTTAATGATCGAGGCTTTTAGATCCACTGCATATGTTATTTTCTTGTCAATATCACCTCTATACTAGGATTTGGTAATTCCCTTTGGGTGGAAGCAAGTTTTCTCTTAAGCTCGTCATTGGCTGAGACCATATTAGTACATACTGATTTTATGTCATCACAACATTAAAAAATGATGTAGGAGTATAAATACTTCAAGGAATTTGGCATGATTTATGCGACTAATGGCCATAGTACCTGGCATGTTTCAGTAATCAGGTCAAGCTGACCCTGGAGATTCTACTTTTCTTGGCCAATATGATTGTGTTTTGTTGTAAGGGAAATAAATTTTTGTTGATGTTGCTCATGTTGGATAGAAAAAACATAGTGCAACACCTCTTCTTGGCATGCAACTAGTTGAATAAAAGTAAATAATTGGGTTGACGACCAGCCCTAGAGATCATCAAGGCTCATCATTGATGGTACAGGAAACCGACTTTGCAACAACTGTCCACTCGAAACTGATTTTTCAGAGGACCCCTAGGGAGATATCGCTCACTGCGAGGGTTTGTTTTTTTTGTATGAGTGAGGACAGGGGTGGGGTGTGATGGTAATGAGGATATGGGACGAAAGGGTAATGATAATGCATGGAATGTGGTGGGAAGGGGAGAGGTAATGATTTTTCCTGTGACTGTGAGAATACAGTGATTTAAGTAATAAATATAAAATGGACATTTGAACATTATCTATGCTGGTAATTGAAATAATTAACTGGATAACAGAGTCAACCTCCATTTATGTTTTTGTACTTAGTCGAGGTCCTAATGGAAATGTGTCTGAGATGGTGGCATATGTGGATGTTGTGCTAAGTGATGGATTGTGCAATCAGGGTGATGAAACAAAAGTGGAAAGTGGATTTTCCTCGATAATGGGTGAAGTAATATGTGAATGGGGTTATTCATCTATGAGATAAACAACTAGGGTGGAGGTGGTCATGTTCTTCTTCTTAGACATGGTTGGTGATTTGGTGATGATAGGTCTGGGATTCAGGATTGTGTTTTCCGACTAGCAGTGGGGGCCCACTACAAGTATCGAAGAAATGAGGGGGCTAAAAATCAAATAATCAAGTAGTTTTGAACTTTAGAATTCATATAAGGTTGGAAATGGAATTAATCATGTGTGGATATTCACCATATTCTCCTGAATGGACTGAATTTGTGTCTTGAGCCTCTTGATGAATGGTTCTAGCCTCTCCTCCACCATTTGCTTCCTTGATGTCGTGGGTGTTTATCCGGGTATTAGTTGGGGAACCATCCCTCCAAACAAATATTTACGCCTCCCCTCCTGAATTTCTCGAGAAATCCCCAGTCAAAACAAAAATTTAGTGTGAAAGGCTTCTTCAGTCAAGATAAAATTTTGGGGCCACATTTGAAATGTGTCAGGATGGATACACTTCGACCATATCTAGGTTTTTCCATGATTGATGTCGAACCATAATACCTGTAAGTACTCATCTAGTAGCGAGATTGGGATACTTTATGTGGCCATGATGACTTCCAATATATTCTTATACTGCCTGGTAAAAGAGGCATCATTGATTTCTTTGTTTTTCGGGTCCTTGGAGGTCCACCATGGCACGTACTAGAGAGAAAGTGGTTGGTCTTCAGTAACTAGGGCCATCTCTTGACTCTCTGGTGGGAAAAATTTCTACATGGACAATGTAATGACAATATATACATAACTGAAATGGGTAGCTCTTTTATATACTTCCTCATAAGCCTCAAATAGTTCTTGGAGAAGAAAGCTACACCAATTCAACTGCGTGCCCTGTACACATGCCTACGTAACTGAAATGGTGTCCAACATGCACTCACCTCTCTATAAATGTCAGATGAGCTTCCCAATAATTATGTAATAGGAAAATTTGATGTTGGGATTATTAATTGGCTCTATTTGAGCACCCTTACCTCCCTATTGGGTACCATACCTGTTATAGTAATTGTCATCTCCTATCTTCTTCCCACGCTTGAAAGTTGTTTGAAATGCAGTGGGTACAACATATCCAACATCAGATAGACCTATGTGTCTCTGAATATCAACAACATGTATCATATATTATTTCTTAAGCGATGATGACCTTCCATGCATCCTATCGATGAAGATTTTTGTGCAATTCATAGTGGCTGCTGTCATCTTGAATACTGGAACACTCCTCAGATTCATCAAATTTGACCTATGAATTATTTTGAATTATTATGTAACTTTTATTTATTGACTTCCATTGGCCTTGAATACTGGTTCTGTGTAGACCTCTCACTTAAGTGTTGGAAATTGGAATGCGTCTGAGAGGTCATTATTGACGAGAACAACTTTATCATATTTTCCATAGAGGTGTTATTTATTCATGATTCTTGAATATGGATATACTTCTCGAACAAAGACCATAGTCTTCATCATTTTATAAAGTCACGTTGATATTAAAAGAACACAGGGGGCTTGAACTTGGGCTAGGAGTAGGGAAGATTGGATGAAGACTCCAGACTTGGAAATTTTACCACCTTGGCTCTTGGTTCTAAGAAACTTATCATTTCCATGTAAATTAAATATAAAATCCATACACGAAATTTTTTATTAGAACACTTAACTAATTAATACATTAACTTCCCTACTCGGTCTCAACTCTGGCAGCACTAACGAAGATAGAGCCGAACCTGAATCAGATGATGAAAAACTGAAAAAGGAGGGTGAAATTGATGGGTAATTATGGTTTTGTGATGTGAGGCACCTAGAAGTTGATGATGGATATTAGAGGAAATATTTATTCCAAATTCGAACTGACATAGGGAAATATTGGTTAATTATTATGGATACAACTCCTAACACGTGTGGCTCCCCAACTACAAGCAGTTGTGGTGGGGTGGAAATACCTTCACAACTAAAAGCCCTGAAGGAAGTTTTATTCTAGACCATATTTGAATGAAAAAAATGAACAAATAAATTAATTGACACAACCAACATACAAAAAAGAACCGATTGAATCTAACTAATGCTACCTATGATCGCCTTTTGGAGAGTTAATAAATTTGGTGCAGAATTGTTCGATCCATGGAAAGGTTTCAAGCATACACCATTCACCCATCCTCGCAATAAGACACCAACTAGTTGGGCAAGCTTGACAACTCCTAATTCCTTCACTTCCACAACCATTTCATTTGCAGCTTCCTGAGAAAATTTAAGAATGTATTATTGTATAGAAAAACATGTCCCCCAACTGTAAAATATTTCTGCTTGATGTGCCTGTTGTGCCATCATTTCTGCCTCTTCTTTTCAATAGTTTGGTGGAAATATTCTAGAAACCTAGCCTCATCTAGTTCCCAGAGCTCTTCCAACCACTTCATAATTGATTCTTCATCTGTCATGTGAGTAGCTTGTGTAATGAAAAGGATGGGGATGGTGAACTCGGTAGTTACCACGACTTCTTGTCCATATACTAACTAGAAGGGTGTATACATGTGTAAGAATTTGACAATTTTATGATAGGCCCATAGAGTAGTTGGCACCTGCTCATCCCAATCATCCCTATTAGCCCAGCATATCTTGGTGAGTCCTCTCTCTAGTATTTTGTTGAAATATTCCACAATACCGTTTTCTTGAGGGTGATATGGTTTGCGCTTATGGTGTTGTACCAAAACGTTCTATAGTAATCATGAAAATGTTTCATTAATGAAATTGGTCCCCTAATCACTTGTACATATTCGGGGACACCCGAATTGGGTGATGATACTCTCAAAAATGAATATGGTGGCAATGTTTCTAGTGCAATATGTTATCACCAAAAAAAATAAAAAAAATCAAAACATGGTATGTCAACTCTGTTTTGATCATGGTCTAATAGTTTTTAAAGTCATTTTAGCATGGTTAAGGGTATGTCATAGTTTTATAGGTTTAGTGTTCACCATCAGAATTCAAATAAGGTCTTTATAGGTCCATTCCATAGTAAAAAAGTTCACATTTTTCATTCAAGGGTCAGCTAAGTAATTTTTGGGCTAGTTTTCTGCAATTAGCCACAAATCCACAGTTTCGTAACGCTGTTAGTTCAAAAAGTGAGTTTTGCGCTATGAAGGCGCTGCTACTTTCATAGTGAAAAGTGCGAAAATTACACTGTGAGCACTACAAAAGCGTGGTTTATTAGATTTCGTGTCAAATAAGCTGAGATCTATCAGTTTCTGTTGGAGAATGACATGATAGAGGTATGGTGAGTCAGTTAGTTACCAAATTTGATGTACTTACCTATCCTACAGTCATCATAGTCATGATAGGATATCAATCAAACATCATTTGGTCATGAGGTGACATCTCTAATGCAAATTTTTTACCTAATTGAGTCATCTCTGTTTAATTTACCATCACATATGTTTTCCAAGCTCTGAAGTAGTAAGGATAATTTTATGGTTGTTCTATTCAAAGACAACTCTCACCATTATCAAGCGAGGTTGTTCATCAAATCAAGAGAGGTTGTTTTATAGGTTTTATAGAAGCTAACAAGTTTTCTTTACAAGAAACATGGTAGAGGAGAAGAAGGTCCACAGAGGGGGACATTGTCTAAGATACGAGCCTGAGAATGCAAATGCTATTATGGAGGATCAAATGGTAATGGAGGCTTTTAGCAAAGATGGCTGTCTCAAATTTTGTGAAAAGCTACAGGGTTTCCACACTCAGGTGTCCAAAGGGTTTGCTTTACATTTCAGTGGAACCACTACCAAAGTTGGAATGATAAATATGCCAGTTACACCTGAGATCATAGTTGTTGTGATAGAGATACCACAGGGACAACAATATTGGTTTAAAGGTTTTAGCTTTGACATGGAGCCAACAAGGAATTTATGAAACCTGAATATGTAGACATGGACCTGAACAATGAAATACCCAAAAGCTGTATCAAGGACAACTATGCAAAGTTACTATTCAACATCCAAATATATTTCACATGTGAAGGTAGGTACCATAAAGTATACACTTATCATTTCAAACTGTTGTTGCATTTCACAGGTATAATATCATTAGATTTACCATTTTACTTGCATAGAAGCCTTGCCAAAATGGCTAACAAAGTCCAAGCTAAATCTGATGGTTGTGAAACATCTTTGTTTCATCACAGTTTGATAAAGTTACTAGTTCTGAATGAGCTTCAAAAAATAAATAGAGATTGGTCTTCCTTTTTATTTAAGAGTGGATTTGAAATGGAAGCCCTAACCCCAGCTAGAAACCCTAAGATTAAGGGGAATCCTTCACCACCAGTAGCAGAATCCAGTCAGCCAGTGGTTACTAAAGCAAAGAGGTTTGTAAAGTTGAAACTAAGGAAATAGGTTGAGGATATAACTGAGAAAGCATCAGTGCTTGTTTCAGAAACCCCATCACCTGCAAAACAAAAAGTAGAAAGGGTCAAAGAAACAAAACTAAAATAGGTGGCTAGTAAGCAGGAGATCCATAGAAATACAATAAGTCAAGTATCAACATCAAAGGGAAAAGAAATTGTTTCAGTGACAGAGGACATCCCAATGATGAAAGGAAACTTGGATGATATACTTCATGCAATTGATATAGAAGAATCACCCATTGTGTAGGAATATTTCATTGAAGTGAATGAACCCAAACAGAGAAAAATGGAATCAGCAAAGAAATTGGAATTTGAAGGTGAGAATGCAACCTTTGTTTTTGAAGCTATGAAACATTTAACCAGGAATGAAAAGAAAATCGAAGAAGGCATTAAATATATCCAATTAACTATTGAAGAAACCAAATTCCCTAAAGAGGTGGTTGATTTCTCATCACCTGTAGTGGAGCATGAAGCCAGCAATATAATGAAGGGAAAGGAACATATGTCAGAGTGTCAACTACTGGAAGAAAGGTTGAAGCTAGAAAATAAAGAGATGGAAATGATGAGAAAGAGGGCCAGAAAGCACAGCATTGAAAAGACAAAATTAAAGAGGATGAAGGCTATTTGGGAAGGTCAAACAGTTGCTAGGTCAGAGATCCCAAGCAGTGCACAACAGTTCTTTACATGGACAGTTCCAGCCATTAAAGAAGAAAAAATTGTTAGAGTGATCAAAACCAATTTGAGAGCCAGTAATAGAAAGCTAAGAGGCCAAGTGGAGGATTTAGAGCTACAATTAAAACAATCTCAAGATTAACTAAAGAGCAGAGGTACAAAATGACAAATTCAAAGCAAACTCAAAATGGAAAAAGAGGATTAAATTTTGTGAAGGTTATGTTTTTAGTTCATATAGCTGATGGCTTTGATGAGGCCAGTGATTTTCTAAAGTTATAGCATATTTTTGTTTCAAATTTTGAAGAAAAACTAGTTAAAACTGCTTACACAGTAGTTTCATAGCGCCTGTAGTGCAAAAAGGGTGAAATGCACTACGAAACTACTATAGTAGCCTTTTCACCCTTTCCTTATCAAATTTTGGAGGGAAGACCATGTATTTTGACTTGAAATTTCTAAGGAAGCTATTAAAAGTGAACATCAAAGCAACTCTGAAGGAAAGGAAGCTAAATTTTGAAGGAAAATGGGTAAAAAGACCGCGCTACGAAAGCGCTACGAAATTGTGTTGCTTTCATAGCACAGGTCTGTTTTCACTATTTTGAGAAGTTCAAAGTGGTTTTACATATATGGCATGAAGGGATGACTTGGGAAATATGCTAATCATGTTCCTGACATCAATTAGCCTCAAAGTTATGGGTTAGAAGTGGTCGGAATATCTCAAGAAACTAAAAGAATCCTAAGCCTAAAAACAGGGGAGCAGTTTCCTAAATTGCAGGAGATCAACATCATCAACATTATGGTCATAACAGGTTGGAAATCATCATCAGGATTTGACTTAATGGAAATATAGGTGGAAAATGATGTAATTAAGTTTAGATAAAGCTATTTTGAGTGGAATCAAAATAGTTCTAATTCTATTTGTAATAGGACTCTATATTAGTTTTACAGTTGTGTTTGTAATAAATACCATGTTTTATGGTTAGAATAGGTGTCAAAGCATAGGAATTAGATGTATCTAGTTGTTGATAAGCTTATATTATGATGTAAATGATCTATAAAATATCAAGGAGTCAAAATAGAAAGGGTTGGACATTTGTTAGAAAAAAGACTCTATTTATTGTAAGTGACTGTTTTCAGCTTAATACAGAATTTCTACTTAGACAACTCAAGATTCATAAGGAGTTCTTGTATGTTCTTGTTCTGATGGAATCTTTTCAATATTCTATTGCTGTGGTGTTTTCTTATGTTACTCAGAATTCATCAATGATGCTCTGAATTCCTTCATAGACAAACTTACTGTGTGTTTCACTGTTCTACATGTGTATTCCTTGACCTGAACTCTGATATGCCTTGAATTCCATGCTAGGTAGATTATTTTTTTTTTGTTGAAGCTATTATAACTCCATAATCCCAATGTACACTTTCTAATGTGATTTAAAACCAGTTTATATCATTTATTTATTTTTATCCCATATAGAGTTAGCCATCTACATATTTATCAAAAATCATAAACCCTTGAGAGAGCCCTCTCAGGTCGAGGAGGCTAAGCCTTAGCCAAAATATTGGTCTGAAATAGTTACATGAGATTAACTTGATTGGCAGCCTATCAGGTCTGATTTTGTGATAACACAATATTTAACTGGTGCAACCTCAACCCATCTGGTAAGGTGATTTGTGACGGTGATAATATACCTGGCGTGGGAGTGGTGTGTCAGAGGGTTGATAGGTGCTACAAATTAAATTGCCCATTTCTCAAAATCCTGCAATTCATGTACTAGTTTCAAAGCATTATGAAACCAGATCACAAAATAGAAGAAAATATAGATCAATGACTTAAAAATTATCCTCTTTGAGGGGGAAACTTCCTTCAAAATACATAAATGAAAAATTATTGGATGATACAAATTAAAATACCTCTTTTGTATATATAGGAGTCTAAGGGGTCATAATATAATCAGAGCCTACATAAAAATAATAATGTCAGGGCAAAAAAATAACAATAATGGGATTCTATGGGGCATAGCAAAAAAAATATGGAGGCTACATGGGAAAAAAATAAAAATAAGTGGTATACACTAACAATAACAATAAGGGGGCTACACTAGTATTATAGGGACCTAACATGCCCCTATCCTTCAAAAAAGTGTTGTCCTCAAGGCTTGAGTAGTTCTGGATGCTTTTGTATAAAATTCTCATCCTCCCATGTGGAATATTTAGTGGGTAAATTCTTCGACATAATGAAATACTCTGAAATTGATCGATTCCATGGATGTTAGGTTCTTGTGTTCATGACTGCTTCAAGCTCAATTATTATTTTTCCTTCTTCGTCAAGTTCTGGAAACACTACTTGAATGGGAATCTTGTCACCAATAACCTTATTTAAGCATGAAACGTGGAAAACAGGGTGTACTCAGAAAGATGTAGGAAACTCCAATTTGTATGCCATATTACCAATATTTTGCAACACCTTGTAAGGACCATAGTACTTGGGTGATAATTTATTATCCTTCTTAGCTTTCTTAAGGGACAATTTTTTATATTGTTGTAGTCATAAAAATTCCCAGTCACCTACCTCAAAACTTCTTTCACTGCGATGTTGATCTACTTGTTGTTTCATTCGTTTTTGCATGAGAATGAGATTATCCTTTAAGAGTTAGAGAAATTGTTGTTGATGCTTGATGAGATATTCAATTGCTTGAACCTTATAATTTTCTCTTAAATATGATGTGATGGATGGCAGATGATATCCATAAAGTGTCATAAATGGGGTCAGTTTTACTCCAGCATGGAATGAAGTGTTACACCACCATTCAACTAGAGGTAACCACTTGACCCATTATGTTTGTTTATAGGATACACACAAAAAAAAATATATCCTTCCAAACATTTTTTCACTATCTTAGTTTTCCCATCAGATTGAGCATGATAAGATGAGTTATGAGCCAATTGAGTACCAAGACAAGAAGATAATTCCATCCAAAAAATTCCAGTGAAAATGGGATCTATGTCACTTACAATAATATTTGGGTTTCCATGAATATTTTGAATTGTTTCCATAAATGCAATAGAAACTATAATGGCTTTAAAAGGATGAGATAATGCACAAAAATTTTCGTACTTGGTAAGTCTATTAAATACCACCATGATGACACTCTTTCCTTCGGACTTGGGTAAAACTATGAAAAAATACATTGAGACCTCCTCCCAATGCTGACTTGGAAGGGCTAAAGGTTGTAATAGACCTGGGGTCTTATTTGTCTCAACTTTATTTTGTTGAAAAACCAAACATTCTGCCACAAAATTTTGAATATAAGATTCAAGTCCATCCAAAAAAAAATTCTTTCTTGACAGTGTGGTAAGTTTTGAAAAATCATTAGTGCCCTCCTAAGGGGGAGGTGTTCAATTCCAAAATAATCTTTTGTTTGCATTGGTAATTCTTAAAATATATATAAGTGATATTTGTACCATAATGAATCAATTTTCTATCTAAATGTATCACATGTACTGGGATCTTGCTACAACTTTTAAATGAGTGTCCACACCTCTTCATCACTCTCCCATTCATCCCTTACTTTTTTTGATCTATTTAGGTTGGATAATATAAATGGCACACATCAATGTCTCCACATAGTCATCATTTCTTGAGAGTGCATATGCAACAAAATTTTGTTTCCCTTTTATGTAGATTATTTCAAATTAATAACCCAACATATTTGTGACCCATTTTTGTTGCTCTTCCAAAGATAATATTCATTCCAAAAATTATTTTAGACTATTATGATATGTTTTTACCTTGAAGTGTATTCCCATTAGGTAAGGTCACTATTTCTTTAGTGCATGTAGTATTGCAAACATTTACTTCTCATAAATAGGTTTGTGTAAATGATTTCCTCTGATTGAACAAATTTCAAAACCAATAAATCTTCCTTCTTGCATTAAAACAACATCAATTCCATTTCCTGAGGCATCACATTCCATAATAAAGGTTTTTGTGAAGTCTGGCATATCTAAGACCGGTGCCTGACACATTGCCTCTTTAAGATGCTTAAAGGCCTTAGCTTCTTAAGTAGTCCAAGAAAATTCATCTTTATTCAATAATGATGTTAGAGGTGCCACTATTCTCCCATAATTCTTACCAAACTTGCGATAATACCCTATCAACCCGAAAAATCTTGGAATATGCTTTACTTCTATGGGGATTCTCCATTCCTTAAAGGCTCTAATTTTGCTAGGCTCTACCTTAACACCATCATGAGATACAATATGACCGAAATATTCCACCTCTTGTACTCCAAAGAAACATTTGGAGGTTTTTTCATATAATTTTTTCTCCTCCAATAGTTTGAACACGCTGTCAACATGTTGAACACAATCCTTCCAAGACTTGTTGTAGATTAGTATATCATTAAGCAATACTAACACAAATTTTCTAAGGAAGGGTTTGAAAATGGAATTCATCAAACCTTGAAATGTGGAAGGTGCATTAGTAAGGCCAAAATGCATGACCAAAAATTCATAATGGCCCTCATGAGTTATGAATGTTTTTTTTGGAATGTATTCATTCTTCATTCTAATTTGATGATATCCTGAAAAAAGATCCAACTTGGTAAAGTAAATTTCTCCATTTAATTCATCCAACAATTCATGAATGACAAGAATGGGAAATTTATCTTTAATAGTGAGCTCATTGAGCTCCCTATAATCTAGACACATGCGCCACGATCCATCCTTCTTTTGATCCAATACTACTGGAGTAGAGAAATAACTTTGACTAGGTTGAATTATATGGATCTCTAGCATTTCTACAACCATATGTTCAATTTAATTCTTTTTGGCATAGGGATATGTATAAGGCCTGATGTTTGGAGGAACACTTACTCGAATCAATTTAATAGCATGATCATGATAAAAAATAGATGGGAGGCCTTTGGGGGTCTCAAATACCTTGAAATGATTGTCTAAGACTTTTGGAGATATGGAGAAATAGATGATTTCAATGTTTGAACCTCTAGTGAGCATAATTGTGAAATTATTCCCCGTTGTTATTTCTTTATAAGATTTGTGATGCCATTAGAGCTGATTATATATCCTGGTTTCCTTGTGATACCCCTTAATTCAAATTTCTTTCCTTCCCAAAATAAATTCAATAAAAGTTCTTGAAAAATAAAATCTATCGTTTCCAAATATTGTAACCATTGGAATCCTAGTACAACATCAACACCACCCATTGGAATGGAAAGCATTGGAATATTCATTACATATTTGCCCATGGATAGTTTGATATTATGGAAATTTCAAGGGCAATTTATAGTTCCTCCATTTGCAACCATCACTTGAGACTCTGGTGTTGGATATAGGAAGCAATTCAATTACTTGTCTATCTTACAATGAATAAAATTATGGGTACTACTCAAATCAATCAACACTATTACCTTTTTCTTCTTGATATGTCCTTCTATCCTGTGAGTTTGAGGAGTGGTAATTCCTTCCAAAGAATTACAAGATATGGTTGGATTCATTTCTTCTTTATATGGGGTTGGTTCCTAGTGTACATCCTCTTATTTTGACGTTTCTTGTTCATTTTCTTCCTCCTCTTCACAATCTATGTAAAATAATTTCTTCTTAGCACACTTATGACCTTTAGTGTATTTTCTACCACAACTGTAGCAAAGCCCTTTTGCTATTTTTTCCTCCAATTGTTGTGGTTTCAACCTTGTAGGTTGTGGAAGGCTATGAGAAGAAACACTTCCACCTTTATGGTTGTGAGTGGTAGATTTCCTTGTTGCCATAATTTTTCTTTCAACTTTTCTTACCACCTTTAATGCCTTCTCCAATAAATTAGGCTCCCAAAGGTGAAACTCATGTTTTACGTTATCCTTTAATTTCCTTATGAATAAATCAATCCTATGTTCCTCTGGAATATCATTTATCCCGATATTCAATTTTAGGAAGTCCTCAATCTGCTCCGCCATTAAACCTTTTTTTTTGATATTTATAAATTGGCTAAAGAAGGTGTTTCTCTTTGTATGCTCATAATGTGCTATCGTTTCCTCCGTAAAAATTTACCAAGTGAAAAGTGGTTTACAAAAAAAAATCCATTGATATCATACAGAATTATTTGGTTCTAAATATAAATATTCAATGCGTACCCTTTGTGTGTGTTGCACATTATGGAGATTGAAATGTTGCTCCATCTCTAGTATCCATGTTACTAGATGCTTTCCATAAAACATCCTCATATCGATCATTGGAATATGGTGGGTATTAAATCCAAAGTTAGATTATATGGAATCATGATTAACATTTCATTTTTTCTCATCTTGAGTTTCATTTAATACCTTTTCGCCATTAGGAATAATTTCTTGTAGCAACTTTGGCAAACCTTCCCTCAAACCTTCCATGTATGCTTTTAAACAAATCTTCAAATATTCCATGTTCTCTCTCATTTTTTTATTCTATACCATCCATATTGGCTTCCATACCATTCATCAAACCATCTGTCTTAGCTTCCATTTCATTTTTAGCTACCATTTGCGAGAGCGAAATTTGTTGCACTTGGTCTTGTAAATTTGATATATCATTTTGCATTTCTTCCTCTTCTTCATGCATCATAGTAGAGATTTCTTGTTTCTTATTAGGTGTTTCCATTTTCTTTCTTCAAATAATTTTAGAATAAAATAATGATATGTCTACATCACTATGCCCCTTGAATCATTTCAAACTTATTTTTCAATTAAAACTTATGCCAATTTTAGAAAAATACAAACCTTTTTCTAGCTTTGTAGGAGCTCGATATTGAATCTATTGTATATCTGTAAATTTGGATCTCCAAGGTCTAAAATTTACACCTATGGTATCCCTCAAAGTCTTCTTTCCAACCACACAATTCATACTGATATTAGAGTCTTAAAGAAACAGTTATGCCTAACCTCCCATGATGACCTGATTATAAACTAGTTAAGTAGAGAGAACTTGTACTGAATTCCACATGTCACTGTTTTGACCTTCAGCTCCGAAAATAATACACAATTTTATTTTATTTTTGTTATTTCGGTTATTTTTTATGAAATTCAAATATTATTTTCAGAGAGAAAGTTATGACAATTTTCCCTAGGCCACCTGTTTGAGACTGAATTATGAAGCCTGTAAAAAACTCTAAGTTCCTTGGATCATATCTTTGAAAATATAGTGAAACAAGATATGAAATTATTATATGAAGTTCATCAATATTTCAAATCCATGTGGTCGCGATTTAAGCTTCTAAATCCTCACAGGTAAAAATTTACAACGAAAATTCCATGATGACCTGTTTGAAGGAGCAAAACCCTAGAATCCAAAGCTCTGATACCAAATGTTATGCAACCAACTCACAAAATAGAAGAAAATATAGATCAACTACTTAAAAATTATCCTCTTTGAGGGGGAAATCTCCTTTACAATGCATAAATGAAAAATTATTGCATAATACAATTGACTATACCTCCTTTATATATATAGGAGTCTAAGGGTCACAATATAATCAGAGGCTACATAACAATAATAATTTAAGGGAAAAACAATAACAATATGGTGGATACATGGAGAAAAAAATAAAAATAAGGGGCATACACTAACAATTACAATAAGGGGGATACACTAGTATAGTAGGGACCTAAAACAAATATAGTTCATTCCGGTGCGATGGCTTTCCAACACTTTGGCAAACGTCACACCACTTAACGTATTACTTTGCATCTCAAAAAACTGTGGGCCACCAAAGTATCTCCTATAATACATTCCTTATGGTGTCCTTCCACTCAAAATTCCCTCATGTAACCCCTAAATGACACTCCCATAATACATCATGTCTCTCGTGATCCATAATGTAATATTCCCAAATGGAGAGAGAAACAACATAGTACATAAAACTGGAAATATGCATAAATATAAATAGATAAATACATGAGACAACCATATATCCATTATATTATGATTATAATAGAAAAATAGGTACATATACTTGAAGAAAATATAAATCAAGTTGGGCAAACAAGCCTCCCATGAAAGCATACACCTAGATCTCAAATGTTGCTAATACAATAAAAGATGGAATGCGAAAAATACGTTGTCTATGAGGGGATAGCTACAAATGAAAATGTAAATACATGTATATGTTGCTACAATGATCCAATAGTGCAAGGAATATAGATCCAAGCCCCAAAACATATTTCCAGGACAACCCAGAAAAGGTTTCTGGCAATACATGCTATGCAAAAATAGCATATGTGACCCTAGGGCTGAATAATATCTGCAACTGGAATTTTGAAAGGAGGTGAATGATATGAAATATGCAATGGTTTATCCTCCTCCAATAGATCCTCCAAGATGAAGGGTTGATACCCTGAAAGGAAACTGAACTCCTCCAACTAGGGAAATAAACCAACTGCTACAACTTCTCTCTAAAATAACGTAGTCCCTGAGGGAAACTGTGTTGTAGCTGATGACTGCTACTTGGTCTAGTGCCAAAATATGAAATGAGGCCCTAATAATTTCCTCACAATCTTCTGAATGAAAGGATGAACCCTCCACTGGAAAAATAGCTCAGAAATGGGAGATCTCTCTCCTCCACTGCTACACCCCTCCAACACAACCCAACTCTAAACAGAATTGCACTGTATATGAGATTGAAGCTTGGCCAAATGCCAGATAGTGGTAATGCAGCTCAAGATAACCTCTCCTAAGTATGCACTCTAAGTCCCCCGAGGATGAGGGTAGGATTTCCGCTCATAAACACCCTTGTGATAAATAGCACTGCAAACCCTACTAAACAACAAAAGCATGCATAGATATGTCACATGAAAAATCCAGATCTAAAAATATCAAAATCGATAATACCAATCGATCCATTCTAATGCTATCATCCTATTCCTTTTATGCTTCATGAGCTTCCTCACCCTGGGTCCCACTCAATAATGGACCTACTCTCATGGATACACTCCTCCTAAATGACTGTTTTTTCCTCCATTAATCCTCCATGATCTCCATAAAAACGCTATTGATTTGGTTAACATTAACTTAGTCAACATGCTCTAGGCCCTGTTCACACCATAAGGTGCTTTATTAAGCTGAAATGATGATCCACTTTCACATGATAAGCAGTTTTATTCTTTATAAATAGATTTATGGGTCTCCCTACCCACTTATTCACCTATCTAAGTGACAAAACAAAACTTTAACATTCCAATTAGCTGCAAGTTAATTTAGGAATATTACAGTGCTCCCCTCCAAAATGTTGCTTGTCCTCAAGCAACTGCAAGGATACTGCAAAACCTCTAATGGATATGTATCCTCCCAAGTATACAAGTTAGCCTTTGGTAGATAAACCAAATAGCTCTCATCATGAAGAAGTGTGAGATACTTGGAAAAAATTTATATGATATCCATTGGCCTCCTCAAGGCATGAGAGATGGTAAACGCTGGGTGCCTCAACCATAATGAGAAACTCTACTCTCCATACTATCATCTAAACAAAGTGAGCCATCCTTGGTAGCTCATAGAAACAATCACCAATCCCTTGCTTTGGCAATTTATAGGGGCTGTATATTGGCTGAAAATGAGAGATCAAGTTATTCAACTCACGTTGTCTCTCTCTCCTTTTATGATAAATTTTGAGCTGCTAATCTTGGGCTGCAATAATATGGTCATTAAGAAGCCAAAAGGTACTTGGAATCTCATGATCCCACTCTTTGGTTCTAGGAACCTCTCTTTCCCAATCCACCCTACATAAACTGAATAGAGTATCATCACCATATGGGCTCCAAAAGAAATATGGACTAAGTATCACATGACATACTGGATGGTGACAATAGTCCCTCAAGTGAGACCAACTTCGTTCTACTTCTTGCTGTCTCCAAACATGATATGATAAGTGGCCATCCAACCATTTGCTTGCTGCCATAAGCTTCTCAAAAGCTTGAAAATAGTAGAGGACATTAGGTGTTGGTTGAATATGAACCAAGCAAAACAAGTCTTGCCCAAAGTCCTCTAGAAGGTGGTCAATCCCATCACTGAATGTACTCCCAAAAGGACCATGAAATTCAAAGAGAGGTTTTCTCTCTTGTGAAGAAATGTGCTGCAAATGTATGGTAAAGGAATGTACATACATTTTTAGTTGATCAATAAGCATCAAAACATAATATTTACCATATATTGTAGACAAGTTGGTGAAGAGATCCATAGATGAGCCTTCCCATCTCTCCATCAAAAGAGGAAGTGATTGAAACAACCTTGCAAGGTGGTTCTTCTCCTCCTCCTCATACATAAAAAAAGCTACATATCTCATGATTTGTTGGTGCACATATTCTTTGAGATCCTCCCAATAGAATCCCTCCATGATGGTGTGATAAGACTCAATGAATTCTACATGTCGTGAAGAGAGTGCCTCATATGCTGCATGTAGAATATCCTCCTTGAGCTTAGAGTCTTTAGTCAAGAAGATCTGATCACAAAAATAAATTACTCCATAAACCACTCTATACCTCCCATATATCAATTTCCCATCAAGAGCCTTACATGTGAAGAGGTTCTTGGAATATTCCACCAATAGTTTGGACTCCCAATATGGATCCATCCTTCCCAACAATGACATCATTGTAGAAATCTGTATTGAAGCACCTGTCTCATCATGGCTCTCCTCTTTGACATGCTCAATGCCAAATCCACTTGTTGGAGTACTACTAGCCCACTTTTGTTGCCTCCTTTGCAGTTGATCTTGCCCAAGAAAATATTGAAGTACATGGAGGTCAACCTCCTCTTGGAATGTATTTCCCATCCAAAATTTCCATATTTTGGACAATGCATGCAAGAGTGTTAATAAACTCTTGTCAAATTCAGAAATATTCCTCATGTGTGGAAGTATCATTTACTTCTGCAAGGCTATGTAGTAGACCTTTGAAACCTTTCTTGTATCTTCATAGATTCCTGAATCATCATCTGTCAGCGCAAAAAACTAAGTGGGAGATGGCAATGTCCATATCAGAAAATTTCTCATCCCTCCTTTGAACCCATCAAAGGTTCTTTGCGATGTGTTGGCTCCTCCCAAGGCTCCTTCCTTAGCCAAGTCTATTAATGGTGCACCATGTTGAGAGAAATATTTAATCATATTCCAATCAGGGGGTCTCCTTGGTGGAATGCCTCCATGTAATGAGACATCAAGGCCTAGAGTAGGTTGTATGTTAGGTCCCTGTATTATTAGTTTAGTCCCTTATTGTTATTAGTGTAGCCTCTTTATTGTTATTGTTGTACTCCTGTAACCCCAATATTGTTATTATTATGCCCTTACATTGTTATTGTTAGGTCGGCTAGGATTATATTGTGGGCCCATGGACTCCTATATATAGAAGGAGGTTTTGGTCATTTGTATCATCCAAGAATTGTTCATTTATGTAATTTACTGGAGGTTTCCCCCTCGAAGTGGCTGATTTCTAAGGCATTGATCTCTCTTTTCTTCTATTTTTGGATCTGGTTTCATAATATTTGGTATCAGAGCTTTGGATTCTAGGGTTTCGCTGCTCCAAACAGGTCATCATGGTATTTTTGCAATAAATTTTTCTCTACGAAGGTTCAGAAGTTGAAATGTGTACAATGCGAAGCTGAAATCCTAAGGAACCTCCCGTAAAAATTTTAGATCTTGGTTCGCAATATCGTCGGAGATATGATCTGGGGAGGTTATGGTTTTTTCAAGCTTCTGAATTTCAACTAAAACAGGTCATTATTGCATTTTCGCTATAAAATTTTGTATACAACGTTTCAGAAGCTGAAATTTATACAGTGCGAAGCCAAAATCTCATGGAACCTCCTATAAACATTTTAGATCTTGGTTCGCAACATTTTTGGAGATATGAGCTATGGAAGTTAGGATTGTTTCAGGCTCCAGAATTTCATCTCAAAGAGGTGACCGTGGGAAAAATGTCATAATTCTCTCTCTGAGCATCGGATTGGGATTCTGTAAAAAGTGGCCATAAGTACACGAAAGTTGGTTTTTGGTATATAAATTTCAAAGCTGAAGGAGGAAACAATGACACATGGCAATTCGTACAAGTTCACTCTACTGAACCAGTCCATAATTAGGTCATCGTGGGAGATTGGGCATAACGTTGTCTTGAAGAATCCAAGTCAGGTCAAACTTGTGGCATTCGAAAGAAGATTTAGAGGGATAATTCAGGGCTTAATTTCAGATATTGAAGATCTTAAATCACAGATTTAATATTGAGGTCCTCAAAAGCAAGAAAAAGGTGCATATTTTTTTCGAATTACATAATTCTCGTTTAAAAAAAAGAAAATTAATTTGAATTTATTCCAAGGGCATATTGAAGAATAGATATCAGCATTGGGTTCTAAAATGCCCCCTAAAAATAATTCAACACCCATTAAGCCTTCATAAGGCTCTCCTATGACTCATGAAGACAAAGAAACACAACATGAGATATCAAAATTACAAGAGAAAGTGCACCAAATTTCGCTATCGCAAAGAGCAACAAAAAATGAAATGGAAGTTTTGAAGAAAGGCGTGGAAATTAATATGGATGGTTTGAAGAAAGGTGTGGAAGCTAAGATGAATGGTTTGGAAGCTAAGATAGATGGCATGGAAGTGGGCATGGAAGCTAAGATGGATGGCATGGAAGCTAAGATGGATGACATGGAAACTAAGATCGATGAAAAAATGAAAGACAACATGGAAAACATGAAGAATGATTTGGAAAAGTTGATACGAGAAATGTTTCCTAATGGCGAAAAGATAGTAGAGGAAACTCATGATGAGAACAAAATAAATGTTAATCGTGATTTCATAAACTCTAATGTTGGATGGAAGAACCACCATATTCCAAAGATGGATATGAGGAATTTTGATGGCAAGGATCCCGTAACATGGATACTATATATGGAGCAATATTTTGATCGCAATAATGTGCGAAACACACAAAAGGTACACATTGCAACTTTAAATTTAGAAAAAAATATATTTGTATGGTATCGATGGCTTTGCTCCCGTAAAAAAATTGTCACTTGGTCAATTTTTACAAAGGAAATGATAGCGCATTATGAGGATACAAAAAGAAACACATTCTTTAGCCAATTGATAAATCTCAAACAAAAGGGTTCAATGGTGGAGCACATTGACGATTTCCAAAAATTGAATATAAGGGTAACTGATTCTAGAGGAACACAGGATTGATGTCTTCATAGGGACTTTAAAGGATAACATCCAACATGAATTTCGCATTTGGGAACCTAATTCATTGGAAAAGGCATTCAGGTTGCCAAGAAAAATTGAATGTAAAATTATGGCAACAAGGAAGCCTACCACTCACACATATAAAGATGGAAGTATTGCTACTCCTAGACTTCCACAACCTACAAGGTTGACACCACAACAATTGGAAGAAAAAAGAGAAAAAGGGCTTTTCTACAGTTGCCATATCAAATAGACTAAAGGTCATAAGTGTGCTGAGAAGAAATTATTTTACATAGATTGTGAAGAGGAAGAAGAAAATGAACAAGAATCTTCAAAAGAAGAGGATATACACCAGGAACCAACCCTAGAAGAGGAACAAATGAGTCTGACCATATCATGTAATGCATTGGCAGGAATTACCACTCCTCAAACTCTCAAGATAGAAGGACATATCAAGAAGAAAAAGGTAATAGTGTTGATTGATTCGGGTAGTACCCATAATTTTATTCATTGTAAGGTAGCCAAGGAATTGAATTGTTTCCTATACCCAGCACCAGAATATCAAGTGATGGTTGAAAATGGAGGAACTATAAATTTCTCTATAAAATTCCATTATATCAAGCTAAACATGGGGGAATATGTATTGAAGAGTCCAATGCTTTCCATTCCTATGGGAGGTGATGATGTTGTACTAGGAGTACAATGGTTACAATCTTTGGGGATGGTAGCTTTTAATTTTCAAGAACTTTTCTTGAATTTTTTTTCAGAAGGAAAGGAAGTCGAGTCACCGAGTATCGTAGGGAAGCTGGGAAAGATAATAAGCTCTAATTTCATGAAAAAACTTCTAAAGAAATAACATCGAAGCGTAATTGCACAATTATGCTCACTAGAAGTTCCAACATCAAAATTATATATTTCTTCAGATCTCCAAAAATTCTGGGACAATCATTCTAAGGTGTTTGAAATTCCCAAGGGACTCCCACCTATTCGTGATCATGATCATGCTATTCATTTGATTCCAGGAAGTGTTCCTCCAAACATCAGGCCTTATAGATATCCTTATGTCCAAAAAAGCGAAATTGAACATATGATTGCAGAAATGCAAGAAGCTGGTATAATTCAACCTCATCAAAGTTCTTTCTTTGCTCCAGTAGTATTGGTGCACAAGAAGGATGGATGATGGCGCATGTGTCCGGATTATAGGGAGCTCAATAAGCTCACCATTAAAGATAAATTTCCCATTCTTGTTATTGATGAATTATTGGATGAATTACATGGAGTGATTTATTTTACCAAGTTGGATCTTCGTACAGGATATCATCAAATTAGAATGAAGACTGAAGATATTCCGAAAACAACATTTCGAACTCATGAGTGTCATTATGAATTTTTGGTCATGCCTTTTGGCCTTACCAATGCACCTTCTACATTTCAAGGGTTGATGAATTCCATTTTCAAACCCTTATAAAATTTGTGCTAGTATTTTTTGATGATATACTAATCTACAGCAGGTCTTGGAAGGATCATGTTCAACATGTTAATAGGGTGCTCAATCTATTGCAAGAGAAACAATTATATGCAAAAACATCCAAATTTTTCTTTGGAGTACAAGAGGTGGAATATTTGGGTCATATTGTATCTCACGAGGGTATTAAGGTAGAACCTAACAAAATTAAATCCATTAAGGAATGGAAAGTCCCCACAACCATAAAGCAGTTGCGAGGATTTCTCAAGTTAATAGGGTATTGTCGCAAGTTTGTTAAGAATTATGGGAGAATAGCAGAACCTCTAACAACATTATTGATGAAAGATGAATTTTAATGGACTCCTGAAGAAACTAAGCCCTTTGAACATCTTAAAGAGACAATGTGCCTAGCACCGGTCTTAGCTACGCCAGACTTCACAAAAACCTTTATTGTGGAATGTGATGCCTCAGTAATGGAATTTGTGTCGTTTTAATGCAAGAAGGAAGACCCATTTCTTTTTAAATTCATCTAATCAAAGGAAAGTATTTACAGAAATCTATTTATGAGAAGGAAATGTTAGCAATACTACATGCACTAAAGAAATGGTGACCTTACCTAATGGGAAGACACTTCAAGGTAAAAACTGATCATGATAGTCTTAAACACTTTTTGGAACAAAGACTATCTTCAAAAGAGCAGCAAAAATGGGTCACAAAGATGTTGGGTCATGACATTGAAATAATATACAAAAAAGGGAAGCTAAATGTTGTTGCAGATGCACTCTCAAGAAAGAATGAAGAGGTGGAAGCATTTCTTTGTGCCATTTCTATTATCCAACTATATTGGATAACCGAAACAAGGGATGAACGGAAGAAGAACAAAGAAGTGTATACACTCATTCAAAAGTTGCAGCAAGATCCTAGTACATCTGATACATTTAGTTGGAAAAATGATTCCTTATGGTACAAAAATATTCTTTTGGAATTGCACACTTCTCCTTTAGGAGGACACTCAAGATTTTTTTAAAATTACCACAAGGTGAAGAAAGATTATTTTTGGGATGGCCTTAAATCTGATATTCAAGATTTTGTGGTGGAATGTTTGGTTTTCCAGCAAAATAAAGTTGAGACAATTAAGACCCTGGGTCTTCTACAACCTTTATCCATTCCAAGTCAACGTTGTGAGGAGATTACAATGGATTTTATCATAGGTTTACCTAAGTCTGAAGGAAAGAGTGTCATCATGGTGGTAGTTGATATACTTACCAAGTATGCACACTTTTGTGGACACAATTCAAAAACTACATGGAAACCCAAAGGTTATTGTGAGTGATAGAGATCCCATTTTACTGGAAATTTTTGGACAGAGTTATTTTCTTGTTTGGGTACTCAGTTAGCTCATAGCTCATCTTATCATCCAAAATCCGATGGTCAAACTGAGATAGTGAATAAACGTTTGGAAGGATATCTTCGTTGTTTTGTATCTGATAAACAAACACAATGGGTCAAGTGGTTACCTCTTGCTGAATGGTGGTATAACACTTCCTTCCATACTGCAGCAAAAATGACCCCATTTATGGCACTTTATGGGTATCATCAAACATCCATCACATCATCTTTAATATAAAATTCTAAGGTTCAAGCAGTGGAAGATCACATCGAGCATCAACAAGAAGTTCTCCAACTCTTAAAGGATAACCTAAATTTGGCACAAAAATCGAATGAAATAATAGGAAGAGAAGTTTTGAAGTAGGAGACTGGGTATTTTTACGTCTACAACAATCATTAAGCAAGCAAGATAAGAAGGATAATAAATTATCTCCAAAGTATGATGGTCCTTACAAGGTGTTGCAAAATATTGGTACTATGGCATACAAATTGGAGCTTCCTGCTTCTTCGCAAGTGCATCCAGTTTTACATGTTTCATGGTTAAAAAAGGTTATAGGTGACAATATTCCAGTTCAAACAATATTTCTAGAACTTGATGAGGAAGGAAAAATCATATTGGAACCTAAAGCAGTCACAGAAACAAGAAGTCGACAACTACAAAATCGATCAATTTCAGAGTATCTCATCAAGTGGAAGAGCTTACCCACTAAAGATTCTACATGGGAGGATGAGAACTTTATACAGAAGCACCCAGAGCTACTCAAGCATTGAGGACAACACTTTTTTGAAGGAGAGGGGCATGTTAGGTCCCTATATTACTAGTTTAGTCCCTTATTGTTATTACTGTAGGCCCTTTATTGTTATTGTTGTACCCCTGTAAACCCAATATTGTTATTATTGTGCCCTTACATTGTTATTGTTAGGTCGGCTAGGATTATATTGTGGGCCCATGGACTCTTATATATAGAAGGAGGTTTTGTCCATTTGTATCATCCAATAATTGTTCATTTATGTAATGTATTGGAGGTTTCCCCCTCGACGTGGTTGATTTCTATGGCGTTGATCTCTTTTTTCTTCTATTTTTGGAGTTGGTTTCATAAAACTATATATGTGAGTGGAATGATTTGTCTCTTCCTTCATTGCACAAATCATCTTCCTACTTCTATGCATAAACCTCTTGAAAAGGATGGGTGTGTATGTTCCCAATCACTTGATGTTGGCCCTCCTTCTCATCTTCTCCTGCCTTCTGCAAGATCTCATAGTCTAAGGTTTTATTCTCCAATGTAATCAACCCATGCACACCCAATGTCATATTGGTGTCAAGAGTTTCAATCATAGAGAAGTGATCTATCATAGTGTATGTCCCCAAAACTGTGGTCAATGTTGGAACATACTTCCTCCATTGTTTTTTCTCATTTCCTATCAACATAGACACATGATTCTCCTGATATTCATATGTAAGATCCTTTGGAACTTCTTGCAAATATACAAGATCTCCTCTAGTTGAAGCAACTGCTTCATCTCCATCTCCAATTGGTGTTGGATATCCTCCTATTGTTACAATGCTGGAGGCTCTTTCTAGTTCTCACTCTTCCTTCTCCTCTTCATTGGAGAGTACCTCATCATTAAGAGATCCTTTGTCTTGATCCCCTCTTGAAGGAGGAATCCTCATATATTCTTCTTGAGAAGAAATTTCTTGCTGAAGTGGGGCCTTTTCCATTGGAAAGGCAGTTTGCAAATCTTTAACCCCCTCAAAATTTTTTTGAAATGGGTTTGGTTTCATGGATCCTTCCAACTCATGCAAAAGTTTTGATTTCCTAGGCTTGGTTAGCTCACCCAAGGAAGTTTCGGAATATTTTAGATAAAATATTTTCACTAACCTCCTAGTGAATTTTGCATAAGTAGATATATTTTCATTATTTAATGAAGAAGATTCATAAAACCATCAGGTATAAGCCTTACCTTCAAGATGCAACACTGCTACTCTAATGGATTCTTCTTCTTAAACTAGATGCAGCTGAAAATATGTGTCTAGCTTCTTTACCTAATCCTTGGTTGTTCTCTTGGGTGACCCACCAAAAGTAGGTAGAAAGAATCTACCCAAAGTGTGTTGCGTGCACCTTCTTCTTCTATTTTGGTTACTAGGTATTCTATCTTCTTTGATTTGACAAAACCCTTGGAAGTTTAGATGCTCCTTGAATCTTCTAGACTGAGACTCATATTATTGGAGATAGTCACCAAGAGTCTCCTCCTTTGGTGTTTTCCTTCCTCTTATTCTCTTGCCAATAATGTACCATGGTACCACATTGTAGATCTGATGATGTAGCTAAATACTCACACCCATAATGTGAAAATCTGGAGCTTTCTTCATGTACAAGCCCTCATGGAGAATCTCTATATCTCTCCATCATCATCTCTTTGATGTCTATGTTAATGCCTTGCATAGTTTGAAGAAGAATTCTTGAGATCTACTTCCCTTTCATTTCACCCGATAATGGATTTTTGCCTTCATCTCTTCTCAAAATCTTCTCCTTTCTATGAGAAGCCTCCTTAGATGACATAATGGCTAAATTAAAGAGGCTAAGACAAGATTATTCTCTGATACCACTGTAATATTGCCAAATGGGGAAAGCAACAATATGGTACATAAAACTAGAAATATGCAGAAATATCAATATATCAATACATGAGACAACCATAGATCCATTCCATTATGATTATAATAGAAAAATAGGTACATATACTTGAGGAAAAGATCACTCAAGTTGGGAAAACAAGCCTCCCATGAAAGCATACACATAGATCTGAATGTTGCTAATAGAATAAAAGATGGAATGTCAAAATTGTACTGTCTATGAGGGGATAGCAATAGCTGAAAATGGAAATACATGTATATACTACTACAATTCTCCAATAGTGCAAGGAATATATATCCAAGCACCAAAAGATATTTCTAGGACAACCCAGAAAAGGTTTCTAGAAATACACACTATGCAAAAATAGCATATGTGGCCATAGGGCTGAATAATCTCTACAACTAGAATGCTAAAAGGAGGTGGCTTATCTGAAATATGAAATGGCTGATCCTCCTCCAATAGATCCTCCAAGATGAAGGATTGATCCCCTCAAAGGAAAATCAACTCCTCCAACTAGGGTAATAAACCCACTGTTGCAGCTGCTCTCTAAAATAACACAGTCCTTGAGGTAAACTACACTATAGCTACTTACTGCTACCTGGCCTGGTACCAAAATACAAAATTAGACCCTAAGAACTTCCTCACAATCTTTCAAATGAAAGGATGAACCCTCCATTGGAAAACTAGCTCAGAAATGGGAGATCTCTCTCCTCCACTGCTACACCCCTGCAACACAACCCAACTCTAAATAGAACTACGTTGTATATGAGACTAAAGCTTGGCCAAATTCTAGATAATGGTAATGAAAATCAAGATAACCTCTCCCGAGTAGGCACTCTAAGTCCCCCGAGGATGAGGGTGGATTTCCGCTCGGAAACACCCTTGTGCTAAACAACACTGTAGACCCTGCTAAACAACAAAAGCATGCATAGATATGTCACATGAAAAGTATAAATCTAAAAATATCAAAATGAATAATACCAATCCATCCCTTCTAATGCTGCCATACTCTTCCTTTTATTCTTGGTGAGCTTCCTCACCCTGGGTCCCACTCAATAATGGAGCTACTCTCATACATACACTGCTCATAAATGACTTCACTGTCCTCCATTAATCCTCCATGATCTCCATAACATTGATGTTGATCTGGTCAACATTGACTCAGTCCACATGATCTAGCCCCCGTTGACACCTTAGGGTGATTTATTAAGCTGAAATGATGATCCACTTTCACATGAGAACTGGTTTTATTCTTCTTAAAGAGATTTATGGGTATCCCTACCCACTTATTCACCTATCTAAGTGACAAAAAAAAACTTTAATATTCCAATTAGCTGCAAGATAATTTAGGAATATTGCACATAAAATATTTGTGAAATATCCGATCAAGGCCCAAATTGTACAACTATCCTTCATTCAAATAATAATCTATAGCACGAACTACAATGTGCCTTCATTGTATTTTTTGTACCCCTCTGAGAGTTTAATGATGGATAGAAATGTTTCTATATCCTACAAGTATTCTAGTATGGTTTCAACTCGAAATTGGTCAGCATCTGGTACTTGATCATCTACTGACCCTCGATTTCTGCTTCACTCTAACCAAGAAAGGTGATCGGGCCCAACATTCAGTTGGCATGGCTTGACAATTACTTCAAATATGAATTCCTAGAACAACATAAGCCATATACAAATCCTACCTTCAAGTATAGGCTTGTTCACTAAGTAATTCAGGGTATAATGATCACTAGTGAAAAACTTGAATGGACACCCCATAATATAGTGGCAAAAATTTTGAAGTGAATACACCATATCAAGGACTATGTGCTCAGTTGTGGTATTATTCTTCTCTACCATGGACAATTTTTTTCTAGAAAAATAAATGGGGTGATCAATATTACCATCCTCGAGCTGAGCCAAGATGACTCCCAAGGAAATACCTGATGCATCAATATGAACATGATATTTCTTATTCCAATCTCGATAAACCAGGATTGATGCACTTGCCAATTTCTCCTTTAGCTCGTTAAAAGCAGTGTCACATTCTTTAAACCATGTGAACCATTCAACTTTCTTCAATTTTTTTTCCAATCACTAGTAGAAAATGATAAATTATTGGCTAGGTGACTAAAAAAGGTAGTCATCGCAGATTTTCCAAGTGAAATACTACCAAAAATGAGCAATTTTAATTAAACAAACTAAAAATAACTAACATAAATGACTAATTTAGTCTCAGGTTAAAATATACGACTATCATATAAGTATTACAACTAAAAATTACTAACATTGATGAATAATTTAGTCTAGCAACAAAATTACAACTATTAGGAATTTGGCTCCTGTGATCCATAAATTGTGTATAAAATATTTCGGTGAAAATCAAATTCAAATAGAATTGTCGACGTGTTTCGAACCAGCCAGTGTGGTTCATCATCAGGACAAGAAAAATACAACTAATTAACGAGGAATACAATAATATGAATCAATCGTTTAAGTTAGTTATTATAATTGTGTATAGAAAATTCAAAATGATGGATGAATACCCATGTGAACATAACCTAGCCAATAATATTTTCCTAAAAAAAAACATGAGAGTGTGCTTGAGTTTGTAAAATAAACACATATGAAAACCTGAATCAAAAAACTTAAAAGTGTGTCTAGATTTGAACATAAGCACATATCAAAACCTTGCATGGCGATAAATTTAGCATATATCTTTAAGAGATCTTATGGCCACCTCAAAGTAACAACAAAACTTTAATGTGATTGGTGCAAATATAGATCATAACCTTTTGTCACCATATAAATTTAACCCTAATTCAATAAGTTCACATAACCCTTACAAGATAATGGATAAATTTTTTAAATAAAACAAGCAAAAAGATTTAATTTTATATAATGTAAACACATACTATAACCTCTTGGTGCCATGAATTTGAACCTAGGGTCATATGTTGCTATGGGAACTCAAGCTGTTGGGAAAATAGATACTTGAATAGAACCTCATCCAATTCAGACCAAATTTGATATTAAACTTAGTACGTGGATCTCAATGCGATAAGTGCAGCACCAAGTTATAACCCTATTTTAGTTCATTGTATTGAAAATGAAAAAAAGACAGATGTCAGAAAATTCAAGTCAAACACTTTCCACCTCATTGACAAACTCTAAATAAAAAGTTTTGACATGTCGTAGGGTTCAGGATTTCTATTTACTAGGCATTCAAATGAAAATAAAGTGGAAAACGTGAGCGAGGGAGGAATTTTCTATGTCCTTGGCACCTGTTGCTACTACAAATATATGTCTAAATTTAGGGTCATCCCTAACAATAGAAGAAGTCGTGAGAAAAGAGATAGAAAAGGAGGTTCTGTGAAAAGTGGTGGTAGGTGTTCAATGTGTTCAGGATTTCTATTTACTAGGAATTCAAAATAAAATAAAGTGGAAAACAAGAGTAAGGGATGAATTTTCTGTGGTCCTTGACATCTATTGTTCCTACAAATATCTATCTACATTTGGGTTTGTCCCTCGAAATAGAATAAGTCATGAGAAAAGAGATAAAAAAGGAAGTTATACAAAAATTAGTGGCAGGTGTTCGACGTGTGGTGAGCCCTGATGTTGCACCAAGAGTGCTACAACCCCTAAGGCTCCTCAACTCTATTTATCAACCCAAGGTTTGTACAAACCTAGAGGTGACAGTGTTATATGCACAGTAGATGGGATTCTACTCATGCCACCCTTAACTATGACATTAGATCAAAAGTGCTCCAACACCATTCCTCCTATTGAATTAGAATGAAAGTACAATTAAAATCTACTTTTAACTATGAAGGGGGAAATTCCATTTACTTTAACTTGTAAAATCTAACAAATCAATTCAATAAAAGAGAAAGGCCAAACTAATTGCAGAAAGAAAGCTATTTTATCTTGTAAAATTAATCAAACTACTAGATCTACATCATAAAGGAATTTAATTTCTCTTGCATAATTCATCAAACTTCTAATCATAATTGTATGTACCATCTACCTAGTTCACACTTTATTGTAAAGCAGTAATCTATTTGCATCAAATCTGTGATAAAGAAACTAACTCTACTATGTTTTTGCATTCAAGGATAGGAAGGTTTGGAGTGGCCTAGGAGCTTCCCCTGATCATAAAATCATATTTTTGGGTCAACATTCATCTATACTAAGTAAAAGCTGCAGTGGAGATAAAAATTGATGAAGGAAAGTGGTCCTACATGTTTGCTACATGTGGTTTCTACAGGAGATCCTGTAATTCTACAAGAGGATTGCCGAGAGGGTTTTGAGGGTGAAAATGATGTATTTAGGGTAGGGAGAGGTGGATGGATGCTGAGGTAAATGAGTGAAGGTTGGATTAAGTCCCTAGCCAATATCAAAGCCTCTCAAAGGCATGTCCTCAACTGGGATGAGTGTTCTCAATGCACTAAGCAAAAATGACTTATGAAACAGAGTTTTAGGACAAAATTTGGAGGTGAAAATAGAATATGGGGGAGTTCAAGATGGAAGAGGTAAAATTTACCTTTCCTGTAGATCGAAACATCCATGCAATCATAACATTCATGCATCCATTTATCATTTATAAAATGAGATAACTTATGGGGGAAAATATGAGCTGAATTTTGAATGATATATAGTTTATGCCATAACTCTAATCAAATCACTAAACTAACTTCTAATCTACAAAAAGAAAATATAAAAAAAAAAAGACATCTCACACAAATATCTTTCCAAGAAATCATAAACATAATATTTTTGCGTTGTGATTGTGAATCCTTCCACTCATGATCCCATGAGAGAGGTGAGTTAGAGGCTACAAACACATGTTTTAATGGATTATTCTCTATTGAAATGCAAGAAACTAAGAAATACTTGAAGCTAAGAGAAATACAAGTACACAAGAGGTACCTAAGCCACTGGGTTGGGCCCAAACCCAAGAGTCTCAACCCTCTAGAACTAACTCAGTGGTAAGTCAATAAGAAACTTCTCATTATCATCAAATAAAATGTCTAATACATGAGGTGAAAGTAAAAATATAGTGTTAAGTTCTTGAGTTCAATATATATCTAGTTGAAAATAAAACTTGAATCATAATGAGCTATTATTCTTGTTTATTTACACAAGTAGGTAGATGCTAACAACTCCCTAGGAAATAGGAATTATTTCCTCCTTCAACTTGAGAATGGTGGATCTTGTTCTTCATTACTCTACCTTGCACTAATAGTGGTTTGGAAGCCAATGACTTCGAGCTGATGAGAGAGAGAGAGTTGTGATATTAGGCTAATTGAGGGAGTTATGGAGGTGGAAAACCTCCTATATTCTCTCCTTGTTGTCTACTTCAAGCCCGTGCATGGAAAATATCTAAAAAATGCCCCATTCCCTGCAATTAAACCACACTAGGGCCACATGCTATGACAAACACGTTTTATCCTTATCACTAAGCATAATATAACTAAAAATGCAAATAAGTGTGAGAAAGAGATAGTTTTAAGGTTGTAGGATGAAATCGTTGCCCTTATAATGTACCTATTGATGAGCTTAATCATCACCCCCATACTAAAAATTTTCCTCATCCTCTGATCAGCTTAGTCATGTATGTGCATTTCTCTCATGGTCCTGGTGGCCTCCTTGAAATCCCAAGGCACTTCAAATGGAGTTCATTCTTGTGAGTAAAATCATGCATTTTTTTCTTCCTCAATCCACTCCTTATGCTCTTTTGATTGGTCTATTCCTTTATATAGGCCTAGCAGCAAATGTGAACTAATTTTTAGTCCTATCCATTAGATATTCATGCTCTACATTTCTCTCTTGTAAAATGGTGTTTTCTCCAAGGCACTCTTGAGCCTTTCAAGGGAGTGGTATTATGTAACTTGGAGACTGTGTGGTAAAGCATGTCATCTCCCCTGGAAAGCTTGCAGATTTTCTTCTCCTAATAATATAAAGGTATCTTCAAAGTGAATAATGGCTTGCTCCTAGGTTTCAATGTACTTGGGTGCCAAAACAATATCATTGAAGATGAGGCTATTATTTCTAATGACTACCTTGGGGCTCCTTATCTCTTCCGTGATGTATGAAGTTTCCTTCTCTTTTTCCATTACTCCCTTAATCTCCTCATCCTTTGTTTCTTCATGTGCCAACCAAGATGCCAAAGCCGTAAATTGCATGTCCCCTAGTCTTGAATTGGGATCCCAGTGGTTCATATCTGTCAAGATGAGACTATGCATGTAAAATTCATCCATATTTTCCCTATCCACTATACTATCTTGTTTGAAAAACTCAATAAACTTCTTGCAGTTTTGAAAGGGAATATAACCATACTCAGCTATAGTTCTGATTTGGTACTGTAGCCATTTCTCTTTGAAAAAGAGAGCATAATATTTTGAAGGTTGAATACATTGCAAGGCCTCCTTACAGATACTTGCCATGGTGGCAAGTTGGGTTTCCTTCTCTTGCATCTTCTCTTTCAGCATCTTATTCAACTACAAGGAAAAGACCCTCTAGTGGAGGTTATAAAGGAGGCTTTTAGTGTTATAAAATTGGCCAAAATTTTCAAAAAAACATTTGCTACAACATCCGTTTTTGGTAACGGAGGTTTTGATGGAGCTTCTAACAGAACTTCAACAAAACTAAAAAAAATTGGGAGGCCGGAGGTTTTTATGGATGTATTTCTTATCGGTGCGTGCTTCATGTGTGAATGCACCGGTGTGTTTTAACCTGTAAGCACCAGCACTATAAACATACCAAGCACCGGGATGGAAAAAAATTTCGGAAGCCCCAAAGCATTTAGCAATGTTCTAGTGTGTGTCATCAACAAATACACATCAGGCCGATAGAAGGTGCATGTACCAGTGCCTGTTAAGGTGTAAAAACGCACCAAGCCATTAAGCTATAAAAACACACCTCATCGTTAAGTTGTAAAAATGCACCCGCGCATTAAAGGCAAACCAATCAGTGCATGCAACACCTATCCACCCGGGTCATAGTCGTCGACAAAGCACACTAGGCATTCTAATTGGTATTGGTATTTGGTGTGGTGCTCATAGGTCGTAAAAACTCACCGGTTCGTAGTATCATACACACGCACTGGTGCGTAGTATCATATAGACACACTAATGTTCATTTTCTAATTTTTACAAACATCGACCTGTGACAATGAAATTATTGTGATTTTTTAAAATTCATTATTCATCAAAATTCGACACATATCGTATAACAATATTCATATCAATTAAATTTTTATTAGTGCATTTGAATGTGATGTTTGGATGAATTTGTTATATCATATCATCAAATTTCACATATCTTCATTATAATATTTAATCATCCAGATATTTAATCAGTGGTGTAACATTTCACGGTAACAATGGAGAACACAATAGAATATAGATATATGAATAAGACACATACAAAATGGGACAATTATTAGTATCCATTTTTCTTTCAATTGGGACACTATGTCCATTTCATTAAACAAAATGTTTGATTGAACAGAAAAATATTTCAAAAACTAAAATTCCTTGCTTTGATATCCAAACATATTTATCATCATTCTTCGTTGAAACTACTATCATTGCTCGAGCTACTTCCATGACTTGGGTTATTTGGAGGAATGGTTTGTTCATTGTGTTGACTATTTCCTTCTTCTTTAAGTTCCATCTACAAACATAAAAATAAAGTGTAATGAGTGTATCTACATTGGTGAGAATAATGAAAATTGAAATATTAAATAATATACATCAATGTAAATCAAAAATAAATGTACCATAGAAAGAATTGACTCGTGAACTATACACATTCTTTCAAAACCAAATTTCAAGCCTTCTTTCAACAATTCATTTGTTGGTGCAATTCCATACTTTGTTTCCTGCAAGTTTTATACCCCATAACAAATCTTAGATTTAATATAAAATATATTTTTGTTCTATTAATTATAGACGGAGCTAAGTAAAACAATATAGATACTTACAAATTCCACAATTAATTTATGATATGCCAACATATACTGACAACCCATACTTAACCCAATTTCAATCAATTCTTTTTATGGTTCTTCTTTGTATGTTAGCACCTATTTGAAGACATTTAATGATGATTGCTATAAAACAACTTAAAATATACAAAAATGAAATCTAGTTAAGCTGTTATAAGAAAGTAACAATTACTCACAAACTTAGATATCAACCCTTTTATTCCTTGTTGTCCTATTTTATGTGCTGAATGGGTTCCATTTTCTTTTCTTTTCTGCAAGAAAATACTTCAAAATTAATATTTAATGCTAAATTATTTATTTATTGTACCTAATTGTAAAATTTAATGATTACAAATTACATTTGAAGCACGTTTTTGTTGAGATGGTTCCTCATGCAATGCAATTATGTCCATTTATTTGACCATCTCCTTGTACACCTTTTTGGACATTCCCACTAGCATATTTTTGACATCATCTCATTCATCCTTTGAGGTTTTCATAACCTTCCTGAAAATGTAACATGACAATAAACTATTTAATTTTTATATTGATATATGAAAACTAAATATAACAAAAGTGATATTTATAAATGATTACTTTGTAGTAATAAATATATATAATTCTAGAAAAACATTTAAAGGAATTGTTATCCCCAATAAAATTTCATTTTTAGTTAGGAAGGCCATTTAGCATAGGTTTCATTATCTTGTCAAATCAGTCCATGAAATTGATGAAATTTTGTGAATTGGTCATAATCTTAAGTTTGAAAAGTCCCACATGTCATGCCATCATGGTCAAATCCATAAAAATCCACCAAAAATATCCTTACATTGGTTTAAAATTGGTTTTTAGCCATCTGTCTTTTTTTTTCATGAGTGTTAACACTGGAAAATTGTACAAGTAGAAGACAAAATTATTTAATGTCAAGTAGAAGGATTTATAGTGTTGAAAGACATTAGAGAATCTAGAAATTATTTAAAAATATCTAAGGTCTGAGGATAAATCAAATTTGAGAAAGTCATAAATGATTTTGTGCACATAATCCTTCGTGAAGAGCGCCTTTGCGTGCCTTATGACCTGAAATGCGCGCAATCCTGGGAGTCGAGAAAGTCACTTCCTGGGACCACAAAAAAGCACACTCCAGGACAGTGATTCCTCACTTGAAGCCACCTAAGGACAGCCACCAAAGCCTCCTTAAACATCAAGTGAGCACACAATGGAATATTTGTAGCACACAAAGGAATCATCCCCATATCTTGGGTCACCATCCAAAATGTACCAAGAGAGGGAAGGAGGATTTGAATTCTCCTATATAAGACCACCGTGACATGAAGAATGGGTGAACACATTGTTATGCTAGCTAGAATTTCCCAAGCAATGCCAACAGTGTGTGATCCGGAGCTGAAGACAGAGGGGACTCAATTGTTGGCAACACAACAAGTTCAGTCCACCAGAGTACAGAGAGGGAGAATTTTCACTGAGGTGAGATTGGGAGTAAAAAAATCCTTGCATCGGGACTTAGAACCCATGTTCTAGGGGGCCTTTGGCAAGAGGGTTAAAGTTTCATCCTCGTTTCCTACCAGCACTCAATAAGAGGGGTCAAAGAGCCACCATTTGGATTATTGCATATGTTTGACTCTATTCAGAGCTTTTGTTTATTTTCTTTAGTTTTAGTTTATATATGCATGATATTTATCTATCTAGTATGTTTATGATTCTAGCTTGTTCCACTAACTTGCTTGACTCCACTTTTTTTTCTGCATGTTACCAATAACTTAAGTGGGTAGACCACACCCTTTAATTTGGTGTGATTTCATACATACGTGCACCAAACACACTAAACATGATTGGCGACTCCACTAGAATTTATTACCAAGTTTATGTGGTTGTTCCTTTTTTTTGCAGAGACCTCGGTCTATGTTATGGAGTGGAGCTAAATTTCCGCTTTTTTCTCTTATAATCCCTATTTCATCCCAAGTGACAGACTGAAGCAGAACAAATCCAAAAATTACTTTTGCAAGAATTTGTGCATTTTTCCCTCCCATAGATGTGCCCAGGGTGCGCGTTCAGAGCTGACCCGCACGCATACATCGCGCCTGTTTCAGCCTTTTGCGCGCAAAAGAAAGAAAGATAAATTTATCCCTCATTTCTATCTTTTACTGCTTTTAAAGTTCTTGGCAGTGCATAATACACCTACCAACACTGGTTGAGATACCCCGCAGCTTGCTAAAGCTCACTCTTAGCTGCTTTTCGTAGGCTTAGTGTCAGTTTTATTTCAAGTTGATTTTTGCAAAGTTCAAACATAGTTTAAGTAGGGGGGGGAAATAACTTGAATTCTGAAAAAAAAAATATGTTTTGCAAATTTAGGTACCAACACACCTATATAACTAGCCAAATTAAATGGCCCAATTCCACACATCCTTAGTTAGTTTCTTTTTCTAGTGTAAAATTTATTAGTTTAGTTCAATTTTTGCACTAGGATTTTCGAGACTAGGATTGAATTGTTAATAGAAGAACAAGTAATATATGCTTCCTTCTCACCCTCCGGTGATCCTAGGTAAGCATATGAACACTCTCTATTCAAAACTCGCCATCTCCCTTTAGTTAATCACATAGATTAACTAGGAAAAATAGAAAGCGGCCCATATCAGCACATGTTTTTCTTTTGAGCAAGGAACAATACAACATAGTTTAAATAGGGGATTTTGAAAAGGATCATCACATATCCACACATTCAAACTATGTTCTTGTCCAATTTTTACTCACACACATTCACCCACTAAGAAAAGCAAATACACCTAAAACTAACTTAACCAAACTCACTAAATTCTCCCCACAGGGGCCACAAAAGAATTTCTAGTTTGAGTTAGGATCAAGGGGGTAGACATCCAATAAGTCACCTTTATCATTCTTCATCTTGAAACATAGAATTTGAATATTTAGTGAGCTTCAAATCCACCTATCAGCCCATGGAAAAGAAAACATGAGCGCGGCAGAGACACGTTTCAGAGGGGGTTAGGCTTAGGCGCAATGCGTGCGGTATCAGTTGGGGCTACCTAACTCGGCTGATACTCGATACTGATAGTTGACTTAACAAGAAGAGAAAGACTCAAACGCTCACGTGGGATAGTGGTAATTAGTGGCCAAATCTAGGGCATCCTTTCCCTATAGGTGACGGTGCAAGCAAGCGCCAGACCCTCTACCCTTACCTTGGTGGATTTTGTTCGGCTGACTGGGGGCGTCGCCAGCTCTTACGGGATGTTGTGCCAGCACTCGCAAGATATATTCTCAAGGCCCAGTTACATTTGAGTGTGTGAGGACAAATAGGTCTTCTAGGATTTTGAGTATCATACGTAAATTAAAAAAAACCACTTTTTTGATTGCTTGATCACATAGAATTAATTTAAAGGGAAAATTTATTTTATTTTCACTTTGTTTTATGTATGTGATCGGAATTTTTCTTTGATCATAGACTCTATCCTCTTAATTTTTTTCCAAAACCAAACCTAGTCGACACCAGAACGGACCCAATGGGACCTCGTTGATCTAGGCATCTTTTGGACTTCCCCCCATTACCGGGAGGGGTTCCAGGTCTTTCACCATTTAGGCGTCAAAGACAAAATGCTGCCACCATTATTGGTTCGTCCTTTATTGGGGCATCCTTAGTTGGGAAACTTGGTCCGTCTCCCAACACCACACCACACACCACTCCTCCCACGACCCCTAGGGGCAGAGGAGTGCGGCCCATTTAGGAAGCTAGCCGAATACACAGCACGGTACGTCACAGACCAATCCTCTTCCTAACCATAAGTTTTTGTTTTCACACATTGCAATGGCATCAACCTCCTAGACACCTTTCTTAGCTTCGTTGAATCTACCCGATTTAACCAAGCTGATGAATTACCCCATCACACACAACCCTACATGGCCTACCATGCCCACGAAGCTCCCTTCTGATATTCCAAAGTTCGAAAAAAATAAAGTAGAAGACCGAGGTAAACATGTCATGACCTTCCACCTGTGGTGCTCATCGAACAATATCATTGACGACACTATTCGATTGAGACTATTTCAATGCACTCTTATAGGAGTAGCTGCAAAATGGTACATGGAGCAATCGTCTTCTTCACATGGAACCTTTAGCGCCCTGGCCATGATGTTCCTAACATATTTTTAGTGACCCATTCACCATGATTCTGGAATGGAATTACTAACTCATTTTAGGCAAACCCCCATCGTCCATATCTTGGACCATCTCCATGAATGGAGGCGACATCGTAGTTTATGTAAAGCAAAACTCGATGACCAAGTTCTTTTAGATTTATTCTTGAAAACTATCACAGTAGAGATTTCAAAGTATGTGGCGCAACAAAGGCCCATATCCGAAGACGATGCCATCAGCAAAGCCCAACAACTTGAGATGATTTATACGCAATCAAGATACATTTACAATATCCCGCCCAACGCCCCTCACCTGCAAACTTATCAATAATTTCCAGGTGTGTTGAACTTTTCAGCTGGACTAATTGGGTCATTGACCCAAGGATACCTAGGCAGTAGTAGTCAAAACCCTAGTTACATGTACAGTTCTACCCAGAATGTACCTTAGCCCGATTTTCAAAGTCATCATATGCCTCAAAAATTTTTGACCAATAGCATGCCAACGTATCACCAGGGAGGACCCTATGCTCCGGCTCAGGGGACCCAATACGTAGAGAAAAACATTGACGAAAGATCTCCCCTCCAACAGCTAGGTGCAAATCAGGGACTCCGTTATGCTCAATCCCCAGCATAAGACCTGCCTATGCAAACCAATGCACAGGTAAACTTTGTGCAGTCGTCCCAAAACCAACATCACCAATATAACCAAGAGAACTAACCTCCTAACATGGTGAAGAAAAAAGAAAAAAACAAGCCAAAAGGGAACCCTGGATAGGGGGGAAACAACTAGCAATGCCCTCTGCGATCCTAGGCTGGAGGCAAATCAAATCGGAATTAGAGCCAGGAGCCAAGCAATGCCCAATGGTAGAGGAAAAGGCCACCTCTCCGAACAAACCATTCTTGTTCAATATGTGGTGAGTATGACCATTATACTCACCACTGTCCCGATCTCCCTGAGATGAAGAAGCTATAGAGTAACCGAGGACAAGGAGGATCTTCCTAGAAACCAAGTGTGATGCAGGAACCTTTCCCCCATCAAGGGATGGTAAGCACTCCGCAGCAAAATCTAGATGATTCCAGGAAAAGTAGCCATGAAATCTACATGACTGGCAAAGAGATGTTTCTCCAAACACGGAATCACAATTACGACACCCCACCAGACATCAATACGCTAGGGGAAAGTACCATTGCACTGACTGCACCTTTTACCATTTCAAAGATGCCTATCGAACCATTTCCAAAGATGGTGAAGGGACCCAATAGGAAAGAAGTAAACTACTCCAAAGTAGCCCATAATTATAGTATCGTGGATGATTTAGCTCAATCTCCTGTTGTTATGTCAGAATTGGAAGTATTGCATTCATGCCCAAAACAAAAGAAAGCCTTACTTTCCGCATTAGGCGCTATCAAACCTGCTGATACTCGCCTAATGGATTTTGACTTAGACAAAGCCACCCACAAGCTTCCTTCCATGGTTTCCCAGATACCAGTTTTGGTCCAAAATATCACAATTCACCGATCTGTTATTGACAAGGGTGCATCCACGTGCATCATGTCAAAAAATGTTTGGAAAAAGTTAGGGTCTCCCAAAATAAAACCCTCAGTCATCACTCTTAGAGCATACGATGGTCGTCCTTCGACCCCCATCGGCCTCTACCAAAACATCCCAGTCTGCTTAGCTGGAAAGACGGTCCACATAGACATTGAATTCTTGGACGCTCATTTGGACTACAATATACTCCTTGGGTGGAGTTATATGTACGCCATGTCAACCATAGCCTCCTCCGTCTTCTGCATTATGACGTTCCCCCATGAGGACCGTATCATTATTGTAGACCAATTGATGTATAGCGAGAAGCGACCCCTAACAAACACTGATGTAATTCTACCCTACGTAGATACATCCTTGGATGTGCTTTCACGGTACCAAGAATATGGCCCTGGCTAGTTCAAACCGTCACCCGTTCTACAATCATTCCTAGGAGATCCTCCCATTATCCCTGAGTCATCACTTGATGTCACAAGGGCTCTGGTGTGCATGATGTCCACATCAAGCACCGAAGCTAGTCAAGACATGGACATGAGCAGTAATGGCACCAAGTCATTGCCCACGACAACCTCTCTTGCCTATGCCGCTTCCCAAACCCCTTTCCTCTACCCTCTAGATAGTATCATCTCCCAGCAGGTTTTGGAAATACTGGTTTTACCAAACATATGATTGGAAATACCAGTTTGGTACCTCATTCCCCTTACGGGGACAAGAGCCACCCATATCATTGCCACAGGTTTGAAGCCCCTCAGTCTCAAGGAGGGCCCACCCATCCAAGAAACGGTCGAAACCACCCTTGCAAAGGAAATTTTCATTGCAATAAAGGTGATCACGGCTAAGAAAACCGAGAAGAGAGGAAAGAAGCTAGTGACTCCTGCAATACAATGGGAATCACCAGTCTGCGCCATATGCGACGTAATAGGTCACCCTACCCATATTTTCCCAGAGTTGGATGAATTAAAACCACTCCTTGGCTCTGATATAAACATTGCAACGTCGTGTTCCCGAAAAAAGGAACTTACCACCAAAGATAAAGGAAAATCATTGTGTACCAATCACGCATGCACTCTCTACAGAAACTATGGGCACTATACTCATCATTTCCCAGAGCTCCCACAATATAGGGATGCCTTACATGCCATTGAGTGATCTTATCAAGAGGACCCCCCACCCAATATGTTGGGGATGAACCTCATATCATCCTGTACCTATAGGAATAACGAAGATCACCTGAAAGGCTCCCCGCCAGACCCCCTCCCCCAATCGAAATGTGTGTACTTTGCGATGAACTTGATCATTTCATCACTGATTGCTCAACTTTGGAAATGTTCCAACGATGGTATCCAGTCCATATAGTATATCGTGCCAACATGGACATCCCATATTCATGTCAAATATGCGGTGACAACTATCCAGGACGTCGTTGTCACTACATACCAAGATTCCGCACAAAACTAGCCTGTATGCGATCAACCATAATCCTCCTCTCCTGAGAAGATGGCACAGAAACGGAATCCACAGACAGCTCCAAAAACTAATAATATGTGACGAGAAAATCCATCCTATTCTTGTTAGCTGAAAAATGACCAATCATGGAACCCCTAGTTATCCCTAACTGCTCTCTACGGAGAAGACCAACATGCATTTTTTGAAAGACACCCAATAATGTGGTAGCCACTTGTTCCCCACCAGGCCACAAACTAAGCACGACGGGACCCCCATGTCTAGGATATTTTTCCTAATATGTCAAGGCAATCATTATGAGCAGCACGACACTTATGTCTCGCAACTTCATCCTACCGATATGATTCATACCATAGAGAAGAAATAGGACAACCTCCGTGAGTGGTATAGAAGATACACTGCCTCCAGGTCAACAACCCCACACCCACACGAGTGTGATGGGCAAGCTAGGACAACACACCAACCAAGCATGACCCAAGACAAGCCTAGGATAACATGTGGACTATGCGACCTGAATGACCACTGAGTCAATCAGTGCATAGAACTGAAACCCGTTGCAAATATTTTTCGCATAGTCTCTTCTCTCCCCCAGAAAATTTTCTCTAACCAAGAGAAGATCACGCGTACTTATTGCAGGATTTGATCACACTTTCACCATATGATTAAATGTTTGCACCTCCCCAAGCTAAGAGCGGCAAGATTAGCGTTGAATCTACACTCCCCCAAAGAGTCAGACATACCTAATCCAACAACACAGAAGTCGAAGCAGAAGACCACTTCTTCTACAACATATCCTTTCCAAGCGTCAACATCAGGGACAATGAGTAGTATCGATTCCCATACAATCTACTCCGTTGGCATAGTGATACCATGCACTATTTGCACCAGCCAAAATCACACACTAGAGGTATGCCCGCTAATGGAAACATTCAGGAACCTCTACAGCAGGCACAATTTCCACCCATAGGAAATTGACCATCCTAACGGGGAACCAAACCTTGCGCTCACGCAAAACCCCATCACAAATATTATTCCCCCACCGAACTTCGATGACACGATTCACCATATACAATTCGTATCATCACATATTGGAAATAGGATCGTAGCCGCCGCCACATCCTAGGATCTCCACCTTATTCCTATCACAAAAGATCAAGGTAGTTTGTGCTTTTGCATTGATTTCCGTGACATCCCAAATTTGCATGCCGCTATCGAACTCCTTGATGATACCCAGCCTCTGGAATAGCACCTAGTACAACTAGAGCTCATTGAAGAAATTCTATGACAGACGCTGCAACACAACGAGGTCCATAAGAAAAAGGTAAAAGCATCATTCGATTGCCACATCAACCCTCACTCATTCACCGAGGGAGAACTAGTCCTCTGCTATGATGTCTCGAAAGAAACCCTACAGATAGGAAAGTTTGAAACCTTGTGGAAAGGACCATACATCGTTAAACATTGCCTCTGACAGGGGGCATACATCTTGATGGAACCGGACGGGACATGCCTCAACAACCCCATCAACGGACTTTTCCTCAAGAAATTCTACCCATAAGGGCCAAGATGGACCATCCCTAGAGTGAAGGTACACAAACCTGACCAGTGAATTATTTTTACCAAAATAATTACTAAACACTCTCAAAGTGCCGCACCAACCTGACCTTTATTTCAGATTTTCCAATGGAGAATCAAGATGGTCTCAAAGTTTAGCTGCAGCTGCCTGGGTCATCTACCACCCTGACCAATTGCCACTTTGCTCAAATGGTGTGTGTGTCGGTTCAACGAAAAAAAATCAGGTAGAATATGACGCCATCTTCAGACTTATGTGCGATGCCCTCCATCAGGGCATACACCATATGCATGTCTACCTCGATCCCTAGTTAGTAGTGTCGCAGTTAAACCAAACATTTGAGACAAGAGATACATCTCGAATAAACCATCACACATAAAAGAACAAAATAGAGATATCCATTAGCACAACATCATCCATAAATCGAAACAGGTGACACAACATGTAGAGCCGCAAAAGATATATCTCATATATATATATATATATATGAGATATATACATCTTGTACTAAGACATATATATATCTATATATATCTATATATATATATATATATATATCAAGATGTATATGTCTGAGTACAAAAAATAGTGTCGCTGACCCAATGGCCAGCCCAAAAATACAAAAAGTCGTCAAAAATAGGGGAAGCATCCTCATAATGGGTGCTTTCCCTATGTACAAGTACACTCTAGGGTGGTGCCCCCTCAAGAGGGACGCCTGGACCCACAACCACTCCTAGTGCCACCACTGGAGCTACCACCACAACCGAGACTGCCACTCGACGTAAAACAGGCTGATAGCCCCTCTCTCGGGCCATCACCATCTCCAGCTAGACCTCCTTAATATCATCCATAAAAACCCGACCAAGAAACCCATGGGTCAAGTGGTCCACTCGACCCTATTCATCTTCTAGAACTGACACCCGAGCAGTTAGTTCCGCAATAGTCACACAGTCGGCGATGCCACACAGTTGCGCTCCCCAAAAATTAATTTTTTAGTGCCCGCAGGTATACCCTCTCTCATCTTATTTTTTAAATCTCATGACTTTCAATTATATTTGATAAAGAATATGCTTTCACTTGAGGTATTTTTTTTTGCAGGAAAATCTCGCAAACCATTCACAACTGCATCTACTAAAAGTTTCAGAGCAGGTATCATTCTACCCCCAGCATGATAGAGTCCCAGTAAACTCTGCATATCTAGACATAATTTCTCCATTAGAAATCAACCATAGGTTCCACATATCTGACCATGTTTATCATCACCCCACCCTACACATGATAAACATCCTCCTTGGTCGGCAGAGCCTCCCCTCCGTGGCTGTAATATTCCAAAAATTTAGCCTTAAACTAAATGGAATATTATAGTTGAGTTATCACTAGGTAGGTGAATAAATGGGTGGGAAGGCCCATGAGTCTCCTAAGCATCAATAAAAACACTCTAAGTGTGAAAGGAGACCCTTCATTCAACTTAATAAAACACCTCCAATTATGAACAGGGAATATATCATGTTGATTCAGTCAACTTTGACCAAGTCAACAACGCAGTTGGGGAGGAGTGGAGAATAATGAAGGAATAACAAAATTTTGGAGGGAGATGGATATTATGAGGGAAATTACCTAATTGAGTGGGGCCAAGGGCAAGCAAGCTCACATTCTATTTAAGGAAGAGGATGACAACATTTTGGATTATGTATTAGATTATTATTTTGGATTGGTCTGCTTAGACTATTGCTTCCTCTTGCTGTTTAGCAGGGTAGCTGTGATGTTTAGCATTGGGTGTTCCCGAGTGGGAATCCCACCTCTTTCCTTGAGGAGCCTCCTGGAAGAGTATTTTATTCATTTCCACATTATTTTTTCATTCCAAGCTTCAACTTACTTCATCAGCACAGTTTCTGCAGGTTATTGTGCGTTGTTGCAGGGTGCAGCAGTGGAGGGGATTGGAATCCCACTTTCTGAGCTAGTTTCTCATAGGAGGGAGGTTTCCTTCTCTTGGGAGATCTATTTGGAGATATATTGAGCTCATTTAAGATATGTGGCATCAGGCCACACATTTCCCAACATTATTAGCATTGTTCCAGCTAGGGAATGCATTATTTTTGGAGGCAGCTTCAGCAAGAGGTCTTAGGGTTTCTTTGCAGTGTTTCCTTGTGATTGAGGGGTTCATCCTTTCATCGGAGGAGACCTTTGAGGATATATATATCAGATATATTATTATTCAGCATTATACACTCTTGTATCTCATGTTGTAGTGACTATTCATTTCATTTCTGAAGATCACCATTCTATTTTGAGTGTATAACAAGAAACCCTTGTCGGGTTCTCTTGTATTTTGTATAAGGAGACTAGATATCGGCTCTTAAGAATTATTGATTAATATATGAGTATATCTACTTGTTCTCCTAATTTCTGAGTTGAAAACCTCATAAGACTGCGTAGTCTCTTTCATGTAATATTTCTGTGTAGCATTGTATTGAGGTTTTAGTGATTTCCAGCTACACTAGGTGTGGGAAGTCTGTCTACCTCACCTAGTTTCTTTTGTTTCTGATATCCTCTTAGATTTAGATGATATAAGGACATGTATAATGGATCCAAGTGATGGTTTACATTTTTATGTCATACATTTCTGGAAATGCATTTTTTTTAATGCATTGCTGAGCAGTCCATTTTTGGAATATTATAAGATATTCCCATTACTGATTATTGTCTCTATTTTGGGATATTACAGTGGTATCGAAGCTTCAATCTTGGCTTAGCTTGTGGATCTCAGGCCATTATACTATAATGAGAAGGAGATATGAGCAGAAAAGAGAAGACTCCATTATGTGGAGGAAGAAAGGAAGATAGGCTTACAAAGCTTCTTCCAAGATCTATACAGAGCTTTCAATAAGATCTGAAGAAAATAAGAATGGAGATGGAATATCCAGAGGAGTTTAGATCTAGAGCTAGATATATATTTTCACATGGTGAGTGTGAGCATGCAGCTACACACCATGATGCACAGCACAATCAAGTGCCCAGATCTATCATGAGATGGATGAAAGGAGGGAGAATGCCTAAGAGGAAAACTCTTAGTGATTTGTTGTAGGAGTATGAATCTCAAACTGAGAGGTTTAGAGATCATCCCACTTTTTCAGAGTTTTGCAAGATCGAGGTGAAGAGAAGAAAGAAACATGATATGGATATATTTCTTCTATCTACTTTTGATGGTTCACCTAGATGTTCAGCCAAAGCTTGGGTGGAAGATCTAGACACCTTTTTGCAGGAGCACCAAATTTTTGAAGATGAAGCCATCAAAATTGCAGCATTGCATTTTGAAGGTAAGGCCTATGCATGGTGGATTTTGAATCTTTTTCTTTGAAAAATGTAAATACTTCTTCTTATGCAAGGTTTACTAAAGCATTGGTGGAAATATTTGATGGGAAACTCTCTAAAACACATGTAGTGGAGCAAAACAAGCATAAACAATCAAATACCTTGCATGTGATGGAGAAAACTATAAACTCCATTCCACTTCATAAAACCATGGAGGAGGTTGATATCTTGCATCATAACTTGCTAGAGGCAAAACCTTTATCTCATATTCTTGAGCAAGAGAGTATGGAGATCCCCTTTTCAAAAGTGGGTCCAACCATTGGGAGGTTTCCCATTCATGTTGAAGAGGTTGAGGGCAACAACACTGTCACATCTAGGGCACATCTAGTACCTCATGCAGAGAAAGGAGGGGCACTTGCTCCAACAAGAGGGATACTTGTGTCATTGCAAGAAATTCCTAGGGATCTCATATGTGGAGATCAAAGCACAACCTATGATCAGCATGTGACCTTTTTGACAGATGGTGAAACCATGAAAATGGAAGGAGGAGATAGGGAGGATGACCAACCTCATTTGATGAGGAGCACACACACCTATCCCTTTCAAAATGTTGATGCACATAATATGGATATTGGATTGCACTGTGAGAGTAGGGACAAGTCTTTCCATCCATATATTCAGTCCACTCTTGACACTAATGTCGCATTACATGGAGGCATTCCACCTGAGAGGCCACCAGATCCAGAATTGATGAGAGAAACCTTGTCATTTGGTTCACCACTCTCAGATTCCAGAGGGGTGAAGACTTTGGAGGATGAATTTGGCAGGGGGGATTTCAAAGGAGTAGACAGCAATATTAGGAGAGCTTTACTTTCCAGATCACCAGCACTGTCTCTTAGGAGGATTGATCCATATTGGAGGTATAAACTTTTGGTAGAGTACTCCAAGGATATTGGTGCTTGCAGGATTCTTGATGACCCAGATGGAGATGATAGATATATGGTGGATGATGTGGTCATCTATTCTTATGGCAGAGTCTTCTTGACTAGAGCTTCTAGTCTCAAGGAGAAGTTGCTCCTTGCAGCACATGAGGACTTCCTTTCCATGCATTTAGATGCATATATTTCTTTGGCAGAGGAGTTCATTTGGGAGGGCATCCAACATGATATATTTCAGCATATGGAGAGATGCATATCCTGAATTATGATAGAGAGGATGTCACAGCCACTTTCCTAATCATTGAGAGTGAGGGAGCATTTTCAATTGAGCCATTTCAGCTCAAGGACCGAAGTACATGGTAGATAAGGTATACATTTGCATTATGATTTTCCTTTATTTACTTTATATGAGCAGCATGTTGTCATCCCTTCTTGTACTTTGTATTATGATGTACTTGAGGCTAATTGAAGCACTAGGATTGGCTATCTTATTGGTGGTTTGTGGGGGAAGCCACATGATTCTTGGTGTGCACCATTGACACCACATTGTACTTTCATGTTTCTACTTTATAGAATGATTGTGGTAGCAAACAAGTGGCTGGGAGAGCACTTGTTATTAATTTTTTTGATGCATGCAAGGGATGCACTGTGCTGGTTCCATGTGTGGAACTATGATCCACTTTCTGGTTGTCATGTGACAACTTGTTTTCATTGGTTTTTGCTTCCATGTATTGCTGATATTTCTATGTTCATGGGGAGCTTTGTTTGGAGAGTGGGATATGAGATAGAGGTGCCCATTGGGAGTATGACTCTCCCTACTATTCATGTTGTATGTTTCAGGAGGAGCAATGGGAAAACCATGATTGCCACATCACATCTCTTTTCTTCATATGGGGTGAGCCATTTGAAGAACTTGAGTGCTTGGAGGAGGCACTTCATGGCTGAATTGTTTGATGGGGTAGCTTGGGCCATTCTTGGAGGCCATGTTGTTTCAGCCCAAGGACATAAACAGCCCCATACTTATCATAAATGGAGAGAGAAACAAATGGGAATTAGAAAACTAATCTCTCCATACAGCCCCATTACATTGCACAAACCAGGGGTTGATGATTGCTTTGATGAGCTACCTAGAATGACTCATTTCATTTGGATGATAGCATGGGTGATGGAATCACTCATTGGGAATGATATTCCCCATGTTGGTCATCACTCCTACCTTGAGGAGGCCAATAGACAACAAGAAGTTTTCCACTCACACCTTCCACCTTTTTATGATGTGAACCATTTGGTTTTGCATGCTTGGGAGGGAACATTGGAGGGCAGATTTATTGCAGATTGTTTAGAGTAGTGGTGGGGAATATTGATGAGGAGGCCATAAGAGGAGGAGGGGAGGAATTTTTCTCTCCCTATGTAGTTGCTTGAGGACAAGCAACATTTTGGAGGGGAGCACTGTAATATTCCAAAAATTTAGCCTTAAACTAAATGGAATGTTATAGTTGAGTTATCACTAGGTAGGTGAATAAATGGGTGGGAAGGCCCATGAGTCTCCTAAGAATCAATAAAAACACTCTAAGTGTGAAAGGAGACCATTTATGTAGCTTAATAAAACACCTCCAAGTATTAACAAGGAATATATCATATTGATTCAGTCAACTTTGACCAAGTCAACATCATAGTTGGGGAGGAGTGGAGATTAATGAAGGAATAACACAATTTTGGAGGGAGATGGATCTTATGAGGGAAAAGACCTAATTGAGTGGGGACAAGGGCAAGCAAGCTCACATTATATTTAAGGAAGACGATGACAACATTTTGGATTATGCCTTAGATTATTATTTTGGATTGGTCTACGTAGACTATTGCTTCCTCTTGTTGTTTAGCAAGGTAGCTGTGTTGTTTAGCACCGAGTGTTCCCGAGCGGGAATCCCACCTCTTTCCTTGAGGAGCCTCTTGGAAGAGTATTGTATTAATTTCCACATTAGGTTTTCAATCCAAGCTTCATCTTACTTCATCAACACAGTTTATACAGGTTATTGTGTTGTGTTGTAGGGTGCAGTAGTGGAGGGGATTGGAATCCCACTTTCTGAGCTAGTTTCTCATAGGAGGAAGGTTTCCTTCTATTGGGAGATATGTTTGGAGATATATTGAGCTAATTTCAGATCTGTGGCAAATGGACACACATTTCCCAACATTCCTAGCATTATTCCATCTAGGGAATGCGTTATTTTTGGAGGCAGCTTCAGCAGGAGGTGTTGGGGTTTCTTTGCAATGTTTCCTTGTGATTGAGGGGTTCATCCTTTCATGGGAGGATAAATTTGAGGAGATCTATATCAGATATATTATTATTCAACCTTATACACTCTTGTATCTCATGTTTTAGTGATTATTCAGTTTATTTCTGAAGATCACCATTCTATTTTGAGTGTATGACAAGAAACCCTTGTCGGGTTCTCTTGTATTTTGTATAAGGATACTAGATCTCAACTCTTAAGAATTATTGATTAATATATGAGTATATATACTTGTTCTCCTAATTTCTGAGTTGAAACCCTCATAATAATGTGTAGTCTCTTTCATGTAATATTTATGTGTAGTAGTGTATTGGGGTTTTAGTGATTTCCAACTACACTAGGTGTGGGAGGTCTGTCTACCTCACCTAGTTTCTTTTGTTTATGATACCCTCTTGGATTTAGATAATAGAAGGAAATATATAATGGATCCAAGTGATGGTTTACATATTTATGGCATACATTTTTGGAAATGAATTTTTTGTGAATGCATTGCTGAGCAGTCCATTTTTTGAATATTATAAGATATTCCCATTACTACTTATTTTCCCTATTTTGGGATATTACTGTGGTGCTATTCACCCAAAGTAGACCATATTTCACACCAAAAGTGACGCCATGGCCATACCACTTTATTCTGGGAAGCACCTCATGTCCATCCATCCACCATGCATACAGGTCAAGTTTTACCATACAAACTAAAACCCCCTTCCCGAACGACCAGGTTGTATAAGTAGATCAAAAGCGCACTACTGCTCTTCACATTGGCCCACCATACCTCCACCATCATAATCACATCTTTGATACTTTTTCATCTGCTTCATCGACCCCACACATGAGACCAACCAATGGGGACCCCCACCCTCAGCAAAACACCTTCCTCACAACATCAGTGAGCGAACACTTTCATGTTTTGGGGTACCCGTCTCTGTGTTTTGTACAAACCAAACCATATTATTTCATTGTTTTGGTAAGTTTACAAAGACCACAAATGGTGCACTACGTCCCCCACCCTCTCATTCATATTTTTCTACCATGGCAGCAGTCCCTGAACACCCTTGGTCGGAGTATTACATCCCCACACACAAGCCACCATGACATTCAAAGCCAGTTTGTACCCACCCTGGAAGTCTTATCGACTCTAGGGATTTCCCCATCAGAAATAACTATGACTGCCACCAAGCTGCTTTGTATACTCCGACCTCGGGCCACTAAATCCCCATTGTCAATTTTTAGTCACCCCTCGCCAACATGCCTATGTTAAACCCGTCACCCCCAAGCCCCTGAGCCCTCATATCAGCGACCCCTCTTTTGGTTGAGGCTTCCTTTTTGTCGACTTCAACACCTATTTTCCAAAAAGGAAGCGGTACCTTGGATCACCCCTCTCCATAAAAGGGGCATCCTCGGGTGGCACTGTGGGAGACATCATTGTCCACAAATGTTATCAATACTCATGAAATTCAACTACAAAAAAATATTTCATGTCAAGATGGTATCGTACCTTACAACCATTTCACTTTCATCAAATTCGTCGAAGACCTGTGCCTTCATAAGCATCTCTTTCAACAATTCTTACACGGGAAGGTCCCAACCAACACCTATGCATACAATGTGCAACTATATGCCATACCAATTTTACACATATGGGTACCACATTCCACCTATTTTCAAAGAAAAACCACCCTGGAGGGCATCTTTAGTCGTTGTCAACAACCACTAGATCACTACTGTATCAGTGATACAGACAAAACATGTATCTGTCAAATAGATTTGTTTAACTAGCCACAACATCATGAGCATGGGACATGCACGCCTCGTATAAAATTTGTATATGTATTGTATTATATTTTCTTATAGGGGTCCCATAGGACATGGTCATTCTTGGAACCGGTGTAGGGTGTTTCCAATCCCACACTTCATGCAGGTCTCTCTCTCTCTACGCACGATATACAGAAAAGAAACTATAATGTATTTCAACTATACAGTTCTTCCTAGACCTCACACATTAGGGGCAACTGTTAACGCTGGAAAATTGTAAAAGAAGAAGATGACATTATTTAATGTTAAGAAGAAGGATTTACAAGGTTGAAAGACATTAATGAATCTGGAAAGTATTTAAAAATCTCTAAGTTCTGAGGAAAAATCAAATTTAAGCAAGTCATAAATTCTTTTGCGCACATAATTCTTCGTGAAGAGCGCCTTTTCACACCTTATGAACCGAAATGCATGCAATATTGGGAGTGTCAAAAGTCACTTTCCATGACAACAAAAAATCACACTCTAGGACAATGATTCCTCACTTGAATCTGCCTAAGGACAGCCACCAAAGCCTCCTTAAACATCAAGTGAGAAAACAATGGAATATTTGTAGCACACAAAGGAATCATCCCCCTCTCTTAGGTCACCATCCACAATGTACCAATAGAGGGAAGGAGGATTTGAATTCTCCTATATAAGACCACCATGAGATGAAGAATGGGTGAACACATCGTTATGCTGGCCAGATTTTCCCAAGAAATGCCAGTAGTGTGTGATCTGGAGTTGAAGATAGAGGGGACTCAATTGTTGGCCACCCAAAAATTTCAGTCCACCAGAGTAGAGAGAGGGATACTTTGCACTGAGGCAAGCTTGGGAGTAAAAACATCCTTGCATCGGGACTTAGAACCCATGTTCTAGGGGCCCTTTGGCAAGAGGGTTTAATTTTCATCCTCACTTCCTACCAGCACTCAATAAAAGGGGCCAAAGAGGGACTGTTTGGATTATTGCAGTTGTTTGACTCTATTCAGAACTTTTGTTTATTTTTTTTAGTTTTATTTTAGTTTTAGTTTATATATGCATGCTATTTCTCTATCTAGTATGTTTATGATTCTAGATTGTTCCACTAACTTGCTTGACTCCACTTCTTTTTATGTATGTTACCAATAACTTAAGTGGGTAGAACACACCCCATAAGTTGGTGTGATTTCATACATACATGCACCAAACACACTAAAATATTGATTCCATAGTGAATTCTATGCAAAAGATGTGATTTTCGCTATGAACTCACCTGACAAGTTCGTAGCAAATCTACAAACTTTCTAACTGAATTCGCTACGAAATCATATTTTTTGAAAATGGTTCAGAGATTGATGAGTTGTCACCTTATGAGAGGATATATTTCAAGTTACCATCACATTTTTACCTATTTTAAAACATTATTAAATGTGTGTCATACATGGTCATCACACCACCTCATTATTTTGTCTCACTTTAACTTTTTCCTTTTTCATAATTTACACCTTCATGCATTCGAGCCTAATCACTTACCTTGTCAATCCCTATTAGCTGCTTCTGCCACCTTTTAAATTTTTTCTAAGTATATCTCTAGGTACTATCATAGGTTAGTTCCCACCATGTGTCAACAAACAACTCATTGTCATATACACATTTTGCATGCGTCAACTTTCAAAGAAGGCATCATTGTTTTGGAGGAGATGGAAACATATAAGAACACTAAAAAGGGAGGTTCAGTAGTCAATTATGAATATATGGGCCTAAAATTGGTCATGGAAGACCCTAGTGTTGTATAGGACTTCATCAAAGTTGGTTTCATGAGAGTTTACCAAAAGATACAAAGGCATTTCTGTGTTTTTTTATTGTTTGAGAAGTCAACTTAGAGAGAAATTTCTAGGAAAATAGAGAAGAATTATAAAAAACTGAGAGAGTTCATCATCAAAAAAATATCAAATAACATTAACCTCTTTCACTTTTCTCACGGGTGCTACGAATGAGGATATTCGGAAATGTCTTTGAGCTCTATTTTCAGAGTGCATTTTTTCCTATTTTAGACATGGTTTTCAAATGCAGATTCTGGACATCTTGAGATGGTGTTAGAAAAACCAAGAGAGGTTTTTCTTCAGAACAAACTGATTTACAAAAACCTCCTCCTATTTTGCAACATCTATCAAGGATCTGGTGATAAGATATCATTTATGAGCCCTAATTTTCAGAAGAAAAAAACAACTCCATTTTTATTTTTAGATGAACTTGCTGAAGATGAAAATGATGCTTCTTGAGGAGGTTAAGAAGTATTTTGAACCAATTTTTCCTTATCATGCTTCATCTTATCATATTAAACAGCCATAGGCAAATTTTGAAGAAGAAAGGAAAATTTTGAGTTTTCTGCCAATTAGGAAATTTCGTAGCGAATCCCAGCCTTGAAGCCCAAAATTCGCTATGAACTTGTTGTAGGTGTCATTTTGTTTAAAATAATGGATATAGTCAAAATCAAGGTGGTAAAATTTTTTTATTTAGCTCATTTGACTCAACAAACATTCCAAATTATCAAAGAGAGATAACAGGTAGCATAGATTGGTGAAATCAATTTTCTACAAAATTTCGCTACGAAATTTCCTTGACTCCCCTGTTTCTGTAGCAAGCAAGTTTTTGTAGAAATTTTGAGTTTTGATGGTTCATTGGAGGTTAGAAAACCATGTGGAAAGCTTAAAGAGTATTAGAGAAACATTTTTTTTGGAAGCATGGTCTGCGACAAGGTTGTTCAACTCACGAGATCATCATGAAGACAATCAACATTTATCATGACATCACTTCCTTAAAAGTAGGAGGATTAGTTTCCTAAGTTAGTAAGAACATTAATATCTTGGTCATGTTCAGTGCTACTCAAGAACGTGACCATATTCAATGTAAATATGTAGTCTTTTCAATTAGCTGATGTAATAAATAGGTGGAAGAGTCCTAGTAGGTCTCTAAGTCCTAAAGTTAGTAGATGTCAGTTTCATTTCTGCTTATTAGTTGATGTATTATGCTTATTGTTAAGATAGGTGTCAGCAAAGAAGATTGATGATATAGCCATATAGGCAAATCCAATGTAAAAGGAATGAAGCCTATTAATAAGCAGAGTTATGAAGAATGAAGGCTTGAATGTTGTTATTTTACACTACTATTGTAAAAAAAATCTGAGTAGTAATATATAGTGGTCGTTGGCTTCTTTTCCATCTGGGATTCATCTCATTTTTTCATGAGTACTTTTCTTATTTATATTGATATTTTTCTTTCAATATTTTAATGTTTGATTACTCACAATTCATGTACATCATGCTCTGACTTCCTTCAAGAATTATCTACTGTGTATCTGTGTGTATTTCCCTTTTCACAAAAACATCTATATGCCTCGGCTTCCACAAGAAGAACCAATTTCATTGATGTTAGGAATCCGTAATTTTAGCAAACTGGTGAGACTAAAACTGCAGAAACAACATCATTTCAACCAACTTTGGGATTCTAGGATCTAGCCCTCCTGAATCCGGAGAGGGATCTCTCCAATAAGTGCAAATATGGATTTGTCTTTGAAATTTGGGGTAATGATATTAGGCTAGTTATGAAGGCCAAGGGTTTTTTTTGTTTTTTGGATGGTTGAGCATGAATATTGTTTCGAGGTAGAAACTCCTAAGTGCAAATATTTTCAAAGGTGAGAAGTTGCAAGTGGATAGAACAGCTAGGTTAAAAGATAGATATAACGCTGGTTTTTAGTCCATTGGGCTATGGAGTCATATCAGGGATTTAATTGAACAACAACATCAAGAGTGATCCAAGGGGCTAGTCATCTATGTCACAAGATCATTTAGATTGAAATGATGGAATGGAAACAATAAAGTGTTGGAGGGGTGGAAACTAATAATAATTTCACAAGGGATTTATAGTCAGCCCAAACAAGAAAAAGCCTCTTAAGTAACTGTTTAAAACCAACCAAGTGCAGGGCCAACCATTGACTTCTTGGGAAATTTTATATTAAAGCAGCTTAATTGACAAACAATCCAGTAATCCAAATAATTACCTTCAGAAAGTATGAAAACACATAAGAGAAAACAAAGTGCAACTTAAGATCAGATAAAGTACTTTTAAACCTAGTCTGCTTTCAGCCAACACCAAGGGAAACTTTCAGAATCTGCCTTTGGAGAATAGAAGCTAGAAACAGGGAAAACCATCACTTTCTAGTCTAACTTTAATAAGCAAATAAGGAAAATTACTTTCAAGAACAATGTTTAAAGCAAACAGTAGGATGAGGGAACTCCAGTATTCCTAACTGCTTAAACTGTATTGAATCATTCTTAAACAAACAAATAAGAGGAAAACATGAAGATAAAGACTTTCATTTAGAGAAGGGAACTGATAAACAGTAAATCCTAACTTTATAAATGTTGTTCTTTATCAGAGAATAGTGAACAATATGGCATACTAGAAGGAAAAAACAAATAACAAAGAAAGGGCACTTCACCAGTAATATAGACCAGGATCCCAAGAAACAGCTTGTTATTGATGTCAAACCAGTTATATTCTTCAAGTCCAGTGTTTCAGTTCAGCAATCATCTTCACTATTCAGCCTAACTTATCTATCACAAATAGAGCTTCAAGGGCCAGTGAATAATATTTACAATCAGAATTTTCCAGCTCAATTACATAATAATGCTCAACAATGTCGTCAACCAACAGTTTCTCATCTTCTACTGAGGTATTTATAGAAGAATGAGGAGGTGAGAACTAAAAGATCTCAAGGATCATTAATACAGATTAAAAGACTTCTCGGCCTTTTGAGGGGCTCGATGGAGAAGTGTACAGGTGGAATACTGTATTAATATTTTTCAATTATTAATTTAAACTCGGTGGGAGCCTTATTTGACTTTGAGGCTCTGCGTGTTGTGTGGAGTAACTCTGCAGATATTTTATTCATTAATTTCTTTGAAGAAGAACTCTCAGGCTGTGCTTGAGACAAATATCTGATTTAAAACAATAACTTCGGCCTCTGTTTGAAAGTTTTGAGGCAACAGGTGGCTTTGTGGTAGCTGAGGAATCAATTTGCCTCAAATGCAGCGGTGAAGGTCTTTTTTTCCTGATAGATCTTCTTGATTTTCTATTAATTCTGTTTTAATTTGGGGGATTAAGCTTTTGATATTTGATCTTAGCCGTAATCCCCAAATTTGTCTTCAATCTTCATTCTGTCGTGCTCTGTCTTCAGCAACTGATACTCTTTAACATCTTGTTTAAAATATAGTGTCTTTTCAATGTGTAGAGCCGTGCTGGGCCTTTAAAGGTATCAATTCTCATAGAGCATCAACAAATGATGAATAGAGCCTGGCGGACAGTCCTTTTTAGTAGCTCAAAGGTGCAGGAAATGTCTTTCCCGACCTTCGTCTTTCCTTCATTATTTCAATGGAACTCCTGCAAAACACAAAGACAAATTAAGAAATCCTGCATTTTGGGTTAAACTGCTTTAGAAGGCGGGAGAGGAGCGTAGCCATTGGATCTGGACACGTGGACGGTCCTGATCTAATCGGGAGATCACAATCGGCGAGAGGAGAAAAAGGGGTGCGATAAAAATCCCCGATGCGATTGCGCGATCGGGAGGGCGGAGGCGATTAAGCGATGGCCGTTGATCTAAGAGCGAGATCAATGGTGGAGAATGAATCGGGGGAATCGCAATCAGAGGTCAAGAATGAGGGGATGCGATGGAAATAAAAAATGTGATGGAGCGCAGGCCATCGATCTATAGATTAGATCAACGGGGGGTAATAAATCGGGGAGATGGCCGATCGGGGAAGCAAAAAAAACATATGCGTTTAAAATTTTGTGATGCGACTAGAGACTCCGATGAGATGGAGCGTTGGCCATTTGATCGGCTGTCGATCAATGGTAGAGATGAACCGGGAGCAAACCTTTATAATACATGAAAAAACAAAGGTTTGAAATAAAAAAAAAAATGTTTTTTCGGCTTCGGGGCGGAAAATGTGCATAAAATGAATAGGTGCCCGACTACGAGGCCTTTAATTATATGGAGGATAATATGCCCAAGGCGTATTTGAAACAAGGGCCAATCGCAATCGGAAATTGGAGACTGGTCTTTCGATTGACTCGTAAAAACATTTGCGATGCGATAAGCACCTTGGGACCTTTAACTCTCGGTCCCAGGGAAAGTCATATGAAACAGAGGCGGGGGGAAAGCTTTAACATATAAGACACAATCGTATCGGAACTTTGGATGTGGGTCTTTCGATCAACCCATTGAAATTTCTCCGATTGCGATTGCGCGATCAACCTTTTTAATCTACCCATTAAAGTATTTCAACATGTGACTTAAGTTTTTAAGTTAAAAATTTGGATAAGTGGGTTTTGGGTTTTTACAAAGAAAAAATAACGATGGGGAGTGAAATATATAGGGGTTTAAGCGCCTGAGGCAGGCTTTATGGTTATATGGAAAATAATGTAATCTTGGGTTTTAGATATAAAGGCTAATCACAATTGGAGTTTTCGAAACATGGTTTAAGACTTGCGCACTTGTTTCTTTTCTATGTGATTAGCGCTCGGGGTCTTTAACACTTGGTTTTTCAAAAGAAACATGAGACCTGGAGTTATATCAAAAGGGAGCCGATCGCATCGGAGTTTTTTGTGTAACGAAATATATGCGTTCATTTGATTTACTCCGATGCCGATAAACGCCAATGGGACTAGCACCTAGTTCCGGGGAAAGGGCATGTGGGGAAAGTGGTTTAGGACTTAGCCCAAAGGGGCTTGATTCCATAGTAAATACTTGTATTTTTTATGAATTTTCAGAGTTTTTCAATGGAAATGGGGGCTCCGAAATAGTTAAAAAGTGAGTTTTTAACTATGGAAAGAGGTTTTTCATGAAGGGAAGGAGAAAACTCATGAAAAGTAGAGGAATAATATGGAGAAAAGGGGAAGCAAATGAAGGTTTTTTAATGGGTGGGAGAAGGGGAAAAATGATGGTTTTTCAGCAGTTTCTTACATGAAATCAGCAGATTTAATGGGAACAGTAATGAGGATTTTGGATAGAGGCATGAGGCCTAAAAAAAGTCTTCAAGAGCCAACAATTTTTAGTGATAAAATTTGTTCCTTGGAGGCTCAAAAAATTATTAGCCACCTTTTGGTATAACAAATATTATAGGTGGCTAATAGTGGCTCCACTTGGGGATGGTGCCTTCTTGAAGGCATCAAGAACTTCAGACTTTCTTTCTCTCTGAGGCCGACCTGTGCCACATCCATTATTCTTTCTGGGAGGCAGACCTGTGCCTGATCCACTGAGCTACTCTTCCTTTGCTAGGATGATCTTGCTCAGAAAACATATTAGCAGCTATGAAAACAATGGATCTTTCATCTACAAGCTCTCTACCTACCCAATCCTACAGATCTAACATTTTTTCTTCATTTAGAGTGCACTTGGATTGGAAAACTCTTTTCACAACATTTTATTCTTTTGAAAGAAGGAAATCCAATCTATTTCTACTCCTTATTTCTCCATGGACTCAAATTAAACAGTTGATTCCATACAATTCTCTACCTAATCTACCATCTGTTGGGATTGAACTGTCCAACAGATCTTGTTCTCTAATTTCTAGAACAGAAATTTAAAAACAGCCAAGTCAATATTAAGTTGTTTGACTTGCTGTAATCTATGGCATAAAACAAGCTACTCATAGACATTTTTTATAGAAAATTAAATAAAAAATGGAAGGCTTAAGATCTGAAAATTTAAAGTACTGCCTTCTCTTTTACAGCTCTATTTTGACTCTTACTTGAGCTATTTTTCTTGTTTTCTAGTTCAGATTTTGAACTGATTAGAACCAGATTTACACCTCTTTGACTCAAAAAAATAAAACAGATTTGAGTCATCTCTTGCTTGGAAACTTAGGTTTAGGTTTTAAACATGTTTGAACCTTTCATTTCAATCCTAATCTACCTACTGATAAACCAAGATTAAACAGTTTGGAAAATCAATTTCACTATCCTAACAGCAGTAAATTGAAAAGCTAATTAGTCAAGATTAGGCTGTTTAACTAACTAGAAGTGTGGTTTGTAGGAGTGGCATTTAATCTTGCACACTTTCAGATTTGTTTCTATTTTTGGTATGGGGATGTACCTTTCTTGTTTTCACAATCTGCCCTCTTTTCTTTTGTTTTTGTATTTTAATTTTTCTAACTTTGAATGCAATGGTGGATGAGATATTTATAGTGAAAAAAGATAAAAAAAGGCTTCCAAACATGTCAAGGATCAAGAGAAGTAATGTTTAAGCATCCTGCCATTGACAGGACCTCCAAAAAATTCTACTCCATTCAGCTCTTGCAAGAAAAATGCATTGTTACCAGCAGCTGAATGAATAGAGTAAGGGCCAAGCCATAGGTTGTCAAATTTTCTATTCCTGCCCTTGTCTTCCCTCCTTGAGTCCCACTTTAAAACTTTGTCTCCAATCTTGAAATTGATGGCCTTTGTTCTCCTGTCAAAAAGCTTTTTAATGATGTCCTGTTTCTACAATGCTTTGTTATAAACTTCCTCTCTGGTTTGCTGAAGATGAATGGTCTGGTTTATTCTTCTGATCATGTCATTATCTTCAATTTGTAACTCTTGAATCAAATTCATTACTGGTACACCAAGGTTGTTTGGAAAAATTGCATCAATACCATACACAAGCTGAAAAGGTGACATGCCAATGGATTTCTTCAAATTCAATCTGTCAGCCCAAAGTGAATGAACAAGCTTTTTGTGCCAAGACTTTTTGTTATCCTCCAACAGTTTCTTGATTATGTTCACTAGAATTTTGTTTGAGGACTCTGAAATTCCATTACCTTTAGGGTAATAGGCCGTGGAATGCCCCAAATTTATCTGATATCTATGATAGAACTCAACCATATTCTTTGATCCAAATGTTGTTGCATTATCAGTGATGATCTTGGTAGGACAGCCAAATCTGGAGAGAATGTTAGTCTCCATAAATTTTATAATAACTGAATCATTGGCCTGTATACAAGGTATGGCTTCTATCCACATAGTGAAATAGTCTGTGGTAGTGAGAATCCATCTATGTTGGGAAGAATATGGGGGGTGGATTTCTCCTATGAAGTCAAGTCCCCACTGTTGAAATGGGGCTTCAACAGTGATTGGATGCAGAGGCAGGGGCAGGAGTTTTATTTTGCCTTCAAAAATTTGACATTTATGACAGGCAATGATCATCTTGTGGATATCAGTAAAAAGAGTAGGCCAATAGAAACCAACCCTCAAAATTTTGTTGGCTATAGTCTTCCAGTACAAATGACCTCCACACTCTCCTTCATGGAACTCGTGCTTAACCTTCTCTGCATCAAATTCAGGCAAACATTTAAGCAATAGACCACTTGAATTTTTCCAATAAAGACATCTATCTATAATTCAATAGTTTACAGCTTTCAATTTAAGGAATCTTGCCTTTGTTTTTGTCAAACTAGGAGGTGTATTCAATTTAATCAAAACATAAATAATATCAGCATACCAAGGAGAATTCATAAAATGATCTTCGACTATAGGAGTTGAGAATTCTTCTTGGTCATCCAAAGCATTAAACATATTAATATCAAGAACTTCAAAGTTGGATTCAGCCATTAATCTAGCCAGACCTTGGCCATTGATGAGTTTAGTGGGTTTTATCTCTAAATCATACTCAAGAATAATAGAAATCCACTTACCTCTCTTACCATCTGGTTCCTGTGTTAGAATGTCTTTAACAACTAAATTTTGGACAAAGGCAATGATATGTGAGTGAAGGATTTATACTCTGAAGTCTTTCAAAGCTTTAACCAAAGAAAAAGCTTGCTTCTCCATAATGTTATACTTCAAAGGGGCATCCCTCAATGCCTTGATAAAAAATTCAATAGGCTACTCTTGTCCTTGTGGATTTTTCTGTAAAAGGACAGCAGCTATGGTATGCTCCGATGCAAATGAAGAAAAATTAGGACTTATTAGAACTGGTGTTTTGGCTAAGGCTTGTTTCACTAGCTCAAAGGACTTTCTTGCTTCCAAGGTCCATTTTACCCCTTGCTCCTTTTTCAACATGTTTGTGATATTCCTAAGGAGCTCAGCCAAGTTGGGGATAAACCTTCTTAAAAAGTTAATCTTTCTGACGAAAGATTGCAACTCTTTGATGTTTCAAGGATGAGAGATTTTCAATATGGCCTCAATCCTCTTTGGATCTATCTTTATACCCTCTTCCGAGATAATATGTCTAAGAAGTTTACCTTCTTGGAGACAAAATAGTGTCTTCTTAGGGTTTAAAGATATTCCAAACCTTCTGCGTTTCTCAAAAACCTTTCTCAAATGTTCTAAGTGCTCTTCATCTATTTTTGAAAACACAGTGACATCGTCTAGATAGATAATGATGAAGTAGTCCAGCTCTTCCGAGAATGTTATGTCCATGGCTCTTTGAAAAGTTGCTCCAGCATTCATTAGACCGAAAGGCATTTTCACATACATAAAAGTGCCCCATGGTGTAGTAAAGGCTGTCTTTAATTGATCAGCAGGGTGAACTAAGATCTGATTGTACCCTGAATAGCCATCCAGCAAAGAAATTCTTTTAGAACCTACCACCCTTTGTAAAATATGATCCATCTTGGGAAAAGGGTAGTTGTCTTTTAACAAAGCTTTGTTTAAGTCTCTAAAGTCTATACAAAGCCTGATTTCTCCAATTTTCTTCCTAACAGACACCAGATTAGATACCCATTCAGAATATCTAATAGGGACAATAATACCAGCATCATTCATTTTCATGATCTCCTTCTAAACCAGCGGTAATTGAACAGGGTTTATTCTGTGCAGCTTCTGTTTGAATGGTTTTTGGTTCTCCTTGAGGGGAATTTTGTTTTGTATTATTTCAGTGTCATAGGATTTAAGATCTTCGTAACTCTAGGAAAAATCATTGGAAAACTCTTTAAACAACTCAATATATTTAAGTTTAATGTGAGCTGGTAAAGTCTTAGACAGTGTAATCATCATAGGTTTAAGTTCACTGCCTATATTGCACTCTTCTACCTCAGTCTCTACAGGTTCTAGTTTTGGTTTATTTTCCACATCATCAAAATCGAACAACTCTTCTAAAGGAGCCAGACATTTAGGCAAACTTTCATCTTTAGAATGCAGAGTTTCTAACTCCTCTGTTTCGGATTCTGCACTCATTCCTGTTTTTCTTTTAAGTTTGCTTGACAACATATTTATATTATCAAGTTCAGGAGACGGTTCTTCTTCATCAAGAAAATTTTCTTCCTTGCAGTTTGTTTCGTAGTCTGAATCTGAACTGTTTAGTTCGAATTCATTTTTGAATTGCATGAAGTCTTCTATTTGTTTGTCATTGTCAAACACCTGCCAATATTTCTCATTATCAGGCATAGCTGGTCTGAATTTTATCTGAGTTGTGCAGTCTTTGGTGTTATGTGGTGTCAAGCATGTTCTAGCTGCGTAGGCTAAGCTGTGGGCCGCAATGTTTTTCTTTCTTGGGACAAAAATCAATTGGGACTCTTCAAAAGTTTCCAAAAGGTCCACGACATCGTTTCGGTAGGCCCGAAGTCTGGGATGATGAGCGTTATACTCCCCGTTAACTTGCCTAATGATTAACTATGAATCCTCGTGAACTTTAATTCTTTTGGCTCCTATCTTTTTTAACAAACGTAAGCCTAAAAGCAGGGATTCATATTCTACTATGTTATTGGAACACTGAAAGTTTATTTTACAGAAAATGTTTTCTATGTGATTTTTTTTCAGTATTAGTAATCCAAACTCCTGCGCCTGCGTTAGTTTTAGTGCAGGATCCATAAAAAAACATACTCCATAAAGGACCGTTTCTGGTTTCGACTGTTCGGTTACCATCCTCTTCAACTAACGTACTCAACGGTTGTGGAATGTCAGCACTTGGTCGCATTTGTTTTGATTCACCAGGATTTGCGTTCATTTTAGGGTCATTTTCTTTAGTGTTCAAGTTCAAAGGTGAAGGACGTATGACCTGTAATTCAAGACTCTTGTTTAGTTTGCTAACGTTTTCCAACGCAGCAAACTGTTCTATCAGTTTTGTGGTAATTACCTCCTCCTATCTATCGGCCATTAACTCTGTCAAAGTTATTTTTTCATCTAATGTTTCTTCGTTAAAAAGGATAAATGAATCAAGGCCAGTATCTACAAGTATAAAGGGTAGTTCTGCGGTCTGTCTTGACTTGTAATTGTGTATTGCATATGAGACTCCCTGTAAAGTCTTCTATTCTGATGGAAAACAGGGATAGTCGCATAGGTCATATCCATTTTCATATTCCCCTGCAACTTAGCTCCCCAAGACCTTGATAGTAACATTCCATACTTGGGGGGGGACATCAGCCACAACAATATCCATAACGAGGCATTTGGCTGGAATCTGGGCTAAGTTAACACAGAGATCTTTGATTAATCCTAAAGACCTTACTCTGCTAGAATCAAAGGAGTACAGGTCTTTATATGGTCTGGTAATTTCTAAACCAAGGCTCTCCATCACATCTTTAGGCATTAGATTATGAGAAGCCCCGGAATCATGCATAGTGTTGTCTAAAATTTTGTCATGAACGTTTAAACTTACATAAAAGGGGGGAACAGGTCCTTCTTGATATTTACCTTCAATCTTTGGACCAAAAAAAAGCTCTGGCTGGTCATCATTAAGATTGACTGTATCCCCATTTTCCTCTATATTTAGAGCCTTAAAATTTGGGTTTGATATACATGTTGGGTAGCTAACTCAGTCAAGGGAACAGAGATTTTGATTTTGGAAATTTCCTACTCTAGGCTGAAAGGAATTTGGCTTTTAAAAGTGCTGGTTTCAGCCTTATTAGCTGTCACTTTATCAGTAATATCAGTTTGCTGATTTGTTTTATTTACACTTGACACAGTTGTTTTCACAGGAGTACTAGCTGAAGTGTTAGTACCACTAAGATCTACACTCTGTTTTTCATTGTTTTGAGTGCGTTTCCCTTTACCTTTATCAGAATTTACAGCTACTATTTTTTCCTTCTGTTTGACAACTTTAGGCTTGGTTATAGTGTTGTTTTGTGAAGATTTGTCAGAGGTTTTGGTGTTGGGAGTTTGTTGACTAGTTTTTCTCCTAAGGTCATATTCTCTTCGAGACTCAATGATGAAATTTTCCATGTCTTGATAATCATTTCCATCATTATATATTTTGTCATCATAAGGTGTATATAGACCTTGTTTTTTATCATAATGAATCTCAAAATCATCATCCTCTACCCCGAGCATGTTGATATCGTCTCCCTCTGTTATCTCATCTGTTTCCTCAACCTCACTCACATATTTTTGATGAAAGGGAGGGGAGATCTGTTGATCATCTTCCGTGGGCCTGTTTGGAGGTCGGTTCCTTCTAACATTCTAATTTTGGTTCTGGTTTCTATTTTGAGGAGTAGTTTGGTTTTGATTTTCTTGTGCTCTCTTAATTATTCTCATCTCTTTCATCATTTCTTCCATCATTTTCTCCATCTTTGAGTTTGAAGTAGAAGGTGTGTTTTCCTCTCTAAAAGACACTCTCTTTTCATTTTTCATTCTTACTCTCTTCTCCATTAAGTTGACTTCCACAGAAAGAGCACCCCTTTGCATATCTTCAAGAGTTGCAAAATCTCTCTCTCTCAGTTGATAGGCCATCTCAGGGTCAAACACTTCAGGAAAATTATTTAACGCTGAGCCTTGTGGAGGTTTTAGTTCTAGGGAAAGTGCATTGTACACATTGTTGAATCTAGTGCAGTAAGCTTGCACACTTTCCCCAGTGTTTCTATGGACGTTATTGTAATCATAAAGGACTTGGAGGGGATTCTTCTTTACTTCCCATTTGTTTAAGAACGTTTGATGGAAGCCTTGGAGATCATTAATACTGTGGGGGGCTAAACCTTTAAACCATTTTCTTACTTCTCCCTCTAAGCTCTGAGAAAATAACCTAAGCTTGATAGAATCATCATCAATTTCATTTCTGTCAAAGTAGTCATTCATTTTATCTACATGTTGTGATGCAGTTGTAGCATTGCTAGCATCATATAATGGAATTTTGGACTGGTAGTCCTGTGGAAGATTGACTAATGGTACAGGAAGGACTAGGGGAGCATACCATGCAGCCATGACAGGAGGTGGAGGTGGATTTACAAGAGGGACAGTGGGCTGAGGTGTAGTGGTTTGAATAGTGGATGAAGGGTGAGCAGAAGTTGATGGACCAGGAATAGACTGCTGAGCTGATCTAGGATGAGAGACACCTAAGTTGTGAAGGAAATGTAAATCAGGAGGTGTTGTTTCTCTATTACCAGGATGTTCACTTGCCTCAGGGGATTAAAGTGAAAATTCAGAGTCTAGCTGAGTTATATCATCAAATGACCTAGTTATAAATGGATTTACTAAGTCAGGTCGTAATTGTTGTAGAGTTGTAAGATTTTCGGGAATTGAATTAGCTCTCAAGGTTGATCTGAAAACAGTTGATAATTTAATCCTAGGAGACTTCCAAAGGATGCTTTCTGGGTCATCAACTATCTCAGGTGGGTCCGGGTCAGGATGGGCTCTAGTGTGAATCTTTCTAGAAGCCACTATGCTATGTTTTCTTGACCTAATAAACAAGAAAAGTTCAACCAGATATGACAATCTTTTAAGAGGTTAACTAGTCTGTTTGAAACTCAATCCTATAGTCCTCTAACTGATTTTGAAAGATGTTATAATGATAAGGGATCTTCCCAGTGGAGTCTTAAGGCCTGTTAAGGATTGTGGAGTCGCCAAGTGGAAGTTTTTAGCTCCTAAGGAGGTAAAAGGTTTTTATGGTCCACCACCATGTTTATTGAGAAACAGTCTGAAATATTTTTAGGTTTTTCTAAGTTATTTTTCAGTTGTATGGTTTTTAAGAATATCCTAACTTTGTTCAAAACTTAGCTACAGTTATGAGACAAAATGATTTTACTCTTATGGCTAAGCCAGCTAATCTTTCAAGGTTAGATAAAGTCTTAAGAGAATCCTAGGTCCTGCCTAGTTTGTCACTGATTCAAACAAGTTTTACCATGATTACCATGACTTGGTAGTGCTTGAAAAGGCTGCTTTTTACTCTCAAGGTTTTATGAAGTGTTTAAGGGAAATTCCTTCCCCAGCGGAGTCACCAGAAATGTTAGGAATCCGTAATTTTAGCAGACTGGTGAGACTAAAACTGCAGAAACAACATCGTTTCAACCAACTTTGGGATTCTAGGATCTAGCCCTCCTGAATCTGGAGAGGGATCTCTCCAATAAGTGCAAAGATGGATTTGTCTTTGAAATTTTGGGTAATGATATTAGGCTAGTTATGAAGGCCAAGGGTTTTGTTTGTTTTTTGGATGGTTGAGCATGAATAATGATTTGAGGTAGAAAGTCCTAAGTGCAAAGCGTTTCAAAGGTGAGAAGTTGCAAGTGGATAAAATAGCTAGGTTAAAAGATAGATATAACGTTGGTTTTTATTCTATTGGGCTATGGAGTCATATCAGGGATTTAATTGAACAACAACATCAAGAGTGATCCAAGGGGCTAGTCATGTATGTCACAAGATCATTGAGATTGAAATGATGGAATGGAAACAATAAAGTGTTGGAGGGGTGGAAACTGATAATAATTTCACAAGGGATTTATAGTTAGTCCAAACAAGGAAAAGCCTCTTAAGTAACTGTTTAAAACCAACCAAGTGCAGGGCCAACCATTGACTTCTTGGGCAAGTTTATATTAAAGCAGCTTAATTGACAAACAATCCAGTAATCCACATAATTACCTTCAGAAAGTATGAAAACACATAAGAGAAAAAAAAGTGCAACTTTAGATCAGATAAAGTACTTTTAAACCTAGTCTGCTTTAAGCCAACACCAAGGGAAACTTTCAGAATCCGCCTTTGGAGAATAGAAGCTAGAAACAGGGAAAACCATCACTTTCTAGTCTAACTTTAATAAGCAAATAAGGAAAATGACTTTCAAGAACAATGTTTAAAGCAAACAGTAGGATGAGGGAACTCCAACATTCCTAACTGCTTAAACTATATTGAATCATTGTTAAACAAACAAATAAGAGGAAAACATTAAGATAAAAATTTTCAGTTAGAGAAGGGAACTGATAAACAGTAAATCCTAACTCCCTAAATTTTGTTATTTATCAGAGAATAGTGAACAATATGGCATACATAGAAGGAAAAAACAAATAACAAAGAAAGGGAACTTCACCAGTAATATAGACCAGGATCCCAAGAAACAGCTTGTTATTGATGTCAAACCAGTTACAGTCTTCAAGTCCAGTGTTTCAGTTCAGCAATCATCTTCAATATTCAGCCTAAATTATCTATCACAAACAGAGCTTCAAGGGCCAGTGAATAATATTTACAATCAGAATTTTCCAACTCAATTACATAATAATTCTCAGCAATGTCGTCAACCAACAGTTGCTCATCTTCTACTAAGGTATTTATAGAAGAATGAGGAAGTGAGAACTAAAAGATCTCAAGGATCATTAATACAAATTAAAAGACTTCTCGGCCTTTTGAGGGGCTCGATGGAGAAGTGTACAGGTGGACTACTGTATTAATTTTTTTCAATTATGAATTTAAACTCGGTGGGAGCCTTATTTGACTTTGAGGCTCTGTGTGTTGTGTTGAGTAACTCTGCAGATATTTTATTCATTAATTTCTTTGCAGAAGAACTCTCTGGCTGTGATTGAGACAAATATCTGATTTAAAACAAAACTTTGGCCTCTATTTGAAAGGTTTGAGGCAACAGGTGGCTTTGTGGTAGCTGAGGAATCAATTTGCCTCAAATGCAGCGGTGGAGGTCTTTTCTACCTGATAGATCTTCTTGATTTTCTATTAATTCTGTTTTAATTTGGGGGATTAGGATTTTTATATTCGATCTTAGCCGTAATCCCCAAATTTGTCTTCAATCTTCATTCTGTCGTGCTCTGTCTTCAACAACTGATACTCTTTAACATCTTGTTTAAAAGATAGTGTCTTGTCAATGTGTAGAGCCGTGCTGGGCCTTTAAAGGTAGCAATGCTCATAGAGCATCGAAAAACAATGAATAGAGCCTGGTGGATGGTCCTTTTTAGTAGCTCAAAGGCGCAGGAAATGTCTTTCTAGGCCTTTGAATTTCCTTCATTATTTCAATGGAACACCTGCAAAACACAAAGACAAATTAAGAAATCCTGCATTTTGAGTTAAACTTCTTCAGAAGGCGGGAGAGGAGCGTAGCCGTTGGATCTGGACACGTGGACGGTCCTGATCTAATCGAGAGATCTCAATCGGCGGGAGGAGAAAAAGGGGTGCGATGAAAATCCCCGATGTGATTGCGCGATCAGGAGGGCAGAGGCGATTAAGCGATGGTCGTTGATCTAAGAGCAAGATCAACGGTGGAGAATGAATCGGGGAAATCACAATCGGAGGTCGAGAATGAGGGGATGCGATGGAAATAAACAATGCGATGGAGCGCACGCTGTCGATCTATAGATTAGATCAACGGTGGGTAATAAATTGGGGAGATGGCCGATCAGGGAAGCAAAACAAACATATGTGCTTAAACTTTTGCGATGCGATTGGAGACTCCGATGCGATGGAGCGCTGGTCATTTGATCGGCTGTCGATCAACGGCAGAGATGAACCGAGAGCAAACCTTTATAATACATGAAAAAAAAAAGGTTTGAAATAAAACAAAGGTTTTTTTGGCTTCGGGGCGGAAAATGTGCATAAAATGAATAGGTGCCCAATTGCGGGGCCTTTAATTATATGGAGGATAATATGCCCAGGGCGTATTTGAAACAAGGGCCAATCGAAATCAGAAATCGGAGACTGGTCTTTTGATTGACTCGTAAAAACATTTGCAATGCGATAAGCGCCTTGGGACCTTTAACTCTCAGTCCCAGGGAAAGTCATATGAAACAGAGGCGAGGGGAAAGCTTTAACATATAAGACCCAATCGCATCACAACTTTGGATGCGGGTCTTTTGATCAACCCATTGAAATTTCTCCGATTGCGATTGCGCGATCCGTCTTTTTAATCTACCTATTAAATTATTTCAACATGTGACTTAAGTTTTTAAGTTAAAAATTTGGATAAGTGGGTTTTGGGTTTTTACAAAGAAAAAATAACGTGGGGAGTGAAATATATAGGGGTTTAAGTGCCTGAGGTGGGCTTTATGGTTATATGGAAAATAATGTAATCGTGGGTTTTAGATACAAAGGCTAATCGCAATCATATTTTTCAGAACATGGTTTAAGACTTGGGCACTTGTTTCTTTCTTATGCGATTAGCACTCGGGGTCTTTAACACTTGGTTTTTCAAAAGAAACATGAGACCTAGAGTTATATAAAAAGGGAGCCGATCGCATCGGAGTTTTTTGTGTAACGAAATATATGCGTTCATTTGATTTACTCTGATGCCGATAAATGCCAATGGGACTAGTGCCTGGTTCCGGGGAAAGGGCATGTGGGGGAAGTGGTTTAGAACTTAGCCCAAAGGGGCCTGAGTCCATAGTAAAGACTTGTATTTTTTATGATTTTTCAGAGTTTTTCAATGGAAATGGGGGCTCCGAAATAGTTAAAAAGTGAGTTTTTAACTATGGAAAGGGGTTTTTCATGAAGGGAAGGAGAAAACTCATGAAAAGAGAGGAATAATATGGAGAAAAGGGGAAGCAAATGAAGTTTTGTTAATGGGTGGGAGAAGGGGAAAAATGATGGTTTTTCAGTAGTTTCTTACATTAAATCAGCAAATTTAATGGGAACAGTAATGAGGATTTTGGACAGAAGCATGAGACCTAAAAAACATCTTCAAGAGCCAACAATTTTTAGTGATAAATTTTTTTCCTTGGAGGCTCAAAAAAGTCTTAGCCACCTTTTTGTATAACAAATATTATAGGTGGCTAACAACTGAGTTTCTTAACATTGACTCCATAAGCCTAGGTAGTAAATCCTATACATTTTTTACCTACATACAAATACACTCAAAATACTATTACAGAGTTATCCATCTTATTGAATTTCATTTTAATAAATTATATCTACCTTCGAGAGAGCCCTCTCAAGTTGAAATGACTAATTTTTAGCCAGAAGTTGGTTTGAAAGAGTTACTCTAGGTTGTCTAGTTGAGCAGCCCATCTGTACCAACTTAGTGATAACATTTTGGTGTGTCTATTGGGAATATAAAGACATATTTCCCGAAGTTTGTGCTCAAACAGTGATGTTGACCTCTTGTTGGTAGAAGGAGCTCAGAAGCATTCGAGGCTACATTCTACCTTGGCGATTCCATTGTTAAAAAATTCAGAAATTCATAACTTCATGGTGAATCCACTGCTTGAAGCTCGGTAGCTTGATTAAGTTCCAAGATGATTTATATTGCAAGAAATAATTCCAGGTATTCTCCTATGGGTCAGTCTCACATCCCTGGTTTTCTAAATCCTATGCCAAGAGTTAATTGGTCAACTTATCTTCCCATATTTAAATATGAAAAGAAATATATTTCTTCTCTTCACTTGGTTATACTCCATATGCAAGTGCATAAGTTTCGAGTTGATTTTCCTGAGGATTGTCTCATGAAAATGTTTATGGCCACCCTAGAGGATGAAGATAGAACATAGTATGAAGTGTTGCAACTGGGAAGCTTGTTCTCTATAAGAAATTTCCATAGGACTTTCTTAGAACTTTATGAGAAAACTCATTCTTCTTTATCATTGTTACAAGACTGTTGTGATTTTTGTGAGATTTTCATTCCATATCTTAAAAGTATTGGTGATAATGGAGAGTGCATGGATGAGGATATGTTAGAGGCAATTCATGATTTCTCTTCTCATGTTAGTTTTCATGATAATCTAGAGGTTTTCCAACAAACAGATGTGTCTTCTTTTCTTGAATATAAAATGGATCAAAAATTTCATAGTCAAGTTATATTACATGAAATTTATGAGGATTTGCAGCCTTGTCAATCTATATGCAGTCAAAGGCATGAGTCAAATCATTCAAATTGTTTTTCAGCCCATTCCTTTTCTGAAATTTTATGTCAAGAAGAAACTCCTCATGATCAGGTTGTTGAAAATACATACACAAAAATTATGAACAATGAAGTAACATGTGATGAAAGTTCACTTTTGGGTAAACTTGAGCTACATGAAGAGATGAATATACATGTTTTACCTATTCATTTTGCGTATCATAAAACTGACATGGATGATATGCATAAACATGTTGGTATAGGAGTTGTTAGTGTTCATAATAAAGATGACAATCCTCAAGCAAAACTAGAAAATGTTATATATGATTTGTTTGATAAGAAAAAGAGTAGTTTTGATACACACAATATGGATGTTGTTAGCCACCTATAAATTCTGATATACCAAATGGTGGCTAAGATTGTTTTCAAGCCTTCAAGAGATACATTTCCTTTGAAAATCTATCATCTTTGAAGTCTTAAGTTGGCTCCATCCTGGAGGTTCATCTTCACTGTTGTTTTCATCTTAAAGCCACGCTGTTTCACCAGAGAAAGCCGCTCCAAAGGCCACTGAAACTGCCCATTTTTTCTCATTTCACTTTCACCTTCTTAAAGCCTTCTTTCCCTCTTTAAAACCTCCATTTCCCTTCGAAAGTCTCCAAAATCCCTTTGGACCTCTAAAGTTCCCTTTTATAGGTTCAAAGCACCCCTTTACCCCTCTTCCGAAAGCCAAAAAATCCTTAAAAATCCCTGTTTTTTGGCCCAAAAACCCTTTTCTCCACTAAGGCTTTAAGCCCCTTTCAGCATTAGCCCTAGCCCCTTTTCCACACAAGAGCGGAGCCATAACCGAGCGCCAATCGCAAATTGAAATCGAAGATTCGGTTAGCTTGTTCCCTTTTCCATTTTCCCGACGCCGATCCTGCAATTAGATCCTGATCATTGAATCCACAAGAACCAACGGCCGGATCTAAATCACGCTCCCTCATAGCCCTCATCGCTAAATCACAATCGCAACTTTTAAACTATGCCGCCCACTGCACTCCCCGATTTCAATCCCTCTGATTGTAATCTCTGCCGTCATTTTCCCCTTTTGATCCGACGGTCCTCGCTTTCCCGCTCCGATCGCAATCGCATTTTTCAGATAGAGCCACCTTCCATTCCTCTCGATCTGCAGTCCTCCGACACGATCTCTGTCGTTTATCTCACATAAGATCCAACAGTCATAGGCCAATCGCTCCATCGCTCCTCCGATTTGATCGTAACCCCCCATTCCGTTCGATCTAATGGTCCATATCTAATTTCCCTCCGCCCGCGGCCGGGTCCACCATTCTAACTCATTCCATATGTTTTTCATTGCATTTTCCGCGCATTTCTGTGTATTACGTTCAGAGGCCCAAACCTTGGGTTTTACATTAAAACATTCTATCATTCTGCCCGGTATTAAGATTTTAATGTTTTACATTAAAGTTTCTTCATTTCGCCCAACTTCCACATGCATTTTCCCGCTGTTTCACTGCATGTTTCCCACCACTTTCCATTGCATCCATAGCATTCACTCCTATTGTGCTGCCATCGTCAAAGCATTCCACCGCAGCCACCTTTCCCCATGCATGGATTTCTTAACAGACTTGTGTGTTTCGCAGGGTACAGGCGGAGAACGCTGCCATTGTTCGCAGTCACTGTTACAGTGGCACATAACACAGGGAAGACCATTTTCAGGGACTAAAATTATGGAGAAGAGCTTGGGAAGGTGTTATGACATGATTTTCATTAAAGAAAAAAGTTAAACTCTGTAAAACCTTCCCAGCGCCATTAAACCTGCAAATCCACAGACAGAGATAGTCAACAGCAGCAGCAGAGAGTATCAGTGAATGGTTTAAGGAATTTAAAGCCCGTTATTGAATATTAATGTCATAATCCAGTGTTTAAAGGATAGAGACTCATATTAAATACCATAATATGATTGAGAAGGCTTGATGAAGCCTGGAGCACATAAACAAGTCATATCAGTGCCCTAATATCAGCAGAATGTCCTTTCCCTAAGAAGGACACTTTCTTACAGCACTCTACATGCCTCCTCGAGCCCTTAACAGTTAGTACACTGACAGAAGTTTCTAAGCTCTCAGGACAATATTTATGGAAGCATGGAAGACCTGAGAGACCTTTAGTCACCTTGCTCACTTCAAAAGACAGAACATAGTACCTACAGTCAGCAAGTACTTCAAAGAACATAACTGAGGTTATTATCAACCTAACAAAGGACTTCTGAAATAGCCTAAAGGAGTACACACAGTCAATGTATATCTATTAAGCAGAATGGGCAATTGATACTTCCATCCCCTTTATCTTAATGGACCATTTAAGTCCATATCTACTACTCCAGTTCCTCATTCACCTATAAAAACTCATTGAAAATACATTGTAATGGTTGGCATTTTGTGATTTCTAAAGTAATACATATTACTGCTTTGAAGAAGCTTTGGTGTTCTGAAGGTGTGTGAAGATCTGTGTTTTTCTGTTGATGAAGGAGGCTAGACCATCGGATCCATGAGCTTGGTTTTGGTGATGTACTTCTTATTGTTAATGGTATTTCCTATGTTTTCACTTTGTTCCATCATGCTTTGTTTATAGTAGGATAAAAAGTTTAGGTAGATAAATGTATCTTAGAAGCACCTCTAACCCGTTTATCCTTCACTGTTTATATGTTTTCTGCTACTGAATGTAACAGGGTAGTCTAATAGCTCTCTTCATGTTTAGTTTTTTTTACTTCAGAAATGGTAAATTCGGTTGTGTCAAAGACTGTTTAGGCGTTCCCTCTTTATTTACCACTGCATATTATATCTAAAGTCTTCCGTTGATTATTAATACTTTCAGTTTGACAGAGGAACTTGTTACAATCATACCCTATGTTCATTTTTGTAATTTTTGTGTCAAAGGTCCCTATAATTGCAGTCCTAGATGTCTAAGATGTTGCCTCTTCTATGAGTGCAATTGTATGTCTTTGTTGGTTAAGTTCTCAAAGGTGAACTTGTAGGAGGAAATAGGGCGTTCCCCGAATCCTATAACTCATTTTGAAGTTTTAGTCTACATTTCTCTTTTCTTTGAGTGTTTAAATTGATTAAGTCCAAAGCAGTGAGCTTACTGGAGGAAATAGGGCGTTCCTCGAATCCTTTAAGCCATTGTGAAAGGGTTTACTTTTTTGTTCACTCTTAGTCCTTAATTTCCATTCCATTTCACCTATATTATTCAACAGACCCTTGACCAAGTTAGATTTTCCCTTTGGTTCCCTTCCTTCTCAGTCAGAACTATTTGGACTTCACATGACTTCATTGCCCAATGGCTTGTGGATTCCCATGCTCTATCTATACCACATGAAACATACTTGTCCAACCAAAAAAAAACAAACAACCTTGAACCTCATAACTAGCATAAAATAAATTTCTAAACCTTTCAAGACAAATCTTTATAAATATATTGAGAGATCCCTCTCTAAGACTAGGAGGGCTAGATCCTAGAGCTCTAAAGTTTGGTTTGTATGTTGCCTTGTTTTTTGGTAAGCCAATCTATCAAAACACAGAGCCCCAACATAATGGCGATCATGGTGGGATGTACTGAATATATGTTAGTCTAGAAAACTCTTGTAGACTCAGTAAGTCCTTAAATAACCACATAAAATCAGAAAAACCCAAAAAACATTTTAGATTGGCTTCATAATAAACATGGTGGTGGAACCATAACACACTTTACCTTCACAAAAGCTAAAGATTTTCCACCTGGCTACTCCACAGTTCCTAAAGACCAAAAGACTCCACTGGGAGACCAGTTTTCATTAGAACATCATCCATTTCAGAAGAAACACTTTGGAATAGGCTTCTTTGTTAAGGGACAGACATACTGCTTCAAGAACACTCCATACTAGAGCTTATCCTAATCCAAACCCACCTGAGATAGTTGAAAACCTTGAGAGTGTTCTTAGGAAGCCTTATACATATAGGGATCCAACTATTTTCAGACACATTGACAGAGCTAACTCAGCACCTGAAAACCTTGCAGCTCTATCAGATGCTCAAGCTGACTTAGACTCACCAAGTAGTTTACCAAGAACTAAGTCATTTAGTGGTACAGAGAAAATAGTCTTTGAGCCTCCAAGCTCACCGCCACATAGTGGTCAACATTTTAGTGACAGAGAAACCCCTCCCTCAACACCCCCTGATATTCACTTCATTCATAACTTGGGTCTCTGTTACCCTAAATCTACTCAACAGTTTGTTGCTGGTCCAAGTAGTGCTGCCATCCAGATACCTGCTACTCAAGCTAATCCTTTACCTCCACAAAACACTACCATGGCATCATGGTATGCCCCATTGGTGCTACCACAACCTTTGGTTCCCTTACCAAATGACTATCAATCCAAAATTCCACACTTCCCTGGAAAAACATCTACCACAGCTCGACAACATGTAGATGAAATGGGAGATGCATTTGATTACATGGAAATAGATGATGAGACGATTAAAATGAGAATATTTGCCCAGAGTTTAGGAGGAGAAGTAAAGAAGTGGTTTAAAGGCTTAACTCCTAATAGCATCCATGATCTTCCCACATTACATCAAGCATTCATAAACAAATGGGAAGCCAAAAGCAACCCTCTCTAGATACTAGTAGGATATCAAAACCTTAAAAGAAATCAGGGAGAGAGTGTACATGATTACTCCACCAGGTTTAACAGTGTTTACAATGCCCTTCCCCCTCACATGAAACCTCCCCAAGGCATGGCCCTAGTAAAATATCAGGAAGGATTTGATGCGGATATGGCCTATCAGCTAAGAGAAAGAGATTATTTGACTCTGGAAGACATGCAGACAAGAGCTGTGAGTGTAGAAGCAAACTTAATTGAGAAAAGAGTTAGGCTAAGATCGGAGAGGAGGGTGATTTATAAATATGACACTGTACCCTCCACATCCAGCTCAAAAATGGAAAATATGATGGAAGAGATGATGAAAAGGATGAGCTTACTCAAGAGCACCACCAAGAGAGAACCAAAACAACCTCCAACATCGAAATAGAAACCAGAACTTTAGAAGAGATAAAAATCAAGATAGACAACGAGATGATGACCAACAAATTAGAGCTCCTTTCCAACAAAATTATGTAGATCAAGAGGAAGAAAGGGAGATTGAAAATTTGGGAGAAAACCATGTGAACCTGATTGGATCAGACCATGAGGATGATGTTTTCCTCACTGAAGAAGAACAAGGTTTCTTCTCTTCAGAACCAAAGGAAGATACGCATGAGAAGTCTGAATATTATATATTGGGGTTTGAAAATGCCATCATGGAGGTGAACAGACTTTATGATCTAAGAAGAAAAGGGAACATAGATAGTCCAAATGACAAAAGCACTAGCTCTGCCATTAAGAAAAGCACAGAAAATCAGAATAAAAATACAGCAAACAAAACTATCATAATAGCCAAGAGGGCTGATTCAAACAAAGAAAAAGGCAGCTAGCCTAATGTTGAACAGATTTTCCCTAGTAATTCTGCTAGTGGCCCTAATAAAACAGCTCAGATTGACATTCCTAATAAAACCCAGCAAGTCAAGATTGCTGAGAGAAACATAAGTGAGAAAGAAGATGTAAATACTGTTATCCACCCATAAATTCTGTCATATCAGGTGGTGGCTAAATGATGTTGGATAGCCTTCAAGAAACAATTTCATTGCTAAAATTGCTGATGCTTAAAGTCTTTTGATAATATCCTATCCTTTGGATAATCGTCACTGTTGTTTCCCTTCAGAACTCAGAAATCATGCTAATTTCCAAACCAGAATACTGCTGCAAGCATCACTTCCCCTTTTCCCCTTTTCCAAAGCTAACCTCTTTTTCTATCCCTCTATTTCCCATGAAAATCCCTCATTTTCATGTTTTTCCCATTTCCCCTTCATCAAAATCCCTTTTATAAGGTTTAAAGACTCCTTCTTTTCCTTATCCGAACCTCTCTAACCCTTTGAAAATCATTGAAAAACCATAAAAACCCACATTTTGGGCATATATGAGTCCTAGCCCTTTTTTCCCATTAACCCTCGGTCACATTATTTCCCATGCGCCCACGGCCCCGCAGTCGGGCGCCAAGCCATGTTATAAATTAATAAAAACCTTTGTTTATATTAATTTTCTGATTTTTTGTTATATATTATAATTTTCCGCCAGTCAAGGTTTCATTCGATCTCCACCGTCGATCTGATCTGTAGATCGATGGTGCGGATTCCATCTCCCCAGTGGCCCCCACATTCCACTCACCTTTCCAAAAACCGCGCAGTATTCATCACACCGCCTTTGGGCGACGGCGGTTTTTTCCCGATCGCCAGTGATTCCACTCATCGATTGACCCGCGACCTGGGCACTGTTCATAAAACTTTCGTCCATCGCGCGTTAACGTTCAGACGTGGACCCCGCGCAATATCGATGTACACCGTCCAATCTGGGGTGGGCTATCCAACGGCTATCGCTCACCGAAGATGCCCGAAAGTTAACCGGGCTACGGCGCGGCATCCATTTAATTTCCGTCGTTGATCTGATCTGCAGATCGATGGTTCATATTTCATCGCCCATTTCCGTCGCCTAGTCAACATTTCCCGTTTTGACTTTCCATTTTCCACTCCCGACCGTCGATCTCTGCGCGATCGACGGCCCTGATTCAAAATTTTATTCCGCCTTCACTACGCCTTCTCCTGATAAATCCTGACCGTTGGATGATGCCATCCAACGACCACGCTTCCTCCACATGTCCTTCACAGCAATAAACCTATATACGCAGAATTTTTTAATATTTGTTTGTATTTTGCAGGGTTTAAATGGTTTTCTCGCCATTTTTGAAGAAAATTTGAAGGCAAAGGATGATGATCTTCCTGCCTTCAATTCACCAAAGAAAATCATCACAAGGTGTTAAAAACACGTTTCATCAGTGTTTCTTCAGGCATTGATGCCATATCGCCCCTGCACTGCCCTGCACATCAGCAAAAACCATGACTCGGGCGCAGTCAGAGAGTATTAGTGACGAAGACCAAATTTATCAGAACAGAGGATTAAAAGACAGATTTTGCGGGGATCATGGCTAAGAATGTTTATCAAAAGCCTAATCCCCAATTAAAATACAGTTTAAAGACAATCTTAAGGGTTTTTATCAACAGGAAAGCCTCCACCGCCAAATCTGAGGAAAATTGATTCCTCCCAGCTGCTGAAATGCCACATGTGCCTCAAAGTATTCAATCAGAAGCCGAATTTATTGATCAGGATCAGATATTTGTCTCAAAACGCAGCCAAAGAGTAAACTCTGCCAAGGAACTTAATGACAAAACATCTGCAGAGTTACTTCGACACCACACAGAGCCTCAAAGGTCAACAAAAGCTCCCACCGAGCTTAAATCTTTATGTAAAACATTTAATACAGAGTACACCCATGTAAGTTTCTTCATTGAGCCCCCCAAAGGCCAAGAAGCCATTAAGTCTGTATTAATTGTAATTAGAGATATTTTATCAGATCTCACCTCCTCATTCTTCTATATACACTTCTGTAGAAGATGAGTGAGGGGTTGGTTGTTGGTTGTTGTTTGATCACCAATTATAATACTGAAACTCTCTGAAATAAATACATAGTCCGTTGAAGTTGAAGAAGAAATTGAAGTCTTGGAAACCTTGATGATGTTGTTGCATGCTTGTTCCTGAGAAGGCTCTATCATTGGATCCATGAGCTTGGTTGTTGGTGAAATATTCTGAACTGTTTTATGTTTTCCCCTGTTTTCATTATGTTCCATAATTTCTTGCTACAGTAGGATAGAAAGTATTAGGCTAAGAAATGACTCTTGGAAGCACCTTAGACCTGTTCATCCTTCACTGTTTCATGTTTTCTTCTGTTGAAGTATTTTAGAGTCTTTAATCTCTCTCTTTAATATTCATGCTTGTTTATTTCCTTAATAGTTCGAACAGTTGGTTTTAGCATGATTTATGGTTCTCCCTGCTTGTCTACTGCCACTTAAAAACTGTTATTGAAGTCTCCCTTTGAAGTTCTTTGCTTACAGTGAATCAAAGAGGTCTGTTTTGATCTTGCCCTTTGTCCTCACTTAAACAGTTGACTTAAAGGTCGTTATAATTATGATCATAGATGTTTTTAGGTGTTCCCTCTTCTATGACTGTAATTATCAGTAAATATTTTATGTTTCTAATTCCTTTAAAATAAATCTTTGAGGAAATAGGGTGTTCCCCGAATCTTAGATTTCATTTTAAAAGTTGTTTTGAAATCATTATTTTCTTAAAGGTGTGATTTGTAGAATTTATGGTTAGCCCTATCTATCAAAGAGCTCTTTATTGTTCAAATTATGCTTTCGAATTCCCTTTGTTGAGAATTAACCCTCTCTTTCCAAATCATTAATGTTCATCTCATTCCAAAAACAAAAGGATCATGTGGCCAAGTTAGATTTTCCCTTTGATATCCCATATCCATTGATGAGTTTGTTATGACCTCTTTTTGACTCCATTGCCCAATGAACCAGATATTTCTCTGTCCTATATATCTTTCCTAGGCCTTTCATGTTCTATTGTATCATTCCAACCCAACCAAACAAACAAAAAAACACCTGCACTTAATAACTAGTCTAAAACCAATACTCAAAGCACACAAGATAAACCTTTGCAAACAAACTTTTGAGAGATCCCTCTCTGAGAACAGGAGGACTAGATCCTGTAACTCTAAAGATTGGTTCTGATGTTGCCTTGTCTTTTGATTTTCCAAACTATCAAAACATGGGACACCAACATAATGGCGATCACGGTGGAACACTTCTGAGTTAGTGACAATCTAAGTACCCCTTAGGACTCTAGAAATCCCTTATTTTCAAAGACTATACAGTGATTATCGGCCACCTCATCACCACCAACATAATGGTGATCACGGTGGGACACTGAGTAAAATCTTCAAAACAAAACACTCACTGTCTAAGTATAACATAAGTAACCTCCCTCAAGCACTACCAAGCAATGGTAATCATGATAGGACTTAATTGAATCGATGACAAACTAAGTAACCCTTAGGATTCTCTTTAAACCTTATCAAACCTTGAAGGAAGAAGTTACCAAGCCATAAGAGTGAACTTTGTATGTTTTTACACCCTAGCTAAGTGTTAAGTCGGATTTAGGACACTCTCATAACCTATAAGATCAAGAAACTCAGAAAAAAGAAAAAAAAACATTTCAGTTTGGCCTCATAATAAGCATGGTGGTGGAACCATCCAATATCTTACCTTCATAAAAAAACTAAAAGTTTCCACCTGGCGACTCCACTAGCCCCAGTAGGCCTATTACTCATCTAGGTTCCCAAATCTCTTTAAGACTGTGTTAACCAGCCTTGAAGAAAGTTTAGAAGCCTAGTCCCATTTTATACAAAACATCCTGAGAGGTGAAGCTTCCAAAAATAGTCCCTAAAACCCCCACCTCTCTCATTTTTGAAAAGCATTCTGGCTTCACATAGGATCAATACTAGATCTCATCCAGACCCAAATCCTCCTTTAATCGTTGACAATCCTGAGAGAATTTTGTGGCATACTTCTAACTCTCAAAATTTAGCTGCTAATAGGAGCCTCTTAAGAACAAATTTTGTCCCTAAAAACCTTGTGGTCTTAGAGGATTCACACTTTGATTTACATCATACAAAGAACATCTTTAGAACCAGATCTCAAGATGACTTAAACCAAACTGACCTTGATATTACAGATTTGCAACAAAGCTTCAGTAGAGAAGCCTCACCTTCCACTCCTCCTAATTCCCAACTTCTTTATCACTTTAGCCTTTTTCATAACAATTCTACTCAAAATCATTTTGTTGGCCCAAGTTTTTCTTCCACTCCAATTCATACTACCATTGTGCAAAACACTCCTGTTCAGCCCACTTTCACTACTGTAAATCCACCTCTTGTAAATCCACCCTTATTTCCAGCCATGGCAACATGGTATGCCCCGTTAGTGTTACCACAACCTCTACTTCCCTTGCCAAATTATTACCAATCTAAAATCCCTCACTTCACTGGAAAAGAGTCTACAACAGCCCAACATCACGTAGATAAGATGGAAGATGCATTTGATTACATGGAGATAGAAGAAGAAACTGTGAAGATGAGGATCTTCGCCCAGAGTTTAGGAGGAAATGTAAAGAAATGGTTCAAAAAATTACCTCCTAATAGCATAAATGATCTCCTTACCTTGCATCAAACATTTATCAACAAATGGGAACTCAAAAAGAATCCTCTCCAAATACTAGCAGAATATAGCAGCCTCAAAAGAAATCAAGGAGAGAGTATTCCTGATTACTCCACTAGGTTTAATAGCATTTACAATGCTCTTCCACCTCACATGAAACCTCCTCAAGGCATGGCCTTAGTAAGATATCCCAAAGGCCTTGATGTTTACATGATGTATCAGTTAAGGGAGAGGGATTACTTAACCTTAGAAGACATGCAGAAAGGATCTATGAGCGTAGAAGCAAACATAATTGAGAAAAGAAATAGGTTGAGATCAGAGAAGAGGGTAACTTATAAAGATGACACTACACCCTCCACATCTAGCTCAAAAACAAAATAGATGTTGGAAGAGATCATGAAAAGGATGAGCATACTTGAGAGAACACAACCTCAAAACAATCAAAACAGAAATAGAAATCAGAATTATAGAAGGGACAACAATCAAGATAAGCAAAAAGAAAGTGACCAATAGATTAGACCTCCCTTTCAACAGAACTATGTAGATCAATATGAAGAAGATAGGGAGTTGGAAAGGTTGGAAGAATCTCATGTAAAATTGATTGGATCAGACAGTGGGGATGATGTTTTCCTCACTGAGGAAGAACAATATTTCTTCTCTTAAGATCAAAATACAAATACCTATGAAGATTCTGATGACTATAGATTGGGTTTTGAAAATGCAATCATGGAGGTACAGAAACAATATGATCTTAGTAGCAAGGGAAGCATAGATAATTCAAAAGATAAGAACACTAGCACTACTGTCAAGAAAAACACAGAAAACCAGCCCAAAAAGACAGCATAGAAAACCAACATTTTGGCCACGAAACCAGATTTAAACAAAGACAAAGGTGTCCAGCCAAACGTTGAACAGAGCACCCCTAGCACTTCAGCTAGTGGTCCTAATAAAACTGTCCCAATTACCAGTCCAAACAAGGTTCAGCAAATCAAAGTTGCTGAAAAGAATTCAATTGAAAAAATAGATGTAAATACAAATAAGTCAATTATTCCTTTCAGCCTTGAGGGAGAGATTGCTAAGATAAAAATTGCCATTCCCCTAGCTGAACTAGTAACCCAAGAAGTGTACAAAAATCAAGTTTTGAAAGCTTTGAACTTAGGAAGTGATACTGACACCTTAAACTTGACAGATGACAAACCTGAGTTGTTGTTTGGTCCAAAAGTTGAAGCAAAATACCAAGAAGGGGTTGTCCCTCCCTTCTATGTTAGCTTGAACATACACGAGAAAATTTTACACAATGCCATGTTAGACTCAGGAGCTTCACATAATCTAATGCCCAAGGTAGTGATGGAAATATTAGGCTTAGAAATTACTAAACCATACAAAGACTTGTATTCCTTTGACTCAAGCAGAGTCAAATGTTTGGGTTTAATCAAAGATTTGTTTGTTAATTTAGCTCAAATCCCTGCTAAGAGTTTAGTCATGGACATAGTTGTAGCTGACATTCCCCCTAAGTATGTCATGCTTTTATCCAGATCTTGGGGAGCCAAACTTCAGGGAAGCCTTCAAATGGACATGTCTTATGCCACCATCCCTATTTTTAACCAAAACAGAAGATTATACAGGGAATCTCACATGAAGTACATGGTCAGCAACATAGAAAAACCAAATAACTCTCCCATCTATTCCATTCAATCAAGTTTAGATTCCTTTATCTTATGTAACGAAGATGAAATTACTCAACAGGATAAAGAAAACATAGACCCAATCAGTTCACTAGAACAATCAAATCTTCCCTTCAATCAAATTCAAAAAATTACCAATCAACAGCAACAAGAAAATGAAAATAGGAATGACATACTTTGGAAAATAAACTTTGATGGATATTGTAATAAAACGAGTGCAGGAGCAGGTGTGTGGATTCAAAATACAAAAAAAGTTTTTCATACAAATTGGATTTCCCATGCACTAACAATATTGCTAAGTATGAAGCACTTCTCCTAGGCTTACAGCTGCTTAAACAGTTAAAAGCCCAGAAGATATCAATATTAGGAGATTCTGAACTTATCATAAGACAAATCAAAGGAGAATACTCAGCTAAAAATCCAAGACTTAGGGAATATATAAACGCTTCCCTTGATCTATTAAAAACCTTTGAAAAGTATGAACTTATTTTCATTCCAAGAGAACTGAATCATCTAGCAAATGAACTCATTTTCAATGCCAGCAATTTCCATATACCCGAAATAAATGAACAACTCAGTGTGAAGGTAAAACATAGCCTTACTGTGCCTGACAACAAATATCACTAGAAAGTGTTTGATTCTGACAAACACATAGATGATTTCTTGAAATCAAAAAATGATTTCAGCATACCAATATCAGAAACCAGCCATAAAGAAAATCGTTTTTATATTGAACAAATCCCAAAAGCTGAAATGACATATATTGCTGATATAAATCATTATGAGAATCCTTTTGAAGCAGAGGTAATTGACAACGCGGACCAAGAAGACTTGGAAGTTTTACAAAGCAAAAATGATAAAATTCCAAGAGGTCTAACACCTTTAGAACATATTTTTGACTTTAACAATGTAGCCAAAGAACCAAGAATGGAGCATGTGGAAACAAATGTAGAAGAACATAACATAGGTAGTCTAACAGAACCCAAGATGATCAAGCTTTCCAGCACTCTCCCATCTCACATAAAATTGTAGTAAATAGAGTTGTTCAAAGAGTGTAAAGATGCTTTTGCTTGGGGATACAAAGACCTAAAATCATATGACACCAGCATCATCCAGCATAAAATTCCTTTGAAAGAAAATCAAAAGCCTTTCAAACAAAAACTGAGAATAAATCCTCTCTTACTACCTCTAGTCAAGGCAAAGATTGAAAAAATGCATGGTGCTGGAATCATAGTACCCATTATATTTTCAGAGTGGGTATCAAACTTAGTTTCTGTTAGAAATAAAACAGGGGAAATCAGACTCTGTATTGACTTCAGAAATTTAAATAGAGCCTCTTTGAAGGACAACTACCCTTTGCCCAAAATGGACCATATAATTCAAAAGGTAGTTCGATCTAGAATAATATCCCTCTTAGATGGGTTCTCGAGTTACAACCAGGTGTTAGTGCTCCCAAGTGATCAAATCAAAACTGCTTTTACCACACCTTCAGGCACCTTTATGTATGTCAAAATGCCTTTCGGATTAATGAATGCAGGGGCCACCTTCCGAAGGGCCATGGACATAGCCTTTTTTGAAGACATTGGCTATTTCATAATCATTTACCTTGATGACATAACCGTTTTCTCAAAAACTGATGAAGAACATTTGATTCACCTGGGAAAAGTTTTTGAGAAGTGTAGGAAATTTGGCTTATCAATGAATCCCAAGAAGACACTCTTTGGTCTCCAAGAAGGTAAACTTCTTGGCCATATAATTTCAGAAGAGGGAATCAAAATAGACCCTACAAGGATAGATGGCATATTGCAGATCAGCCATCCAAGGAGCCTCAAAGAATCGCAATCTTTCATCGAAAATATTAATTTTCTAAATAGATTTATTCCTAATCTTGTTGAGCTATCAAAAAACATTACAAACATGCTTAAGAAAGATGTAGGTGTAAAATGGACTTTACCAGCTAAACAATCATTCGAACTGGTCAAACAAGCGCTTACTCAAACACCAGTCCTGATTAGTCCAGATTTCACCAAAGACTTTTACATCTTTTCCTTTGCATCTGAACATACAATAGCTGCAGTTTTACTTCAAAAGAATGAATTGGGGCAAGAAAAACCAATATCTTTCTTTAGTAGGGCCTTAAGAGATGCTCCTCTCAAATATAACATCATGGAGAAGCAAGCCTTAGCATTAGTGAAAACATTAAAAGACTTTAGGGTCTATATTTTACACTCTCACATAATTTCTTTTGTTCCACATACTGTTGTCAAGACCCTGATGGTAAAAGGGGAAAATGGATTGCAACTATTCTTGAATATGACTTAGAAATTAGGCCCACTAAACTAGTTAAAGGGCAGGGATTATCAAAACTTATGGCTGAGTATAAATTTCAAGCACTTGACATAAATATGGTAGATGTGTTGGAAGAAATAGAAGAATCCACTGCTCCTTTTATTGAAGAAACTTTTCTAAATTCTCCATGGTATGCTGACATTATTTATGTGCTTTTATATCTAAATGCTCCTCCTTCTTTGTCCAAAACTAAAGCTAGATTTTTGAAACAAAAATCTTTGAGTTTTTTCATCTTAGATGGAGTATTATATTGGAAATATGTTGTTGGAATCTTGCTTAAATGTTTACTTGAAGATGATGCAGGAAAAATCATGCATGAATTGCATGACGGAGAATGTGAAGGACACCTCTACTATTGGCCTACCCTTTTCCCAAACACTCAAAAGTTGGTCATGTCTTGCCATAAGTGTCAAATCTTTGATGGCAAAAGAAAACTTCTTCCCTTACCCTTACATCCTATCAGAGTTGAGGCACCTTTTCAACAATGGGGTTTAGACTTCATTGGGGAAATTCATCCATCCTCGTCAGCTCAACATAAGTGGATCCTCACAGCTACTGACTTCTTTACCAATTGGATAGAAGCTATACCTTCCAGAAATTCCAATGACTCTGTCATTATCAAGTTCCTTGAAACAAATATCCTATCCAAATTTGGTTGTCCCAGAAAAATCATAACAGACAATGTTGTTGCTTTTAAATCTAAGAAGATGGTTGATTTTTGTTACAAATACCACATAACCTTGGGCCATTCCACTGCTTACTATCCCCAAGGAAATGGATTAGCTGAATCTTCCAACAAGAGCTTCATCAATATCATTAAAAAGTTGTTGGAACAAAATCAGAAATCATGGCACAGTAAACTGATTCATGCCTTATGGGCTGATAGGTTAACTACAAAGAAATCAATAAACATGTCCCCCTATTAGTTATTTTATGGCATGGATGTAGTATTTCCCACCTCATTGGGAGTGCCAGTCATGAAGCTCCTTCAAGAAGTGCAGATTGAAGAGAATGATATGCAGAGAAGAATCAACCAAACAATCCATTTACAGCAGACCAAAGAGTAAGTCTATGAAAGAACACAGTTAGTCCAAGGAAATATGAAGAAGCTATTTGATAAGAGGACTAAGGCAAATGATTTCCAAATTGGAAATGTTGTTCTTAAGTGGGATTCAAGAAAATAAGAGAAGGGAAAACATGGAAAATTTGAGAACTTGTGGAAAGGACCCTATATTATTCATGTTGAGAGGGGTCACAATGCATTTTTCTTGAAAGAATTGAATGGAGAAGACCTATATGGAGGTCCTGTCAATGGCAGAATGCTAAATCATTACTTCCGCCAAGAATCTTAAGTTTCAAAGAATTTTATTTTTCATTGTAAATATCATAGTCTGAAACATTGCATTCAAAGTTATGAAAATCAAAAATACAAAAACAGAGAAAGAAAGAAAAGAGGGTAGATGGTGAAAACAAGAAAGGTATAGCCCCATACCAAAAAAGAGAAACAAATCTGAAAGTGTGCAAGCTCAAATGCCACTCCTGAAAAACACACTTCTAGTTAGTCAAACAGTTTAATCTTGACTAAATAGCTTTAAATTTTCTGCTGATAGGATAGTGAATTCGATTTTCCAAACTATTTAATCTTGGCTTATCAGTAGATAGTTTAGGATAGAAATTAAAGGTTCAAACATGCTCAAAATCTGAACCTAAATTTTCAAAGAGAAAATGACTCAATTCTGTTTCAAATTCTGAGTCAAAAGATGTAAAAATCTGGTTCTAATCAAATTAAAACCTGGACCAGAAGAAAAGCAAAGATAGCTCAAAACAAAGATCAAAACAAAGCTATAGAAAAAAGGAAGGAAATGTTTTCAAATTTCAGATCTCAAGCCTTCCATTTTTGTTTTAAATTTTGTGCAAAATAAATGGCTATGTGCAGCTTGTCTTTTATGCCATAGACCAGCATCAAGTTAGACTGTCCAATCCTAACTTGAATGCTTTTCAATTTCTGTTGTAGAATTTAGAGAATAAAATTATGTTGGACAGTTTAATCCCAACAGATGGTAGAATAGGTAGAGAAGCATCTGAACTCAATTGCTTAATCTGAGTTCAGGGAGAAATAAGGAGTAGAATTAGATTAGTTTTATATTTTCAAAAGAATAAAATGTTGTAAAAAGAGTTTTCCAATCCAAGTGCACTCTAAAGAAGAAAAAATGTTAGATCAGTAGGATTGGGTAGGTAGACAGGTTGTATTGATGAAGTTCCATTGTTGATCCATGAATGATAATATGTTTCAGAGCAAAAGAAGAACATCCACAGAAAGGAAGGAAACCCAATGGAGGAGGCAACTAATCAGCCTCCCAAAGAATGCAAGTCTGAAATTCTTGATGCCTTCAAAAAGGCACCATCCCCAAGTGGAGCCACTGTTAGCCACCCATAAATTTGGTCATATCAAGTGGTGGCTAAATGATGTTGGATAGCCTTCAAGAAACAATTTCATTGCTAAAATTGTTGATGCTTAAATTCTTTTGATAATATCCTATCCTTTGGATAATCATCACTATTGTTTCCCTTCAGAACTTAGAAATCTTGCTGATTTCCAAACCAGAATACTGCTGCAAGCACCATTTCCCCTTTTCCCCTTTTCCAAATCTAACCTCATTTTCTATCCCTCTATTTCCCATGAAAATCCCTCATTTTCATGTTTTTCCCATTTCCCCTTCATCAAAATTCGTTTATATGCTTCTGTAAGACTCCTTCTTTTTGCTCTATTCAACCTCTAACCTTTGAAAATCATTAGCAAACCATAGAAACCCATATTTTGGACATATATGGGTTCAGTCTTTCTGGGGTCCTCTCATTAACCTAGGTTCATGATGTCGCTTCTATATGCACATCGAACAAAATGGCTACCAGTTAGATCACTAAATTAATAAAACCTTCCGTTATATTAATTCTTCCATTTTTTTGTTATATATTATAATTTTTCCGCGCCTGCTTCGTCGTATTCTCCACCGTCGATTCAATATGACTGTGGTGTGAGTCCGTATCTCTGGCCCCCCACATTCCACTCACCTTTCCAAAATGCGCGTATCTACTGCACGCTTTGGGTTGCTTACCAGGGTTTTTTCCCATCGCCAAGATTAGCACATACCTGCTGACGATGGCTCCATAATCTGTCATAAAACCACCGTCCATCATGCGTTAATGTTCCGACTGTTGGGGTTCCCATGTTTTGGCTAGATTGGCAAGACCAAAAGATGAGACAACATCAGAACCACTTTTGGGCCCTAGGATCTAGCCCTCCTGGACCTGAAGAGGGATCTCTCCAATAAAGCAAAGAATGATGTATCTTTGAGAGCTCAAAATGAGATGTTAGGCTAGGTATGAAGCACAAAGGGGGGGTTTTAAATGATTTGGTTGGTTGGTTGATGGGTTGTCTAGGAGACCATAAACTGAGAAGGTAATGGGAGAAAAGGAACAAGGCAGCAGGATATTTCAGCAAAGGGGATAGGCCAAGATAGTGCCATCCATTGGGCTATGGGGTCATGAAAGGAAATTACATGCAACAACTAGCCAAGGCTTCCAGAGGGCAAGTCATATATACTAAAGGATATTTTAGATAGATGATGGGATGGAACACTAAGGAAAGAAAGTGGAAGAAGGAAAGACAACCAAATTTCTGTCTACAGATCAGGTCAGAGGTTATTTAACTCCAGACTTGCTTGGACATACTCAGAGGCAGCTCTCAAAGAGGGACAAAGGGGCTGCTTATAGATCGGACCAGAGGTCATTTAACTCCAGGTCTGCTTTAGCAACTCCAAGGGGAAAACAGAGATAAGATTAACAAAGGGATCTTAGAAAGGCCAGCTAGTCGCGCAAGGATCCTAGTGGACAGGGCTAACTCTAATCCCTAGTGTTCCCAAACCTTCCAAAATTAAACCAACAAAAACATCTAAGAACCGGGACCATCCAATTCATACAGAGAGCAAAGTGGGCCGACATCCACTAATCAAGTTAAATTGGATCAAAGAAATCCCAGGATAACACATTCAGAAGAGAAACATTAAAAGTAGGGAGAGCAGGAACATAGGGCACCTATCAAGGGTGAATCCTATGTTACACTTATGTTGCCTACCAGAAGAACATGAAACAGTATGAAAATGTAAATAACAGAGTTAAGAAAGACATCACCAATAGTAATAGACCAGGATCCTGTGAAATGTGCTTTGATTAATTGATGCAAAACCAGTCATGTACAATAAGCTCAATGGCTAATACAATCCAAACTTTCTCCTCCCAGCCTATTACATACAAACTACTCTGTAACTCCCTCCCAAGACTATTCTAACAGTCAAACTGAATCCCTCTAACTGCAGACGCAACAACTGGACAACAACCTTTACAATGTGTTCTTCTGGATTCTTATAGGAAAAACAGAGCAGAAGAGGTAGGTGAAGAATTAAATGAAGAATTAATCGCTCAGAAAAGGAGGAAGGCCGCAACCCATACTGCCTTAAAACTGTGCATCTACCTCTGGCAGTCTGGCTGCAGTATTAATGCCATTCTCTGTTGACTGGAAAAACAGGCGAAATAATGATGCTAGGGTCTCCATACCGTGTAACTAATGCTTCTTGATGGTATAGGACTACTGTCGGGTAGGAAACTTCAGGAACACGATGTATAATAAAAACTTCATGGGCGCTTTGTCCTCTGATAAAGAAAAAAATTTCTAATGATGTGAAAACCCTAATAATATTATCTCTCTGTGAATTGGACCATCCAAGGGATCCACAGGGTCTTCAAATCTATACCTTTGCCTTCTAAAAATCTCTGCAGAAGCTTATGAGTCTTCCATTTCCTGCCTCGAGCTCTCTGCTGACCTTGTCTGTGAATTTCGAGCTTCAATGGCGCCGGAGGGTTGGTAGAGTTTTAAAATCTGTCCTTTGATGAATTAATGGTGAAAGAAACCCTCCAGACGCTTCTTTTAACATTAAGCTCTGAATATAACCTCTGCACCTGGTCTTCATTGATCCCTCAGTCACTGTGACAGAAATCGCGCTTCATGGCGGTCATTTACTGTTGAAAACCCTGCAAAAACACAATATCTGTGAAGAAAATAATGGATGGGCAATGGATGATGTGGACGGATGGAGGAGATGGCCATGCAGAAGTGATGGAGGTGAAACTTGCAGAGGAAACGGTGAGAATCACTCTGGCGGGGGTTGACGGTCTGCAAAGCAAATATACGTGGACAACAAACGAAAACACATTAAAAAACACGAAACGAACTGATTATACGTAATGGAAAGGGCGCATGTACGGAGGGTGCACGTGGGGTGACGTGACGTACGGTGAAGACACGTGGACGAATGATGTGGAGGCCGTGGCAATGGTGGAATGGTCAAAGGCGGGCAGATGAATCTGGATCGCCTGATCCCGACGGAGATCGACGGCGGAGGACGATGGATGGCGGGCCAGGGCATGGGCTATCGCATGCGCTATTCCATTAAACGTCGTGCCTCTTGGGGGGGCGATGGTCGTTGCATGGCTCGCTCCATATCGGACAGTCGAGGATCATTTCGCTGGGCGCCCGCATCTGACAGATAATGCACGGGGGATGGAGTTAACGGGTGGGAACGGTGGTTTCAAAATCGTACAGGAGGACAGGTGGCGAAAGGTGAGTGGAATCGCTGGCCTCCGGGGAAAAACCACCAAGTGCGCGAGGGTGGTGCGGAATAAACCAGCGGTTTTTGAATAGTGAAAGTGGGGAGTGGGACCACTGAGGCGGGCGGGTTCCGCGCCGTTAGATCTGGAACAGATCGATGGTGGAAAACACGCCCGAAGCGCTCTGGCTATGAACCGTTGATCTGCGGATTTAAATGGATGACGGAGATGAACTACGGGGGGGCCAAGGTGTACAACCATGAGATTTTGGAGTGACCCCCCGCAATGAATAACAGTCGTTCGATTGGGTTTTCCCACATCCCGAGGAGTCAACTACGGGGGCTCCATGGTTTGACTCTACGGACAGAGAAAAACCTCCGCAGGGAAAAAACCTTGGTCACAACTCTAGGCTATATGGAGCAGAAAGGCGCGGGGCTAGCAGAGAAGGGGCTTAAGTCGATTATAAGGTCCGAAGTGGGTTTTTAACCCATTTTCAATGTATTTTGAGGCCTAAGGAGGGTAACAATAGGGAGATGGAGGGGGAGTTTGGGAAAACAAAGGGTGTAGGGATTTTTAGAGGGGATTTAGGGGGGTTAATAGGGAAAAGAGAGGGGATCAGAGACACATTGACAGAAGGAGGAAAAAGGGAAAAGGGACATTTTGTAGGGGTACAAGGGGTAAATGAAGGCTTTGAGCTAGGGAAACAACAGAGGGGATTTTTATAAGGCAAAGCACATAGAGACCTCAAGGATGATGTGTCTTCAAGGGAGATGCATTCCTTGAAGGTCTCCAAAATGACATAGCCCCCCAGCTTCTTGTCAAGAATTTCATAGGGGGGGCTAACAGTGGCTCCACATGGGGATGGCTTCTTCTTGAAGGAGTCAAGAAACCAGAAGTGATCTTTGGAGTAGGCCAGTTGCCTGTTGCTTAGCACATCCCCTTTCTTTGATCAGCTGCCACAAAATGAACATGTTACATCAGCAGAAACATTCTTACCAATCAGTCTACCTACCCACACTACAATCCTAGCATTTTTTCTTCCTTTAGGGTTCATTTGAGCTAGCAGACCCTTTACATCATTTTATTTAACATAAAGAAAATAAACCTATTCTACATCTACCCTTATTACTCCATGAGACCAGATTAGACTGTTGGCCTCATATGTTTCTCTACCTACACTACTACCTACTAGGATTAGACTGTCTAGCAGGTTTCTTCTCTACATTCTAAGACAGAAAATGGAACAACTAACTACATGCTCATAGACTGAGATTTATTGAGCTTTTCCTACCTACCCTACCCTACTGAAATATTTACAATTCTAGCTTACAAATGTTGTCTTCCAATGCAACCAGTCCATCAAGTGATTCCATGGCTGGTCCTTCTTGCTCAACTCCTTGAGCATGCTGGATAGGCAGGGGAGCTCCCACTCTTTTTGTTCGATAACAGCAGCTTTGAAAAAATTTCTTTCTTTCTGCAACATGCTGCTCAACAAGACCCTCGATCCTTCTTCAAATGTATGCAGGAAATATGCGTAAGGATCATGAAATGATACCTGGTTATGAATATCTGGCAAGCAGGCTTTAACCAGGATCTCTTCTTCTTCCACTGGATCAAGAATGAGACTCCCATGAGAAAGAGAATCCCCTTCATCTTCTTCATTTTCTAAACTGGAGGACTCATCATAGACTACAGCTATGTCCTCTTGGAGCTCTAACATATTCTGATCTGGTGTGCTGAGCTCTATGAAAATATTCATGTACTCTTGAGCAGGGGTGTACCCTTTTGCTTCCTCTTTTTTGAGAGAAGGCTCTTTCCTTTCAACCTGCTCAAAAACCTCTTCTTTGCTTTCCTCCTCGTCTTCTGAAAGGAAAGACTGTTGGTTTCCGACCTTACTGATGATCTGTGGTAGATCAGAATGAAGATTCAAAGAATCTTCATCTACTGATATATTGCCGCAGCTCTCCTCATTTGTGTCATAGATAGGCTGACTGGTTTCATTACCTCTCTGAAATTACTGGTTCTGATTTTCTTCCCATGAATATAAGGATGATGGTCCTGCAAGCTCGGCTTCTCTTTGAAAGCACTCACCCTCAAACAGATCATGAAAAGGAAAATCATAACTGTAAGTAATATCACCCTTCAAACCTATCGGACTTTCAGCAGGTCTTTCTTCATTCCGATCCACAGAGGATTTTTCTGAAACTAAATCGTCAAACTCATAAGATGAGTGAGCAAGAGAGTGTGTCCTATAGAAGACTTCTAGGGTGGATTGCTGGTTTAATATTTGATCAATCTCCTCTTCTGTCAAAAAATGAGCTTCCCTCTCATTACGGACAGAAAAACAGCAGTCCTCTTTCTCTTGTGTAAGCTTATTTGGAGGTTGGATGTTTCTTTGAGCCTATTCTCCCACATCAGGTTCTGCCTCTTTTATGTGGTCTCGTGTTTCTTCAAGGCAGCTTTCCCTATCAGCCTTTGCTAAAAGGTCCTGATATTCTTTGATCAGCGTAACACAAGGCATAGGTAAGCAATCAGGCAATTCCTGATTACCTTCCTCCTCATCTCCTACAGATTCTTGAGTATCATACATGTCCTCCTCATTATCTAGGTCTTGAGTTTGCTCTTGTTCTGGAGAAGGCATAGGCTGTTTTGAATAATCATCATTTGCATTCATATTAGCCATATGTGTTTCCAGCACTTTACCAAACATTTCGGTTATTTCACATAATTTATCATACAAAGCATCATACTTAGTATCTATGTCCATGTTTGGATCTATATTTATGCAAAGAAGGCTACTGCTTCTTCTCAACCAGTTCAGAGTCTTCCACCAGTGCAGTCATTTGGTCTTTGGATCATAGGGAGTGTGGAGTCGCCAGGTGGATGAATTTGACTGTTTGGAGCAGGCTGTTGTCCAACATCAGCAATTGAAAGCCAATCTAAAGGAAAAGTGGTCTCGTCCCCAGTGGATTCGCCATTATGTTGGTGACGACAATGGGAAATAGATCAACTATTAGCAGTTCTTGACTCTCAGATTCATCCCCAGTGGAGTCGCCATTATGTTTGGGTTCCCATGTTTTGGCCAGATTGGCAAGACCAAAAGATGAGACAACATCAGAACCAATTTTGGGCCCTAGGATCTAGCCCTCCTGGACCCGGAGAGGGATCTCTCCAATAAAGCAAAGAATGATGTATCTTTGAGAGCTCAAAATGAGATGTTAGGCTAGGTATGAAGCACAAAGGGGGGGTTTTAAATGATTTGGTTGGTTGGTTGCTAGGTTGGTTAGGAGACCATAAACTGAGAAGGTAATGGGAGAAAAGGAACAAGGCAGCAGGATATTTCAGCAAACGAGATAGGCCAAGAAAGTGCCATCCATTGGGCTATGGAGTCATGAAAGGAAATTACATGCAACAACTAGCCAAGGCTTCCAGAGGGCAAGTCATCTATACTAAAGGATATTTTAGATAGATGATGGGATGGAACACTAAGGAAAGAAAGTGGAAGAAAGAAAGACAACCAAATTTCTGTCTACAGATCAGGTCAGAGGTCATTTAACTCCAGACCTTCTTGGACATACTCAGAGGCAGCTTTCAAAGAGGGACAAAGGGGTTGCTTATAGATCGGACCAGAGGTAATTTAACTCCAAGTCTGCTTTAGCAACTCCAAGGGGAAAACGGAGATAAGATTAACAAAGGGATCTTAGAAAGGCCAGCTAGTCGCGCAAGGATCCTAGTGGACAGGGCTAACTCTAATCCCCAGTGTTCCCAAACCTTCCAGCTTAAACCTCAACAAGAACATCTAAGAACTAATCCATCCAATTCATACATCAGAGAGCAGGAAATGACATCCACTACACTGGTTAAATTGACTGAAAGCAATCCTTAGATAACACATTTCAGAAGAGAAACATTAAAAGTAGGGAGAGCAGGAACATAGGGCACCTATCAAGGGTGAATCCTATGTTACACTTCTGTTGCCTACCAGAAGAACATGAAACAGTATGAAAATGTAAATAACAGAGTTAAGAAACACATCACCAATAGTAATAGACCAGGATCCTGTGAAATATGCTTTGATTAATTGATGCAAAACCAGTCATGTACAATAAGCTCAATGGCTAATACAATCCAAACTTTCTCCTCCCAGCCTATTACATACAAACTACTCTGTAACTCCCTCCCAAGACTGTTCTAACAGTCAAACTGAATCCCTCTAACTGCAGACGCAGCAACTGGACAACAACCTTTACAATGTGTTCTTCTGGATTCTTATAGGAAAAACAGAGCAGAAGAGGTAGGTGAAGAATTAAATGAAGAATTAATCGCTCAGAAAAGGAGGAAGGCCGCAACCCATACTGCCTTAAATCTGTGCATCTACCTCTGGTAGTCTGGCTGCAGTATTAATGCCATTCTCTATTGACTGGACAAACAGGCGAAATAATGATGCTAGGGTCTCCATACCATGTAACTAATGCTTCTTGATGGTATAGGACTACTGTCAGGTAGGAAACTTCAGGAACACGATGTATAATAAAAACTGCATGGGCACTTTGTCCTCTGATAAAGAAAAACATTTCTGATGATGTGAAAACCCTGATAATATTATCTCTCTGTGCATTGAACAGTCCAAGAGATCCACAGGGTCTTCAAATCTGTACCTTTGCCTTCTAAAAATCTCTGCAGAAGCTTATGAGTCTTCCATTTCTTGCCTCGAGCTCTCTGCTGACCTTGTCTATGAATTTCGAGCTTCAATGGAGCCAGAGGGTTGGTAGAGTTTTCAAATCTGTCCTTTGATGAATTAATGGTGCAAGCAACCCTCCAGATGCTTCCTGTAACATTAAGCTCTGAATATAACCTCTGCACCTGGTCTTCATTGATCCCTCTGTCACTGTGACAGAGATCGCGCATCATGGCGGTCATTTACTGTTGAAAACCCTGCAACAACACAATATCTATGAAGAAAACAATGGATGGGCAATGGATGATGTGGACGGATGGAGGAGATGGCCATGCAGGAGTGATGGAGGTGAAACTTGCAGAGGAAACGGTGAGAATCGCTCTGGCGGGGGTTGATGGTCTGTAGAGCGAATATACGTGGACAACAAACGAAAACACATTTAAAAACACGAAACGAACCGATTATACGTAATGGAAAGGGCGCATGTACGGAGGGTGCACGTGGGGTGACGTGGCGTACCGTGAAGACACGTGGACGGATGATGTGGAGGCCATGGTGATGGTGGAATGGTCAAAGGCGGGCAGACGAATCTGGATCATCTGATCCCGGCAGAGATCGACGGCGGAGGACGATGGATGGCGGGCCAGGGCATGGGCTATCGCGTGCGATATTCAATTAAATGTCGTGCATCTTGGGCGGGTGATGGCCGTTGGATGGCCCGCTCCAGATCGGACAGTCGAGGATCATTTCGTTGGGCACCCGCGTCTGACAGATAATGCACGGGGGATGGAGTTAACGGGCGGGAATGGTGGTTTCAAAATCATACAGGAGGACAGGTGGCAAAAGGTGAGTGGAATCGTTGGCCTCCGGGGAAAAACCACCAAGCGTGCGAGGGTGGTGCGGAATAAACCAGCGATTTGTGAACAGTGAAAGTGGGGAGTGGGACCACTGAGGCGGGCGGGTTCCACGTCGTTAGATCTGGAACAAATCAACGGTGGAAAACGCGCCCGAAGCGCTCTGGTTATGAACCATTGATCTGCAGATTTAAATTGACGACGGAGATGAACTACGGGGGGGCCAAGGTGTACAGCCATGAGATTTTTGAGTGACCCCACACAGTGAATAACAGTCGTTCGATCGGGTTTTCCCACATCCCGAGGAGTCAACTACGAGGGCTCCATGGTTTGACTCTACCGACAGAGAAAAACCTTCGCAGGGAAAAAACCTTGGTCACATCTCTAGGCTATATGGAGCGAAAAGGCGCGGGGCTAGTGGAGAAGGGGCTTAGGTCGATTATAAGGTGCGAAGTGGGTTTTTAACCCATTTTCAATGTATTTTGAGGCCTAAAGAGGGTAACAATAGGGAGATGGAGGGGGAGTTTGGGCAAACAAAGGGTGTAGGGATTTTTAGAGGGGATTTAGGGGGGTTAATAGGGAAAATAGAGGGGAGCAGAGACACTTTGACAGAAGGAGGAAAAAGGGAAAAGGGACATTTTGCAGGGGTACAAGGGGTAAATGAAGGCTTTGAGCTAGGGAAATAGCAGAGGGGATTTGTATAAGGCAAAGCACATAGAGACCTCAAGGATGATGTGTCTTCAAGGGAGATGCATTCCTTGAAGGTCTCCAAAATGACATAGCCCCCCAGCTTGCTTGTCAAGAATTTCATAGGGGGGGCTAACACGGACGTGGACCCCGCGCGATATCGTTGTACACCTTCTGATCTAGGGTAGGCCATCCAATGGCTATCGCTCACCGAATATGCCCAACAGTTAACCAGGCTACGGCGCTGCATCCATTTAATTTCCGCTGTCGATCTGATCTGCAGATCGCCGGTTCATATTTCATCACCCATTTCCGTCGCCCAGTCAACATTTCCCATTTTTACTTTCCATTTTCCACTCCCGACCGTCAATCTCTGCGCGATCGACGGCCTTGATTCAAAATTTTCTTCCGCCTTCATTACGCCTTCTCCCAATAAATCCTAACCGTTGGATGATGCCATCCAACAGCCACACTTCCTCCACATGTCCTCCACAGCAATAAACCTATATATGTAGGATTTTTTAATATTTGTTTGTATTTTGCAGGGTTTAAATGGTTTTCTCGCCATTTTTGAAGAAAATTCGAACGCAGGGGATGACGATATTCCTGCCTTCGATTCACCAAAGAAAATCATCACAGGGTGTTAAAAACACATTTCATCAGTGTTTCTTCAGGCATTGATGCCATATTGCCCCTGCACCGCCCTGTACATCAGAAAAAACCATGAATCGGGCACAGTTAGAGAGTATCAGTGACGAAGAACAAATTTATCAGAATAGAGGATTAAAAGATAGATTTTTCGGGGATCATGGCTAAGAATGTTTATCAAAAGCCTAATCCCCAATTAAAATACAGTTTAAAGACAATCTTAAGGGTTTTTATCAACAGGAAAGCCTCCACCGCCACATCTGAGGCAAATTGATTCCTCCCAGCTGCTGAAATGCCACCTGTGCCTCAAAGTATTCAATCAGAAGTCGGATTTATTAATCAGGATCATATATTTGTCTCAAAACGCAGCCAAAGAGAAAATTCTGCCAAGGAACTTAATGACAAAACATCTGCAGAGTTACTTCGATGCCACACAGAGTCTCAAAGGTCAACAAAAGCTCCCACCAAGCTTAAATCTTTATGTAAAACATTTAATACAGAGTACACCCATGTAATTTTCTTCATTGAGCCCCCCAAAGGCCAAGAAGCCATTAAGTCTGTATTAATTGTAATTAGAGATATTTTATCAGATCTCACCTCCTCGTTCTTCTATATATACTTCTGTAGAAGATGAGTGAGGGGTTGGTTGTTGGTTGTTATTTGATCACCAGTTGTAATACTGAAACTCTCTGAAATAAATACATAGTCCGTTGAAGTTGAAGAAGAAACTGAAGTCTTGGAAACCTTGATGATGTTGTTGCATGCTTGTTCCTGAGAAGGCTCTATCATTGGATCCATGAGCTTGGTTGTTGGTGAAGTATTCTGAACTGTTTTATGTTTTTCCCTGTTTTCATTATGTTCCATAATTTCTTACTACAGTAGGATAGAAAGTATTAGGCTAAGAAATGACTCTTGGAAGCACCTTAGACCTGTTCATCCTTCATTGTTTCATGTTTTCTTCTGCTGAAGTATTTTAGAGCCTTTAATCTCTCTCTTTAATCTTCATGCTTGTTTATTTCCTTAATAGTTCGAACAGTTGGTCTCAACATGATTTATGGTTCTCCCTGCTTGTCTGCTGCCACTTAAAAACTGTTATTGAAGTCTCCCTTTGAAGTTCTTTGCTTATAGTGAATCAAAGAGGTCTATTTTGATCTTGCCCTTTGTCCTCACTTAAAAATTTGGCTTAAAGGTCGTTATAATTATTTTCATAGATGTTTTTATGTGTTCCCTCTTCTATGACTGTAATTATCAGTAAATATTTTATGTTTCTAAGTCCTTTAAAATAAATCTTTGAGGAAATAGGGTGTTCCCCGAATCTTAGATTTCATTTTAAAAGTTGTTTTGAAATCATTATTTGCTTAAAGATGTGATTTGTAGAATTTATGGTTAGCCTTGTCTATCAAAGAGCTCTTTATTTTTCAAATTATGCTTTCGAATTCCCTTTGTTGAGAATTAAACCTCTCTTTCCAAATCATTAATGTTCATCTCATTCCAAAAACAAAAGGATCCTGTGGCCAAGTTAGATTTGCCCTTTGATATCCCGTATCCATTGATTAGTTTGTTATGACCTCTTTTTGACTCCATTGCCCAATGAACCAGATATTTCTCTGTCCTATATATCTTTCCTAGGCCTTTCATGTTCTGTTGTATCATTCCAACCCAACCAAACAAACAAACAAACACCTGCACTCAATAACTAGTCTAAAACCAATACTCAAAGCACACAAGATAAACCTATGCAAAGAAACTTTTGAGAGATCCCTCTCTGAGAATAGGAGGACTAGATTCTGTAACTCTAAAGATTGGTTTTGATGTTGCCTTGTCTTTTGATTTGCCAAACTATTCCGTGAAATGTTCGACTTCAGATCATTTATTCACATTTCTTGGATTTTATTGAGTACTTTTAGAGCCATTGTCATTATTGGTGGTTTCTCTCATTCTTGTTAACAGTTCACATCATTGACCGGTAATCAAGTGGTTTCTACCATGTTTGACTTCGACACAATCAATCGCATGAATAGAATTGTACTAGTTTGGGTAGCAGAAATCAAGACCCTGGATATAGTTTCCACCATCCAGACTGCGAGGAGTTTTACTATTCATTATGCAGTAGACTATTCATAACAGATGGTTGCATCCATACTGTATCTACATTATTGATGTGATAGAAAGATCATTTATACATCAGAACAAGTTTTAGTTAGTGTTTGATCTAAGTATGGGAATGCCTACCTCAGCGATGATATATATATATATATATATATATATATATATATATATATATGTTTTGCATTGAATGTTTTTACAAGATTCCAACTGGGGTGTCCACAAGCTAATCCTCGAAATGATAAAGCACATCACTCTTCGAATGGTTCAGACTTCGCACTTTAGGGGGAAATATATTACACTAAAAATTGTCACCATGACATTTTACTGTCTGTATGGTTTCATCATTACTCATATATTACTCCCTTATAAGTCTACAAACATCAAGTTCCTAAAACCAAACCTTGAAATTGAGAGAAAAGCTTATAAAAATCATAAAAATACTTGTATCGCACTTTCTCTTAATATTACCTACGGTGCCGCATCTGTTTGTTCTAGAACATGCGGAACTAGCCGCACTTTTTCTTCATTAAAGGTTTGGTTCCCTGTAAAAGGTAAAGTGAAGGCAGAAGTAAAATTTGGAAGCCCAGTTGGTTGAATTTGGAAGCTTTTAGAAGCAATTATCCAGTGTAAAGTTCGCTCTTTTCATGTACATTCATCCCTCCATTAAAGGAGCCTACCCGTTGGTATGTGGAACTTAATCCCTTTGAAAGAGGATTCTATCCCCTCTTATTTTGAGCTGCAACCTCTTCTCTTTTGCTATAAATTTAGGCCATAGTTCAGCCTCAAGGGAAGGGAGGCTTTGAGATTTTTTGAGGAGAATTGCTGGAGAAACTCAGACTCTCTTAACTGATTATCATATGGGAATGATTACACACTCATGTGTATGTTAGTTGAGAGAGTGCAAAGGCTTGTCAAAGTAGAGGAAACGCTTGTTCTGGACCCTGGAAGGACCTATACGACATCAAGGTGAACACGGTTGTAAGGCTCTTTTTTTCATTAAAGATAATACAAATGGATCATTTTTTCTCAATGAGTTGTTTATTTAAATGAATTATTTCTTGAATTCCTTGATCATCGATAGATTTATGGTTTATGAATTAGTCTATATTATGTAGGTGCTTCTGATTCTTTCATGTTTTTGATTGCCGCTCCTGAAAGGATACGTATTCAAAGCATCAGGAAAGAAGACTACGATCATCACTGGACTACAGGTAAGTCCTAAATCCTTCATTATAGATAATTCTAGATCAAATATAATCCAGAGAAAGTAGTTTACATTTGTCTGTTTGTTGCTAGTTATCCATAGGATACTAGGGAGATCTGTCTTGTCTGCAAGAACGATTTATCCATCCAACACAGCATTCCAATGAATAAAGTGGCTTGCGGACCATGGACTTTTATGGAGCCTTGGGTAAGGAAGGGGTTGGCATTGGAGTCTAGATTCACAGCCCTATAAGTTAGTCTCTTAACGTTCCTCCTGATGCAAATTTCCTCTTACAAGTTAGTATTCGATTATTTGAACAATGAAGTAGAGTATGATGCTTTGAGAGCCAGCTTGAACATTCTCAAGAAGTTAGGTGCCAAGAAAATTTATGTGTATGGCGACTTCGAATTGGTAATAAAAAAAGTCAAAGGGGAATACCAAGCCAAGAATCCTAGGATGCGAGCATACCAAAATGCAACAATAGATATCCTCAAGACCTTCACCATGTATAATTTGTCATTAATCCCAACGGACAACAATGTCATTGCTGATTCTCTTGCCACTTCGGCCAGCATGTTTAAAATTCCATTGTATCCCAATAAGAAGAATGAGATAAATGTCAAACATTACCCTACTCTTCCAGATAATTTTTGTTATTTGCAGGTCTTTCAAGGTGACAAACAGATCAGTAACTTCTTGTAGATGGAAGAGTAATTTGTGAATATACAAATGGATGACCAATTTTCTAAAAATGACCAAGAATTGCATGCAGTAGAAATGAAATTACTTCAACTGAAATATAACTCCATTCCTATAGGTCGTGTGCCTTTGGAGGATATTTTTTACCAAGATGTTGGTGCACGCAAACCGACCATGTTGCCAATAGAAGTAGGAGTGGAAGATCTTAATCTTGGCACTCTTGAAAAGCCCAAGATAGTCAAGATTTCAAAATGCTTGATCTCAGAGAAGAAACAGCGCTCATGTCTCAGTTTGCTGATGTTTTTGCATGGGAGTATTCTGATCTGAAAATTTATGATAAGAGTATAATTCAACATACTATTCCTTTGAAAATGGATCAGAAGCCTTTCCGCCAAAAATTGAGAAGAATGAATCCCAAGATGCTATCCTCCATTCCAAAATAGGTAAACATGTTATTTACTATTTGTATTATAGTTCCACTTTGCTTCTAAAAGTGGATGTCTAACTTAGTTCCAGTAAGGAAGAAGACAAGAAAAATTCGCTTGTGTATAGATTTTAGAAATCTGAATAAAGTGTTTGAAAGACAACTATCCATTGCCAAAAATGGACCATATTCTGTAAAGGGTTTAGATCTTCCAGAATTTCATTGTTGGATTTTTACTCTAGATATAATCAGATTTTATTCCATCCAGATGATCAGGAAAAGACAACCTTTACAGCACCATGGGGTACCTTCATTTACGCCAAAATTCTCTTTGGATTGAAAAATGCAGGAGTGACTTTTAAATGAGCGATGGACATTGCTTTCACCATTGAAAAGGATGTCTTATTGGTCATATATCTTGATGATACTACGATTTTTTCCAAGACAGATGAGTAACACTTGCAGCACTTGAAAATAGTTTTCTAGAGATGTAGGAAATGTGGCATATCGTTGAATCCTAAGAAGATTTTGTTTGCTATGGAGGAAGGAAAATTACTAGGCCACCTCATTTCAAAAGACAACATCTGAATAGATCCTTCAAGAATTAAAGTGATTCAAATCTTGGACTATCCTAGATGCAAGAAATAGATTCATTCATTCAATGGTAAAATAAATTTTCTAAGAAGGTTTGTTCCCAATCTTGTTGAGCACTTGAGGAAAATTACTGACATGCTGAAGAAATATAGTGAAGCAAAATGGTATGAGGAAGAAAAAAAGTCTTTCAATCAAGTAAAATTTTCTTTATCTCACGCTCCTATTCTCATTATTCCATATTACACACTTGATTTCATCATATTTTCCTTTGCTTCATAGCATACTCTACCCTATGTCCTCATGCAAAAGAAAAATCAGAAAATAGAACAGCCCATTGTCTTCTTCATTAGAACCATTAGAGATGCAACCTTGAAGTACAATATCATTTAAAAAAATTCATTGGCACTAGTTAAAGCATTGAAGGACTTCCAAGTCTATATTCTTCACTCTCATGTGATTGTGTATGTTCCAAATGCTACTGTCAAAGATGTGCTTACACAAAATGATCCTGAAGGTCGACGTGGAAAATGGATTGCTGCTATGTTGGAGTATGACTTGGAGATCAAGCCTACAAAACTTATCAAGGGAAAAGGCTTGGAAAAGATTATGGTGGATTCCAATCTTCATGCTTTGGAAATTAATTTTATTGATGCATTATCTGAAGAGCAAGAGGCTGATTCATTACCTCAGGTATCCGAAATCTTTATTTCATTGCCATGGTACACTGATATTGTTTATGTTTTGCAACACTTGAATCCTCCTCCAAGATTCCCTAGTAGTAAAGCTATATATTTTAAGTTGAGGGCTCTTAAGTATTACATCTTTAACAATGCTTTGTATTGGAAAGATCTAGGTTGAGTTTCATTGAATTGCTTGTTAGAAGGAGAAGTTGAAAAAATGATGAATGACTTTCATAAAGGTGACTCCAGTGGTCATATTTTAGAGAAGACTATAGAAAATAAGATTTTGAGGGTTGGCTTCTATTGGCCAAGTTTATTTCAAGATGTGTATAAGACTGTCATGAGCTGACATGAATGTCAAATTTTTCAAGGAAAAATAAAGATTTTGTCGCTTCCCTTAAAACGCATCATAGTTCAAGCACCCTTCCAGCAATGGGGTCTTGATTTCATTGGCAAGATCCATCCACCTACATCAGCGAAGCATAAATGGATACTCACTACCACTGATTACTTCACAAACTGGATTGACGACATTTTGACGAGGCAAGTTACAGATACTATCATCATTCAATTTTTGGAAAGCAATTTCTTATCTCGTTTTTCTTTTCCATAGAAAATGATTTCTCACAATGCAACAAACTTTAATTATAATAAAATGATTGACTTTTGTGATAAATATAACATAAGACTCGGTCATTCTACAACATACTATCCTCAAGGAAATGGGTTGGCTTAATCATCAAAAAAATCATTAGTGAATATAATTAATAAGCTGCTGCAGGAGAAAAAGATAAATTGGCAGAAGAAGCTCATAAATCCTCTATGGGCGGATAGAGTTAGCACAAAGAGATCAATTAATATGTCACCCTTTTAGCTTGTGTATGGTGTTGACACTGTGTTTCCCACTTCTTTAGTTGTTCCAGTGATCAAAACTTTGCAACAAATTGATAGTGAACCAAATGATATCCAACGAAGAATCGGTCAAATGATTCATTTACAATAAACAATAGAAGAAGTCTTCAATCATACTTAAAAAATTCAGGAAAAAATCAAGAAAGTTATGACAAGCAAACCAAAGCCGATTATTTAAATGTAGAAGATGTTGTCCTTCGGTTGGATGCCCAGAATGAAGACAAAGGTAAGAACGGTAAGTTTGATAATCTATGTAGAGGTCCATATAAGATCTCAAAATTCAAAGGTAATAAGGCATTCTTGTTAGAATATCTTGATGGGAAAGAAATTCAGGGAGGACCAGTGAATGGTAGGTGGGCCTCAAACACTACCTTACCTAAGTTTAATGAAGAGAAAGGTTCACTCTCACTGTAAATATCACTTTTCATTACTCTTTTGAGAATAAGAAGTTGTTGCAGAAGTTTGAAGCCAGAGGAGAACACAATGAGACTTCTATGATCAGCTATTGTTTTTCTTTCAAAAAATAATTTCAAAAAGTGAAGTCAATTTTTGAGTTATTTTTTCATTTTGTCAAAGTTGTTTCAGTTTTCCATTTTGACTCCCATCGCCCAATGGATAAGGCTACCCGATCTATGGTGTTATTGAAACCTCCTGAAGGAGATTCCATCCCCAATTGGAGCCAAAGTTAGTGTCTAATATTCAGTGATCAATATATAGTCTTTCAAATTTGTCTAGTAGTGGTGATAGGTCAAAATTTTACATTTCCAAGTTAGTTTACAAATATAATTTTGATCTTTGGATATGTCTAGGTTTTCAAAAGCTACTTCTTCAGTTTGTTTTTTTAGCTCCCCGTAATTTTCTAGATTGATTGAGATACAAATGGACGGGGTAAAATCAAACCAAGCTTTGGAATCCAAGGACCTAGCCTTCCTGGATTCGGAGAGGGATTCCTCTAGTAGGTGCAAAGGTGTGAACTTGTTTGCTAATTAGGGTTGATTTTAGGCTAGATGTTAAGTGCAGGGTATTTTGATTGTTTTTGGTTGGGTATGATGCTCAGATGGATTTAGATAGAAAACATGGAAGATTTTTAAGTCATTGGGCAATGGAGTCTAACAAGGTCATGATGAGTTCATCAATGGTTTCAAGAGCATTTGCAGGGAAATTTTAACTTGGTTGGTGGGTCTTTGAGGTTGTGGTGGATGATGAGATGAACATTAAGCTTGAGAATAAAAGCTAGTGAAGGGCATAACTGAATCCTTAATAACTTTTTAGAGTAAGGGAGTTAGAAATTCATAAGCATGGAAAGAGAATCAAAGGCATAAGTAAAACCTAATCCATTTGATTTCAAACTGAACACAAATGATTATCCAACACAAACTTCAAAAGAAACTATAGAAAGGTAAGAAACTTATTTAAATTTCATAGATTTCATTATCAAGAGCATAAAAAAAATTAAGATGCACAAGTAGTTATAACCATAGAACAAGAGAAAACTATGAACATCTAAAGTTACAGCTGTGAAGGTTCTTTAGAAAAAATTTAGCTAGTAAAGGAAAAGAGCATGATTCAAACAGACTTCTTTGACAAACCTAGGCAAAGCTGCTTTAAAGAGGTGATCCCAAGGACAGAGTATTTCAGTGGCCACAATATGCAAGACTAGCCATAAATCATACTTGAAAATAACTGATCTAAACCATTCAAGAAATGGACAAGCTAAGAACTTCTTAGAGAGCAAGAGATGAATTCCCTAACATATCTTAACAGAAGAAAACATTGAGGCAGTGAAGGAAAAACAGAAGTAAGGTGCCATTAGGAAACATTTCTTAATCTAATTTTTTTTTCCCACTGCAACATAGCAAGATGGAAAAACATAATGGATAACTAGAAAACATGAACATAAGAAACACCTCACCATCAACCAAGCTTATGGATCCTGCAAATAGTCTCTCTCCATCAACAAGCAAACCAGGGCATGCATGAGCTCCAAGACATCAAATTTTCATCAAAAACTCCAAGAGACTATGTATTTTCTTGAGCATAAGTCATCAAAATCCAACTAATACATTAGAGCCTCAGGCTCTATTTATGGAGAAAATGAGAAGATGGAAACCCTAAGAGGCTTCCAGAAACCCTAATTTAGCCATAAATGTCATAAATGTGCTTAATTACCATGCAAGGTCTAAGACACATAAGAGATAAGATAATAAATGAAAAACATAGAAACATAACTCCCAAATCAAATCAGGAGTAATTTATCCAAAAAAAACATTAAAAAACTGATTTTTCATTAATCAATGTCTTTTTTTGACTTTTGGCAAAAAGTTGTCTCTGTGTGTAGCGCCATTTTAGCAAAAAATATGGTCTGTTGCAGCTGAGTTTTGGACCCCTTACCAGCATCGGATTTGGATCTGTGATGGCTCGTTGGAAAGCTTGATGAGTCTAGTTTCAAAAAATACTTGATTTATTCTAAATGGATTCCATTTACCTACTCAAAAACTAAATCTCCCATGACTGCTCTGTGCACAGTGCCAGGCCTAAAAAGGAGGCAGAAAGGTCATTTTTGAGGTGTTTTTGGACCTTTTGAGGGGGAAAAAATGCTCCCATTGACCTGAAATTTTGTGGGTAGACTATTGGTGACATGAAAAATCCAAAAATGTAAACTCCAACAGCTGAATATTCCCCAATTTTGTGCGTAGCGCCTAGGGTGTTGCGCTCCTAGGGGTCAAAATTTGAAAAAAACAAAAGGTTTCCGGATTTGCCTCAAAATTGGCATGTAGACCCCTCAAGGGGTTTTAGACATCTTATGAGAAGCATCAGCCAAGATTCCAAGGCTTTCATGGAATTTTTTCTTTTTTAGCTCCTCTAGCTCCATGAGGGCTCGCTTGAGTTTGGCATTAGCAAGCATGCTCTTCCTTGCATAGTGTTTGACCATTTTATTCTGCAAGGCAAGGCCCCTCTTCACCTCTTTGAAATGTTTATGCTCCTATTTATACTATTAGATGACCCTTTGTTCCCTTTCAAATTCCTTTTCCCATTCTTGAAGCTGGGCATCCTTTTCTAAGAGGAGAAATTTTGTACTCATCCCTTGGTCCTCATTATCACTGTCTAGATCAACAAAAAGAGGGCCTTGAGAAGTCTTTTTGATCCTTTTGCTCCTTCTTAATTGTACCTTCTGTTCAACCTTTTCCACTTTTTCTTTTCCTTTGTCCAATATTTTGACTATTTGAGAAGTGATGGCCCTTTTCCTTTTAGAGGCAGCAAACACTTTTCTTCTCCCTCTGTGATATGTGCATGTGAGAGGGGTAACAATGGGAGTTTTAAAGGTAGTGTCATCATCATTTTCGCCTTTAGTTTGCTTGATATTTTCTGCACTTGCCTCACTCTGAATTTCTTTTTTATGCTTGGACTGATATTTGTCAAGACAGTCATGATTGTTGTCATGACTATCATGACTCTTTCCTTGACTTCTTGGTGAGATTTGATGGTTGTCCTCCTCATCATCCTGCTCTGCCTCTTCATCTTTGTGGCTGCCTTCACTAAATTCATCATTGCCATCACTGCCTTCATCTTTGTTTTCCTCTTGGCTACTTCCCCCCTCTTCACTGTTTTCTTCATTTTCATCATCTTCTTCTCCACTTCTCCCCCCTTGTCCATCATTATCCGTCTTAGTTTCCTCCTGACTATTTCCCCCTATTTGTTCTTCACTAGGGCTATTGTCAACCCCTTCACTTGGCAATTTAGGGGAGGAGGTAAGAGGTGAAATTCTTTGTGGAGAAGGCACATGGGGAGATGATGGATGTGTGGAGGTAGATGGTTGTGAAGTGGAAGGCAAGTTCTATTGGATGAAGGCCCAAGGATCTGAAAACACATCATGTGAGATAAAGGTCTCCCAAGATATTCCTTGCTGCTCTAGCTGGTATAGGACAATAATCTTGATCAGGGATTGGTGAAAGAGGCTTGGCATTTGGTGGTCATATCTTTTCTTCTTGAAAACTAAGGCCATTTAACAATGCTTCAGAAAAGGTAGTAAGGTAAGTTCATCATCTTGACCCTGGTAAAATTCATCAGCAACCTTATATGATATGAGTAGATCCGAGATTATCTCCCCTCACATGTGAAATAATTGATAATTTGCCTCATCAATGAAGCATATCTCTCCAGTAAATGAGAAAAAGGGAAAATAGACTTACAATTTTTTTGATAGCTGGGTTTCAAATAGGGCCCATAGTAGCTCAACTCCAACTTCTTTTGTTTGAACCACACCTCACCAATGTCTGGCATACCTGTTTCTTTGGAAATGATCTCATATGAGAGCTCAAATTGTACTCCTGCCAAATTGACTTGATGGTTTCGCAAGCTACAGATGAATAATCTAGTTAAGTCTGCATGGCTTCTGACTTGCTTGACCTTCTCACAAAATCTGTAGCACCCTACATCCTGGAAGCATCAAAAGGATCATAGGAGATGAAGTGAGTGGAGTGGTATCTAAGGGCTCAAATATTTTTTCTTTTCCTCCATGATATTTTGGCATGGTGGGAGTATGACTCTCATCACCACTAGTATGACTATCTCCCTCTGACATGATGACTGGTCTAAAAACAGTTGTAGGGCCTTTGAACTTTTCTTAAGGGTTTTTGGGCAAACAAGGTGCTTTTAGTGGATTTAGGTCAACTCTTTGCAATATGAAAACTAAGGTGAAGATGATTTTTTAGAGCTTGCACTTGGGGTTTAGAGGATAGCCTATAGTCACCCAATCTTCTTTTGTCACTTAGAACCAAATTTAGTTGTGAACCCTAACTCAAAAACTAAGTAATTTATCTTTACATAGTCTAGGGCTTGGGCTAATTTTGACCATGGATATCTTTCTTGTTTTTAGAAAAAGGAGAGCTTGGGAGGAGACAAATTTTACCAAACTTTAGACTTTGCTTGCAGATGTTTTGAAGACAGATTTTGGATTTTTGGAGCACTTTGAGAGAATTTGAGAAACTTGTCGAAGCGTAGCACCTGTGCGCAGCGCCAGTTCGTACCGCCTATGCGCAGTTCCAGTGCGTAACGCCGAGTAGACTGGGTGGTGCCTTGGGTTCCTTTAGTCCTTTCTGGGCTAGGTGCGTAGCGTCGGGCCGTGAGCATGTAGCGTAGTGTATTTTTACATTGCTTGCCTCCCTCCTATGCGTAGCGCCGGAGGCCAGTTGCGTAGCACTAGAGGCCAGGTGCGTAGCGCCGGCCTCGATGCATAGTGCCTGATAATTTTCATAGTTCGATCTGAAAACCAAAAATAATTCTCCTCAATGGCTTTCTTCTCCTTTAAAATGGAAAATGATTCACGAGGAAGGTTCAAGTGACCTTTATATTTGAGTTTGAAAAGAAATTTAAAAATATCAAACCTACTTTTGTAAAGTTAATGTCTCCTATCTTTTAGTGTGCTTTTGACTAATATTTGTTGTGAACACACTTTGACATTTTTCGGAAAAAACATTCACTCATGCCTCTGTCATCTTGGTGGAACAATATTTTTGACGTGGAGGCCTTTTTTGAGAGTCTATTGTTGAGATGCATATCGAGGTTACACTTTTCCTTTTTAGGCCTGTTTTGACAATAATTTATGCCCAACTTTATATTTCAAAAACTCTGTTTTTCTACCCTTTGGTAACATGATCCCTTTTAAACTGATACTCTTTGTTCTTTTTCTCTTATTCCAGGTGAAGAAATGCTATTTTGGCAATAACCCTAAGAGGAGGCTTCTGTCCTTGAAATCTCTGAGATTATTTTGCTTGTCATCACTGTTTTGTTAATCTACCAAACAAACCCTGATACTCTTTTACCTATAGGCCTGTTGCTTTTTTCTTGTATGTGTCTGCCTCCTGGTGATAATCACATTCTATTACCTTTCCTCTTCTTATTGCTGGTGGTCACCTTGGCTATTCATTAAAAAATGTGAACAAGGGTAGTTGTCCCTTGCAGTGTTTGTGCTCTAAGCCAAGAAGGCTTTTCTTGAATGACTTTGGGTCAAAATTCTTGATTCTATTACCCTTTGAATGAAACCTCTTCATGTAGGAAGGCATAACTTGTTGGCCACCAAATCCATCCTATGACTCAGTGAAACCTTAGGTGACCTAATGGGGACTTTTGGACTTGGATTTTGGATAGAGATTTAGACTTAGGGATCACCAAGTATAAGATAGGACCTGTGATAAGCTTAGTGTGTTTTTAAGACCTATGATCTAGCATACTTGACTCTCCAAAGGGTCTATGGAGATAATCAATGTCTGATTATATTATGGAAGAGACAGCAAGGCTATTTGATTGGTAGGTTTGAATAGTAGTAGAGAATCCTTTAGGTAAGCAAAACAGAGGATTTGGGCCAAAAGGAAAGACATGGTGAAAAATGGGTGACAGTTGGGGTTTAAAATAAATGGCTTGAGCCCATGATGGATCTTCCAGGAGTGGTGGGCTAGTCATGACTAGATAGGAAGATGAAATAGTGAAAAATTTATCTCAGGATAATGAAGGCAGTGAGATTTCTAGAACTCACAATATTTATGAATTTTGTTTCTAGAAATCTAGGACCACTACTTAGTCATATTCAGATAGTGAAAATTATGGATGACTAATAGTGGCTCCACTTGGGGAGGGAAGCTCCTTCTCAGGAGGTGTCCAGAACTTCAAATTTTTTGGCTTTTGGAGATCAGTGCCTTTTCCATTGGGCAACTGTGCTCTTTCTTCATTTGCTGATGTTTTTTTTGAGTCTTAATCTCTGAGATCTGACAAGACATGATTCATATCAACATCATTTCTACCTACCCAATCTACCTACCTAACATTTTTTCTTCCTTGGGTGCACTTGAACTGGAAAACCCTTGACATTTCTCTTTTGGAAACAAAAATCAAACTATCTAATTGTACCCTAATTTCTTCCAAGAGTTCAGATTAGGCTGATAAAATATTTTTATTTTCTACCTAATCTACTCATTTTTCAAGATTAAGTTGTTTGACAAACTTTATTCTCTATCCTACTAACATGAAATTGAAAGCACGGTAAATCAGGATTAGACAGTCTGACTTACCATGAGTTGTGGCATTGAAACAAGCTACACACAAGTGTTATTTTTGTATAGGAAAAATTTAGGAAACATGAGGGAAATATATGTCATTTGTTTAAAATCCCTATTTTCCTCTTTGGTTCAGATTTGGGCATGTGGAACCAACGTCTCTCATTCCTAATCTATCTTTTGACAAGTCAAACTTGAAAATTTTGACCTACTCTTTTCCACTAAATTATCAACCATAAATTTAAAACATGTTCAACCATGATTAGGCTGGATGACTGAACAAGGCTTTTTTAAATAAGCAGTGGCATTTAGACTTGCACACTTTCAGCATTATTACTCTTTTTTTTTAGGTATGGGGTTGTACCTCTCCTTCAAACTCTACCCTATTTTCTTTTTATATTTTTTTTGTGATTTTTCTTTTCATCAAACAATGGTATGTACAATGAATGAGAAAAAAAAACTAGGTTTCTTGACAAAATTAATGTTTAAGCATCCTCCCATTTAGAGGACCTCCAAACATTTAAGTCTCATCCAACTCTTGCAAAAATAAAGCATTGTTGCCTCTAGCTGACTGAATGATGTAAGGGCATTTCCATATATTTTTGAACTTGCCATGTTTTCCCTTGTCTTCCCTTCTTGAGTCCCATTTCAGAACCATGTCTCCAATCTTGAAATCATTTTCTTTGGGTCTCATATCAAAGATTTTATTGATATTGTCCTATATAGCTTATGTCCTTTTGTAAACTTCCTCCCTTGACTGCTGCAAATAAATGGTTTGGTTCAGCCTCCTCTGCATGTCATTTTCTTCCGATTGTACTTCTTGAAGAAGCTTCATGACTGGAACTCCAAAAGAGGTGGGGAAAACTGCATCCATGCCATACACTAGTTGATAGGGAGACATACCAATATATTTCTTGGTGGTTAGTCTATCAGCCCATAGTGTATGCACTAGTTTTCTATGCCATGCTTTTTTATTTTGTTCTAAGAGATTCTTAATGATGTTTACCAAGCTCTTGTTAGAGGACTCAGCTAGTCCATTACCTTGTGGGTAATAAGCAGTGGAGTGACCTAGGGTGATGTGATATCTATAGCAAAAGTCCACCATTTTCTTAGATGTAAAGGCAACAGTGTTATCAATGATGATATTTTTAGGACAACCAAACCTATACAAGATGTTGGTTTCAAGGAATTTGATGATGACTGAGTCGGTGGCATTTCTAGAAGGGATTGCTTCTATCCACTTGGTGAAATAACTAGTGGCAGTGAGGATCCACTTATGCTGGGAAGATGAAGTGGGATGGATCTCTCCTATGAATTCCAAACCCCACTGCTGAAAAGGGGCTTCAACACTGATGGGGTGCAAGGGTAAAGGTAAGGGATTTCTTTCACCATAAAATATTTGGCATTTATGGAAAGTCATGACTAGTTTGTGAGTATCGGAAAATAGGGTAGGCCAATAGTAGCCAGCTCTAAGGATCTTGTTGGTTATGGTCTTCCAATAGAGGTGACCCCCACATTCTCCCTCATGTAATTCATGCATTATTTTCTCTACATCATCTTCAAGCAAACACTTAAGCAGCAAACCAGCAAAACTCTTCAAGTACAATACTCCATCTAAAATGCAAAAAATTAATGCTTTTTGTTTTAAGAATCTAGCTTTGGTTTTTGACAAAGAAGGGGGAGCATTGAGATAAAGAAGCACATAAATAATATCAACATACCAAGATGAATTTAAAAACGTTTCTTCAATGTATGGTGTTGTACATTCTTCAGTTTCTTCTAATATACCAACCATATTCATGTCTAAATCTTGGAAATTTGAGTCAGCCATAATTTTTACAAGTCCTTGTCCTTTAATCAATTTAGTGGGTCTGATTTCTAAATCATATTCTAAAATGGTAGCAATCCACTTGCCCCTTTTAACATCGGGGTCTTTATTAAGTATATCTTTGGCAACTGTGTTTGGGACAAAGGCTATGATATGTGAATGCAAAATATAAACTCTAAAATCCTTCAAAGCTTTGATTAAGGCAAAGGCTTGTTTCTCGATAATGTTATAATTTAGAGGGGCATCCCTTAAGGCTTTGTTGAAGAAAGCTACGGGATGTTCTTGCCCCATGGTGTTCTTTTGCAACAATACTACTGCCACAGTATGTTCAGAGGCAAAGGAGAAAATGTAAAAGTCCTTGGTGAAGTCAGGGCTAATTAAGACTAGTGTTTGTGTGAGTGCTTGTTTTACCAGCTCAAAAGATTGTTTTACTTCCATATTCCACTTCACTCCTACTTCATTTTTCAACATATTTGTGATATTTCTTAGGAGCTCAGCAAGGTTAAGGATAAATCTTCTTAGGAAGTTAATCTTTCCAATGAAATATTGCAGCTCTTTAATGTTTCTAGGATGGCTGATTTGTAAGATGCCTTTTATTCTTTTGTGATCTATCTTGATTCCTTCCTCAGAGATGATGTGACCTAAGAGTTTTCCTTCTTGAAGGCCAAACAAAGTTTTCTTAGGATTTAGGACAGGCCATACTTTTTACATTTTTCGAAGGATTTTCTCAGTTGGACTAAGTGCTCCTCATTAGTCTTAAAGTATACAGTGATGTCATCAAGATATATGACTATGAAGTAACCTATGTCTTTTGAAAAAGTTATGTTCATTGCCCTTTGGAAAGTAGCCCCTGCATTCATTAAACCGAATCGCATTTTAACATACATGAATGTACCCCAAGGTGTAGTGAAAGCAGTTTTGAGTTGGTCACTTGGAAATACTAGAACTTGGTTATAACATGAAAGGCCATCTAGTAATGAGATTCTTTGTGAGCCAACTACTTTTTGGAGTATGTGATCCATTTTAGGCAAGGGGTACTTGTCTTTCAAGGAGGCTTTGTTCAAATTTCTGAAGTCAATACAAAGCCTAATTTCCCCGGTCTTCTTCCTAACTAACACAAGGTTGGACACCCATTCTGAGTATCGAAAAGGGACTACGATCCTGGCATCGTACATCTTTTTTATTTCTTTCTCAACTAAAGGTAACAAGAGGGGGTTAATTCTTCTCAAAAAGAAAATTTTTATTACACAGGTATCAGCTATGAGAACGTAAATTCCCAACCATTCATGCGCTGGAGAGACCGTTTTGTCTTTTGTGCGGAAGCAATTAATAAGGCTCAGGCCCATTCAATATTTCTTGGCCTACTATTGGCCAAACTACTTGGGCACTGGGTTTGATGTGAGTGGGATCAGCCAGCGTTTGAAATAGTTTCATTTGCTTTTATTCCATTCTGGCTTATGGTCTTTCTTGGCTATATGGTCTCTCCAGGGGAAAGATTGAGCTGAGCTTCAAGAAATAGTAAATGATCTTATAGATACACAAATGTATCACTCTCCAGGAATTTGGATTGCGCTTATATCCATAACTGTAGGAATTGGATCCGAACTTTTTCCAGTCTCTTTTAATCAATGGAATCTTCCACCGGTACATGGACCACTGTTTGGACCGATGGACTTACTAGTCTCGATCGTTACAAGGGTCGATGCTATGACATCGAGCCCGTTCCTGGAATTTCCTGACCGGCTGTTTGAAAGGTTAGATAAATTCCAGATCTATGGGGATCCAAAGATATTTTTTCATCGTGACTAAACCTTCAACTTATGGATGGAAGGACCCCAGGTTGAAGCGGAATAGCTATAGAACGATGACTTTGGTTTACTTGGGTTATCAGCATTTCGTTCGAAGAAGAAATGTAAAGAACGGGAGTTGTTGAAACTAGCATATTGGAAGATCAATCGGCCGAAATAACCGTGAGCAGCCACAATATTGTAGGTTTCTTCCTCCTGACTCCTAATAGCTGATACCTGTGTAACCTTCTCGGAGGTGTAGGGGCTTTCGAAAGGTGTCAATATTGGTGTCAGCTAGTTATTAGAGGGATTCTGATATCCAAGTCTTAGCAAGCATGGATGTGTCATATCATAATCTGGATCACGAGATGTCAACTCATAATCTGTATGACTAAGGTATGTATCTATACCATGAGCATAATAAGCAGGTTGCTCCTCTTGATTAGGAACATTTTAATCTGGTGCTGCTCCTGGCACCTTGACTTCTGCTGGTTATTGGACTTCAACAACTGTAGCATCAAGATAAGAATAACTACTGAATCAAGGGCCAAAATCTCTATGTGTTCCTAGGTGTTCTTCTAGTAGCGTAGGCCATACTATAGTATGCTCTCCCTTAGGTGATTGTCCTGTAGTTGGTTCTGCATGTGGTGGTACCCAACGATGTGGTTGTTCTTGACTATAGGCATATGGTTGTTGTTCCTGCTCGATCAGAGACAAATATGGGTCTCATTAAGTGTAAAAAGGTGATGTCAATCTAGCTAGTCTCGTGCTTAGAATATGATGAATCGTAGTGGTTAGTAGAGATTACAGAATCTCCACCCACGACGACCTCCACAAAACCAAATGCAGTATCCACCTGCAATGCCGCCGGGGCTATATCCTCACAATAAAGCGCCGTATGTCTATCCACCTAGCACTAACCTAGATCAGCCCAGGCAATTGGGACACACTGTTTCGCAATACATGGTAAGATGAGGTAATACTAGAATGAAATGAATGGCCTTTCAAAGAGTATGTATTAAATCATCAACACCGGCCCAGACCCTGTAAACCCAGCCCATCTGGCCACCCATAGGATGAGATCAGTCTCACCCCTTTACCTCCTTCCGATGTTGAAGAATTCATATCTTTGCGGCACAACAGTCAATTCAAGGCATCTCAGTACCGAAGGTTCCCCGAAGGGGGCTGTAACCAATTGGACGGAGGGGCGACCGGAGGTGGTGTTTAGGCCAGCTCACCCACTATTTCTAGTAGTACTTAGGTCGTGTCCCGGAGCGGCGGAGGTCATCCGATGACCGGATGCGTCCCCCCCTATCTGTATCTGGATCTGAATCTGCAAGACAATTCTCAGAATCACGACTCAGAACGGACTTTGAAGTGGGCCTGTTGGGACCTTACTCATTGTCGGGCCTTTCATCGTGATGCTTGCCATTAGCGAAATCAATTTGACCACCATCTTATATTTCTTCCCATCCCCGAGCGTGATCGTGACCGGCCCCTTCGATGGCTGTAGTTCTGTTGGTCTCCCTAGCCTTCCTAGCTTCACTATTAGGGGTGTGGAGCAGAATGGAACGAAAGGTGCGAATCGAGCGAATTTGCCTCTCCCCTTGTCGAGCCTGTTTCCGCATCCTGATAGGGGTGACCTTATCAGGAGAATGACCCAGGTTCGTCCCAGCCATATGGTTGTAGGTTTGCGTAGCCGTGATGGCGGTGAAATGGTCCGCAAGGGTGCAAATACCGATCAAGGAGGTTGCCTTGCGGTGTGTCCTTGTTATCGTCTTGGGGGCACGAGGATTAGGAGTGTAGTGCATGATGAGGGTGAAGGGAAGTACCCGGTTGGTTAAATGCTATTAATGATAATAATAATTCATTGTTCTCAACAATTGGTCCCGGAGACCCGGATCTGGATTCTCGAATAGAATTTGGAGCATTCCAAAAACTGGGAGATCCAACTACTAAAAGACAAGTGGTCATTAAAAAGTGCATTGGCATAAATACAGCAGTAAGAAGGGGTAATATGAAAGTGTGTAAACTATAAAAACGAGTCAAGGTAGATTGACCCACACTAACACTTCCACGTAATAATTCTACCGTCGTATTTTCTCACGATTTCTTATGAAGGATATTCAGATGATCAAAACGGAAATTCAAGAAGGTATTTCCCCTCGTCGTGTTCTTTATATGGAAATAAAGGGCCGACAAGACATCCCTTTAACTCGTACTGGTGATAATGTGAACCTAAGGGAGATCGAACAGAAAGCCGCTGAATCAGCCCGTTTCTTGCGTGTATCCATTGAGGGGTTTTGAAATGAGGAAAGATCAGGTCATCCCAATATCTCAGTATAACGGCTAAGGGGGATGGAACAGGATCAACTGCTTCAACAGAGGCAGACTTGTATGCTTGTGTTGCTGGATCAACTCGGTTAGCTCGGTCAACTCAATCAATATGCTCATCTGGCCCTTATTTTCTTTGTATGCTATCTATTTCCTTGCACTAGGAAGCGCAAGCCCCTCCGGGACCTTCTTTTCTTTATATTATGGTAAATGAAGCTTATATATTGAGATTTAGAAACCAACAACGTAATTACATATATAATATATATATATCCTCTCCTTTCGGTCGAGTGTGTCCAAATACGAACATCCATCGGCCGTTATCACCTCATCCTACTATTCACAAGCCGCAGTTGACTCCTCCGTACGTGTCCAATTTACCTTCTGTCACCATAGATTCTTTCTTTCATCCCAACAAGCCAGGTGGCTACGACGAGGGTATACCTGACCCCTATCACCAGGTGGGTGATCCGTTTCTGATGGGCCCGTCTCTTCCAGGGCGCGGTTCCCTTTTCCAGCAGATTTTAGTCACTTAGTGCTTATTCCGTTCCATTTCCTTTGTTAAGGACAAGAGGCCGTAGCCCGATCTCAACTGGTTACCAGACGCGTGACTGAGTTCCCAGTTTTGGCAGTTCCACTTACTGTCCTCTCTCCCCTATCAGTAGAGTTGAAATGCTCGTCCAAACCAATATAGTAGTAGAGTATCAGTCTATTTGGTCACGATCCAGCTCCCTCGACTAGACAGAAGGCAGAAGGAAAGGTAATAGAAAAAGCCCTTCTACTCTAATAGAAGGCATATGTGGCAGTGAGTGAAGGTTCTAGGTCGTCTGTAAGGGGGCTCATCAATCCATCCCATCCGGCATTGAAACGATATCTGCTAAAGGGAAAGCTTCTTAGGGCCCCATCATCCATCCCCACAAGAGCAGAGACAATAATTCCTCTAAGAGCTTTACCCATTATCCTTTGATGGATTAAATGCCGGGGCGGCTTGATGGAGGTATTTAGTGGATTGCTGCGTGGGGACAGACCTTTACCCTACTGAACTCACCCAACCTGTACACACATTACCTATATCACTTACTTCATTAGGCGCTTAGGCGCGAGGGGTACCACACTCACCTCTTAGAAGCAGCATCAGCAATACGGGTGGGATCAGACTACCTCATACCTTTACTCTTACCTTTAGACCAGAACCCTCCCATCAGCCTGAATCAATACCTCCTAGGTATGTATTTGTTCAACCTTACCCACCTACCAGAAATAGTAGATCTTTAGACAGCCCTAGACCTGGAATCACTTAGTTAGTCACCAAAAGATTCGGATATTCTCAATTTGACAAAAGATTCGGATATTCTCAATTTGACAAAAGATTCGGATACTCTCAAAATCGAGAAGAGAAGATCCGGATTAGATTTAAAATTCTGGTTATTCCCGGAACTTTCGGGAAAAGAGAACATATATGATAACTCGAAGTTCATACCAGGATATTCAATTTTAAGCGAAGCGCAAGAGCGGAAAAAGATAGAGGAAAAAGAACGGGAGGAAAGAATCAAAGTTATAGAGGAAAGAATAGGTATTATTAGATCAGATGTTCAGAACAAAAAAGTAGAAGAGAAACAAACTGGTACTGGTGAAGTAGAAGAGAAACAAACTGGTACTGGTGAAGTAGAAGAGAAACAAACTGGTAAGGTAAAACAGAAACAATTTGGTTTGAAAGTAGAAGATCAAAAAACTGATGGAAAGAAAAAAACTAATCAAGTTCTTGTTCAACACAAAATACTAAAAGCTATAGGGGAAGAAGATATATCCGATCTGGCGAGTATGTGCAGAATTATTATCGAAATCGAGGATCCGGCAAAATTTATGCAGATCTATGAGGAAAATATTAACCTGAATCTAATGTTCCTTATTATTTATGAGGATCTAAAAGGCTATGAAAAATATATCAATGCAAGGGATAGCAATGCAAATGATATCAATGCAAATGATATCAATGCAAATGATATCAATGCAAAGGATATCAATGCAAAGGATATCAATGCAAATGATATCAATGCAAAGGATAGCAATGCAAAGGATATCAATGCAAATGATATCAATGCAAAGGATAGCAATGCAAAGGATATCAATGCAAAGGATAGCAATGCAAATGATATCAATGCAAAGGATAGCAATGCAGATGTTCCAAAAAAGAAAGAAGATGAAATCCCTAAAACAGTAGTGTCCTCCGAGCCATATCGTTTATCAAGCATAGTTAATGATAATCTCCTTATATATAAAATTGTTAGTATGTGGTTGAAGTCGGAAAAAATAATCCAATTCAATAATATTTTGGAAATTTTGGTAGAGGACTAAAGAATAGTGGATTGAGCCGTATGAGGTAGGAAACTCTCAAGTACGGTTCTGAGGGAAGAAAACTTTTCCAAGTTGACCTATCCCGACCGAGGAGAACAGGCCATTCGACAGGGAGATCCTGAAACTGCGGAAATGGTTTCTGATTTTCTTTGAGAGGAATTTTATGTTGGATGATTTTGGCGTCATAGGATTTCAAGTCTTCATATCCCCAAGCAAACACGTATTTAAATTCTCTAAAAATCTCAATGTATTTTTGTTTTTTGTGAGGTGAGAGAGTTTTGGACAGCTTGATTATCTTGGGCTCTTTCATCCCTCCAATGTTACACTCTCCTATATTTGTTTCAGTGGATTCCATCTTCGGTTTTTTAGCTACATCATTAAAATCAAACAGCTCTTCTAGTGGTGTAAGGCCTTTTGGCAAGGTGTCATATTTGTACTACATAATTTCAAGTTCTCTTTGATCTGATTAATCAAATACTTCTGCAACACAAGGGTTTTGAAGGTGTTTTATATCATCATCAAAGGGCAGCTCTGTTTTGGGAGTTTCATTTTCAGCAAAATTATTTCTTTCAAATCTTAAACTCTGTTTTGTGCTTGCAAATTCATTTCTAGATTGCAAAAAATCATCTATTTGGTCATCATTGTCAAACACGTGCCAATGGTTCAAGTTGTCCAGTAGGCTTGTTCTTTATTTTGATGAGGCATTGATTATTTTCATAAGGTAAAGAGAAATTGCTAGCAGCAAAGGCAAGCTCATTGGCAAGGCAGTTTTGGGCCCTAGGGATGAAAGTGAGCTCATACTTCTCAAAGGTTTTGAGAAGTTCTAGGACAGCATTCCTATATTCCCTTAGTCTAGGGTTCTTGGCTGAATATTCTCCCTTAATTTGATTTATGATCAGTTCTGAATCTCCTTGAACCAATATTTTCTTAGCTTTGAGGTATTTGAGTAGGTGTAAACCAATAAGGAGAGCCTCATATTCTGCAACGTTGTTGGTGCATTGGAAATATAGCCTATAGGAATGCCCTTCATTTTTGTTGTGGAACCAAACCCTTGCTCCTAAACTAGCCTTACCACAAGAACCATCAAATCTTATATGCCAAAGGGCGACAATTTCAGTTTTGTCAATGTTCTACACTTCGGGGCTGCTAGAGTTTTGGGTGTCATTTTCTTGGTCAGAGGATTGGCTTGGTTGGTCTGAGGGGCTTAGTTCTTTCTCCTTGTCATTCACTTATTCACTTATGTCATTTTCATTGTAAAGGATGAAGGAGTCAAGGTCTGAGTGAATGGAATAAACCGGTGTGTTATTTGGCCTATCTATGTTACTCACCATGTATTTCATGTGGGATTCCCGGTACAATCTCCTTGTTTGATTGAAAACTGGGTTGGTGGCATAAGTCATGTCCATTTGAAGGCTTCCCTGGATTTTGGCCCCCCATGATCTAGATAAAAGCTTGCCATACTTTAGGGGGATGTCAGCCACAACTATATCCATGACTAGACTCTTGGCGAGGATTTGTGCCAGATTGACACACAAATCTTTAATTAGGCCTAGACACTTGACCCTACTAGAATCAAAAGAGTACAAGTCTTTGTAGGGATTTTTGATCTCTAAGCCCAATCTCCCCATCACAACCTTTGGCATGAGGTTGTGTGAGGCACCGGAGTCTAACATAGAATTATGCAGAATTTTGTCATGTATGTTCAGACTTACATAGAAAGGAGGGATAGCTCCTTCCTAATATTTTCCATCTACTTCAGGACCAAACAATAGCTTTGGTTTATCATCAGTTAAGTTTAAAGTGTTGCTATCATTCCCTATATTTAACACTTTGAAAATCTGGGATCTATATACCTCTTGGGTTACCAACTCGGTGAGGGGTATGGTTATCTTGATTTTAGCAATCTCCCCCTCAAAGCTGAAAGGTGCAAGTGTCTTTATTGTATTTACATCAGCTTTATCAGCCATGAACTTTTCTACATTTTTGATTTTCTGATTCTGATTTTATGTCTTGGACAACAATGTTTTTTCAGGGCTACTAGTTGAAGTACTAGGGCAGCTTGAATCCTTACTAGGTTGGCTAGTCTTTGGTTTGTTTATGTCAGCTTTCTTAGCCATATTATTTGTGTTTTCTGCTATTTTTAAGAATATGCTCAGAGGTATTTTTTACAGCAGTGTTTAGCAGATTTGGTTTAGGAACATCTTGATTCTTTGTGCTCCTAAGGTCATATTTCCTATGGACTTCCATTATGGCATTCTCAAATCTTAGTTTATAGTCTTCGGAATCTTCATATGATTTATCATTTGGTTTGGAAGATAACATCCTTTGTTCTTCTTCGGTAAGGAAAGTGTTATCCTCGTCATCAGAACCTATGACATTTACATGGTCTTTCTCCAACTGCTCTGGCTCTCTTTCCTCTTCATCTACATAGTTGTCTTGGAAAAGGGGGTTTGATTTGTTGGTCACTCTCTCTTTGTCTGACTTGAGGAGGGTCTCTTCTAAAATTCTGATTCCTATTCCTGTTTTGAATATTGGATTGATTTTCCCTAGGAGGTGTTCTCTCATTCAAACTGATTTTTTCCATCATCCTCTCCATTGTCCTAACAATGAAGTCAAGTTTGGTGTCAGAAGAGGAGGGTGTAGGTGTTGTGTCATCTTTATAAGTCACCCTTTTTTCTGATCTCATCCTAACCCTTTTCTCAATTATATTGGCCTCTACACTCATGGCCCCTTTTTTCATGTCTTCTAGAGTTAGGAAATCTATCTCCCTTAGTTGATAGACCATATCAGCATCAAAGCCTTCGGGGTATTTTACTAAGGCCAAGCCTTGCGGAGGTTTTATGTGAGGTGGGAGGGCATTGTAAACACTGTTAAACCTAGTGGAATAGTCATGAACACTTTCTCCCAGATTCCTTTTAAGATTGTTATACTCGGAAAGAATTTGAAGGGGGTTTTTCTTGATTTCCCACTTGTTTACAAAGGTTTGGTAGAGGGTAGGGAGATCATGAATGCTATTGGGAGGTAAGTCTTTAAACCATTTCTTGGGTTCTCCCCCTAGGCTCTGAGCAAAAATTCTCATTTTTATGGTTTCTTCTTCTCTCTCCATGTAGTCAAAATCATCACTAATTCTATCTACATGTTTCTGAGTAGTGATGGATTCAGTCCCTAAGAAGTGAGGGATCTTGGACTGATAGTCATTTGGCAAAGGTAATAGTGGTTTTTGTAGAGCCATTGGAGCATACCAGGCTACCATGATGGGAGGAAAATGAAATAAGGGCTGATTTACAAGGGGAGGATTTGTGAGAGGTGGAGTAGGATGGAGTGAGGTGGTTTGCACAGTGGTGGAATAAATGGGTGTAGCTGAGGTACTTGGACCGGAGAACTGATTTTGAGTGGATTTGAGATGGAAAGGGATGAAGTGATGGAGAAGCTGAAAGTCAGGTGGAGTGGAAGGAGAAGCTTCTCTACTGGAGCTCTGCTGCAAATCTATAAGGTTAGTCTGGTCAACCCTACTTTGTGACTTGGTCCTGAATAGATTCTTGGTATGGTGCAAGTCAAACTGAGGATATTGTGAAATTGTAAGGTGTTCTAGTGTAGAACTTGCTCTATGAATGGTCCTGACAGTGGATGAGTTTCCAGCTTTAGAATTTTGCCACAAAATCTTTTCTGGGTCATCAACTACGGCAGGAGGATTTGGGTCTGGGTGTGATCTGGTATTGATCCTTCGTGAAGCCAGATCTCTTTACTCGAAGATCATAGAGGCTTTACTCACACAAGGTATAACTAGGCCCTTAAGAACTAATTATGATTGATTTGACACAATCCAAGAACAACCTATGGGACCAGTGAGATGAAAAAAGGCCTACTGGAGGCTAGTGGAGTCGCCAGGTGGATGTTTTTGAAATTTTGAGGATATGTGTACAATGGTCCACCACCAATTTTTTGATAAAAATCAATCTAGGAAGTACTTTTGGGCTTTTGAGTTTCTTTATGCAGCCTTAAGGTTTCATTGAGTATCCTCTAGCTGAGTCATCATCTTGCTAGGATGGTGAAGCAATTAGTTTCTACTCTTGGCTATGGGTTGGTTTTTAAGTCAAACTAGAGATGTATATGAGTCTATAAGAGTTTGTCAGGCTACTATGAACTCAGTCCCACCATGATCGCCATTATGTTAGCTCCCCGTAATTTGATAGATTAATTGAGATACAAATGGACAGTGTAACATAAAACCAAGCTTTGGAATCCAAGGACCTAGCCTTCCGGGATTCGGAGAGGGATCTCTCTAGTAGGTGCAAAGGTGTGAACTTGTTTGCTAATTAGGGTTGATTTTAGGCTAGATGTTGAGTGAAGGGTATTTTGATTGTTTTTGGTTGGGTATGATGCTCAGATGGATTTAGATAGAAAACATGGAATATTTTTAAGTCATTGGTCAAAGGAGTCTAACAAGGTCATGATGAGTTCATATATGGTTTCAAGAGCATTTACAGGGCAATTTTAACTCGGTTGGTGGGTCTTTGAGGTTGTGGTGGATGATGAGATGAACATTAAGCTTGAGAATAAAAGCTGGTGAAGAGCAGAACTGAATCCTTAATAACTTTTTAGACTAAGGGAGTTATAAAATCATAAGCATGGAAATAGAATCAAAGGCATAAGTAAAACCTAATCCATTTGATTTCAAACTGAACACAGATGATTATCCAAGGAAAACATTCAAAAGAAACTATATAAAGGCAAGAAACTTATTTAACTTTCATATATTTCATTATCAAGAGCAGAAAAGCATTTAAGATGCACAAGAAGTTATAACCATAGAAGAAGAGAAAACTCTTAACATCTAAAGTTACAGTTGTGAAGGTTGTTTGGAAAAAATTTAGCTAGTAAAGGCAAAGAGCATGATTCAAACAGACTTCTTTGACAAACCTAGTTAAAACTAATTTAAAGAGGTGATCCCAAGGACAGAGTATTTCAGTGGCCACAATATGCAGGACTAGCCATAAATCATACTTGACACTAACTGATCTAAATCATTCAAGAAATGGAAAAGCTAATAACTTCTTAGAGAGAAAGAGATGAATTCCCTAACATATCTTAACAGAAGAAAGCATTGAGGCAGTGAAGGAAAAATAGAAGTAAGGTGCCATCAGGAAACATTTCTTAATCTAAATTTTTTGTCCTACTGCAACATAGCAAGATGGAGAAACATAATGGAAAACTAGAAAACATGAACATAAGACACACTTCACCATCAACCAAGCTTATGGATCCTGCAAACAATCTCTCTCCATAAACAAGAAAACCAAGGCATGCATGAGCTCCAAGACATCAAATTTTCATCAAAAACTCCAAGAGACTATGTATTTGCTTCAGCATAAGTCATCAAAATCCAACTAATACATAAGAGCCTCAGGCTCTATTTATGGAGAAAATGAGGAGGTGGAAACCCTAAGAGGCTTCCAGAAACCCTAATTTAGCCATAAATGTCATAAATGTGCTTAATGACCATGCAAGGCCCAAGAGACATAAGAGATAAGATAATAAATAAAAAAACATCAAAAAATAACTCCCAAATCAAGTCAGGAGTGATTTGTCCAAAAAAAACATTAAAAAATGATTTGTCATTAATCAGTGTCTTTTGTTGACTTTTGGCAAAACGTTGTCTCTGTGCGTAGCACCATTTTAGCAAAAAATAAGGTCTGTTGCAGCTGAGTTGTGGACCCCTTCTTGGCATCGGATTTGGCCCCGTGATGGCTCGTTGGAAATAGTGATGAGTCTAATTTCCAAAAAAACTTGATTTGTGCTGAATGGATGCCATTTATCTGCTCAAAAACCAAATCTCCCATGACTTCTCTGTGCGCAACGCCAGGCCTAAAAAAGAGGCAGAAAGGTCATTTTTGAGGTTTTTTTGACCTTTTGAGGGGGAAAAAATGCTCCAATTGACCTGAAATTTTGTGGATAGACTATTGGTGACATGAAAAATCCAAAAATGTAAACTCCAGCAGCTGAAGATGCCTCAATTTTTTTCATAGCGCCTAGGGTGTTGCGCTCCTAGGGTCAAAATTTGAAAAAAATAAAAGGTTTCCGGATTTGCCTCAAAATTGGCGTGTAGACACCTCAAGGGGTTTTAGACATCTACTAAGAAGCATCAGCCAAGATTCCAAGGATGTCATGGAATTTGGTATTTTTAAGCTCCTCTAGCTCCATGAGGGCTTGCTTGAGTTTGGCATTAGCACGCATGCTCTTCCTTGCATAGTGTTTGACCATTTTCTTCTGCAAGGCAAGGCCCCTCTTCACCTCTTTGAAATGTTTATGCTCCTTTTTATAATATTAGATGACCCTTTGTGCCCTTTCAAAGTCCTTTCCCCATTCTTGAAGTTGGGCATCCTTTTCTAAGAGGAGCAATTTTGTACTCATCCCTTGGTCCTCATTATCACTGTCTAGATCAACAAAAAGAGGGCCTTGAGAAGTCTTTTTGATACTTTTGCTCATTCTTACCTGTACCTTCTGTTCAACCTTTTCCACTTTTTATTTGCCTTTGTCCAATATTTTGATTGTTTGAGAAGTGATGGCCCTTTTCCTTTTAGAGGCATCAAACACATTTCTTCTCCCTCTGCGATATGTGCATGTGAGAGGGGTAACAATGGGAGTTTTAAAGGCAGTGTCATCATCATTTTTTCCTTCAGTTTTCTTGATATTTTCTGCACTTGCCTCACTCTGAATTTCTTTGTCATGGTTGGACTGATTTTTTTCAAGGCTTTCATGACTGTCATGACTCTTTCCTTAACTGCTTGGTGTGCTTTGATGGTTTTCCTCCTCATCATCCTGCTCTGCCTCTTCATCTTTGTGGCTGCCTTCACTAACTTCATCATTGCCATCACTGCCTTCATCTCTATTTTCCTCTTGGCTACTTCCCCCCTCTTCACTGTTTTCTTCATTTTCATCATCTTCTTCTCCACTTCTCCCCCCTTGTCCATCATTATCCATCTCAGTTTCCTCCTGACTGTTGCCCCCTATTTGTTCTTCACTAGGGCTACTTTCAGCCCCTTAACTTGGAAATTTAGGGGAGGAGGTAAGAGGTGAAATTCTTTGTGGAGAAGGCACATGGGGAGATGATGGATGTGTGGAGGTAGATGGTTGTGAAGTGGAAGGCAAGTTCTGTTGGATGAAGGCCTGGGGTTCTGAAAACACATCATGTGAGTTAAAGGTCTCCCAAGATATTCCTTGTTGCTCTAGCTGGTATAGGACAATCATCTTGATCAGGGAGTGGTGAAAGAGGCTTGGCATTTGGTGTTCATAGATTTTTTTCTTGACAACTGAGGCCATTTTATCAATGCTTTGGAAAAGGTAGTAAGGTAATTTCATCATCTTGACCCTTGTAAAATGCATCAGCAACCTTATATGATATGAGTAGATCCGAGAGTATCTCCCCTGACATGTAAAATAACTGATAATCTACCTCATCAATGTAGCATACCTCTCCAGAAAATGAGAAAAAGGAAAAACAGCCTTACAATTTTGTTGATATCTGGGTTTCAAATAGGGCCCATAGTAGCTCAACTCCAACTTCTTTTGTTTGAACCACACCTCACCAATGTATGGCATACCTGTTGCTTTGGAAATGATCTCAAATGAGAGCTCAAATTTTACTCTTTCCAAATCGACTTGATGGTTTTGCAAGCTACAGACGAATAATATAGTTAACTCTGCATGGCTGCTGACTTGCTTGACCTTCTCACAAAATCCTGAGCACCCTACATCCTGGAAGCATGAAATGATCATAGGAGATGAAGCGAGTGGATTGGTGTCTAAGGGCTCAAATATTTTTGCTTTTCCTCCATGATGTTTTGGCTTGGTGGGAGTATGACTCTCATCACCACTAGAATGATTATCTCCCTCTAACATGATGACTGGTCTAAAAACAACAGTAGGGCCTTTGAACTTTTCTTGATGGTTTTTGAGAAAACTAGGTGATTTTAGTGGATTTAGGTCAACTCTTTGAAATATGAAAACTAAGGTGAAAATTATTTTTTAGAGCTTGCACTTGGGATTTAGAGGATAGCCTATAGTCACCCAATCTTCTTTTTTCACTTAGAACCAAATTCAGTTGCAAACCCTAACTCAAAAACTAAGTAATTAATCTTTACATAGTCTAGGGTTTCGGCTAATTTTGACCATGGATATCTTTCTTGTTTTTAGAAAAAGGAGAGCCTGGGAGGAGACAAATTTTACCAACCTTTAGACTTTGTTACAGAAGTTTTGAAGACAGATTTCAGATTTTTGGAGATCTTTGAGAGAATTTGAGAAACTTGGCTGGAGCGTAGCGCCTGGGCGCAGCGCCGGTGTGTAGCACCTATGCGTAGCACCGGGCGGACTGGGCAGTGCCTCGGGTGCCTCTGGTATTTTCTGGACCTATGCGTAGCACTGGGCTAGGTGCGCAACGCGGGGCCGTAAGCGCATAGCGCGGTGTATTTTTACACTACTTGCCTCCCTCCTGTGCGTAACGCTGGAGGCCAGGTGCGTAGTGTCGGCCTCAGTGTGTAGCGCCCGATAATTTTCACAGTTCGGTCTGAAAACCAAAAATAATTCTCCTCAATAGCTTTCTTCTCCTTCGAAATGGAAAATGATGCACGGGGAAGGTTCAAGTGACCTTTATATTTTATTTTGAAAAGAAATTTAAAAATATCAAACCCACTTTTGTAAAGTTAATGTCTCCTATCTTTTAGTGTGCTTTTGACTAATATTTGTTGTGAACAAACTTTGACATTTTTCGGAAAAAACATTCACTCATGCCTCTGTCATCTTGGTGGAATAATATTTTTTACATGGAGGCCTTTGTTGAGATTCTATTTCTGAGATGCATATCGAAGTTACACTTTGCCTTTTTAGGCCTGTTTTGACAATAATTTATGCCCAAATTTATATTTCAAAAACTCTGTTTTTATACCCTTTGGTAACATGATCCCCTTTAAACTAATATTTTTTGTCCTTTTTCTCTTAGTGCAAGTGAAGAAATGTTATTTTGGCAATAACCCTAAGAGGAGGCTTCTATCCTTGAAATCTCTGAGATTATTTTGCTTGTCATCATTGTTTTGTTAATCTACCAAACAAACCCTGACACTCTTTTACCTATAGGCTTGTTTCTTTTGTCTTGTCTGTGTTTTCCTCCTAGTGATAATCACATCCTATTACCTTGCCTCTTCTTATTGCTGGTGGTCACCTTGGATATTCATTAAAAAATATGAACAACGGTAGCTGTCCCTTGCAGTGTTTGTGCTCTAAGCCAAGGAGGATTTTCTTGAATGACTTTGGGTCAAAATGCTTGATTCTATTCCCCTTTGAATGAAACCTCTTCATGCAGGAAGGCATAACTTGTTGGCCACCAAATCCATCCTATGACTCAGTGAAACCTTAGGTGACCTAATGGGGACTTTTGGACTTGGATTTTGGACAGAGATTTAGACTTAGGGATCACCAAGTATAAGATAGGACCTGTGATAAGCTTAGTGTGTTTTGAAGACCTATGATCTAGCATACCTGACTATCCAAAGGGTTTGTAGAGACAATCAGTGTCTGAGAATATTATGGAAGAGACAGCAAGGCTATTTGATTGGTAGGTTTGAATAGTAGTAGGGAATCCTGTAGGTAAGCAAAACAGGGGATTTGGGCCAAAAGGCAAGACATGGTGAAAAATGGGTGACAGTTGGGGTTTAAAATAAATGGCTTGAGCCCATGATGGATCTTCCAGGAGTGGCGGGCTAGTCATGACTAGATAGGAAGATGAAATAGTGAAAATTTTATCTCGGGATAATGAAGGCAGTGAGATTTCTAGAACTCACAATATTTATGAATTTTGTTTCTAGAAATCTAGGACTACTACTTAGTCATCTTCAGATAGTGAAAATTATGGATGACTAACATGTTCATGGTTATTGTCATTTCATGATTCATGTCTTCATTATCATTTAGAGTCTTAGGTCAAGTCATCATGTTTCACCTAGGTCAATGTCTAAGTGTCTTTCACTTCACCACCATAAAATTAAAAAATTTGTCATAAAAAAGGAAAAAGGAAGGGTCATTCACTTCCATCATACAAAGTTGTCTTTAAAAGGGAGTTAGCTTAGGTTGGTGAATAAAAAAGAGAAAATGTTTCTTCTTTCAAAAGCTTGTTTCATTGTTAAATTATTCAAAAAGAAAAATGTTCCTCAAAAGGGTCATGTTTTCACTAAATGACAAAAAAGGTGTTTTTATTGATGTTATAAAAAGGTAAAAGGTGATTTATTTCACTTATTTTACCTCCTCTTGCTCGATACAGTGTATCTATTACCTTCAGAATACATTACCATTGCCAAAGGTGGAAGAAAACTAGAAAAATCTGCAAGAAGAGCCAATTTGCTATGTTTCTAGAGGCTCTGCGATGCTTCTGAAGTAGTTGCACGATGTTTCTGGGCCAGTGCAACGCTTCTAGGTGTTGGCACTATGCTTCTGTGTAGCGCTACATTTCTGCAAAAGAGTGCTATGTTTTTGGATTTTGGTCTCTAAATCAACTTCTAGAGTTTCAAAACAACTTTCAAACCTCATTTTTCCTCCAAAACCTATAAGTGAATATTCCAAAGCCTTATTCAAGTCATTTCATAAGTGTATGAGTGTTTTCTGTCATTAGGGCTTTTCTCTTCTCCATTCTATGATTTTTCCTTTCTTGATTGCTTTAGGCCATTGGAGACCCTTTTACCACCATCTAAACCTTCACTCATCCTTCATCAACCCTACCACAAAAGTTACTATTGCTTGCAGTACCCTTTTCACTTCTTTCATAAAAACACGAACTCCTCACTACACTTCCACAACAAAACTGGAAAATATTTGTATTTTCCTATTTTGACCCACTTTCCCATACCCATTTCAGGTAATTCCACTTGTATCCTTAAGCTAACTCATTACTCTACTGTCTCAATTTTTTTGGGGAATTTTCCTCAACCTTATTATACCTCATCACAACCCCTAAACCTACCCTATCCATATCCCCTGGTTTCCCAAATTCACCATCCTTGGCCACTCATTTCATCTAGGAGGGGTTTATTTTGTTCATAACTACTATGGATACTAAAAAGAAAGTTCACAAGGGAGGCCATCACTCTATATTTGAGCCATCCACATTGTAAGAACTTAATGCCTCCCCATATGCTAAGAGATGCTTTGAAAACACTATTTGTTTGAGATTTTGTGAGAAGAACATGGATGTAGGATGTCATGCCCCATTTACTACCCTTTTTGTCACAAATTCAGCAAAGACAAAGCCACATAGTAGGCATAGAATTTAATCTACCAGGAGAGGCCATCACTTCACCAACAGGGATCCCAAATGAAGGAGAAATCTCATTCAACGGCATGGAATTTGACCTTGAAAACGACCCAATGTTCCTAAAACCACATTGCAGAGATGAACCTGAACATGTTTTCCTTTTCAAGCATCTACTTGAAAATCATGCCCGATTAATGAAGCTCATCATGAAATATTTCACTTGTGAGGGAAGATTTTCAATATTGTACCAATACCATCTCAGGTTTCTAATGCACTTTACAACTACCAAATCTCTCAATTTTTCAAATTATCTATTCATGAATTTGGTCAAGATGTCAAAAAAGTTACAAATCAAAGGTATAAATGCTTGTTGAAACCGATTTTTGTATCCATATTTACTCTTTTCCTTGTATTCTTTACCTCCATTTTTGCCTTTTTCACCTATTTTTTACCTCTTATGCCATGACATTTACTACTAAAACCTATCATCCTATGATTTGAGGTAAAAGAATTTTACTTGAAATTATTTCGGTGTTTTTTTATTAAAGTTTGGATATATTGTAGATCATACCTATTTTGTTATCTCTAACTATCTAATATAATTGGACTCGTAGTTATGGAACTGTTGGAAAGAGGAAGGAGGTTAGAATGCTTGGTCAAAGAACGAAAAGGTAAATGCTTCATCATTGGAGTATTGGCACCGTCCTGTATCTAACAGCATTGCTCTGGTCATGTACTTAAATTGGCAGTTTACGTTGGACCATCCTTTTGTTGGACATAGCAGTAGTGTATAGTCCTTGAGCATCATACACCGAGATTTCTGTGTCCAAGAATAGAAAAAAGTTCTCCATGATTTTGTGTAGCCAACTGAAGCCCAATTGAGCCATGTACAACTAGTCTAGGATTGACTTCATGAGACCATGATAGCCATATGTTATTCAGTTTCCTATGTTTAGACTTTATATAGTTTCGTTCTACTCTATCAGCTATCTTCTTAAAGACCCGATGAGCTAAGGTTCTAGTTAGCCGAGCAACTAAGTAATGCTACTATTGTAATCACTGTAATATTCCAAAATTATTGATTATGGACTCACGTTCTCCCAGAATATGTATGCCATAATTTTGATTTAATACAAGTTTCAATATTTGTTTCATTGCAATTTGTTTATGATCATGTTTTAGATTTCATTCCACTGAGTTAGTTTACCCTACTCCAGATGTGGCAAGGGCCCACGACCTCTGGAACTAGGTTTATTATTAGTTTAGATTCAGAGTTTGTTTATTAAGTTGATTTCTCAGAAGATATCGTGTGATTGGTGAATTTGAATGGTTTGTTTTAATTCTTTACTTAATGATTCATTTTTTCCCTGTAGGATGAAATACTTAACGAGTTGTTTCGATTGGGTAATGAATTTCAAGTTTTTTGAATCAAAATCGTGCACAGGGTTGTGAATTTCTTTGTGAAGTCATGTTGAATTCTTGAGTCTTGTAACGTGGATGTAAATCGTTCAAAGCTGCGTGGATATCTCCTTTGTTCTTTCGAATATTATTTTTGATTACAAGACTTGTGAACATCATATTTCTCGTAGAAGAGTTGTAGTTATAATATTGGTCATTTCTTTTAGAAGTGTGCGTGCTTGTCTTACTTTTTTTTCAATTCATTTGTCTAAAGAAGGTTATCATAGATAGAAATTCAATTCTTTCCTTTCTTTTGAATAAGTAGTTCGGGTTTCTTAACATTCATGATCTTCTTTAGTGTCGAATAAGAGAGTTATTTCAATAATAGATCTTTGCTTCTTTGGGTATCATTAGCTTGGAGTGCTTAATAATTATTTTAGAAATTTATATGCTTATGAAATTTGATTGAATTTCTTTATTTAAATTGAATGTCTCTCTGATTGGATTGAATTAGGAAACTCCGGAGCTTGATCTTAGTTATGCATAATATTTTGGTCTCTATTTTATATAATAGTGGATTGATCCTAGTTTTCCATTCATTAGCGCATTGAACTTAAATTAGATTTATACTTTCGATATGAACAATATTGGATTGAATACATAAGTCATTCCTTTTTAGTGTAATTATAATCTAGTAATTATTTTATAAGTGATCTAGCTAATTGAAAAGGTTAGAATTTGAGTTGTAGAATATTTTCAGTTTACATAGGTGAACAATAGATTTAAAGTAGGAATGGATTTCATAAGGGTTAATGTATGAGTCTTTCAAATAGTTAAGTGAGATTGTTAAAACAATGAGTCTTTTCAATAATAGGCTTAATCCAATTTGAACAGATAGGAATCTGTACTTAAAACATCTATTTAATAAGGATGTCAAGCACTCTATAATTTGAACTTAAGTTTGAACCAATACGCAGTGTAACTTAGAGACTATGAATCCCTTGGTTTATAATTAATATCGATTGGTTTTTAAGCAATTAAAAGCATTCAAAATTTTCTCGCTGTTTTCGGGGAGTTGCAATTGGTTCCAATAAGAATTTCTTTTTCAAAGTTACAGAGGTATTTGCAGGACAGTCAGAGGGAAAGGAGTGTACGGTAAGACATGAGTGAAGAGACATGAATCCAATTTAGTGGGGTTGCTCCAAAGTTGATAAATTGTCTGGGAAAAAGTATTTTTATTTTCTGGACGAGTATAGCGGCTATAACCAAATTCAAATAGTCTTGGAATATCAAGAGAAGACCACTTTTACCTACCCATGGGTACCTATGCCTATCGTGTTCTTCCTTTTGGGTTATGTAATGCCCCAGCCAAATTTCAGTGAGTTGTCTTGGTTATATTTTCTGGTTTAATCCATGACTGTGTATAATTATATATAGATGACTTCACAGTATATGGGGATGAATTTGATCAAGCCTTAGGAAATCTGGAAAAAGCATTGATCCATTATCAAGAAACTCAACTGGCTCTTAGTAGTGCTAAATGAAAGATGATGCAAACTAAAGGAATTGTCTTGGGACATTATGTATCGGCAGAAGGAATAAAAGTGGACCCAACGAAAATAAAGGTAATATCGCATATCCAGATTCCCGCCACATAGAAAGAGGTAAGAAGTTTATTAGGACATGTCAGATACTATAGGTGGTTTATTGAAAATTTTACTAAAATTGCAACACCAATGTTTAAATTTCTTTCCAAAGATTTTTAATTCTTATGGGACACTAACTGTCAGAATTATTTTTAGGAACTTAACACTAAATTAATAACTTCTCCAGTATTGAGAGGGCCTAATTGGTCTCTCCCATTTCACATTTGCACAGATGCATCAGACACTACCCTTGGAGCTGTGCTAGGTCAAAAGGAATATCTCTCTCCTTATGCTATATATTTTGTTAGAAAGAACCTCTCACCCACTGAATTAAACTATATAGTTACTGAAAAGGAATTGTTAGAATGTGTTCATGTTATTAGCAAGTTTAGACATTACATTACCGGTTACGAGACTTTTGTCCATACCGATCATTCTGCCATTAGATTTTTAATGAATAAACATATTAATAATGGAAGAATTACTAAATGGTTGCTTTTGATGCAAGAATTTAATATCACTGTGATTGGCAGGCCTGTGAAAGATAACTTGGCTGTCAATTTCTTATCCCGAATGAATGTTTCTCAAGAAACAATTTTGGCACCAATTCCAGATGACTTTCTAGATGAGAACTTGTTTTCAATATCAACTCTGACCCCCTGGTTTGCTGATATGGCCAATTACCTGGTAACAGGTAAATTTCCACAAAATATTTCTACCCGGGACATACATCAGCTAAGTGAAAATTATTCCTAGATAGTTGGAGACCTATTCCACACAGAACCTGATTTGATGATGAGAAGATGTGTGCCAGATGATGAGATGTTCAATGTACTAAAGGCTTGCCACAACGAGCCTTGCGGAGGACATTTCGCAGAAAAAAAAAGGACCACTTACAAAGTCTTACATGCAAGATACTATTGGCCCACACTTTTCAAGGATTGCAAAAAGTTTGTCTCAAGTTGTCATGCCTGCCAGTGGATGGGGAAACCAGTTCCAGCATATGAAATGCCACTCCAAACACAAATATCAATAGAACCATTTGAAAAATGGGAATTAGATAGTGGGTCCCATTTCTCCCATGTCCAGAAAGAAGAGATATATTTTGTTCTGCACAAATTATGTGATGAAATGGTTGGAGGCCAAAGCCTTGTATTCCACTTCCTAGAAAGTAGTGGTGGACTTCCTTTTTGAGGATATAATTACCCGTTTTGGGGTGCCTCAAGAAATTTTTACTGACCAAGGCACACAATTTACACCCAAATTGGTAAAGGCCATCACAAAATGATATTAGATTAACCATCAGAAATCTACTCCTTACCATCCCCAAGCAAATGGGTAGGTGGAATCTACAAACAAAGTCTTGGAATCCATCCTCACCAAAACCATTCAACTACACCATGGTGATTGGGTTGATAAGTTACCTGAAACATTGTGGGCCTACCGTATCACGTGGAGGAATGTAACAGAACATACCCTTTGTGAATTAGTATAAGGAAAACAAGTATTGCTTCCAATTTAATTTCAAGTAAAAACATCCCGAATAGTAGTTCAATTGGGAATGAACTTAAATGACACCCAAGAACAAATATTGATGCAATTAAATGAGATTGATGAGATCAGGCAGGATGAATTTCATAGAACCATGTTAGTACAATATCAACGAGCTCGATGGCATGATAAATTTATCAAGAAGAAGGTATTTTGTCTGGATTGGGCCCTACTCTCTGCCAGTAAGTTCAAGCACTTCAAAGGTAAGTTCTCAACCAGATGGTTAGAGCCCTATGAAGTAGAAGAAGTATTTGATTATGGCTCTATCCACATTAGAACGATTGATGATGAGTAGACCTCATTTTTAGTAAATGGGCATCGATTAAAATTGTACCATCAACCCCTCTCTCGCAAGGAATTTTCACAGCGAGTAATGCAAGATCCAGAGACGGAATTGGTTCAAAAGGAGGATCCAGCTTCTGCCGACCCTTCAAACTGATTTTATTCTTTACTCTTTAATATATTTATATATATATATATATACATTGAGATGACATATTTTCCACATATTTAGGTGTTCTCCTCACAACTCACATATAATAAAGGAGAAATTTGTCTTGGGCAAGTTTATTCCTTTAACCAAACTTGACATATTAATTATGGAAAAGGACCCTTTTGGAGTCTTCTTTAGATATTTCAGACTCTCTAAAACTAAAAATCCTAAGCAGTGACTAATTTAGGCTCATATAATTCAATGGAACAGTGGTAGTTAGGGGTTATTTGAGCTTAGAATTATTCTTTTCTAGGCTCAAGGAAATATATAGGGAAAATAAACCCCCTTAGTTTCTGCTTTAGGTTATATAAACTCTCAAAAAATGAATGCCTCGAGCACATAGATACTTCAGATTCATTAAAATCATGAGGTAGTAGTAGTTAGGGATCTATTGAGCATAGAATTATTCTTTTCTGGGCTCAGCAGAATACTTACAAAAAATATGCCCCCTTGGAGTCTTCTTTCTAAATATTTCAGGCTCCCTAAAGTTGAACTTTTCCAGGCAGTAATCACCCCAGGCCTGGTCAAAATCCATGGGATCATGTTTTAGAATTTATTGCATAATTCAGATGGCAATGTCACAGGAATAGTTTATGTTCTCAGTTCTGTCAGAAGCTCATTTTGTACTTAAACGCTTTCTATACTTAATTCTCTTTTACTTAAATTTCCTATACTAAGATACATATAGCTATTTGATCACAGTCATTAAATAATGTGATTTATGGGCATGATGTTTAGAATAATAAGGTTGTGTACAGGCCCCACTGGTTATATTACTGCAAAAATATTACTGTGTATGACTACCATGCTATGAATCCATGTCAGGCTCAACATTGTTCTTCAAACTGCAAACTCCAAATCATTATAAGTTAAAGGAAAAAAGGTATGTGCTTATGGCTTATCTATACTAGATCCTAAGCACTCGATTATATTTTTATGTGAATGTGTTACCTCTTTTCTTTTGATTACCATTATCACTGTTATCATTTCATTAATGGCATCGCTCCTTTCCATAATTTCTCTTCCTATCCCACTCTCCCATCCTAATTATGATACTGCATGACAATCCTTCACTTCACCCCCCGATGATTATCCATCTGTCCAATTAAATGATGAATCGATAAGTGTTCGTCGTCACACCCAATAATTGATGCTTTTCCATCGCCACTTACCACCCCTACAGAGTATGTTATAATACGTTAGATTGACTATTGGGACATGTCCTAAACTTAGAAGGCCGAAGCAGCAGCACTGTGACCTTTTGTGATATAGAGTTGTCGACTGCAAAGTTGATTCCAGGCCAAATCCATAGTGACATAGCTTCAAATCGGCATGGGAGCTGACCGGCACGAACCAACATTTGGGCAATTTGTGAAGAGTCCAGATTATGAGCAGTGCAAGGAGATTTTATAAGGCCGAGGTTGGATTGTTTTCCTTCAGTCATTCCAAGGCTTTAACAACAAATTTTCACTTGCTTTTGCACAGAGCTTTGATGGGGAAAATGTAAATATTGGTGATTTGTAATTTAAGACCATTGAAGGGTCTGTTAGCAGGGCTATAGGGCGGCCTCCTACAAGCAACCTATTCTTCAAAGGAGGGCTCATGAATGCATTGGATTGCACCAAGTTTCCCAAACCGGTCAACCATACACTCAGTTGGTATAAAGGAGAATTACACACCTGTTTAGAAGATAATTGTCATCCATTGGTCACGGTCCAACAAATCTTTGTTACATGTGAAGGTAGGTATGATGCCATTTTCTTATACCATGTTCAGCTATTGTTGCATTTCTCTAAGCATCGAGATATTAAATTTCCGTACTATCTACAACAAAGCCTACATAATATGGCTCGAGGGGTATAGACTGTTGGTAAAAACCCCTAAACTGCTATTTATCATCATAGTTTGATTAGGATGATCATAGTGGCCAAACTAAGTTGGAGAAATGGGTCCTTAGAGGATTTTCTGATTGATAACTTTCCTGGGGAAGGGACACAGTTCAAAGGTCGATAATGCCTTATTAGCCCATCATCACGTAACATAAGGGGAGAAATTCCTCAATGTTATAAAAATATTCCTACGTTGAAACCCATACCCCTCACATAAGACACCTCTAAAAAAATCCCCTATGAATCCACACTTAAATCCCATACCCTTGAGGAAGAACTAGTCACGAAGCTAGAAGAAGTAGGGAAAAAAAGAGGAATAGTAAAGGGAAATTAGGAAAGAAGCAAAAGGGAAAGGACCATAGGTACCAACCTGAGTACACCAAGGAGCCTGCACAGGTAGATACGATGAAAGAATATCTTCCCAAAAAGGAAGGGCTAGCTTCCCAAACCCCTGAGCATAATTTCTAGGTCAATGTTATCCTAAAACGGAAATGGGCACTCTTCCCGGCCGATTTGAAATCCGTTTCGATCGCAGAATTCTCAGCTCAAGGAAAGACGGACCATAACTATGAGTAGGGCTAAATACCCTATAAGAGAGACCCTAGATCTGGAGCCCTTCGACGTTCTTTTCTACCCTGATCTAGATGCTAAGCGACAGAGTCCAATAAATGAGGGGATAACTAATCCTTTGTCTGAAGAGGATATCGCTTAGCTTAGTGCTAAAGATCTAGTAGATCTATCCCTATCCTAACCGATAACTAGTAAGCCTACTAGTGGAAAGAGGCAATGTTCTACTACTGATAATCACCCCACCAGCCGTGTTCAAGGAGGCATGAACTCTCAACAATCAGCATCACCCCTGAAACTACCCCTTGATACTAATGAAGAGAACCTGTGAGCCCTCGTCGATAAACTACAGAGAAATAATGCCAAGCTACGCGAACGTGTGCATAGGTACAAAACTTTGTTTCGTTATGTCTAGGACACCAATAAAGAGTATGAAGAGATTAATTAGTCACTCACATCACAGAATGATGCTTTGAAGTTGAAAAACAAACAGCTTCTTCGGTGGAAGACAAATCGACTTCAACTTCTCAAGAAGTTAAATTCTCAGAAGTTGGCCTCATACCTTTTGAGGACTTTAGTTCCATCCCATCAAAATAAGGTCTATGAAATCCACTGGTTCGTTTTTTCCATTCAAGGGAGTGACATTATGATTGATATATCTTTTTGATGTCACTCGAATCTGATTGTTTCTTCCCTTATACTAAAGCCATAAGTGTGACTAGTTTGTGGAAAAGTATCCTTGTAACTTACTTGACCAGTATCTACTTAACAAAAGTTTGTATGCCTCCAGTATGTCCACAATCACTATGTTTATGCATTATTGAACTCATCTTAGTTCACCAACCACATGGACAAGAGTCTTATCTAGTTAAATGATTTGTGCATCTATTTTATCCCATTTTGCATTGATTTTCTTTGTAATGGATAATGGCATTACATTTACTGATGCACAAGAATCAACCAAGAAATTGTGTACATTGAATTTGAAAATTTCAAATGTTAAGAGAAAGGGAGGAAAGAGTGTGTTCACGTCCATTGTTAAAGCATGAAGTATTGATTTGAGGGAACAAAAATATGTACTTGACCCCTTGTGTGAAGGGGAATTATTACTAGTGGTGGATTTCCCAAGTGCATGTAAGAGAACGTCTTGTTGGTTCGTGATCCTTGTTAACTCAAACAATGAAATGTTCACACAAACCTTCTTCATGTCTTCTACTATGTTATAGTCCACAACGGGAAGGGAAGTCAAAGTGTTTGGGGACGTAGCTTGACTTGTGACTTCCAAAGTGATGTTATTTGTATTTGTTTTTTACAGAAGTACTCTTTTTTGGGAATGCTTTCCCATACTTTCACTGAGTGTTCTGCAGTGAGTTAACTGGAAAACTGGTTTTCCTTAATAAGGCTTCTTTGAGTTTTTTCTTTGTCAACTTTTTTGTAATGGCCGACCCTTAGCTTCATAAGTTATATTGGTTGGTCTGCTGCTGGGCTAGAGGGTCACTCAGAGGTTGTTTCTCAGTTTTTCTCTTCTGGGTTGAAAGTATAAAATTGAACATGTTTAGTAGGTGCCCAATAAGTGGAGCCTCATCGGTTGCAGCAACTTCTTCCTTTTCCTCTTCAGACAAGGTCTTCTCATCAGTAAGCACTGCATTGCAAAAATGCATAGCAAGAGATTTCATAGTGCGGTTCCATTGTGGGCATGTTTTCTCATAATGATAATCTTAATTATATGAAAAATATATGTCCATGCCCAAGTCACCCAAGTTGTCAAGATTCAACACAACATTTTAACTCTACGTAGAATTTTCCAGTTGGTTACTACTGCTACATGAATTTACAATCCTCCTAAGAAAGTTGTATCGTGGAGGCTTGCTGCTCACAGCGGCCTCACTTGACCTTTGTTTTAGTTATGCCAACTCATTTGACAAATTCTTAACCATGCGGGTCAAGTTCTCAAGATAAGACAATTATTTCTCTTTGGCCTTACTTATAGAGGCATGAGAACTTCTACTCATGTCTTTGGATTCCTTTGTTGGTTCATCATCCAATATGACTCCAACTGTGCACAAGTCTTTCTCAACTGCAATAAGCTCTTCATAATTTTCCATAAGTGATATTTTTTAAGTTCTCTTCACGAACTACACAATGCTCATCGGCAACGCAAAAGTGTAGAAATATATGGTGATGGACTCATGATGTTTTGTATCTTTTAGAAATATGTTCAAATTTTGATTGAACCTCTGGTTGAAGTCTTTCACTTTCTCTTTTTTCTCCATCTTTATATTATCCAACTCTTTCAATAACATGGAAGGGGTCTTATCATCAAAATATTTCTCAAGGAACATTTTCTTAAACCCCCTCCAATTTTGGATGGAGTTCACCGGAAGGATCTGAAACCATACAACTACTCTACCATCCAAGGTACATGGTAAAAGCCTACATGCAACATCTTCGTGATGTACCTTGAGTGTTTGTAGATGTAGGTAAAATTTGTCTAGATGATCTTCAACCTTCACTGTTTTATCAGGGTCATACTTTTTGAGGATCTTCTCCTAATGCTTTGGAATATTCTGCAACATACCCAGAAGTGCAAGTGGGCCCTGAGTAATCCAATCCAAATCTTGGTTTTCCATGTCTTCTTCTTCGCTCTTTTCCCCTTATTTTTCAGATTCTGATGGCTCTTCTCCTTCTTCCTCACTTCCCAACCAACGGAAATTTATGCCTGAGAATACAGGGTTATCTCCACTACCACCACTGAAAAATGGAGGTTCTACTGTGTTTTCCACACAATTTTCTAGCTCTTCAATGGTGCCAAGAACTATGTATTCAAGAGAGGAAAGCACTATCCTTGTAGGGGTGGTTTTGTTCTTCAGTGCAGAATATGGAAGACTAAGTACTCACAGTATCAATCCAACTTATTTTGTGAACTGACGGGCTATAGGACGTATAGCCCGAACTTGATTATATGGGATTTCACAAGTTCGAGTGGGATGTGGTTGGGAAGAGTCACCAACTTCACAAACACGAGTGGGGGAGGTGCATTGAATGTTGCTACCTTGATCAAAAGTTGAGATGTTGTGGTTTATTGGTTCATCAGCCATAAAATATTGGTTTCCCTCCTTCAAGCACCATAAATGTTGATGGTGTTAGATCCACCAACATTCAGAGGATCTCCCCGATATGAAGTCCCAACTAGACCTCACATTGTTTGGTGTATGAGTCCCATTGGAATAAATCATGGGTTTCCATATTCTTAAATATTTTCCTCAGCTCTGATTGTAAGAAAGAGAGAGGGATGTAGATGTACTTTTGAAAATAAATGGGGTGTGTCCGGTGAATTCCCAATTGCAAGTATGTCAATGTTCTTCTACTATGGAGGGAGAGATAAAAGTGATCCTCTAAGAGAGAGGTAATAGTACCACCCAAGAAGAGACACACATGAACCGAAGGATCTGTCTAACATCCAACAAAATAGTCCACAAGGGATGTGATGGTCATTACAACCAACAATTAAGAAATATTTTCCTATTATCTCATGGAATAGTCCATGAGGATGGGGCAACATTAACAACCATTACAACACATTCTCAACAAGATAAACACTAAAATAACCGAAATAATTCAACTATATTAGTACATGTGAAAGAAAACATGAAATACAAACATCCGCAAAATAATCTTACAAACATTCATATTCCATGCATGAATAATGTGTTGGCCTCGTAAGGCTTTTGCTATTAAGTAAAATTTCCAAGACACATATGTAAAATGAACATCACTAGCTCCAATAATGGAGTGTTGGAGCCACTCTTTTCTCCACAAAAGAACTCGCTTATCTCTTTAATGCTTTATGTTGGTGGAGGCAAGGTGAAAAGTCCTTTTCTCTTATAATGATGGAGTATATTTAAGAAAGGGTGACTCTTTTACTATCCTCATGATTGTTTGACTTCCCACGACTTTTCAACTTACATGACTCTTTACATTCATGTGTGTCCTTTGGACTTCCACTTTACAATACATTTTTATTACAATAGACATGATATACGATAGTGATGTGGCATATGACCAATCATGACATGAAATTACATTGTTGACATGGATTGCTTGATGAGATGGCAATGGTAACCCACTACTGCTGCTGAGAGTTTAGTGTCTTCATGAAAGAGCTTTCCTTTTCTCCTTCGCATGCATTAGTGATAAGGAGTCTTCAATGATCTCAAGTCTTGGATAGTGGTCACAAACTAGTGTCCTTTCACTTTCTCTTGATCAATCATCTTGTGAGTTTAGCTACAAGAGTGTATTTGAGCATGCCTCCATCCTTCTTCTCTTCCTTCATCATCTCTCCATGACATGATAGAGTACTTGTTCCTGCAATTCACTCATGACGAGACAACATCAATCTGAAAAAAACCTAACCTAAGATGATGCATTATGATCCATGAAATGAGCCCAAAACAAGTGATAGGATGGATAAGGAGGCTTGGGGACTATGCAGCTACGCAGTTCAGGGAGGCAGGGGGAAGCCCTGAGCCTTAAGACTACGTAGTGCGCAATTCAAGCTAGGCTGGGGGACATGACTGCGCAGTTTCCAGAGCCAGTGGGCCAGGCTACATGGATGGGCATAGGGAGAACTTACTGTGCAGTTTTGGGTGTCAAGGAAGGCTTGGGTGACTGTGTAGTTCACAGTTCTAGGGCTTAGGAGATGAGCTTGAAGCTTGAGGTTGTGAAGTGAGTAGTTCAAGATGGGTTGGTGGCCATCACTTCATAATGCTGGAGGTCAAGGTCAAGGCTTGGTCACAAAAACTACGCTATGGAGCAGTCTTGGGAGGCAGGTACTTCGCACTGGGTAGTACCAAGAAGAAAGATCATAGCTTGAGGATTGATACTGCGTAGTGCACAGCTTAGAGGAGCCCCGATGAACCTATGTTACTTGATCGAGAAGTTTTCCAAAAAATGACTAAGTGTGGGACCAGTTAGATCAATGTGAAAATTGATGAAATTTAATATGATCATACACTTAGCATATTTGGTGACTCAAAAAACATAGATCATCCAGGACATACAAACAAAGCATTCTCCTTCGTGTGACAGCTTTACGACGAGTTACGACAAGTGTGACACCAAAGATATATTTTACAACGACCGTGACGACACTTGTGTGACAGTGCTCAAAACTTTGGAAATGAGTGCGACGAATAATTACAAAGTTAGAATAACTCATTTTCACAAAGGTGACCTCTTGGAACCACTAGAACATGCTCATACATACAATATGACATCCAACAAACCAAAAGATGACACTTTGCTTATCTTACAAAAGGGATAACTATATTTTAAGAAAGTTAATGAAATGAACCTAAAAGTTTGCGACAGTAATGAACAAGACCAAGGAAGGATCCGATATTTGGTATAGGACAAAATTTTGGAGGGGGTTGTAGCAGCTATAACAACTCCCAAAGTTTCAAGGTGAAAAGTGGTTTTAAAACATTTCTCACGTGCTTGAAAGCTCTTTGCACCAATGTTGTGTGAGATGTTTAATGATCCTTCATAATTTATCTGAAGTATTTTACTCCATTATGAGATTAACTTGAAAAGAATATTGGTAATCATCGTTAATATAAAATTGCAATGGTCTAGACCCAATCTTAGCTCAAAAAATGGCGATGTTTTGGCTTGGAAGAGAAACCAAGAGTAAATCAAGAGTGACAATGCTTGCTAAAAGCATAACACAATCAGTTAGTCTTAAATTTTTAAATTAGTATATTAAGTTTCCCTTTATATCACTATTTTTAATTGTCTTGGCTTTTCATGATTAACATGTTTTCCCTCTATCCATCTAGGGGTAGTTCAATTAGTGGCTACTGCAATAATCAAGTGTTATGTACCACGAGATTCTAGGTTCAAATTCCTTGAGTTTACACATGGCTACATAGTTGTGGAAACGAGGTTCACCTAGGAGTTATAGTGGTAGCAGTCGAAAACGACCTCATGTCATGCAAGTACGAGACCAGCCCAGTTGGTGATTCCTCTAAAAAAAAGAGAAAAAGAAAAAGAAGAAAAAAAACATGGTTTCCCTCCATTATATTGAGGGAAAATTAATTATGAATTGGAAAGTCATTTTAATTTTAATTGGTGGAGGTACCCAATTATTATATTTTATTTGTTAGCTTTATTTGTGCACATCCTCCCCGCCTCAATTGTTTATATTTCAATTATGTTTCCTCTAGAGCCATTTTTTCCAGGTTTACTCCTATTAAGGTTTGAGGTAACCTTTACCTTTGTTATCAAAAACCTTAACTCTTTAATCTTTCAAAGCAACTAGATGCTCTATCCCTGGTCTATCTCTATTTTTCAGAATTAGTATTTGGTCTCTATATTTCCCATTGATCTCAGTGAAAGCTTCCTTATTGAGTTTGAAGATACACTGGTAAGTTGTTTTAGAACACCCCTTGACCTAGTTGACAACTGCTGTTGACAACCCATGTTAGGGCCAAGGCTAAAACCATGTGCCTTGGAAATAAATCCCTTGTCGTTGAAAGTATCAAGATCAAGCTTTCCAGAGGTAAAATAACTTATGGAAAGCACTCTTTGTACACCTAAACTCATTAATGAATGACTTGACACCACATTGATATTGTGAGGATAACAAGGGATTTCCATAACTGATTCTCAACCAACACTAAAGAGAATAAGTTGAAAATGAGAACAACCTTAAAAAACAATTATTGAAAACTATCTAAAGAATAAGTAGAAGTAGAGTTTGATGGTTAGATGCCTTATCCTGGTAATAAAACATGAAACAATAATTTTTTCAAATTGACAAAGTTATATTGTCTCAATAAAACCTTTATAACTCAAGTAGTAGAGAAAGGAGGAAGTCAATACCAAGACATCATGCATAGGTTACGTGTAACAGATAGAAAATTTAACACCCTCTGTAGAAAAAAAATTGTATTGGGATTACCATGGATAGTTATATAGAGAATCGAACTACAACAAAATAGAGAATGTCTCAGCTCTCATTCAAATCGACCAACAACTAGACTATCTCAAGGAATTGGATTGCTTGATTAGCTCTTATTGTTTTATTAAGCCTAAAGTTAAAAAGGGTATATAAGTCCTGTCAATACTATTACAATTGTTTCTTTTGTTCTTAGGTGCATAGGAAAGCATAGTTATATGCTCTCAATTTTTATATTTTATTGTTAAACATGCACTAAAGCAAAACTATTTACTTGTAATAGACTTGGTTTCCCATGTGACAAACCACATAAATGATTGTCCAAAAAAACACATTATATAACCTAGAATGAAAGAGACAAATATTTGTTTTCATGATCAACTTGAAATTGAGATATAACATTTAAACAATATTATTAATAACATAAAAATATTTAAACATCTAATATAAATAAAATATTTCAATATTCACTTTAAATAAAATAATTTTTATTATTTTACTAAATTTATATAAAAATACAAAATGTTGGAAATAACAAAATTCTTATTTTTGCTAATATTTCTTTTTTACTTTCCAATATAAAAATATATATAACATTATTCGAAGAAAAATATATAACATTATTCCAAGACATGTAATGAAGTTAACTTATGACTTTTAAATATCCCTATTTAATTAAACATATTAATATGAACTTCATATATAATTAAAAGTATTTTATCAATTCTCTTACCCAACACTTGAACCATGATACGCGACTTTATATTAAAAATAAAACATATACTCTCGTAAACTTTAAGACTATAAAAAAATATCAAATGCTAATTCCTCCTCCTTTTTTTCGAAAAAGATGAGAGAATTTTTTTCCAAGGGAAATTCTTTGTTATTGATATGGAAATGAAAAAAATTACATACTTGGACAGAAAGTTACAAGCCAATTGCTACAGAGAACAGGGGATGTTGGACAAAGGCTTCCACGGATATATGCAGTTTTTGATAATAGGCAGGCTCCTTTTCTAATAAAAGTATCAATATAATTATTTTAAATGATTTTTTGGTATGGAGTTAGTAATTTTTTTTTGGATATGTGTAATAATCTCTAAGTCATATATATTAGAAATTTATACGTCAACTCACAAGTGACATATATTAAAAATTTGAATTGTTTTTAGTGCTATTTTTTGGAGTCTTTTTTGGTGGATTTTTTCGATCAAATTTCTTTAAAATCAGGCAAGAATTCATTGAAATCACAAGCTTGATGGGTAATCTCTACGCAATCGAAGTGCCTTAAGCGTTTTTCAGAATGTTGAATCTATATATACAGTGAAAAAACCAGTTTAAATAATACAAATCAAGATTTCACCTCAAAATTTTCCATAGGAGTCCAGCACCGGAAACTCCAAAAAGTCGCACTAAAGACAACTCCTTAGGAGCCTTGAATGGGCCTAAAGGTTAAGAGAATGTGTTTCCTCATAAGAGGTCACATGTTCAAAACCAGAGGGGGTAGAGTATGTATGCCTTCGTAGACTTAGCAGACAAATCGATGTGCGGAGGTGGTTCTCTTGTCCCACAAACAAAGGGTCTCATACACCACTTTGTCCCAATACATGTTTATTACAATAGACATGATATACAATAGTGATGTGGCATATGACCAATCATGACATGGAATTACACTGTTGACATGGTTTGCTTGATGAGATGGCAATGGCAAGCCACTACTACTGCTGAGAGTTTAGTGTCTTCATGAAAGAGCTTTCCTTTTCTCCTTCGCATGCATTAGTGATAAGGAGTTTTTAATGATCTCAATTCTTGGATAGTGGTCACAAATTAGCGTCCTTTCGCTTTCTCTTGATCAATCATCTTGTGAGTTTAGCTGTAATAGTGTATTTGAGCATGCTTCCCTCCTTCTTCTCTTCCTTCATCATCTCTCTATGACATGATAGATTACTTGTTCCTGCAATTCACTCATGACAGGACATCATCAATCCAAAAAAACCCTAGCCTAAGATGATGCGTTATGATCTATGAAATGAGCCCAGAACAAGTGATAGGATGGATAAGGAGGCTCAAGGACTACACAACTACGCAGTTCAGGGAGGCAAGGGGAAGCCCTGAGCCTTGAGACTGCATAGTGCGTAGTTCAAGCTGGGCTGGGGGACATGACTGCGTAGTTTCCATAGCTAGTGGGCTAGGCTACAGGGATGGGCATAGGGAGAACTTACTGCACAGATTTGGGTGTCAAGGAAGTCTTGGGTGACTATGTAATGCATAGTTCCAGGGCTTAGGAGATGTTTACACAGCAATTTGTCACCGTCCCTACCATTCCCCGTCTCGCACATTGGAGGGCTTATTTTGTGACCTGTGAGTAGTGATATAACTTGAAAATACTTTCATGGCATTCCCCTGAACATGTACTTTCATCCCCCTGAAGACATCTCCTGCTGAAAAACCCTAAAAACACTCCTTTTTGCATTGGTGCGGGCAGCCAGTTCAGTACCCGCGCCAATGGGGAAAATCATTTAAAGAGGTCGTGCCAATTGGCGCTCTGTCCCAGAGTCGCACTCGCGCCAGCCAATTTAAGGAGCGTTTTTTAAAAATAAATGGTGGAAGTTTCATCTTAACTGATCCAAGAACTGATATCTATCTTGAGTTGGGGAGTTTGGCTACGGATTTCCATAGAGAGGAAGTGGTTTGCCACCTCTCATGGAAGCTTCCTTGATGATAGGGCCAATCCCATGATTATAGGTATCCCAACTCCCCTTGCTCCATCTATAAAAGCTTGCTCATCTCCTTTGCAAGCTAGTCTTCAAGTTCCCAAATTCCCAAGAGCCTTATGCTGCAAGAGCCTTGATTATTCCCCTAAGGCCAAATTCAAGCAAGGAGACTATTGTCGAGATCTGAAGAGAGAGGTTTGTTCCATCCTTGACAGGCTTTTCGAGACGTGTTCTATTGGCGACCCTCCGAAGGAGAATTCAGCATCAGAACTATGGTTGTATTCTTCCTTTGATTTATTAATAATAAGCGACTATTGGTTATGGTTCCACTCTTGTTATGGTCTATGATGATGAGTTATGTCCTTTCTGACTGACATATAGTTGCATCTACTGGATTTTACGCTTACGTTTGTTTTGTTTCCCTCTTGTGCAGGTGTCCTATCACGGAGATCGTGGGGATCGTGATCTTCCAGGGCTAAGGAACGGGAGCACTACCTCTTCTACAAGCAACAGCGTTGGATTCCAGGTAGGCCTTCATCGTTAGTTGGTTTATTTGAAATTAGGAACCTGCGCTATAGCGTGAATGATTGTTGCTAGACCCGGTCTGGGCTAGTAGGGATCAACTCTGTCCGCAGAGGGGATTTACCTCCACAACAAATTGGCGACTCCGCTGGGGATCATTAGCTTGTTGTCATTCGTTTTATGAGCTATAGACGGAGCCTGAAGTTGGCCAGATAGCCTTCGGAACGCTTTTGCTCTACAATTGCGAAGTAGATCAAATGATTTTGCTCTGCAATTGCGAAGTAGATCAAAGCTGCTTCAGTAAATCTCCGGTTTAGTTTGTAAACTGAACACTTGGAGCACTATCCTATCTTTTCGGTTGATTCTTGATTCTGCTTGCTTGATCAGCTCTTTTGGGCTAGTTCTTTCTGTGAATTTGGGTTTTTGAAAACTCCAAACATCACTGGTCTGATCTTGGATTGCTTATTTTTTATTTTGGCATAGAAAACTTGACTGGCGAGTTTTTTAGCATGACAGTCGCGCCAATTGGCGCTAGTTGTCAATGTATTACCCGCGCCAATTCTGATATGGCGCTAGTTTCAGCCTGACAGTCGCGCCAGTGTTGGGGACTACTAGGGTTTGCTTGATTTTGAGCTTTCTAAGCCTCATCTCTGATTTTGGTTTCATTTTTTCGACTGCTTGAGTGTTTCGAAGCCCTGATTGACTGACTGTTACCTTCGTCCTTTCGTTGTTTGCCCATTTCCATCGATTTTGCATTATAGCCCTAGGTCATCTCGGTGCTATGGTGTGTCGAGCCTCCCTTGGGAGTTTTTTGGTTTTTATCAGTTCAGTCAACTTCGTGATTGCTTCCCTGCATTCCTTTGACAGTTTTTTATCATTTTATTGCGCTATTTGAGTGATTGGCTCCTCCTTCATTCGAATTCCGCTTTGTCTCGTTTTGGGCCTAGATTACACGACTCATTTGAGTCTTTGGGAGTTTCTTGGTTTTGAGGGACTTTTGGTCGATTTGAGGTCTGATTTTGATTTCTATTGAGTGAAGTTTGTTTGTTTTTGCTCTCTTATCATCATTTCTCGAATCGCTTTTGCATTAGTTTTCATTTTTTTAGCGCACTTTGCTCTGAAATATTGAAAATATATTAAAAAAAAAATCTCTTTTGCTTTTCATTAGTTAATGTGAATTAGATATTTTCGGTGTTATTAGTGATTGGTAACCTTGAACGAAAAGCTTTTTAGTTTTCATTAGCTACATTAGAGACATCATTGGTTGTTTTCTTTTCATTTCGTTATTGTGTGAAAAGCTCTCAACTCTCTCATAAATAGCTTTCATCGAATGAAATGATATACTGTGGCATATAGATTGCATTTAGGAGATTGTGAGACATCACATTCGCTAGGGCCTAAAAACTGAAACGTAATTGAAGATAAACTTTAAAATTTACTCAATTTACACTAAGGCAGCATTGAAATCTAACAAAACACATTTCGAGGTCTAGGCTAGAGACGTGTTCCGGCGTCTTAAAACCTAGTAGTTGTCATTCGCCTTTTGGCTTTAGACAGCGCTAGTACGAACTTGTGCTCCCCGTACCGTCGAGTATATAAAGGGAGACCCCACTAGGTTTCAATCCTTTATCCATAGGAAGTCGAGTCTGCCGCCCTATACCCGTGATACACCAGACACAGCATTCGGGGAGATTTCCTGCACGTACGGAAAGTCCTTGGTTGATTTCTCTTTCATTTTGAAACCAAGGTGTATATTGTAGTTCACGGTTATTTGGTACACCCTTTGCCTAGTATTCCTGAGTAGTCATTTGATCTTTTCTGACTCTTTAAATTTGAAAAGATCACCAAGCGCTTGTCCTTTCACGCTTGCTTCAAAACTGAAAGAGATAGAGTCACCTTTTATCCGTTTCTCGACTCTTAAAACATGAAACGGTAAAGTTTCTAAAGTTTCAATGTGGTAAAACAAAACACCCACGATCACACGCCCTATTAGAATTTTCTTGTTGGTCGTTTGATTGTGTGTCTTGACTCTTTTTCAGCCCGTGTGTGTGTGTTTGGTCTTTTTCTCTTGTGGTTGCTACCACAGTGGCGGAACCTTCTGTTTCGTCTACTAGTAGTCCATATACGGACGATTCATCAGAGGCTTCCCAACCCTCTGTTGAACCTCAGCAACCCATTGTTTCTGAGTTTCCTGACGGGGGACCGGTTCTTGCTGAGCAACCCTTTGGAGGACCAGTTGAGTTCAATTGGCCCTTTTCCGACCCTTGGTCTGAATTAAGAGTAGGGGCAGATTTCCTTTCTCTTACATCGGGTTCACCTTTTATAGCTGTTGTTTTTCCTCCTAGGCCTCGCCGTCTATTACGAGATCTAGTGGTAGGCTCAATCATGAGTGAATCCAGCGAGGAAATCCCCACGTCCAGTGAGGATTACCAGTTATTTCCTCAGAGATTATTTCCAGGAGACAACCCTAAACCAGATGTTATGTCATCACCCGGTCCCTCATTACTAGCAAGGTATAGATCCTTGGGTCAGATCATTGCCGCCGCAGCCTCTATGGGGGTATCAACTCCTTCTACGAGGCCGGTGGTTCCTGCATTGGGGATGTCTCCTCAGACTCCTGTCACCTCTATACCCGTTCGGCCCACTGTCTTTGTGGCCGCATCTGCACCCGCTGTTATGGCACCCTCCGTGAGGGCTGTGCCGCCTCCTGAAGACATCTACATAGCGACTGCTATGCCGGAGAACATCTCTCCGGAGGAGTATCAGTTGTCCCTACAACAGCCGAACCCCGAGGTTGGACAAACCTCTCAAGACCCCAACCGCTCTTATTTTTCACATTATGCACAAGATGGTACACCCGTGTATGCTTTTCCAGATCAATACGATGAGCACGGGAACGTTTTATGTTTACCCGCTCCAAAGGCTCACCTTCATGCTCAAGGTTTACCCTATAACTAGGCTGGACATCCTTATAACCCGTAAGGGCAACCTTTTCAAGGCCAACCTTCGGGCCAGCCTGGCTATCCTTATGACCTACAGGGGCAGCCTTTACAAGGCTATCCTGCAGGCCAGCAAGGGCCATCATACGGTCCACAAGGACAGTACTACAACCCTTCCGGTCAACCGGTGCAGCCTCAGCCAGTGTACCAACCAGGTCCGGTATATGGTCCTGGGGGGCAAGTCCAACCTTCCCAACCTGTGCAACATCAGTATCCTGTCAATCCCAACGTTACGCACCAGCCAAGACCACCTTATGGTCCTGTTGTAGGTCAAACCGGTTACCAGCCACCACCTGGCTCTATTCCTCCACCAGGACAACCGGTCTACCCGGCACAGCCTGGTGTACCTCCACCAGGCCAACCGGTCTATCCGGCACAACCTGGTGTTCCACCTCCAGGCCAACCGGTTCATCCGGTGCAACCTGGTGCCTCTCAACAGCAAGGTCAACCTGCGCAACTGGCACAACCTGTTCACCCGGGTCAACCTGTTAACCCAAGGCAGCCCGCTCAGCCAAGCCAGCCTGCACATCCTACTAACCCTGCACAACAACTGACTTATTCGATTCCATAGCCAAATCAACCGCTGCACCCAAATTATCAGGCTCCACAGGGTTCCACCTATCAGCAGCCCACTCAACCTCAAGGCGGCTACTATTCTCATGGTCAATACCGACCAAATTATATCCAGCCCCAAGGTTCTAACTATCGTCCTCAACATCCCGGCTACACCTATACTCAGCAGCCAAATCCGAATGCTGCTTACACAGGGCCGACTCATAATCAGGGTCCATACTCTGGTTATCAACTCTCGTACGCTGGTTACCAGCAACCGAATCAGGCTGGTTATACCACCTATACCCCCTACGGTCAGAATCCTGCCAGACATAACCCATGGGGGCAAGGATATTCCCAACCAACGTGGAGTACAGGTACCGGTCCTTATCCAGGACTGGGCATGCCGTCCAATCCGCCATTTCCGTTTCTGGCTACCTTGGAGTTATCGGATGTTTTGAAATTAACCAATGATCCAATTTTGCACAATCCTTATTGGCCTCCGGTTCCTACCAAGGTGCCTGGTGATTGCCCCAAGTTTGAGGGAAAAGCTGGAGAGGACCCCCAAGCTCATGTGATGACTTACCACCTTTGGTGTTCGTCCAACTCTTGGGTGGATGATTCAATCCATCTGCGCCTCTTCCGGAGCACTTTGACTGGCGCTGCTACTAAGTGGTATATCGAATTATCTCGTGACATCTTTCAAGATTTCAATACGTTAGCCATGGATTTTCTAACTCATTTTCAGTTACCGGTTCGCTACGAAGCCGGGACGCACCTCCTGATTTCTTTGAAGCAGGACAAAGCCACCCACATTTCTGATCACATTCATGAGTGGCGACGTCGTCGAAGACTGATCAAGTTTCATATACCTGATCAGATACTAACTCATTGGTTCACCACCTCCTTTGTTAACAAAATCATCCAAGATATTGCTATGGGAGCGTGTGTGACTGAAGAACAAGCCATAGCGCGTGCTCAATATCTGGATCTGGTATACTCACAATCCGGCACGCTGTATGATATTTTTCCTGATGCTCCATGGTCTGGAACCTCTAAAGCTCCACCTACCCCAGCGGTGGATGGTGTTATTGGTTCCGTGTCTCAGAATTCGAAGAAATCTTCGAATGGGAAGCAGAAGTCTAACTCATCCAATAATTATTCTCATCCCGCCCCTCCCGATTCTGGCAAAACTACAGAGGTCAATGCCGTTCAGGCCAATCCTATGGAAAATACCTCCAAAGGAAAGAAGAAGGGCAAAGGTAAATCCAAATCCGATGCCCCAAAGCCAGATTCCAAACCTCGGACCAAGGACGGTTCCCAACGCAAACCGAAGTACCCCTGCCTCATTTGTGAAGGAGATCATTATACTAAGGATTTTCCTTGACGATCTGAAGTTAGTCAACTTCTAAAAGGCTCCAAAGGGACTCCGGCAGTTCTTAAAGAACCGTTTCCATCTCAGCAGACCCATATGGTTGAACAGCCCTCACCATCTGCACCATTTGGGTCCCAAGTCTTTATGATGAATGGCGCTGCACCTATTTCTATCCCCACGCGTTCAAAGGATTACAACGAATCACTTCAGGCACCGGGGAAGGCAATTGCGGATGGTCCTCCTCCCCCACCTGTCTCCGGTTCGTTGGAAATTGAGAAGCCTACTGTTGAACCTGTTGTGAGGCCACCCTCTAAAGGTGTTCTGCGAAAGTCTTCCTACAATCCGAATTCCCGTGCCGCTCAGCACTACAGTATTGTTGAGGATCTGGCATAGGTGCCTTCTGCCTTTTCTGCTTTGGAAGTTCTTCAAAGTTGTCCTTCACAACGGAAAGCTTTATTATCTGCAATCGGTGGAATCGATCCCGCCAATTCTAGTCTTCTCACCTTTGACTTAGAAAATTTCACCCCCCAACTTCCACATCAAATCGCTCTTGTTATTCAAGTCAGGATCAACGGTCTTAACATCCATAGGGCCGTTGTGGATGAAGGTGCCTCTAATTGTGTCATGTCGTCCACTTGCTGGAAGGTCCTTGGCTCTCCGACCCTTTCATCGTCTCCCAATGCCCTAGAGGCATTCGATGGTCGGGAATCCAAACCCCTGGGTGTTCTAGAGAGTTTAGCGATTACCTTACAGGGGAAGACAGTCAGCGTAGAAGTAGAAGTAGTTGACGCCAAGCTTAACTACAATATACTTCTTGGCCGCAGTTGGACTCACGCTATGCTATGCGTGCCGTCCACCCTCTTTCGACTTATTAAGTTCCCTCACGAGGGAAAAATCATTACTGTGGATCAGTTGTCTTTCTTCACCTCCACCTCCGAGAACAACATTTCGTACATGGATCAGATCCCAAATCCCTCTGACAGTGTAGGGCCCGGTCTCTTCAAAGACCCCGTCCTCATGGGTATTTTTCCCGCACCACCACCGCACACCGCTCAAGTTAATATGATCTCTAGTTCTGACGACCCATGGCTCATTCCTATGCCTGAGCAGGTGATTGAGTTTGGAGAATCGATGCCCTTAACTCCAGTAGATATTAGCTACTGTGAAATTTTTGTTGCATCAGATCCTCCACCGCCTCAGCATGCTCCTTCGAGCATGGCTTTAGACATCTATTCTCAATCCCCCTGGCTTGGCGAGGTTGACTCGCCTGATCCTCTCAAAGAGATTTTTCCTTCGGATGAAGCCATTGCTGAAACCATGTCTCTTGAGGAGCTGCCTTGGAGCGATGGACATCATCGTTCCTCCTTTATGCCTGGCTTGGGGGCAATGTCAGATTGTCTAGAGCGTTTTGCATCTCAGGTTCCCACTCCACCTCTCCAAACACCCATTTTGACGCATGAGGTTCTTTCAGAAGGAAACTTGAGTAATATCACTCAAACCATCCTGATCAACATCTCCGTTAAACCGGGGATCGTTGAGAACATACACGTGGGAGTGACTTGTTCTCCTGATGAGATACAAGTCTATACTGATCTTTTTAAAGAATTCAAATATGTGTTCGCCTGGTCCTACGAGGAAATGCCTGGGATTGATCCCAGTATCGTAGTGCATGAGATTCCAACCTACCCTAGTGCGAAGCCCGTACACCAATGCTTACGCCCGGTGCATCCTCACAAAGCCGCTGCAATTAAGGCAGAAGTTGAAAAACTTCTGAACGCGGGCTTTATTTATCCCATCCCCCTCACAGAATGGGTTTCAAACATTGTCCCTGTCGATAAAAAGCAGGGTACTATTAGGGTCTGTGTTGATTACCGCGATATTAATCGCGCCTGTCCGAAGGATAACTATCCCACTCCGTTCATAGACCAAATCATCGACGAGTGTGCCGGAAGTGAGATTTATTCTTTGATGGACAGCTTCTTCGGGTATAATCAGATCAATATTTTACCTGAGGATCAACACAAGACTGCATTCATCTGTCCGTGGGGTACTTTCGCTTATAAAAAGCTCCCGTTCGGCTTGAAGAACGCTGGAGCCACTTTCCAGCGTGCGATGTCTTACGCTTTCCATGACATATGCCATATCGTTCAGCCTTATCTGGACGACTTGCCAGCTCACTCAGCTAGGCGAGAGGGCCACTCTGAACACCTCCGCCAGATTTTCCTTCGCTGTAGAAGCTACAATATTAGGCTTAATCCTCATAAATGTGTCTTTTGCGTGGATTCTGGCCGTCTTTTGGGATTCATAGTCTCCAAAGACGGAATTCGCCTTGACCCTTTAAAATTTGAGGCTATCATCAATCTCCCATCGCCCTCCTCGTTATATCAGTTGCAGAGTCTGCAGGGAAAAGCAAACTTCCTTCGTCGCTTTATCCCGAACTACGCGGAGGTGGCCAAAGGATTCACACGCCTATTAAAGCAGAACGTTCCCTTTCATTGGGACGAAATCACTCAACAATCCTTTGAGAAGCTTAAGACGTTACTTGTTAATGCTCCTTTGCTTCGTCCTCCGGACTACCACCGTGATTTCACTTTGTATCTAGCCGCCGCGTTTAGCACCATCGCTATGGTTCTGGTGTAGGATGACGATGATGGTAATGAACATGTTGTTTATTATCTATCATGGAACCTTCTCGACACAGAAACACATTATGATCATGTCGAGAAGCTGGCGTTGTCCACAGTACACGCTGTGCAGCGTTTTCGCCACTACATCCTGTTGCGTACGGTAACAGTGGTTTCGAATTGCAACCCCATGACATATATTCTCTCTCGACAATTACTGCGGGAAAAATACTCCAAATGGATCGTTATCCTGCAGGAGTTTGACTTAGATTTCACTACTGCTAAGTCAACCAAATCACTGGTTTTCGCAGATCTTATATGCTCACTCCCAACAGACTCCACTCCTTCACACTCCAAGGATCATATCCCGGATGAAACTCTTTTTTTTATCAGTACTCGCGACCCTTGGTACGATGACATAATTGTGTATCTTCAGACCTCCACATTTCGGTCTGAGTTGACTAAAGATGCCCGACATCGGATTCGGCATCAGTCTCAACCCTACCGCATCGTAGGAGATACCTTATACCGCGTTGGAGTAGATTCGGTGCTCCGTCGGTGCCTAACCTTGGAAGAGGCTGAAAGGGTCCTATATGATTTCCACAGTGGCGCCTGTGGCGGTCATATGTCCGGATATGCCACTGCCCAGAAAATTCTGCGAGCAGGTTACTTCTGGTCGTCAATATTCAAAGACTGTATCGTCGCAGTCCGTAAATGTCACGCGTGCCAGGTCTTTCAGCGCAAGATGCGCGCGCCGCCCCTCCCTTTGCATCCTGTTATTACCGTTGGCCCTTTTGCGAAATGGGGCGTAGATTTTATGACGTGTAACCCTCATTCGGCTGGGGGGCATGCGTATATAATTGTCGTCGTAGACTACTTTACGAAGTGGGCTGAAGCGATGCCTACACTAGCTGCCGACAGTAAGACAACTGCCCAATTCATCTTCAACCACATCATTGCACGTTTCGGGGTCCCTCAGGCCATCATTACTGACCATGGTACTCATTTCCAAGATTATATGATGGCCGAGCTGACTTCAAGATTGGGCTTATGCCACAATAGCTTGACACCATATTACCCTCAGGAAAATGGCCAGGTTGAGGCTGTGAACAAGGTTCTGGTCACTATGCTTCAACGAACAGTTGGTATTCACAAATCCAATTGGCACCTCCAACTGTTTTCAGCTCTATGGGCCTACCAGACGTCTGCAAAGAGTGCAACTAGGTTCACACCATTTCAATTGGTGTATGGTCTGGAAGCAACTCTTCCGGTTGAATGCGAGATTCCTTCTTTGAAATTAGTTCTGGAACTTCTACCCGACACTTCTACTGAGGAAGAATGTTTTTTGTATCTGGAATGGTTAGATGAAACCCGCCGCTTAGCTACTTTAGTCATTGAAGCACAGAAAAAGCGGGTCAAAGCACACTTCGATCAATCTGTTTCTCCACGTTCCTTTGTCGAAGAGGACCTCGTCCTCCTGTACGATCAAGCACGTGACAAGCTTGGGGCTGGTAAGTTCCAACCCATGTGGCATGGGCCCTATATAGTTAAACAAGTATTGAAGAATGGGGCCTATGAGCTTATAGATTATGAAGGAGTTCCGCTGGCGCAACCCAGAAATGGGTTGTACCTGAAAAAATACTACGCTTGAAGTCATTTTTGGTGTGGTGTGTGTACATAGGTGTGTTATTTCATTTGTGTGCATGTGTGGTGTGGTGTGCGATGTAAACATCTTTCTGCTGATCGGGTCTTCCTGATTGTGCAGATGTCCATCAATCCATTTGTTGGTTTCGCGGATGGTGCCTCCCGCAGTACCAGGAACCTATCTTCGGCAGCCTGGGTAATCTATGATCCTGCTGGTGAGTTGGTCAACCTGCAAGGTGTGTGTCTAGGACGTACTACAAATAACATCGCGGAATATAGTGTTGTGTTAGAATTATTAAACAAGGCTGTAAACCTTGGTATCCGTGAATTACTTGTGTATCTAGACTCACAACTTGTAGTATTACAGCTCAACAGGCATTATTCAGTCAGAAATCCATCTATTTTACGTCTGTATCTGCATATTCATTTACTGGAAAGAAATTTTGACTATATTACATATCAACATATACCCAGACATATGAATACATTAACAGATGCAGTAGCTAATTTGGTGCTAGATAGACATTTGCGCAATTTGTAAAACAACATCACATGTAAAAAGAAAGATCCATCCAGGAATAGATATCTATATATATAGATATCGAAATGTTTACATAGTGTGCGTTGCATAAAATCAAAATACATGTTCATCTTAATACATCCGGAGACGACATGTCTCTCAAAAAATATGCATTAAATAAAGCCCTAGGTGTCTAATCTGTGTGGTGCTCATGATAACAAGCCACCGAACGCACTAAGCGTCTCAGAAGATGGTGGAGGTGACTAGGCACTCCCACTGTATGTCTCTGGTATGCTAGTGGGACATCTGCCAGCCGGGCGTAGTCTGGAATCCCCCGGGCGATCCCCTCGAGGTTCTGGACCAACTCTCCTCCCTCGGCACCCTCTGCCTGAGGGTCAACTGCGGGATGAGTTCTCCATGAAATAGGAGACATACCGGCAGGTCTTTCTGGGCCGACATCTACATACACATAACAACTGTCATTAGAATGAACATGTATTACCCAAAAAATCATAAAACATAAAAATCCAAAAGACGATCTTACCCAACTCCTCGTCCCAGTCATCTCCCTCCGGGAGTGGAACATCTGGATCACTAGTGAAATCGGTCCTTGCATATGGCCAGTCTTCGACTATGATCAACTAACGTCGTAGCCACCCAAAAAACTCCGGCCTTCAGGACATCTGTTGGCCCCCTCCCGCTCTGGGCATCAGTGCTACCCAGCGAGCCATTCTCGACTCTCGTGGTACCGGCTCAACTACTATGGCCCCTTGGCTCTGGAAGATTGGTAATCATTCCAGAATGAACGATACCAGGATAGAACCGTAGCCAAACTGCTTCAGTTTGGCTTGCTTGCATTTTGTCAGTTGTCTCTTCATGTTGACTGTCACTGTTGTGGCCCAATCAAACAGTGTAGGACTCATACACTCAGAGGCTAGTATGAGTTGGGCCTTGGTCGCCTCATGTGGAGCTTGCGATCCTACAGCTCGTGTAATGGTGTGTAGCACTACTCTGAGTGCTAGATCCTCGACAGTGTGAATGTCTACCTTTCCGCTTCCTGATCCGGTTTGTGCCCTTGGGCACACCCTCGCCATTACCAGCTCCATCTTTTCACCAGATGGTCTGCTCCCTGTCAGTATGGGCACTGGACCTCTGCGCGACAGTCCGGTTATGAAGTATACATCAGAAACCTCCAGTTCTAATACTTGATCCCGCAACTTGAACACTTGTTCATTTTCATCCCAAATATTGATCAGGTATTGTAAGAGCTCAGGTTGAACTCGTAAGCAAGGTGTCAAGAAGAACTTCTTAAGCCCACAGTTCTTGAGAGCATTCATACAATTTTCTTTCTCCATGGCTATTTCGTCCTCTTCCCCATGCTCCCTCTCTTTCCATTCGATCACCATTTTGCTTGGGTGCCTACATCAACATGATCAAAACCCTTGATTAGATCTCTGGTATACTTGGAGATCCATGTAAATCACTAGCTATTTGGAATTTTGAAACGGAAAACCGTGCTGCGCTATTGGCACAGCTGTTTCCTTAACAGTCGCGCCAGTTGGCGTGGGCCCTTTGTATGAAAAAGGCCATTGGCGCGGGTCCGTGCCCGATACCCGCGCCAATGGGCGGAGCCCTAAAATTACAAAAATATTCCACAGAAATCTAATGAGCAATGGAAAACTATAAAAAAATGGATTAAAACGGAGTACAGAGAAGCGCCTCTTACCTGGAATGAATGGAAATATGAATGGTAGCCCGAATCTGTCGCAATCGCCATCAGAAGGTTTGCACAAAATGGACAACTGCTGCTTTCCAAATGAGGTAAATAGTAAAAGTAATTTTTTTTTTACCATTTGAGACTATTTATAACTTTTGAAATCCCAGTTAGGTTTTAAAAGTCATTTTTTGTTAATATTTTAATGTATTTTGTTGAAAATGGATTTTACACTTGCCTCTGTGTGCAGCAACAGGTTTTTACGCGACTTAAACGGTGAAACGAATTGTATTTTATACTTTTTTCGGGCTCGGTAAAAACACGAAAAAGTCATTTTGGAGTCATCTTTCAGCTCTTTTCTGGCTCTCTAAACATGAAAATATTGCCGAGGCTCTTGTCGTTTCGATCTCGTTAAAGTGGCTGCGAAACGACATCTACCCAGTATACGTTTACCCCTTTTTCGGGCTGGGATAGATTATTTACAAAAAAGGAATACCCTAGCCTATCGCGACTAGGAGGTTTTCTCAGACATAGTTTTCTACCTTTTCGGATCTGAGGAACTATTTATGAAAAGGGATCGTTGGAGTTTACTTTTCAGCTGTCTTTTCAAACTCTCTAAATGTGAAAAGATGCCGAGTTCTTCCTTTGTCAGACTCGTTAAACCCTGATGACATTGGATTCAGTCGTGATGACGGTATCCGAGTTCCTCCTTCCTAGGGCTTGTTAAATGTACTAGGATGGATTCGTCCAAAGGAAGGACTTATATTACAAGCATATGCTATCCCCTTCAAGCTTGTTATCAAAAATAATTGGGGTACTCGCCAGAAATGGTGGGGAAAAAATGGAACCAAAATCATTTTCGTATCGGCAGTATGTCGCTCTTGAACATGGCACTTGTCTGCATTCATGTCAGGTTGGGGACATCTCATCTCGTTTTCACTTGCCTCCGTGGGTTTGGATAATCCCTTTTGACCTCTCATTAGCTCTTTGCCTCGTCACCATGACCTCTGATCTTTTGATGTCAAATGCTGCCAAGTCCAATGTCGTGTTGTTCATAAGTTCAAGAGAAGTTGACCTCTGCAACTACCAACCTTCCTCTAATTCTCATCTGATCGTGATTCACAAACACATTATGTTCCTCTGTCTCATGTCGATGATGTGGGAAACACTATGGCCCACCTTTGATCAAGGTCACTTCCTGTCGACTTCAGCTCATTATCCAAGAAGCTGATCTAGAGACTCCCTTCTAGTGCCTTAGAGCCTGCATGCCTCAATGGTAGGTTCTTCGCATTCGATTCGAGGTTTTCATCATTGGCCTCCGATCGAGTGATTCTACGGGTGTTCGACGCCAGCTCATTGATTCACATGCCGTAGAATTGTACCTGTAGTACCTTGAGGGCCATTGTCATTATTGGTGGTACGTCTTGCGTCTGTTAACAACTTTCAACATTGGCTGGTAATCAGACGATGTTCTTGCATGTTCGACTTCAGCTCACCTATTCGCATGCTTAAACTTGTACTGTGTTCAGGTAGAGATGGAGCACAAGACCCTGGATTGTGTCTGTTGTAATCCAGGCTGCATTTTGTGGATTATTATGATTATTTACATGACTCACTTACTGGATGGCTGCGACCATACCTGAGTCTATTTATGGATCCTCACTGGATGACTGCGTCCATGCCTTGGATCTGGATTATTGTATACTCTGTTATGGATGGTTGCGCCCATACCACATATATATCATGTATTTGAGACATCAGTTGTATTTCTTCACGCAGGTTTTCCAACAACGTAGTTTTCAGTTGGACACATTCTCGTAAAGCATTTCACCCCTCTCTCTCGTTCGGGCCTCATACTTTAGGGGGCATCTGTTACACATCAATTTGTCACCGTCCCTACCATTCCCTGTCTCGCACATTGGAGGGCTTATTTTGTGACCTGTGAGGAGTGATATAACTTGAAAATACTTTCATGGCATTCCCCTAAACATGTACTTTCATCCCCCTGAAGACATCTCCTGCTGAAAAACCTAGCTTCCTTTTTCCTTTTGTGTCAGGCACATGTTTGAATAATTCTGTAATGAGAAAAATCCTTTAAAGAGATACGCGCCAATTGAGCGCTACGTACGGTCGCACTGCGCGCCGGCCCCAATTTAAGGAGTGTTTTTTAAAAATAAATGGTGGAAGTTTCGTCCTAACCAATTCATGATCTGGTATCTATCTTGAGTTGGGAGGTTTGGCTCCGGATTTCCATGTAGAGGAAGTGGTTTTCCACCTCTCATGGAAGCTTCCTTAAGGATAGGGCCAATCCCATGATTATAGGGATCCCAACTCCCCTTCCTCCATCTATAAAAACTTGCTCATCTCCTTTGCAAGCTAGTCTCCAAGTTTAAATTTGAAGCCTTGTCTTATAGAAGCTTCTTCAGTTATTTCCCTAAGGCCAAGTTCAAGCAAGAGACTATTTTCGCATACGAAAGAGGGTTTTCCTGTTGAAAATCGTAGAATGATGGAGCTTAGTGAAATGAAGTCACCTTCACTAAGTGGGCCCGCAGGCAAATTCTGGCGCAAAATCTGTTTTTAGACTATGTCTATTTTTAGACATATGGAGCATGGTTCGGGGATTCCAGTTTGAGATTCTTGAAGTATGTGTCATGTTGGTAAAAATAGATGAGACTCTATTTTTGAGGTCAAAGAGGTCGAAGTCTATTTTTAGACTGCCTCTCCTTAAAATAGGGAAGTCAAATATTGTTTACCCTTAATAATATTTAGACTATAAACATCAGTTTACTCTCTTGGAGCACTTCAGTTCGAGCTACAGAAGTGGCTCATGCATCTGACAGAGGAATCACGTGGTTCCCAAGGGTTTGATGGCATCATGCATGGTTGACTTCGGTTGGACTTCAGTGGCAGAAGTTTGGAGGAGTTAATGAGACAGATAGTGGAGTTGTGTTCTGTTTATTTTAGTTGAACTGATTGAGATTAGTTTAACTAGCTAATCAATTAGTTATGAGTGGAGTGAATTAAATATTATTTAATTCATTAATTAGTAACTCATTATTCAACTCAAGAATACATCAGTTCACTACAGTGCATGGACAGTTCAGTGGAGACCAGTGAAAGAGGTAGATGAAAGGGTGGAGTTAGCTATCAGTGGCGACATCAGTTGTGCATGAGATTTGCACCACACTTGGAGGAATTTCCCATGATGATTGCGCTGTCAAGCCAAGGAGATTAGAACCTTGGATCTCTATATAGACAGGCCATGATTGCGCAATAGAGGCAAGGCAATTGGCGGTGAGTTTTGAACCAGTAACCTGTTCAAAACTGAGGTAGTTTGTGTGTAACTTCATGAGAAAGTACTGAGTACTTGTGAGGAGTATTGTACTGAGTTGTTACATGATTTCTCCATTATAATATACACAATAGCTGCGGGGTTTTTAGCTATAAGCTTTCCCCATACATACTGTGTTAATGTGTATGATGATTTGATGTGTTATCGCCTGATTTTATTTCCGCATGTTTGATGATCTGAGTGGAAGAGATTATGTGTTGCATATAAATTCGAATTGTATGTGATCAGGATAGTCTCGGTGGATAATTAATCATTATTCAGCAAATTTCTACATAGTATCGGAGCTATTGAAGTTCAGATTGATCATCACAGTGATTACAAACTTATTTCGGTAGACAGAGTCTGCATGCGGGCCAGGTAGCCTCCGGATTCATCTTTCTTCGGAAAGTGAAAGGTCTGGTAAATGCCCCTTGCAGTCAATCTCTATGCTAGAAATAATTTGTTCTCACAGATCTAGAGCGGTTGAGCTTTGAGGTGGAATTCAAAATTTTGCAGCAGTTTTGTTTTCTTGGTGCTGGTGTTGAAAATGTCTTTCAACGGTTTGCGACTCGAATATGCTCTTGAAGGCAGTTCGAATTATGTTGCATGGAAGGATCGCATGGAGGCAGTATTAGAAGAAAATGGTCTGAAGGGGTTCATAGATACGGATGTCCAAAATCCCACTGATCCTGTTGAAGTCGAAGCATGGCAAAAGAAGATGGCGAAATGTCGAAGGATCCTGTTGGAGGGCGTCAAGGATCATATTGTATCCAGCCTGCATGGAAAGGCTACTCCATATTTAATGTGGAAATCTTTGACGGATCTATTCCAGAGTAAGAGCGACCAAAGGAAGCTGGCGCTCAAAGATAAGCTCAGGAACATCAAGATGGAGAAGGGCGACAGTATCGCCAAATACCTCACGAAGTTCTCTCAGTGCAGAGATGAGCTGGGAAGTGTGGGGGTGACTGTCGAAGACGAGGACATGGTCGACCTGGCTCTCCTTGGTCTTCCGAAGGCTTGGCACTCATATCAAGATAGTGTCAATGGTCGGGAGAAGCTGCCAGGATGGGAACGCCTTTGGGCGGATCTCATGCAGGAGGAGATAAGGAGGACTACTCGAGATGGATCTTCATCAAAGGGAGCTGATGAAGAAAACTGCGCTTTGGTGTCCAAAGCAAAGAAGGGGAAGGGTAAGAAACCTTCCAATTCCGGTGCAAAGGGAAAGAAGCAGGATATGGCGAAAGTGAAGTGTTTTCACTGCCATGATCACGGACATTATGCTACCAATTGTCCAAAGAAGAAGAAGAACAAGCAAGCGGGAAGATCTGCAGATGGAGAGGCTTTGTGGCTTCCACGGTTGAGCTTGACTTTCCTTTGATGTGCTTGATTTCCAAGTGTGTTGAGATCGACGGTTCTTGGACAGCGGTGCGTCATTTCATATGACGGGAGATCGGGAGTTGTTCTCAGATCTGGAGGACAAGGATTTGGGTATGCACGTCGAGATGGGCGATGACGGTAGATACAGTGCGACTGGTATCGGTACCGTATCCTTTCAGAGGGAGTCTGGTAAACCCTTTGTCTTAAAGGATGTCATGCATGTGCCTGGATTGAAGAAGAACCTGATTTCAGTAGCGATGTTGGAGGATAAGGGTTATGATGTGGTCTTCAGCGAAGGAAAAGCTTTCCTGCGCAGTAAGACTACTGGAGAGACCCGGAAGATAGGGGTTCGAACTCAGAACCTTTGTCAGTTGCAGGTAGATGACTGCGCAGCTATGGCATGCAAGGCTGGAGATGTGGTGAGCCGGGATGATGAGGGCGAACTATGGCACAGGAGATTGGGCCATCTTCACCATGGAGCTTTGAAGATTCTGCAGCAGATTTCTACTGGACTTCCTAAGGGCACCCTTGCGCGGTCAGATCAGTGCAAGGGGTGTACTTTAGGGAAGTATGTGAAAGCCACCTTTCACGAGAAGGATAGTCGCGCCACGACGATCCTTGAGAGAGTTCACACAGACGTGTGTGGTCCTTTCTCAGTTGCTTCGACAGCAAAGCACAAGTATTATGTGATCTTTGTTGATGATTTCTTTCGAAAGTGCTGGATCTTCTTCATGCAGAAGAAGAGCGATACATTCGCGAAGTTCTGTGAGTTTAAAGCACTGGTCGAGAAGGAGTCGGGGAAGAAGGTGATTGCTCTGAGGAGTGATAACGGTGGTGAATTCATCTCGGCTGAATTCAAGGAGTTCTGCAGCGCAGAAGGGATTCAGAGAGAGCTCATCGCACCCCATAACCCACAGCAGAACGGGGTGGCTGAGCGGAAGAACAGAACGATCGTGGGTGTTGCACGGGCGATGTTGCATGATCAGGGCCTACCCCTTCACTTGTGGGCCGAGGCATGCAATACAACAGTGTATGTGCAGAACCGTTGTCCTCACAAGGTTCTTGGCATGAGTACACCGGAGGAGGCTTATTCTGGCAAGAGGCCTGATATTTCCCATTTGCAGATCTTTGGTTCTCCTGTCTACATGCATGTGACGAAGGATGCGAGAAGGAAGCTGGATCCAACTGCTGAGGTTGGAATATTTGTGGGGTACACTGATACACCTCACAACTATCGGGTGTATTTTTCAGACAGTCGAAAGACTGTTGTGCGACGGGATATAAAATTTCAGGAGGAGAAAGCCATGCGGTGTTCGCTTGAGAGGGAGCTACACTTGCATGCAGATGAGAAGGTAGCGGTTCTAAGGAGGGCTTAGGATCATGGATCGACCAAAAGAGGGAATTTCGGGGGGGTGGAAACCACCCATGCGGGCGCCAACCATCGGCGGAGGAGCATACGCACTCGAGGAAGGTGGCGGGCGGCTCGAGATGCGAAGAGAAGGTTGTGGGGACCACCTACAGCACAGCGCAGACAGAGACAGTCACCGGATCGGTACACTGGATACATGGCTCTTGTGAGTCAATGTGTTGTGACGGAGCCATCCTCTTTTGAGGAAGCCGTGGAGGAACCCGCATGAGTTGATGCCATGATCGAAGAATATGATTCGATCATCAGGAACAGTGCATGGGAGATTGTCCCAAGACCGGTTGGGAAATCAGTTGTAGGTTCGCGATGGATCTACAAAGTGAAACAGGCGGCTGACGGGAGTGTGGAGAAGTACAAGGCGAGATTTGTCGCCCGTGGCTTCTCACAGATCGAGGGGATTGACTATGAGGAGACTTTTGCACCTGTCGCAAGGTACTCTTCCATACGGACGATCCTTGCTCTCTCGGCGCAGATGGGGTGGCACATTCATCAGATGGATGTGAAGACTGCGTTCCTCAATGGAGTTATTGAGGAAGAGGTGTACATAGAGCAGCCTGAAGGTTTTGAGATCTTCAGCAGTGAGTCGCATGTGTGCCGACTCAAGAGAGCACTGTACGGGCTGAAGCAAGCACCTCGTGCTTGGTACACTCGGATAAACAGCTACTTCACCGGGCTTGGATTCTCCAAGAGTGAGGCGGATCCTAACCTGTACCAGATTGTGGTGGAGGGGAAGCTGTTGATCATCGTACTGTATGTAGATGATCTGATTTTGACTGGCGATGAGCAGTTGATACTTTCATGCAAGGAGGATCTTGCACGAGAGTTTGAGATGAAGGACTTGAGCATCCTTCATTATTTTCTGGGATTGGAGATTTGGCAGCGCAGCGGAGGACTGTTTGTTTCTCAGGGCAAGTATGCCCTAGAGATTCTGGAGAGGTTCAACATGCAAGGCTGCAAGCCTGTTGACACTCCTCTTCCTGGTGGTTGGAGGAAGGAGGATGCTACTTCAGCGGAGGTAGTGGATGCCACTGTCTATCGAAAGTTGGTGGGGTCGCTTATGTATATGGTCAATACACGACCCGATATATGCTATGCAGTTAACCAGCTTTCGCAAGCTATGGTTAAGCCTACCAAGCTCTTTTGGAAGGCAGGCAAGCATTTATTGCGCTATATTAGAGGCACATCGGGATATGGTTCATGGTAGAACGGGGAGGGATCGGTTGAGCGACTGTGGCTTCCGCAGGGATGAGTGTCATCGTATCGGTTGTGTTCAATGAAGTCATGATGCTTTCAGGGGTTTACGGAAGATCGGAATCTTGAACACATCGACGAGCGCTCACAAGGAGCAAGTTAAAATTCCCGAGCGGATAAGGGTTACGGATAATCCATGTCTTCGCACAGAGGAGTGTTGAAAATGCGACGAATGGTGGAGCTTGGTAGAGTAAATCGCCTTCACTAGAGTGGGCACTTCAGTCAGGTTCTGGTGTAAAAATCTATTTTTAGACTATGTCTATTTTTAGACATGTAGAGCATGGTCCAGGGGTTGCAGTATGTTATTCTTGGAGTATTGGTCATGTTGGTAAAAATAGATGGACCTCTATTTTTTGGACCTATAGGTCGAAGTCTATTTTTAGACTGCCTCTCCTTAAAATAGGGAAGTCAAATATTATTTACCCTTAATAATATTTGGACTATAAACTTCAGTTTACTCTCTTGGAGCACTTCAGTTCGAGCCTTGGAAGTGGCTCATGCATCTGACAGAGGAATTAAGCTATTCCCAAGGGTTTGATGGCATCATGCATGGTTGACTTCAGTTAGGACTTCAGTGGCAGAAGTTTGGTGGAGTTAATGAGACAGCTAGTGGAGTTGTGTTCTGTTTAATTTAGTTGAATTGGTTGAGATTAGTTTAACTAGCTAATCAACTAGTTATGAGTGGAGTGAATTAAATATTATTTAATTCATTAATTAATAACTCATTATTCAACTCAAGAACACATCAGTTCACTACAGTGCATGGACAATTCAGTGGAGACCAGTGAAAGAGGTAGATGAAAGGGTGGAGTTAGCTATCAGTGGCGACATCAGTTGTGCATGAGATTTGCACCACACTTGGAGGAATTTCCCATGATGATTTCGCTGTCAAGCCAAGGAGATTCGAACCTTGAATCTCTATATAGACAGGCCTGGATTGCGCAATAGAGGCAAGGCAATTGGCGGTGAGTTTTGAACCAGTAACCTGTTCAAAACTGAGCTAGATTGTGTGTAACTTTATGAGAAAGTACTGAGTACTTGTGAGGAGTATTGTATTGAGTTTGTTACATGATTTCTCCATTATAATATACACAATAGCTGCGGGGTTTTCATCTATAAGCTTTCCCCATACATACTGTGTTAATGTGTATGATGATTTGATGTGTTATCGCTTGATTTTATTTCCGCATGTTTGATGATCTGAGTGGAAGAGATTATGTGTTGCATATAAATTCGAATTGTATGTGATCAGGATAGTCTCGGTAGATAATTAATCATTATTCAGCAAATTTCTACAATCCCATCCTTGACATGCTTTTCGAGACGTGTTCTGCTGGCGACCCTCCGAAGGAGAATTCAGCGTCAGAACTATGGTTGTATTCTTCCTTTGATTGATTAATAATAAGCGACTATTGGTTATGGTTCCACTCTTGTTATGGTCTATGATGATGAGTTATGTCCTTTCTGACTGACATATAGTTGCATCTACTGGATTTTACGCTTGCGTTTGTTTTGTTTCTCTCTTGTGCAGGTGTCCTATCACAGAGATCGTGGGGATCATGATCTGCCAGGGCTAAGGAACGAGAGCGCTACCTCTTCGATAAGCAACAACGTTGGATTCTAGGTAAGCATTCATCGCTAGTTGGTTTATTTGCAATTAGGAACCTACACTATAGCGTGAACGATTGTTGCTAGACCCGGTCTGGGCTAGTAGGGATCGCCTCTTTCCGCAGAGGGGATTTACCTCCACAACACCTAAGATGATGCGTTATGATCTATGAAATGAGCCCAGAACAAGTGATAGGATGGATAAGGAGGCTCAAGGACTACGCAACTACGTAGTTCAGGGAGGCAAGGGGAAGCCCTAAGCCTTGAGACTGCGTAGTGCGTAGTTCAAGCTCGGCTGGGGGACATGACTGCGTAGTTTCCAGAGCCAGTGGACTAGGCTACAGGGATGGGCATAGGGAGAAATTACTGCACAGATTTGGGTGTCAAGGAAGGCTTGGGTGACTATGTAATGCACAGTTCCAGGGCTTAGGATATGTGCTTGAAGCTTGAGGTTGTGAAGTGAGCAGTTCAAGTCGGGCTGGAGGCCATCACTGCATAATGCTGGAGGTCAAGGTCAAGGCTTGGTCACAAAAACTACGCTATGGAGCAGTCTTGGGAGGCAGGTACTTCGCACTGGGTAGTACCAAGAAGAAAGGTCACAACTTGAGGATTGATACTATGTAGTACACAGCTCAGTGAAGCCTCGATGAAGCTATGTTACTCGATCAGGAGGTTTTCCGAAAAATGACTAAGTGTGGGACCAGTTAGATCAATGTGAAAATTGATGCAATTTTACTATGATCACACACTTAGCATATTTGGTGACTCAAAAAACATAGATCATCCAAGACATACAAACAAAGCATTCTCCTCCGTGTGACATCTTTACGACGAGTTACGACAATTGTGACACCAAATATATATTTTACGACAACCGTGACGACACTTGTGTGACAGTGCTCAAAACTTTGGAAATGAGTGTGACGAATAATTACAAAGTTAGAATAACTCATTTGCATAAAGGTTACCTCTTGGAACCACTAGAACAGGCTCATACATACAATACGACATCCAACAAGCCAAAAGATGACACTTTGCTTATCTTATGAAAGGGATAATTATATTTTAAGAAAGTTAATGAAATGAACCTCAAAGTTTGCGATAGTAATGAACAAGACCAAGGAAGGATCATAAATTTGGTATAGGACAAAATTTTGGAGGGGGTTGTAGCAGCTATAACAACTCCCAAAGTTTCAAGGTGAAAAGTGGCTTCAAAACATTTCTCACGTGCTTGAAAGCTCTTTGTACCAATGTTGTGTGAGATGTTTAATGATCCTTCATAATTTATCTGAAGTAGTTTACTCCATTATGATATTAACTTGATGAGAATATTGGTAATCATTGTTAATATAAAATTGCAACGGTCTAGACCCAATCTTAGCTTAAAAAATGGATGTTTTGGCTTGGAAGAGAAACCAAGAGTAAATCAAGAGTGACAATGCTTGCTAAAAGCATAACACACTCAGTTAGTCTTAAATTTTTAAATTAGTATATTAAGTTTCCCTCTATATCACTATTTTTAATTGTCTTGGCTTTTCATGATTAACATGGTTTCCCTCTATCCATCTAGGGGCAGTTCAATTAGTGGCTACCACAATAATCAAGTGTTATGTACCACGAGATTCCAGGTTCAAATCCCTTGAGTTTACACATGGCTACATAGTTGTGGAAATGAGGTTCACCTAGGAGTTATAGTGGTAGCAGTCGAAAACGACCTCATATCACGCAAGTATGAGACCAGCCCAGTTGGTGATTCCTCTAAAAAAAAGAGAAAAAGAAAAAGAAGAAAAAAAACATGGTTTCCCTCCATTATATTGAGGGAAAATCAATTATGAATTGGAAAGTCATTTTAATTTTAATTGGCGGAGGTACCCAATTATTATATTTTATTTGTTAGCTTTATTTGTGCAAATCCTCCCCACCTCAATTGTTTATATTTCAATTATGTTTCATCTAGAGCCATTTTTTCCAGGTTTACTCCTATTAAGGTTTGAGGTAACCTTTACCTTTGTTATCAAAAACCTTAACTCTTTAATATTTCAAAGCAACTAGATGCTTTATCCCTAGTCTATCTCTATTTTTAGGAATTAGTATTTGGTATCTATAGGTCCCACTAATCTTAGTGAAAGCTTCCTTATTGAGTTTGAAGATACACTAGTAAGTTGTTTTAGAACACCCTGTGACCTAGTTGACAACTCCTTTTTTCATAAGGTGATCACCTACTTCCCATGTTAGGGCCAAGGCTAAAACCACGTGCCTTGGAAATAAATCCCTTGTCCCTGAAAGTATCAAGATCAAACTTTCCAGAGGTAAAATAACTTATGGAAAGCACTCTTGGTACACCTAAACTCATTAATGAATGACTTGACACCACATTGATATTGTGAGGATAATAAGGGATTTCCATAACTGGTTCTCAACCAACACTGAAGAGAAGAAGTTGAAAATGAGAACAACCTTAAAAAACAAATATTGAAAACTATCTAAATAATAAGTAGAAGTAGAGTTTGATGGTTAGATGCCTTATCCTGGGTAATAAAACATGAAACATTAATTTTTTCAACTTGACAAAGTTATATTGTCTCAATAAAACCTTTATAACTCAAGTAGTAGAGAAAGGAGGAAGTCAATACCAAGACATCATGCATAGGTTACATGTAACAGATAGAAAATTTAACACCCTCTGTAGATTTTTTTTTGTATTGGGATTATCATGGATAGTTATATAGAGAATCGAACTACAACAAGATAGAGAATGTCTCGGCTCTCATTCAAATCGATCAACAACTAGACTATATCAAGGAATTGGATTGCTTGATTAGCTCTTATTGTTTTATTAAGCCTAAAGTTAAAAAGGGTATAGAAGTCCCTTCAATACTATGTTTTACAATTGTTTCTTTTGTTCTTAGGTGCATAGGAAAGCATAGATATATGCTCTCAATTTTTATATTTTATTGTTAAACATGCACTGAAGCAAAACCATTTACTTGTAATAGACTTGGTTTCCCATGTGGCAAACCACTCGAATGATTGCCCAAAAAAACACATTATATAGCCTAGAATAAAAAAGATAGGTATTTGTTTTCATGATCAACTTGAAGTTGAGATATAACATTTAAACAATATTATTAATAACATAAAAATATTTAAAGATCTAATATAAATAAAATATTTCAATATTCACTTTAGTAAAATATTTTTTATTATTTTACTAAATTTATATAAAAGTAAGTATTGAAAATAACAAAATTCTTATTTTTGGTAATATTTCTCTTTTACTTTCCACAAAAAAAATATATATATATATATTCCAAAACATGTAATGAAGTTAACTTATAACTTTTAAATATCCCTATTTAATAAAACATATTAATATGAACTTTATATATAATTAAAAATATTTTATCACTACGCGATTTTATATTAAAAGTAAAACATATATTCTCGTAAACTTTAAGACTATAAAAAATATCAAATGCTAATTCCTCCTTTCTTTTTTAGAAAAGGAAAAGAGAACTTTTTTTCCAAGGGAAATTCTTTGTTATTGATATGGAAATGAAAAAAATTACATACTTGGGCAGAACGTTACAACGGGATGTTGGACAAAGGCTTCCACGGATATATGCAGTTTTTTATAATAGGCAGGCTCCTTTTCTAATAAAAGTATCAATATAATTATTTTTAATGAATATTTTTTTTTATTGAGTTAGTAATTTAATTTTATTATTTATTTATTTATTTTTTAAATTGTAACAATCTCTTTCTAAGTCATATATATTAAAAATTTATAGTTCAACTCGCAAGTGACATATATTAGAAATTCGGATTGTTTTTAGTGTAACATTTTGGAGTTTTTTTCGGTAGATTTTTTTGATCAAATTTCTTTAAAATCGAGCAAGAATTCATTGAAATCACAAGCTTGATGGGTAATCTCTGTGCAATCGAAGTGCCTTAAGGGTTTTTCAGAGTGCTGAATCTATATATAAAGTCAAAAACCAGTGTAAATAACACAAATCAAGATTTCACCTCAAAATTTTCTAGAGGATTCTGGCACCGAAAACTCCAAAAAGTCGCACTAAAGACAACTCCTTAGGAGCCTTGAGTGGGCTTATTAAGAGCATGTGTTTCCTCCTAAGAGGTCACATGTTCAAAACCAGAGGGGGTAGAGTATGTATGCCTTCGTAGACTTAGCAGACAAATCGATGCGCAGAGGTGGGTCTCTTGTCCCACAAACAAGGGGTCTCATACACCACTTTGGTGTCTGACTTGGTTGTGACCTTAAAACTAGATATATATATATATATATATATGATTCAACTTGAAAGCGATATATACTAAGAACTTATAATTCAGAGTAAGACCAAAACATCAAAAATTAAAAACCATTAAAACTTGAGCCAAAATCCCAAAACTTCAATAAAACACCTATGCTTTCGACATTACTATACATTTATGATAAAGGCAAGCCTTATTTCCACTGCCATAGGCCCATAAATGCGCCATCCTACTAGTCGAACCAAGCAACGGAAAAAAAACATAAATATTATTTGATTAACTCTATGGCACGGACAATCAAAGCAGGGAAGGAACATCTATCCTGGCTTTAACACTATGGTCCGGACCCCACCGCCACCTGTGAAATCTTTTAACACAGAATAATGTGGGGGCGATATCGGTATTTTAAGGCGGTGAGAGCGACGGGGTTTGGGCGTGGTTACTGTCAACCCGCAGGATCATCGAAGAAAATCCTCATGGGGCCGATACAATGACGTCATCACTCTCTATCTCCCGTGCATCCCCTGCCGGCACCGCCAGGCTGGTAGGAAACCGTTCTGAATGACATGGCTTACCATAAGCATCCACGTGCGCTTTGGACAGCTGTCGATGGCAGGAGCTTAGGTAAGGCGGGGCCCGGTCCCGAACCTCGTGCCTACGTGGCAAGATTCGCAGTGATTGTACTCTGAGAGAGAAAGAGACCGCGTCTCGATGATTTATAGCTGTCGTTTGACAGATAGCTTCAACCAGCGCTGAGGTGTCGTCAGAGGTCCTGTCCGCCGTATTTGGAGGCACGTTAAACGTACAAGGCCAAAAGTAGCGGTTTGGAGTCAGATTTGGAGGCGTTTTAGGTAGAAAAACTGTATTCTAGATATAGGTAGCTGGGATTGGTACTGTCATATATGCTGTGCAGCATTATGGCTGGGATTCAGAGGCCTGTGACTTTGATTTCTCGGCTTGCTGTTCATGATTTGTAGTCTCTGATTTTATTCTGTTGCATCTGTATTTGTATAGACAGATCTCATCTCTGTCATAGCGCTTTGGCCATCTTGTCCAGCTCTGAGACAGATATTAATTTTTGTAACTTTTATTCTTGAGGATTAGTTTTGTTTTTTCTATATTGGTGGATTTGGAGTTTTTTTTTTAAAACATGAATTCCCAGGCCCATGTTGCAGGGCTGAGGAGGTTATCTGCCAGGGCTAACAAGTTACACAATCCTACCAAAACAGGGCCTCTTCACAAGGGACTGGATTCCTTATCTGTTTTTGCAGGGAAGGCTATTCAGTATCTGAAGACAAAACACAAGGTCACTATTGAGAAGGGTCTCTCAGATGAAGAATTGTTGAGAATTGAAGGTGCATTTGGCTTCAATTTTCCACCTGATCTAAGGGCTGTTCTGCAGCAGGGTGTCCCTGTGGGAGCTGGGTTCCCTGATTGGAGGTCCGGTGGGTCTCAGCTGCGCATGAGACTTACAATCCCCATTGCAGGGCTTTCGTATGAGGTGTCCCAGGATCGATTCTGGTGCACACAATGGGGTGACAAGCCCCGGAACAGAGAAAATGCAGCTGAAATAGCGAGGGCGAACTTGGCAAAGGTGCCTCTCTTGGTCCCTTTGTATGGACATTGCTATATTCCCTCGTCTCCAGATGTTGCAGGAAATCCTGTGTTTTCTGTTTATAAGAGCGATGTGGTTTGCTGTGGGAAAGACCTGGCTGAGTTCTTTGAGAGGGAGACTTTCGGTGCCCATGAGCCCTTGGAATTTTCAGATATTTTCAGGCATGCCTGTGATGGCTTGAGGAGGGCTAGGTCAGTGGGTTTTCAAAGGAGGGATGAATTTGAGCAGATTCCCGCCAAATTGGGGGACAAAAAATCCAGCAGGACCATAGAGACATGGGGTAGAAATTTGGATTCCTTAGCTAAAAGCTATAATGCTGTCTACAGCAACAACAAAAGTCTCACCAGTGTTGCCACTGTGCCCTCCTCTGCGCCCTCAAAAACTCCAAGGTGGATAGAGTTTTGGAGTGATTTGGCAGAAGAGAGGTCCAATTCTCCTCTGCACATCTCCTCTCCTGAGGCTAAATTTGATTTAAATTTCAATTTAGATTTAGCCAAGGAACCACGATACTATAATGGCCGTTCTGGTTCTAATTTCTGTAAGCCCAGATGGTTGATGGACTACTTCCAGGAGCTGACAACTCTGCTCATAAATGGCGGTTGGAACGAACAGGAAATCAATGGCATGATTCAGACCCCATCCTCTCCATTGGGCACTGAAGATATATGTTTGGACAATAAGACAATTTTAGAGGGCCTGCTATTGAAAACAGATTCAGTGTCAAATTCTCTGAGAAGTGCAGGGTGGAGTTCGCAGGATATTGCAGAGATTTGGGACTTAGATTTTCCCACTAAAAGGCCCACCAAGAAATTCTCGCCAGAACTGGCTGGAAAGATTGGGAAACTCGCAGAAAATGTGGATCGAGGATGATTAATACCTTCTTACAATATTTATTGAACGTCCGGACCCAATTTCAGAGATTTCTTGAAATACATGATGAAAGTTCATTGAAGCATAATCACTGTGGTAAGGACCACACTGAATTGTACACTGACGAGCTGTCATGAACCAGGTGTCTGCAAGGGGTATTATTTTATATTTTTTGGGCTGGACAGGAAGTAACAAGTACATTTACAGTCCAAAGCTGGATCACAGTATTGGAATTAATTTTAATGGTTTATGAAGCTCTAATCATTTTAATGGCTTCTTCCAAGCTGACGAAGGAGGAAATCTCCGCGAAGCACAGAGCACAAATTCATTCTTTGATGGGTGCAACGCCTTTGGGATTAGAGATTGGGTATTTCTCATAATTTGCTAACAAGTTTGACTCAATGACTCAATTCTTTATCTGTTAAATATAACCCAAATTTATTTTAGTATTGTGTTTTTTTTGTTGGGAGACCATAAGTATGAGTTAAAGAATTTCTTTAGTTTATTTCATTTATTATTATGTGTTTTTTTGTTGGGAGACCATAAGTATGAGTTACAGAATTTCGTTAGTTTATTTTATGGTTAATAATGTGTTAAATAGTTGAATTTAGGTGGAAAAGCCATTTTATTTATTAATCACATTATTTATATAAAATAAAATTTATTTTTGAAAAATATATAAATATTTAAAGATTCGATATTAGTTACGTTCATTGAAAAAACTCATTATTTTTGAAAAATATATAAATATTTAAAGATTCGATATTAGTTACGTTCATTGAAAAAACTCATTTATATCTAGATGAGCTAGTTATCTTTCATTCAGAAATTACTCCCAAGAACTTATTTTAGGTGAACTAGTTATCTTTCCTGCAAAAATTAATTGTAAGGACCGAGCATGTTAATCTTGCATTGACTATAACCCAAATAGAGGGGATAATAGTACCTTCTCTCTACCACTCAATCTTAAGGACAGAGCATGTCAATGTCAATGTCAATCTTGCATGGGACTATAACCCAAATAGAGAGGATAATAGTAATTTCTCTCAACCACTTAATCTTATCTTAAGGACAGAGCATGTCAATCTTGCATAGGACTATAACCCAAATAGAGAGGATAATAGTAACTTCTCTTTACCACCCAAGTTACAGGATAATAGTAATTTCTTCCTACCACCCAAACTACAAGATAATAGTAACTTCTTCCTACCACCTAAGCTACACCCACTTATTTTGAATGAGATTATACTTTATATTTATATTAAATTAAATGATAATTAAAATTATATTAAAAGAAATTTATTACAATAATGAATTAAAAAATTTAAATGTTTTAATTTGACACTTTTATATGTGGTTATATATGAATAACTATGTTAAATATAGTACTTAGATATTTATAAATTTATTTAAGTTTTAAAATGTTTAATTATAAAAACTTTAAAATATTATGAAATTAAGATCGTAAATATCTTTATATTTAAAAGATTCTGAAACTGTTTTAATTTGACACTTTTATCTACATGTATGTGGTTATATATGAATAATTATGTTAAATATAGTAAATAGATATTTATAAATTTATCTAAGTTTTAAAATGTTTAATTATAAAAATTTTAAAATATTATGAAATTAAGATTGTAAAGATCTTTATATTTAAAAGATTCTAAGTCAGAATTGATCTAAGTTATATTTTATAAGTGTGTTTGATATTTATTTTTTATTATTAATGGTATATATTTTATGATGTTATTTTCTCTAGTGTTATAATAGACATAAATATTACACATTTAATTTATATTGGGTTGTAGAATGTAAAGGTATAAAAGGTAATTAATAAAAGTATTGATTTCGCCAACTTCCTTATCCTAAAACAAATAATATGATTCTCCATCTTGGATAACATTTCCCTAAAAAGTTTTGAATAGGGTTTTTATGGAGCAAAAGGTGGGAGTGGGGTTGAGGGAGCACACCACCACTCTACTTGGACAAATGGTTGGGGGACTTGGCAACACACTCCCATAAAGAATGTTTATGATGTCATGGTTCTCAAGGTCTCGCCACATTTGAGCTACTCTCATCACACTCCATCTCACACACATTTCATACTCCAACTTTCAATGCATGTCGCCCATCTAGACTCCTTGTAAGGCCTCCACTCTTGCAAAGTTCAAGCTAGTTCTAATGTCGATTACTATACCCCTCCACATGGCTCAATTCGTATTTTTCACCTTGTTATTGGCCGCTAAAGTCTTCTTCCCGAAATGTAGACCTTGGCTCTCGTGGATGTTGATCGGGATCTCTTGTCGACCTATCCCCACAAGCCTTGGCCAAGCCTTGTTCTTCTACCCTTGGCTAACATTTGTTGTTCCAAAACAAAATGACCCTCCCTCATATACTAGAGTTATGGCAACTGTTTCCAATTGACAACCTGTAGAATAGGTTATGCCCCGTTGTTTCTTTTCCCTTGGAGGTTCAACGCATGCAGTGCTTGTTGATTTTTCCTTGGTAATTCAGAATCGGGTGTATGTCTAAAAAATCATCACAAACACACTAAAATGCCACAACACCAAGCGCTTTGCACAAAAGGAGATGCACAACAATGAATCAATGAAGTTCACGAATTTTTGCAACCCAAAACTTGCTTGTATTACAACTTTAATACAACAAACATAGGGCTCCTGTACCGAGGACCATGACCCTTACAATTAGCCTTGATACAAGGTAACTAGGGCTTGATGTCAATAAACCATGACAATCAATCTGCGCTTGAATGAGAACAACTTGACCTACCTATTGAAGAAGCGCTTACACCAACCCTTTTAGTCCACTTGCCTTGAACACCTGGAAATTCCTTTTCCACCTATACTTGCAAATAGTATTGTTGTTCCAATGCCTCTACCTCCATTACTCACAAGGAATTTTGCACCTTCAGATTCCCTTGCACACATAAACTCATTTATTTTGCCTTCTGTCAATGGTGTTACTCCTCTAATATCACTGAAATTAGGCCCAACAAATATTCCCTCTAACAACAACTCAATTGCTCCCAAGTCACTATACTTGGGGCCTTTTCAAACTGCCTTCTAACAATCCCTTAATTTCTCCAGAGGTGATTTTACATAAGGTCTTCATCAAGCAGTCCTTATAACCATGAATTGCCACTTCAAATCACTAAACATAGGGCTCAAAACTAATCGGAAACTCACATCCACATTGCTCCTTTAATATGATTGTATATAGCCTCCAAACCAAGCTCTGCAATGCACAAAAATTATATGCTTGAATTTATTGTCAATGTAGCCCTCAACCACATTGCCTAAGCACCCATTATTGGACATACTTCAATGCACACTCCTCAACACTCTTCTCCATGGCTTATAAGCCATTTGCATTGGTTTCATACCTCCCTTATTTTCCTGAAGCTTGAAGTTGTCCCTATCCCAAATCATAAGTCAGATTAAGTCTCCTTTAGGTCTCGACCTTAGAAATCCCTATGCATACCTTGAGACCTTGCATCCTCACTCAATAGTCCAATTGAGGCTCGTTAGGGCCTCTTCTAGGGCTTTAACCTCTCCTAAACTTCACTGAACATAAACCATATTTAAGAGCAGAACTTCAACCCTCTTTCTCCTTATCAAAACCATGGAACAATTAAACCATAACACAAAACTCACTGAAGATTTTGACTTGACTTGTTGAGCCAACTCGACCTTATCCAATCACAAGAAAAAATAGAAATACTACTTTTCTTCAAGCTCGACCTCTCCTAAGGTAGTTTGAGTCCTTTCTTGGTTTGTAATGATCTTGATGTTGGAATTTTTGAGAATTCCAGAACAATATGGAGAGAATGATGCTCTCCTCTAAACACAAAGAAATTAAAAATAAATTTTGCTTCAGAGAGACAGAGATTTCACACTATAACAATTTCATTAACTGTAAAAAAACTATTACAAAAAACTTCCTTTGTTGAGGAATTACACACAGTCACTGCTGCTAACACAGTGCACTAAAACTAACACTCTGTCTCTTGTCTAAAAACAAAAGCAACGCACTGCTGTGCTTTTACAATACTCTGTCACTTTTCAAAACCAACACTGCTGTGTGTTAAAAACTTGCAATACTTTTTAGCCTTTCAGGCTTTTATATGGCGCAACATATAATTACATAACAAACTAATATAAAAACTAAACCTATGAACTGCGGTAAAACTCTCGGGCCCATAATACAAATGCGCACATGCATATTGATATATGTTAAAACTTTAACATAATCAATGGTTTTACATAATACTCCATCGCGCGATAAACAAAACACATTACAACATAAAACCTTTACAAACAAAGCTTATCAAACATCCGCCGGACTTCAAAAACTATCAACCAAAATTCATCGGAAGATTTCGCGTTACAAACTAGACGTTGTGACGTCATCTTTTGTGCACGCGATGGATTATTAAATCCAGCACATAAAACCATATCGCGTCTGCCAACTCGTTTTGGATATGGCCATTTTTGGACGCGCGATGAACTATTTCAATCACGCCTATAAACATATCGGGTTCGAAACTCAACACTGTGGACAGGGCAACAAATAAAACTTTCGATTGCGATTGAGCGATTGCGATTGGATCGCATCGCAAAATTGCAATAGACCTTTGGATTGGACGGAGGGCGATTTTGAAACTTGCGATTGCGATTGCGCGATCGCGCCAATCGCATCGCGACTTTTCAACGGTGGCATAACATATGCGGTGGTAACACATGCGACTTGCGATTGCGATTGCGATCGCATCGCAATATTCCATATCAACAAGACACTTGACTCAAAACATTTTTGCGATTGTGATTCAAAAAAAACTTGCGGGGACCACCATAACTTGTCCCATTCAAAACTTAGAAAATAGACTTGGCCACATACTAAAGCGAAAAACTTTGTTTTTCTTTCAAAAAGACTGAAAGGGCTTTTAAGCCCGAATTGAGTGTGCATCAAAATAGAAAGCGGCTCTGCATCAAAAACATGAAAACTAAAATGGAAAGCGGCTGTATGCAGACAGTGAATCGCTCCTGTACTGCGTTGCCTGTGGATGTACCAATCTGCAGTTGAAAGTAACATTTCAACACTCCCCCTTAATTTCAACTGCTGGGTTATCAGTCATACCCAGACATTTCCTTAAAAACTCAAAACTCTTCTACCCCAATGGCTTGGTCAGAATGTCTGCAAACTGCTCCTAAGTTCTGCAGTGTTATAAAACAAATTTTTCCGTTGTTCACTAATTCCCTGATGTAGTGAAACTTTGTGTCAATGTGTTTCGTTCTCTTGTGAAACACATAATTCTTTGATAATGCAATAGCTGAGCTATTGTCACAATAAATCACTATACCTTTTGCCTGCTTTTGGCATAAACTTCTCAAAATTCTCCTCATCCAAACTTCTTGACACGCTGCTGCTGTAGCTGCCACATATTCTGCCTCTATTGTAGATAATGCTACAATAGGCTGTTTTTTAGAAGCCCATGAAATGACTCCTGAACCCATGTGAAAAACATAACCGGATGTTCTTTTCCAGTCATCAACACTTCCAACCCAATCACTGCCAATGTATCCAATTAAATCTGAACATTCTGAAGCAGTATATAAAATACCAAACCTTTTAGTACATTTAACATACCTCAGAATCATTTTTGCTGCCTGCCAATGGGCTTCTTTTGGCCTCTCCATGAATCTGGAAATCAAACTAACAACATGCATTATATCAAGCCTAGTTGCAGTCAAATACATGAGGCTGCCAACTATGCTCTTGTACAAACTAGGATCAAAATCCTTGATGTTGTCCTCTCTGCTGAGTTTTTATCCCATCACTGTGGGAGTTATTGCTGCTTTTCTCTCCTACATATTAAATCTTTCCAACACTTCATTAACATATTTTGCTTGTGAGATAAAAATCTCATTTTCATTTTTCTCTACTTCTATTCTTAAGAAGTATTTCAGCAAACCCATATCAGTCATTTTAAATTCATCTTTCATGACTGTTTTAAAATTTTCAATAAGGTAATCATCATTACTTGTGAAAATTACATCATCAACATATAAAACAACTATCAACATCTTACCATCTTTTTCTTTGATGTATAGGGTGGGTTCTCCCTCACATTTTTCAAATCCATTTTCTAGTAGATAGAAATCTATCCTACTGTACCATGCTCTTGGCGCTTGCTTCAGCGCATAAAAAGCTTTCTTCAATCTGCACACTTTGTGCTCTTGGCCTTTCTTTTCATAGCCTAAAGGTTGTTCAATGTAAACCTATTACATTAACACTCCATTTAGGAATGCTAACTTTACATCCATTTGGTAAACTTTCCACTTGTTTTGTGCTGCTATGAATAGCACTGCTCTCATGATTTCCATTCTAGCAACCAGTGCGAAAGTTTCCTCATAGTATCTCCCATGCTGCTGCTTATACCCTTTGACAACAAGTCTGGCCTTGTGTCTCTCAATTTTTCTTTCAGCATTACTCTTGGTCTTGTAGACCCATTTAACTCCAATAACTTCTTTTCCTTTTGGGAGTTCAACCAAATCCCATGTCTTGTTTCTTTCTATGGCATTAATTTCCTCATCCATAGCTTCTATCCATTTCCTATCTTTAATAGCCTCTTCAAAATGAATAGGGTCATCAACATGACAATATAAAGCAAACAAAGAGTTCATACCTTCATTTGCTGCCTCTTGCTCATAAATGTCATTTAAATTTCTGAACTTCTTTCCTTTTTCATTTGGTGTATGAGTGCTTGAAGTAGCACTCGAATCTCCTCCTTGTGGTGTGCTTGGAGAAGCATTTTAATTTCTCCTCAAGGGTGTTCCTTGCTGTCCTTGTGTTGGCGCTGCTGTTTGGGGATGTATTTCAGCCATCTCTTCATCATCTTCATCATGAGACAAACAGTTTTTAACATTCATTGTTTTCTCTATGCTTCCATCCCAAGCTTCCTCCTCAATAAACTGAACATCTCTGCTCACTATAAACTTCTTGGTGGATGGGTTATAAAACCTATAAGCTTTGGATTCCTCACTATATCCAATAAAAACACATTTCTCGCCCTTGCTGTCCAACTTCTTCTTTAGCTGATCTGGAATGTGTGCATAAGCCACACAACCAAAAACTTTCATGTGGGTGACTCCTTGCTTTGTCCCCCTCCATGCTTCTTCCGGAACTTTGTTCATGACTACTTTTGTAGGGCATCTATTTAAAATGTACACTGCACAATGTACAGCTTCAGCCCAATAATCATTCGGCAAATGCTTTGCCTTAAGCATACTCCTTACCATATCCATGATTGTCCTATTCTTCCTTTCGGCTACTCCATTTTGCTGCGGAGTGTAACTTGCTGTAAACTGCTTATGAATGCCATTTTCTCTGCAAAAATGCAAAAATTCTTTAGATATATATTCACCTCCTCTATCAGTTCTAAGAACTTTGATATGCAGCCCACTTTGGTTCTCCACAAGTGCTTTGAAATTGCAGAATCTTTCAAACACTTCACTTTTGTTTTTCAAAAAGTAAACCCAAGTTTTTCTTGTAAAATCATCTATAAATGTTAACATATAGTGGCTGCTTGCAAGTGATGGAGTTTGCATTGGTCCACATAAATCTGAGTGGACAATCTCTAAGGGTGCTTTTGCCCTTATGCTTTTCCCAGATGGAAAACTTTCTCTATGTTGTTTCCCCAAGATACAACCTTCACAAAGGCTGTCCGGTTTCTCAATCAATGGTAATCCTCTTACCATTCATTTTCTATTCAACAAGTTAAGACCTCCCAAGTTGAGATGTTCGAATCTCAAGTGCCACAACCAATTCTCATCTTCTGGTTCGCTTTGGAAAGTCTCTTATGTCACTGCTGCTATTTCTTCTCCATTTTTCAAATATGCTCTCATTCTGAGAGGGAACATCTTGTTCCTTGTCATCTTCACTTCAGAAATACATTGTTTGCTGGGTGGTTTATCCATGATGGTGCATACATCATCCTCAAAGAAAACATTGTACCCATTTTGAACAAGCTGTCCAATACTTAAGAGGTTACATTTCATTCTAGGAACATAATAAACATCTGCTATGGATTTCTTTTCACCTTTCCTTGTTAAGACATTTACATTTCCTTTTCCCATAACAGAAACTTTACTATCAGTCCCTAATGTGACTTGTGATTTCACATTCTCATCTAACATAGAAAACATAGCTATGTTTCCTGTCATATGGTTACTGCAACCGGAGTCTAGAAACCATAAATCTTCACTATTTTCCTTAGCCATATTACAAGCTAATTTTTTTTTTATCTTGGTTGATATTTTCTCTAGTGAAATTTTCATTTGTTCTATTACCCATATCATGCTGCTTCTTCCTACATTCATTTGCATAATGGCCATATTTTTTACAATAATGACATTGGACATTGGATTTGTCATACCTTTGTCCTTGAGCATGTAGCTGACCACTTTGCTGGCTGCTGCCTTGGCCTTGGTTCTGATTTGGATTGCTGCCCCTTCTTTGAGCATTTGCTGGACTATTTCTTCCACATTTGTTTTGTCTTCTGCCTCTTCCTCTCTTGTTTCCTCTGCCTTGACCTCTTCCTCTTCCAAAGAACATCTGGGTCTTAAAGGCATGCTCTAGAAATGAGTTTTCATTTCTACCCAATCTCTGCTCATGTGTCATCAGTGATGCATGTAACTCATCAACTGAAAATTTTGTGAAATCATTTGTCTCCTCTATGGTGGTGACAATCACATCAAACCTTGAGGGTAGCCTCCTCAAAAGTTTCTCCACAATCCTCCTTTATTCAAGAGTCTCTCCATGAGACCTTATCTGTGTGACCATTCTAATCACATGTGTGAAGAATGAGTCAATGGTATCTGACTCCTTCATGTAGAGAGTCTCAGAATCTCTCCTCGGCAATTGTAGTTTTGTTGTCTTCACTTTCTCCATGCCTTGATAGGCTATCTTAAGAGTTTTCCATGCTTCTTTGGATCTCTTAGCTTCTGCTATCCTCGGAAACAAACTCTCATGCATTGCTTGATACAAAAAGTAGAGGGATTTGGAGTCCTTATTCTTATTGCTTTTCAACAAGTCTTTCTCTGCTTGTGTTAAATCATTAAACTCATTTTCATCCACTGGTTCTTCAAAACCATCCTCAACAAGTTCTTATCAGTCTTGGGAAGCAAACAGGGCTCTCATAGTTATTGCCCAGTAGTCATAGTTTTTCCCATTAAATTGTGGAAGCTGAGTATTACCAATAATCATGTTAGTGCTAGCTCCTGCCATTCTTGCACTCTTAACTATGCTTCAAATATTTGACTGTGTTTTTAAAACAAGCTGACTGTATTCAACAGTAACAAAAATAAAATTGTCTTGAGAAATACCTTGGATTCTTCTTGACTGAGTCTTCACTCTGCTGGAGAAGCCACTGCAACAAGAAATCCTTCCTTTAGCTTATTTGACACCTTCAAAGAGCCTGGACTAGCTCCGATACCATGTTGGAATTTCTAATAATTCCAGAACAATATGGAGAGAATGATGCTCTCCTCTAAACACAGAGAAATTAAAAATAAATTTTGCTTCAGAGAGAGAGAGATTTCACACTATAACAATTTCATTAACTATGAAAAAACTATTACAAAAAACTTCCTCTATTGAGGAATTACACACAGTGACTGCTGCTAACATAATGCACTAAAACTAACACTCTGTCTCCTATCTAAAAGCAAAAGCAACACACTGCTGTGCTTTTACAATACTCTGTCACTTTTCAAAACCAACACTGCTGTGTGTTAAAAAATTGCAATACTTTTTAGCCTTTCAGGTTTTTATATGGCGCAACATATAATAACATAACAAACTAATATAAAAAATAAACCTATGAACAGTGGTAAAACTCTTGGGCCCACAATACAAATGCGCACATGCATATTGATATATGTTAAAACTTTAACATAATCAATGGTTTTACATAATACTCCATCACGCGATAAACAAAACACATTACAACATAAAACCTTTACAAACAAAGTTTATCAAACATCCGCCGGACTTCAAAAACTATCAACCAAAATTCATCGGAAGATTTTGCGTTACAAACTAGAAGCTGTGACGTCATCTTTTATGCGCACGATGGATTATTAAATCCAGTGCATAAAACCATCTCGTGTCCGCCAACTCGTTTTGGATACGGCCATTTTTGGACACGCGATGAACTATTTCAATCGCGCCTATAAACATATCGGGTCCGAAACTCAACATTGTGGATAGGCCAACAAATAAAACTTTCGATTGCGATTGAGCGATTGCGATTGGATCGCTTCGCAAAATTGCAATAGACCTTTGGATTGGGTGGAGGGCGATTTAAAACTTGCGATTGCGATTGCGATTGCGATTGCGCGATTGTGCCAATCGCATCGTGACTTTTCAACGATGGCATAACATATGCGGTGGTAACACATGCGACTTGCAATTGCGATTGCGACCACATCGCAATCTTCCATATGAACAAGACACTTGACTCAAAACATTTTTGTGATTGTGATTAAAAAAAAACTTGTGGGGACCACCATAACTTGTCCCATTCAAAACTTAGAAAATAGACTTGGCCACGTACTAAAGCGAAAAACTCTGTTTTTCTTTCAAAAACACTAAAAGGGATTTTAAGCCCGAATTGACTGTGCATCAAAATAGAAAGCGGCTCTGCATCAAAAACATGAAAACTAAAATGGAAAGCGGCTGTATGCAGATAGTGAATCTCTCCTGTACTGCTTTGCCTGCGGATGTACCAATCTGCAGTTGAAAGTAACATTTCAACACTTGAGAAGATGCTCTTGGATGTGACAAATGAGCTCAATCTTATCTCTATTTATAGTGTTTTTAGTGGAGTCCATTAGCCACCAAGGGTTTGTAGTTTTTCCATAATACTGGTGTCTAGGATAGAATCTTAAATCACTAACGCTACCAAACCAAGTACCACAACAAATATACTTTTCACAATGGAATGTAAACAATAGTAAATCTACTAGTGCACAAGATATACACAACTTCTTACACAATATGTACAATAACCCAATCTTCATTATATTAATCCAAATGATATAATACAATAGTCTAGGGCTCCCATACCAGGGATAATGGCCCTCAAATATCTATTAGTACAATAATACAAGATACAATATACACTAACGATCTAGTTGATGTAGTTAACGATCACAACTGCTTTGTCGTATCATGTACACTGCGGGTCCTTTGCTTTCATTCTACAACACTGCCTCTATCAATGCACCAAATACTTTAGGCCATTGAATTCAGTCTCCAGAATTTCCCCTCTAGTTGATCATAAGTCCATCTATCATCAACACATAGGGTCTTCACGCTCACTAGCTGCTCCTTTGTCCTTCAAGGAAAAAACACTTCAAGGCTTATTCCCATTGTTTCTCCTTAGCTCTTTTGGGACTTATCTTCCCACTATAGTCTTCCTGCGCTGCTCCAATGAAGACTAACATAGGGCAGTTGGGATTCCACCTACCATCATCAAACACTGCTTCTCCAACAATGAACATGGGCTATCAAACAACTGCTCTTCTTGGTTGGTCAAACCTTGAGCTCCAATCTACCTCCTCTAGTAGACACCTTAGTCCATCAAGGTGCCACTTAGGCTTCCAATAATTCACCTCTCTTTAGCTCTCAAATTCCTTCTTGGAAAGTTGATCTAGGGATAATCTTGGGCACCTACTTGTTTCCCTCCACCAACCTTAAGATGCCCAATACAAACCAAAAAAACTTTGTCCACACTAGGACCTCATCCACATAGCAAAAATTCAACATAAAACCAATAACAACAAACCTCAAATCTAGTGCAACTCTATTGTAGGTTAGTTTGATTGGTTAGGGAACGATGACAATCCACATTAACCCACTTAAACTCCTCCAAATTTCCTCCTAACAATTGTGACCACCTTCTTCTTGATTGTTTCTTATATGTGCTTGAGTTCTGGACTATTTTTATCCCTCCAAATAAACCCTACGAATCCTCCCAAGTGTGATCTACGGTAGCATCCCTCCTTAGATTTCATACCCAAACGTGTGACACCCTCAAATTGGAACAACCAACCACAAAATATCACTTAAAAAAACCCATACTTGTCACTTGAGGCTACGTCCTACTTTTCCTCTCACTTGGACCTTCCAAGACATTAAAAAATACCACAAACAGTCCCCAAACTCACTTAACCTCCTTCTTCATGAGTTGCAGCTACCTCAGAAGTTAATTTGTTATGAATTGTTTCACTTGGGATGTGCCCACTTAGCTCAAACACACCTTGTATTATACTAAGCACAAGGGCTCCATGTGGTTTGCTCCAACATGTCTTGTGACACAAAATAACCAAGCCAACCTAACTTTTGTGTGACAAAAACCCACCAGTAACTTCAAAAATTAATACATAGTCTCTGAGTTGCTTCCTTGATCTTGTTGAATATACTGTTTTGATTGAGCTAATTTTTGTTTTCCATGAGTGCATCTTGTCATATAGGTACTACAAATTTTTTAGGTTATCTCTCTATATCAGTTTCCATCATCATGCCACCAAAGAGATGTGCCTCAAAAGACACCACAAAAAGCAGCACTAACGAAATAGTTGAGAGTACCTCTGTCACCATTCCATTTATTTTAGACACTCAAATATTCACTGAGAAATATTCATACATTACATGAAACACAGTAAAATATGCATTCATGGAAACTAGTTACAAATAAGATATTGAAGACAAACAAGACTACATCAATGTCTAGAAGTTAGGATTGCATAAGATTGCATGCAGTTTCATGGTCTTTCCTTGTACATAATTTACCAAGTGGATCCCGTCACAAACAGATACAAAGAGCATGATCCTCAATAGTGCCAGTGGACAAAGGTTTGCCTCTTTTGTGGCACATGATTTTCAGCTTATGTATCTATTGGGTAATTTAATTGTCGGTTAAATTACTTTTCATTAAATTGTCAAACCCAAGATTCGTGAACTTGTGAAGTATACTTGAACAATATATGCTAGGAATCAACTTTAAATTTCAAAAGAGAATCCTAATATATTGAAAGAAATGAAAAAATTGAAATAAAACCTATCCATGAAAAATGTCTAAAATGACTATGCACACACTTCTTTTTCAAAAGTCTCAAATTCAAAACTTGGGGATTTTTTTTTTAATCTATGAAATTGAGATGAAAATTGACATGCAAGTAAACTTACTCTATTGATAGGAAAATAAATCTATTCTAATGACTCGAAAGTAAATTTAATCTAGAAAGAAACAATTTCTATACTAAGAAAGCATTAAATTCTTAAACTATGAAATTTAAAGGAAACCTATTTAGAAAGAAGTGAGACATCAATTGAAATTAATAATGTGTGAATTTTCAAATTAGAATCATTCATGAATATCTATCAAACTAATTGAAAATGAATCTATGAAATTAGAGCAATAACGCTCGACCCACAAAAGAGCATAAATAGAATGAGCATAAAATAATGTAAACAATGCATATGATCAAAAGAATTAAAATGAATATAAATAAACTAAAGAAAATAAAACATTAGAATTGTAATTTCCCCAACCTCCAACTAGGCAACACTACACAACTTCAGTCAAACTCTACTCAATATTCATCAACATTTTTTCGGAAACTTATTTAATCATAGAATTTGTTAGAAATCTCCATGATCTAAGGCTCAAGTTTTACTGAAAAATTGAAAGTGCTCGAAATTTATTCAAACCTTAATGATCGGATAGAGTCCGTCGCCAGGATTCTGGCGCAACTCGTTTCATCAAAATCCGAGTTCGTATGACCGGGTTATCGTCTATTGTTCATTTTCCAAAATAGGCAAAAAAATGAGTAGAGCAGGTACAATGCTGATGTGGCAGGTGCAATCAGCATTTGTAGGAAAATCCTCTGGAAACAACCAATGACATTGCGCCAAGCGGCACCACCAGATTCACTGATGATGACTAGGAAGTGAAATTTTTTTATTCCTAAGTCTAAGTGAAATTTTATTAAATTGTCATTTTATTTTATATGGTGGCCAATGGGGAAGGGCCACGTGGCATGCCACGTACCCCCCATGGTAGGATAGGTTGGAAGGTCAAATGACAAGTCATATCAAATTTGGACTAAGGTTGGTCAAATTATTATTGGTGGTGGTATTATTTTTGATATATATATATAGATATATATATGTTATAATGTTTTTAAACCACCAACCATGACAGAGTTAGGTAAATATGGAGGCATACTAACCAATGTGGCAGAGGACCTAGAATTGCGGATGGACAAAGTTATCAGTAGAGGTATTCATGACTTAGAGCAAAATTATATGGTGGGGTCGGGGCTCTAACCCCTGACCTCCCGCCTGCCATATGCGTGCTCGACCATCTCTTATACGGGGTAGTTCTTACCCATACCATCTTCCACATCTATTTGAATTGTAACCACCTGACCATTGGGGGTTGGAGGGGGCTAGCCCCGTGGGCCAAGCCCATTCCCATGTGACTAGAAGAGCATGACCGAGAGCCAGTTCAAACGAAAAACCAGCAGAAATAAACTCGTTTAATTAATGTTTAAGTGTGGATTAATGACGTTAATACGTCATTCGCGCGTAAAGCGCGGTTAAAATTTAATCCTATCTTATCCGCCACTAATAATGCTTATGTTAATTAATCCCGACAATTAAACCAGCGGAATTTTTGGAGGCAGTGCCAAACTTGGCGGGAATGCCAAATTTAGAAACTTCACTGGCAGTTTCTCCAGTTTTGGAGGAGAAATTGGGGCAAAGTTAGTTTTAGTCATAACTCACTCAATTTTCGACCAAACTGAGCTCAGTAAAAGTCATTCTTGGCTAACTTTCATGCTAGGAACACATTGAAGTAGGTTGCAAAGGCAGAAAAGGTGATCTACAGGCATTTTAGTACATTTTAAGATTTTTGAAGGCCAGGGCCAACAGGTGTTGGGGTCATTTCCAGAGCATCCAAAGTCCAAATACAACAAAAAAATAGTAATTTTTGGGAGATTATGATGTTATAAACTCATTGGAACAAGTTCCAAGAGGTTTTGAAGCTTGTAACAATGATTTGAGCACACTTGAAGCTAATACAAAGGTCACACTATGAAGCTAGACCAAGGAGATTTAGCCTAGGAGGGGTGAAATCCATTATCAAAATTCTCCATGTTAAGATCTGTTATATGTGCTTGTTGTGTTTACTATTGTTTATGTTATGTCATTTAAATTATGCTTTTTAAGCTTATGACAAACTCATAATTTCACTAATTACACTATTTTCCAATCACATGCTCTTAAACAATCTCATGAAGGATAAGTAAAACAATTCAAAGAAAAGTTTATATTTGAAATGAAACTAACACAAAATTAACTAGCAAGTAATTTGAGATCAAGTTGGTATTAGAGCACAAGGTTGCTTGCTTGTTTTACTTGAATAATTTTTAATAGTGAAAATTTGCTGATGCTTACAAGATTGAGATTGCAGAGAGGAGAAGGGAAGCTACTGATAGCTAGTCCAAAAGTTAGGAAAAGAAGGAAGAAGGCTGAGATAGCATCATCCTTACCCAAAGGACCACTCAAGGCAACACTTGAAGCACAAGAGGAATTAATTGCACAAGAGGCTGAAGTGGTTTAAGAGATACAAGCTGCAGAGATAGAGCTTGAATCAACAGCCAAAATGTCAGACCATGAAGGAGCTCATGAACATTTTGAGGAAGAGGATGTCAAGAATGTAGAAATTATATGCACTAAGCATGCATATGTCCTTGATTCACTTGATCTCACACTATTTAACTTTATGCAAAACACTGAATCAATTCCACTTGTTAATATTTTGTGGAAAAATTAATTGCACACACATGTGAAGCATAAACAAAAATAATCAATCGCACATAACACAATTTTTTAACCAAGAAAGCCTGAAGCTGAAAACCCCAACTATATATTATGTATCATGGAGATCATATGTCAATCTCATACAAAGCATAAAAATCTTATCACAAGCTCTCAGTACAATACAATCATCATACACTAATTAGGACCAATCTTGCAAATCCATGCACCGATCTTTCCCTCCTGCTACCCTGCCTCCACTGCGCAATCCCTGCTGAAGAATAGCTCTGAATGAATTCGAATTACCCTTTCCTTGACTGCAAAATCCTTATTGGAAACTCCAATGTGTGTGTGATGCAATCAATGCATCACTATAGTCACAACAGATAGTCTATCTTGCCCTTTAACATGTCTCTCCACTGGGTCTCCACTAAAACAGCCATGCACTGTAGTTAACTGTTGTATTGTTCAATTGATTAATGAGTTATTATTTATTAATTAATTAACTAATTAATTCACTCCACTCTCACTAGTGTATCAATGAGTTAGACTAGATAAACTAGCTCAACTGAGTCTAACTGAGTTAAACTGAATACAACTCCATAACTACTTCTTCCAACTGTGTCATAACTCTGCCACTTGAGTTCTAATTGAGTCCTCCATGCATTAGCTCCATTAAACCCTTGGGAATTGCGTAATTCCATCAGTCAGCTGATGTGCCACATCTGTGCACTGAACTGAAGTGCTCCAAGAGAATAAGTTGTTGTTTAGTGTCTAATTATCATTAAGAGATAATAATAATCGACATGCATCTAATTTTAGATCAGCGATCTATAAATAGACTTCGCCCAATATTCTAAAAATAGAATTTCATCTATTTTTCCAAATTGATCAACCATCCACAAATAGCATCCTGCAACTTCTGAAATATGATCATCATGTCTAAAAATAGACATAGTCTAAAAATAGACATAGTCTAAAAATAGTCTTGCGCCGAAAATAGCCTGCGGGCCCACTTAGTGAAGGCGATTGTTTTCACTAAGCTCATCATCTAGTTCAATCTCAACACTCCCTCTAAAAAAGATAGGGATTATCCTTCACCCCGATCCTGCCTCTATGGTATTTGAATTTGCTCTTGGTGAGCGCCTTCGTCAGAATATCTGCATCCTGATCCTCCGTAGGAATGTACTGAAGCAACATGATCTTCCGCTACACACAATCTCTGATATGATGATACCGGATATCAATATGTTTAGATCTATCATGAAACACAGGATTAACCGAGAGTTTAATGCAACTCTGATTATCACAATGTATCATTGTAGGATCTAAATGTGAACCAAACAAACCAACCAGGATCTTCCTCATCCAGATAGCCTCACATGCAGCTTGACTTGCTGCCATGTATTCCTTCCCGCTATTTGAGTGCCAAAGATTTTTGTTTCTGTTTGTGCAGCGCCATAGATCCGATACCTAAAAATCCCTCTGGTGTGCTACGTACATTGGGCTTCTGCCCAATGCGCATCCAGTGGCTCATTGTACACTCATCAGTATCTTGTGCCATAAACCATACTCGAGATGCCCCTGAGATATCTACGAGGACATGCTTGCACCGCCACCCCGCCTTCCAAAAGAGCTTGGTAGGCTTAGCCATAGCTTGTGAAAGCTGGTTAACTGCATAGCATATATCGGGTCGTGTATTGACCAGATACATGAGTGAACCACCAGCCCCATGATAAGCCAGTGGAATCCACTACCTCTGCCAATGTAGCATCCTCTTTCTTCCAATTTCTTGGAAGAGGAGTGTTGATAGGCTTGCAGCCTTGCATGTGAAACTTCTCCAGTATCTCCTAGGCATACTTTCCTTGAGACAAACAGTTCACCTTCCTGCTGCCATATTTCCAATCCAAGGAAATAATGAAGGAGGTCCAAATCCTTCATCTCAAACTCCTTTGCAAGATCTACCTTGCATGAGTGTATCAACTGCTCATCACCTGTTAGTATCAAATCATCAACATAAATTACAATGATTAAAAGCTTACCTTCCACCACAATCTGGTACAGGTTTGCATCCGCCTCACTCTTGGTGAAGCCAAGTCCAGTGAAATAGTTGTCAATCTGAGTGTACCAAGCACGGGGTGCTTGTTTCAGCCCATACAACGCTCTTTTGAGCCTGCACACATGCGACTAGCTGTTGAAGATCTCAAATACTTCAGGCTGCTCAATGTACACCTCTTCCTCAATGATCCAATTAAGAAACACAATCTTCACATCCATTTGATGAATGTGTCAACCCATCTGTGCTGAGAGAGCAAGGATGGTCCATATGGAAGAATACCATGCGACAGGTGCAAAGGTTTCTTCATAGTCAATCCCCTCAATCTGTGAGAAGCCTCGGGAAAAAATTCTTGCCTTATACTTCTCGACGCTCCCATCAATAGCTTGCTTTACCTTGTAGATCCATCTTGATCCTACAACTGATTTTCCCACCAACCTTGGAAAAATCTCCAAGCACTGTTTCTGACAATGGAGTCATACTCCTCCACCATGGCATCTGCCCATGTGGGCTCCTGCACTGCTTCTTCAAAAGAAGATGGCTTTGTCACGATACACTTGCTCATAAGATCCATGTATCTAGTATATCGGTCAGGTGACTGTCTCTATCTACGCTGTGATGTAGGGACTCCTACATTCTATGCCGCATCAAGCTTCAGTCTCTCAGCTTCTGTGGTACGCTTTCTGCCTTGTCTAATGTTTGGTTCTGCATGAGTGGACTCCTCCACTCCATGAATCTCCTCCTGTGGTTGATCCACATCCAGAGGCTCATCTTTGGGAACAAGAAGTTCCTCCTCCGCATGCAAGTGTAGCTACCTCTCAAGCGACAACTTCATGGCTTTCACCTCATTGAATTTTATATCTCGTCGCACAACAATCATTCGACTGTTTGGAAAATACACATGATAGTTATGGGGTGTTTCTGTGTACACCACAAATATCCCAACTTCTGCAGTCAGCTCCAACTTCTTCCTGGCGTCCTTTTTCACATGAATGTAAACAGGTGAGCCAAAAATCTTCAAATGAGAAATAACAGGCTTCTTACCAGTAAAAGCTTCTTCGGGTGTACTCATGCTAAGTATTGTATGAGGACAACGGTTTTGCACATAAACCGCAGTGTTGCATGCTTCTGCCCACAAGTGCATCGGTAGGCCCTGGTCATGCAGCATCGCTCGTGCAGCACCCACGATCATTCTGTTCTTTCTCTCCACGACTCCATTTTGCTATGGGTTATGAGGCGCTATGAGTTCTCGTCGAATTCCTTCTTTGCTACAGAAGTCTTTGAATTTTCCTGAGATGTATTCACCACCATTATTGCTCCATAGAGCTTTCACTTGCTTCCCCGACTCCTTCTCCACCAATGCCTTGAACTCACAGAACTTTGAGAAAATTTCGCTCTTCTTCTGCATGAAGAAGATCCAGCATCTACAAGAATAGTCATCAACAAATATAACATAATACCTGTGTTTTTCTATTGAAGCAACTGAGAAAGGTCCACACACGTCTGTGTGAATTCTCTCCAGGATCACCGAAGCACGGTTCTCCTTCTCATGAAAGGTGGTCTTCACAAAATTACCCATAGTACATCCCTTGCACTGATTTGACTGTGCAAGAGTACCCTTGGGAAGTCCAGTAGAAATTTGTAGCAAAATATTCAAAGCGCCATGGTGAAGATGGCCCAATCTCCTGTACCATAATTCGCCCTCATCCCGGCTCACCACTTCTTCTGCTTTGCCCACCATTGCAGCGTAGCCATCTACCTCCAGCGTGTATATATTCTTAATTCGAACCCCTATCTTCTTGGTTTGACCCGTTGTTTTATGTCGAAGGAAGGCTTTTCCCTCATTGAAAACAACATCATAACCCTTGTCTTCCAACATTGCAATTGAGACCAAGTTCTTCTTTAGACCTGGAACATGCATGACATTCTTCAACAAGAATGGATTACCAGACTCCCTCTCAAAGTTAATGGTCCCAATGCCAGTCGCACTGTACCGACCATCGTCACCCATCTCTATATGCATCTGGAGGTCCTTCTCCTCCAAGTCACTAAATAACTCTTTGTCTCTTGTCATATGGAAAGACGCACCACTGTCAAGATACCACAATGATCCCATGCAGCTTGAAACCAAGCAAGAAATCAAGGAGAAATCAAGCTCAAATTGCGAGGTTAAGGCCTCTCCAACTGTAGATCTAGCAACCTGCTTGTTCTTCTTCTTCTATGGATAGTTAGTGGCGAAATGTCCATGTTCGTGACAGTGAAAACACTTCACTTTGGAAAAATCCTGCTTCTTGCCTTTAACACCAGATTTTGAAGAAGATTTATTCCCCTTCCCTTTCCTTGCTTTGGAAGCTAAAGCACAATTCTCTTCATCTTCATTCTTCGATGAAGATCCATCCCTGGTACCTCGCCTTATCTCCTCCTGCACAAGATCCGACCAAAGTCGCTCCCATCCTTGCAGTTTCTCCCGTCCATTGACAGAGTCTTCGTAGCTATGCCAACTCTTCGGAAGCCCAAGGAGATCCAAGATCACCAAGTCTTCTTCATCAACAGTAACCCCCACACTTACTAGTTCATCCTTGTAGTGGACAAACTTCGTGAGGTATTTTGGAATACTGTCGCCTTTCTCCATTTTTATTTTTCTGAGCTTGTTTTTAAGTGCCAACTTCCTCTGGTCACTTTTGCTTTGGAACAAGTCTATAAAAGTCTTCCACATTAAGAATGGAGTGGCTTTCCCGTGAAGGCTGGTCACAATATGGTCCTTCACACCTTCCAACAGAATCCTTCTCGTCTTTTGCTGTCTTCTTTTGCCATGCATCAAGTAATGCAGCATCTCTAGATCCTGGCTTAGGAACATCGCTATCAATGAACTCCTTCAACCCATTATCCTCCAGCACCGCCTCCATCCTGTCCTTCCAGACTATGTAATTCAAGCTCCCATCAAGGGCATACTCCAATCTCAACCCGTTGAAAGACATTTCAATGTATACTTGATTTCTGCACCAATAATCTTCTATAGCAAATTCGAATTGTCCACCAACACAAACTCACTTCACAATTGCAATCTTCAATCAACAATGCTTTGATACCATGTAGAAATTATATGCACTAAGCATGCATATGTCCTTGATTCACCTGATCTCACACTATTTAAATTTATGCAAAATACTGAATCAATTCCACTTGTTAATCTTTTGCGGAAAACTTAATTACACACACATGTGAAACATAAACAAAAATAATCAATCGCACATAACACAGTTTTTTAACCGAGAAAGCCTGAAGCTGAAAACCCCAACTATATATTATGTATCATGGAGATCATATGACAATCTCATACAAAGCATACAAATCTTATCACAAGCTCTCAGTACAATACAATCATCATACACTAATCAGGACCAATCTTGCAAATCCATGCACCGATCTTTGCCTCCTGCTAGCCTGCCTCCACTGCGCAATCCCTGCTGAAGAATAGCTTTGAATGAATTCGAATTACCCTTGCCTTGACTGCGCAATCCTCATTGGCAACTCTAATGTGTGTGTGATGCAATCAATGCATCACTATAGTCATAACAGATAGTATATCTTGCCCTTTCACCTATCTCTCCACTGGGTCTCCACTGAAACTTCCATGCACTATAGTTAACTGCTGTATTTTTCAATTGATTAATGATTTATTATTTTTGAATTAATTAACTAATTAATTCACTCCACTCTCACTAGTGTATCAATCAGTTAGACTAGATACAACTAGCTCAACTGAGTCTAACTAAGTTAAAATGAATACAACTCCATAACTACTTCTTCCAACTGTGTCATAACTCTGCCACTTGAGTTCTAACTGAGTCCTCAGTGCATTAGCTCTAATAAACCCTTGGGAATTGCATAATTCCCTCAGTCAACTGATGTTCCACATCTGTGCACTGAACTGAAGTGCTCCAAGAGAATAAGTTTCTGTTTAGAGTCTGATTATCATTAAGAGCTAATAATAATCGACATGCATCTATTTTTAGATCAACGATCTATAAATAGACTTCGCCCAATATTCTAAAAATATAATTTCATCTATTTTTCCAACTTGATCAACCATCCACAAATAGCATCCTGCAACTTCTGAAATATGATCATCATGTCTAAAAAGAGACATAGTCTAAAAATAGACTTGTGCCAAAAATAGCCTGCGGGCCCTCTTAGTGAAGGCGACTCTTTTCACTAAGCTCATCATCTTGCTGAATTTCAACAAATAAGGAGTTCAAGGAAATGAAAATGATGGTGAAACTTATGTATGAATATTTTATGTCAAAGGAAACTAGAGAAGGTTCAAAACACCCTCATAGAGAAGAATATTCAAACAATAAAAAGGAGGAAGAGAGGAGCTCAAAAGCTAGTGGTGGAAAACCACCTCCTTCTCCACCACCACCACCACCACCACCATCATCATTAGCATATTGATCTTCCAAATCCACTACAAAAAATTATACCCATACTCATTCCAAGATCCCAAAAGGTAAGACTCCATTACTCAATTTGGACATCAAATTTGAACTTCCTACATATAATGAAGAAGTTAATGTTGAAAAACTAGATAATTGGATTCATCAATTAGAAGTTTATTGTAGAATTCAAAATCTTCAAGAAGATGATATTAAAATCCAATTGGCTTCATTAAGGCTAGAAGGAGCAGCATTATTTTGGTGGGAGGAAAAGACACAAGAGGAAATGTGCATCCATGGTAAGATTTCCATTACTTGGGTTGAATTCATTTCTTCCATTAAAATACAATTCTATCCATTAGCCTATATGCAGAAATAAATAATGAGTTGGCAAAACATTAGACTGCTTAAAGGTCAAAGTGTCCAAGAGTATACACAAGATTTTAAGAAAAGGGCTTTATTACTTGGAGTAGACTTAAATTCACAAGACACACTCTTGAAGTGTATAAGAGGTCTACATTCCTACTTAAAACACAATATTCTCATGTTTAACCCAAATAACTTAGATGAAGTATGTGTGCAAGCCACGCATCTTGAAGCAAGGGGTAAAAACATTTCTAAAGAGGGTAGTAAGAAGAAGCCATTCAAGGGTAAGGGAAAAGAGAAAGGAGGAAAATGGAAGGGAAAGAAGAATGCAAGTGTGAAGCAAGAAGGGGAGAAAATAACATGGAAACATTGTTCCAAAGAGGGGCATGATGAAGCTCACTGTTGGAAACTACATCCCGAACTAAGACCAAATAAACCAAATAACAAAGGGAAACAAAAGACGACTGCCACCACACAAAAAGATCTTGGATATGATTCAGGAGATGAAACCAAGATATTTTCCATGGTTAACAAAGGAAAGGAAGCGATTGCAAGTTCTAGTACCTCAAACAGTCACAATAACACTTGAAATGAGGATACAAGGATAGAATTATTCCATGTTAGAGTAATTTCTAATCATACAAAGATTGATGCCTTATTTGATACAGGGTCACAAGAAAACTTGATTTCAGAAGACTTAGTTAAAAAACTGAACCTTGAAATTTTACCTCATCATAAGCCATACCCTTTGGGTTGGACAGTTAACAATGCAAATTTACAGGTGACAAGGAAATGTATTTTCAGATTTGCTATTACTGCAAACATTGTTGATGAAGTTGAGTTAGTCCATATTTTGTATGACAGGAAAGAGGTATTTTACCGTCATGAGAACAAATATCATTTGATCAAAGATGGAGTGGATTATAATCTGAGAGCTTATTGCAAGAAACTGAATATCTCTTTAGTTAATGTAGGGCAAATGAATAGGCTAGTAAATGCAAGTAAAAATTTTGTGCTTCTCATGATCAAGAAAAAGGAAAATGTTAACTATGAATCTTTTGAAGGATGTGATGACAAATTGAATTCTGATTTGTTTGATGTGGTAAGTCAGCATGGCAAGATGTTTCAAGAACCAAAGGGGTTACCACCGAAGAGGGGAATTCAGCATGAGATTCAGCTGCAGCAGGATGTTCCACTTTCGAATATTGGTATGTATCACATGTCAATCATGGAAAGTCTGGAAATCAAGAAGCAAATCCAAGAGTTGTTGAATAAAGGTATCATATGCCCATCTACTTCACCATGTGGTTCTCCAATAGTTTTGGTTCCAAAGAAGGACGAGACTTGGCGCACGTGTATTGATGAAAAAAATCACAGTAAATAATCGCTACCCACTTCCACGCATTGATGATTTTATTGATCAGTGAAAGCATGCAAAGTATTTCACTAAGTTAGATTTGAGAAGTGATTATCATCAATTTACGATAGCTGAAGAAGACATTTGGAAAACTGCTTTCAAGACTAGACAAGGATTGTATGAGTGGTTAGTTATGCCATTTGGCTTAACAAATGATCCAACTACTTTTATGAGAGTGATGAATGATGTACTTAGACCATTTCTAGATGAGTTTTTCATTGTCTAGTTAGATGACATACTCATATTCAACAAATCAAGAGAAGAACATGTCATGCATGTGAACAAGGTACTTGATGTTTTGAGAAAAGAGCAATTATTTCTTAAGATGTCAAAGTGCGAATTTGGTAAGAATTCATTGGTATATTTGGGACCCATAGTTGGAGGAGGTGAATTGAAGATTGATCCTTCCAAAGTTGAGGTCATTTTGAATTGGCCCAAGCCCAGTATAGTTACCGAGGTAAGAAGCTTTTTAGGGGAAGTACAGTATTGGAGGAAATTTATTGATAATTTTTCTTCCATTGTAGCACCGTTACATGCATTGATAAACATAAATAAAGTCTTCCATTGGGGAGATTTGCAGCAAAAAGAATTTGATGCTTTAATGCAAAAGATGAGTTCTGCACCGGTACTAGCAATTCTATATCTAAGACAGCCATTTGAGATCCAAACGGATGAAAGTGATTATGCTATGGGAGCATTGCTCATGCAACATGGTAAGGCTATCTCATTTCATTCTGAAACTTTTAATGCAGCTGTGACTAAATATCCTACATATGATAAAGAGTTATATGCATTGGTACAAAGTGTAAAGAAATGGAAGCATTACTTGATGGGAAAAGAGACCATTATCCATACCGACCATCAACCATTTTAGTATTTACAATCACAGTCCAAATTGTAGTAATCAAGATATTTTAGGTGGATGGGTTTTCTACAATAATTTCACTTGGTTATCAGGTAAAAGAAAGAATCTACAATAAGGTAGCTGATATGCTCTCTAGGCCTATTGTAAATTCAACTATTATTCTCAAGCACAATTCTATTATGCATGAAAGTTACATTGAATAGTATGTGAATGATAGTGATTTTCAAGATTTGTATGAGAACTTGAGTAAGGGAAACCAAAGTGAAGACTTAGAATATCATGTGCATAACATTTTTTTGTATCACTTGTTCAAGTTATGTATACCACAGGGAGAAAGAAACAATATCATAAGAGAGACACACACATCATTGGTTGCATGGAATTTCGGTGTAGGCAAGATAGTAGCACATCTGCAAAGGTATTGTTATTGGCTACACATGAATGAAAGTGTTTCTCATTTTGAAATTATTTATGTGTATCAAGTAAGCCTAGAAATAGGAAGCTTGGTTTGTACACACCACTTCTAGTTCCTTCTCATCCTTGGGAGAGCATCTCAATGGATTTTGTAGGAGGCCTTCCTATGTCAAGGAAAGGTCATAATTATTTTTATGTTGCGGTAGGTAGGTTCAGTTAACTGTGTATTTTGATGGCATGTAAAGAAAACTATTACAACTAAAAAAACCACTAATATTTTCTTTCAAAATGTATGGATCCATTTTGGTCTTCCTAATTTTATTGTAAGTGATAAAGATTCTCGATTTGTTGGGAATTTTTGGTCAAAATTATGGGACATGATGGATACAATGTTGAAGAAGAGTACAACATTTCATTTGCAAACATATGGTCAAATAGAGGTGGTAAATAGGATTATTATTCATCTTCTAAGTGGCTATTGCAGCAAGCATCCCATTTTCTGGGATGAATAGTTACACTACATACAACATGCATACAACCGGGCAAAACATTCTTCCATAAATACATCGCCATTTGAGGCATGTTTTGGTTACTTGCCAAGATTGCCATTGGAATTTATCTTTGAGAAATATGTTTCTATATATGGACATAGTGAAATAGATAAAGCAAGAAAGTTCATTGAGCAAATTCAGTTGGTACATCACACAATACAAGAGCAACTTGAGAAGAGTCAAAGCAGCTACAAGGCAAGGCATGAAAAACATCGGGTTGATAACAAATTTCAAGTTGGAGATGAAGTTTGGTTGTACATAAGAAAAGAAAGATTGCAAGGGGAAGCTAAAAAGCTCAAACCAATCCGTTATGGTCCATTTCAAATTCTGGAAAAGATTGATACAAATGCATTCAAGGTAGATTTGCCTCCTTATATGCAAATCTATTCTGTCATTAATGTTGAGAATTTGAGATTTTTTGAGCCTCCTTTGATTGATGATCAAGGAGAGCATGTACAACTGCCATCAATAGATGATTTCACTCCAGAATATCTCGATGAACTTCAGCAAGATCTCATACTTGATAGAAAAATCAGAACTTCAAGAAGAGAGAATGTTGAATACCTTAGAGTTGGAATCAAAGGTCAAAATCCTTCAAAGGAAAAATGGTTTGAGATTGGAAAAGTGAGGGAGCTGTAACCTCACTTGCTAAAAAATTGATAATATATTTTGGGGTCCAAAAGGCTTCTAGTGGGAAGGAATGATCTAAGGCTCAAGTTTTAGCTAAAAATTGAAATTTCTCAAAATTGCTTCAAACTTGAATGACCAGATTGAGTTTGTCGCCAGGATTCTGGCGCAACTTGTTTCATCAAAATCCGAGTTCGTATGACTGAGTTATCATCTGTTGTTCATTTTATAAAACATGAAAAAAGATGAGAAGAACATGTATAGTGCTGATGTGGTAGGTACAATCAACATTTGCAGGAATATGCTCCAGAAACAACCAATGAAACTACGCCAAGTGGCACCACCAGATTCACCGATGACGACTACGAAGTGAAACTTTTTTATTCCTAAGTCTAAGTGAAATTTTATTAAATTGGAATTTTATTTTATATGGTGGCCAATGGGGAAGGGAAATGTATGCCCCCATGGCAAGACAGGTTGGGAGGTCAAATGACAAGTCATATAAAATTTGGACTAAGGTTGGTCGAATTATTATTGGTGGTGGTATTATTCGGATATATATATTATAATGTTTTTAAACCGCCAACCATGGCGAAGTTAGCTAAATATGGAGGCATACTAACCAATGTGGCGAAGGACCTAGAATGGCGGATGGACAAAGTTAGCGGTGGAGGTCTTCATGACTTAGAGAAAAATTATATGGCGGGGTCGGGGCTCGAACCCCTGACCTCTCGCCTTCCATATGCATGCTTGACCATCTCTCCTACATGGTAGTTCTTACCCATACCATCTTCCACATCTATTTGAATTGTAACTGCCCAACTGTTGGGGGTTGGAGGGGGCCAGCCCCATGGGCCAACCTCCTCCCCATGTGACCAAAAGAGAGCGACCGAGAGCTAGTTCAAATGAAAAACCGGTGGAAATAAACTCGTTTAATTAATGTTTAAGTGTGGCTTAATGATGTTAATACATCATTAGCATGTAAAGCGTGGTTAAAATTTAATCCCATCTTATCCACCGCTAATCTTTCTTATGTTAATTAATCTCGACAATTAAACAGGAAGAATTTTTGGAGGCAGCACCAAACTTGGCGGGAATGCCAAATTTAGAAACTTAATTGGCAGTTTCTCTAGTTTTGGAGGAGAAATTGGGGCAAAGTTGGTTTTGGTCATAACTCACTCAATTTTTGACCAAACTGAGCTCAATAAAAGTCATTCCTAGCTAATTTGCATGCTAGGAACTCAATGAAGTAAGTTGCAGAGGTAGAAAAGGTGATATACATGTGTTTTAGTACATTTGAATATTTTTGATGGTTAGGGCCAACAGGTGTTGGGGTCATTGCTAGAGCATCCAGAGTCTAAATACAACAAAAAAATAGTCATTTTTGGCAGATTATAATGTTATAAACTCATTGGAATAAGTTCCAAGAGGTTCTGAAGCTTGTAACAACAATTTGAGCACACTTGAAGATAATACAAATATCACACTATGAAGTTGGACCAAGGATATGTAGCCCAGGAGGGGTGAACTCCTTTATCAAAATTCTCCGTGTTAAGCTCTGTTATATGTGCTTGTTGTGTTTACTATTGCTTCTGTTTCGTCATTTAAAATTATGCTTTTTAAGCTTATGACATACTCATAATTTCACTAAGTACACTGTTTTCCAATCACATGCTCTTAAACAAACTCATGAAGGATAAGTAAAACAATGCAAAGAAAAGTTTATATCTGAAATGAAACTAGCACAACATTAACTAGCAAGTAATTTCATATCACTCCATGCACATAAGTATAACTCAACAACACATTCATCAATTATTTCACAATGGAATAATAACCAACCTTTGTACATAGACCACCATTATTTACCATATAAAATTCATAATTGTAATCAAGAGATGAATTATCCGAAACCCATAATTAAAAAAAATAACGATAACTAATTACATAACCTAGAATCTAGGGTTTACAGCCATTTCATACATAAATTGTGCAGGCATAAAAAACAACATAAATAAAATAACATTAAAAACCATTATGCTTTAACTTGAGGATAAGGATTTAACACTGCAAATAGTAAATAAATACAACACATGATACTCAACAACCACAAAAAATACTTGAACCAGGGTTTATAAAAAAAATCATAAATTTACATAAAAATACTAAAAATATATCATAAAACATGGTATTTATCTGTATTAATAGGGTTGGATAGTTTTGGGCTCTTCAAATTCCTCCCAACCATATACCTCATTGTTCATAATTTGAACCATCGAGTCACCCCCGAGCTGGGACGACAACTCCAAAGGAAACAATAACCGAAAAGTATCTATCCCCCAAGATCAACATGCCAACCCAACAGTGACGGTGCTCCAGGGCTCCAGACAACCTCCAGGCTAATTTCCAAGGTGCCAACCTAATAGTCATGTTGCTCCAGGGCTCCAGGCGTCCTCCGAACCATAAAATGTCAACATTGGGGATCATATCACAAAAATCAAATGCATCCATAAGGCACAGTTAACTTAATAACTGTACCCTGGCCAGTCCAGAGTCCAATCCCAAGACTCACTGGCCATCAGTCAGTATCAAAGTCATCCCCCCTTGGACTCACCGACCAATTCCCCCCATCCATCCATCCTTGGCTAAATCCCTAATTGAATGAATAGTAGTCCTTTTATAACTACATGGCACTAACTCGCCAAGTGGCACTCACTGGGGCCATGTTGGCCCTAGGCGCAATTTTCACTGAAAGAATGTAACTTTTGCCCGTTTCTTTGGATTTGCACCCCCCATACTCTTTTCATGAAGTTGGATCTGTAGCTTATTTTATTATATATATTCTGCATTAAATATATTTCAAGCTCTAATGCCTCACAACTTTTACAAGCTCATAAGTATTTGGGAACACTATGGGAATGCTAACCCCACACTATGTTTAACTTCGTTACATGGGCACTTCAACCTCTGATATCAGTTTGGCACCAGCCTAAATAAATAATAATAAATTACATTATGAATGACAGGAGTATTACGTTCCTCCCCCCCTCATTTTATGAAATGTCCTTAGTGCATGATATATATACACACACAATCTGATTTTTCTAATGAAAAATGACTTGATCTCTCACTTTGTAGCTACAAGTCCATGTATGCATACTTGGTTTCATCCTTGAGCATCCTTCACACAAACGGTTCCAATCACATACCAGCAAGACCTGGAGGTCCTTTCCCCACGTTATAGAGTGTGCACTTCTAGTACCACCAACATCACACCTAGAGGGAATTAAAAATAAAATTAATATCAACAACAATTATCCTTGATTTAAATATACACATGTTTTGAATTTGAAAAGAACAATGTCACTCATTTTCAAGTAAACATTTAGCTAAATACACAACATGATTTATAATTTTCCTGTAATGTGGAAATGATAAAAATTCATGCCACACTGGCATTGTTGTGCCTCAACCAAGAAGCATTGTTCTTGCAGGCAATTAACAATGAGCCTTCTCAACTGACATAATTTTTGTAGAGAATTTCCTGTCACCTAATTTTCAAAATACCTGGAACATGTTAAAATCATTTGAAGCTTCTCTTTGCTCTATTTCTTAGAATTTCTATTTAAGTTCAAGCATTTTCCCCTCCAAATAGCTACCAAGATGGATATTTTCTTCATGGTAGTGATGGCTATTAACCCTGTAACATCCCATGAGATCTTGTGACATTCAGGTAGTACCTGCGATTAATCAGTCACACGACTCATTAAACTGATACAAACATATCATAATTCATTAAGGCCTTGTAATCCTACTACAACAAAATATTTGATAACCTGACATTAATATGTCACTAACTTGTGACAAAAATTCAATGACCTGTATTTAACCCTGTTGCAAAACCTATCACCCCCTAGTATAACTGATGATAAATTAGTCATGAATTGTTCAAGCACCCACTAATCCTTTGTAATTCTTGTCACTTATATGTGCCCAACCACAAGTGGTAACCTATTACCAACTTGTCAATTCCTATAGGAAACCTGTTATGCTACCTGCTTCATGGTTATGCCAGTTGAATCCTTATAACAAACATATACAATATCTTGTTACAAATTTGTCTTGGCACTTCACCATCCGTGTGACAAATTGGTATAACCTTCAGCTTATCACCATTTGTGATAAATTTTTCATCGTCTTGTAAGGAATATGTTGTACCTAGAATATATGTGTTATTTCCAGCTAGGAATAAATCATACCATCGATATCCCTACAAAAAATATTGCTATATTCACCATCCTACATTCAATTAATGGCATCCTCGCTATATGTTTTTTTTGTATGTAATTTCTTTCATAATCTGTTAGAATCTTGTATACAAAAATTGCTTCGCAGCCAAGATGTTGTTTTTCCACCAGTAGTTCGGTGTCAATGCACAACTATATTATTTCACCGTAGAAAACCAGAGAATATTTTAACTAATATATTTTACTAGAACCAATTCCGAGTTCCATGATAGTCCATAAATACCCTATTCTTACAAGTTCAATTCACAATCATATATCTCAATATACAAGAATAAAATATGCAAATGAACTGATACTTATGTATAAGATTTTATGAATTGACTTCATGGGAAGCTACTTTCCCATTTCCTGACACATACCATGTACCCAACACGATCCAGGGCACCAAACCCTAGCAACATCCCAACGGAAACTTCTCCGGGCCTCTAGGTACCCTTCAGACCTTTTAATAATTCTCTTTGCATTCCATGCACACTAGATTGTCTTTTGTAGTTGTACTTGTCCTTCCAAGCTCAGTTTTTCCCTTCATTAATTAACCGTTCCTCAGGTGATCTATCTTGTTGATGCCTTCACGAGATTCAAGAGAGCAGACCTAAAAGGATTGTACTCCATATAGTTGTTGTTCTTATTAGTTGCATGATCAACAACACAAAAACCATAATTAGCTTCCAAACCTATATTAGATTGATATTACAACATATTGTTGTTAAACATCACACAGTCACGAAAGATATGATCATAGAACATGCACATAAATTTATATATATCATATTCCATTTCATAAGTCAAATAACAAGGGGAACGTTTAGAAAAAATTCCCCTAATCAATGGTTGTTTTGCTAAAGTTTATCGGCCTTTTATACTTTATATAGCTACATCTCTCACAATTATACCTGTTTCCATTTCCTAGCTATATTGGTAGCCATCTATCTTATCTTTCCCTATTCCAACTCCCTTGTCATTGTTACAGTCATCATGACCCTGTCAAATTTTGAGATGTTTTGTCTAACATTTTTTCCCATATTCCATTTATGGGTTCACCATCATTTTCTACTAGTAATTAATATGCCATTGACAATTTACTTGCCAATTTCTAATTCATCAGTTGGAAGATATGCCATCCAAAATTCATAAGAAAACTACCCATTTTCCAATAGTTGTATCTTTCCATGAGATTTTTCCTCACAAATATCACTTGATTTCACATTCTGGGTTTTCCATAATGTTCTTTCCGTTAATAGGTTTTTATTGACTTCTTGTTTGTGTCATTCCAACATCTACGCTGTAAGTTATGCCCTACAACATGTCACAACCCGCTAAGCCATTTTTTCCTCTTAGAGTTTCGTATCTTTCTCTCATCTTTTCTGAGAATTCTTGGCACCATATCAAAATTCTAGATGACTAGTTGAGACCTACTGGAAACAAATGTTTATTTTGACTGGTCATAAGTCGAAATCTGATTTACAAACTGAAAATTGTGACCCTATGAAGTTTGTCCCCTACTTCCCATTTCTTTCATATCTTACACACTTAGTGTGACCTATAATTGTCTTGTCACTCTATCTACATCCATTCAATTCCCATATACCACCATTATTCACTAAAGCTCCAAACTTTCCATTAGAGATTCATATCAACTTTCTAACCAACATTACAATCCCTCTACAACGCGAATAATCAATAACACCACATGTGTGCCCACATGTTTAGAATTTAACTCAATAAGAAATTTGTTGCACATCGTTGTAACTCCATATTGAATTAAACCATTTTTCCATGATATCACTCTGAGTGATATTTTCTTTATTACTGGATTCTTTAAAATTATGCATAAGTGAGGTCAGCTGCTCATGAGGTGCCCAGGCAAAGAGATAACGTTTTAGTGAAATGTAGAGATTTTAATAAAAAATCATTATAGCGTATCTAATACAAAATTCATATTAAGAAGACCACAGGTTCATCGATCTAGCTCATATCCTCGTCTTGTGGTGACAACTCTTCATAATCGTGAATAGGTCAAGAGTTATGGAAAAAAATCGAGCAGTAACTATACACATTACGAGATTCGACACCGTAAAAATGTGGTCACAGTGATATTGTGAAAGGTATCCAAACTAGAACCCATGAAAGCTATAGTCTATCAATGGTATTTTCATGGTATTTTCTTGTTTGAGCTTGACTTTCAGCCATTCCAACAGCAACGTATTGTGTTGATACCATTTTGTAATGTTTCAAATCACTTTCAACATCACGGTGAACATATATCACCTTTAACATATATGAAGACCAACAATCAATCGCCGTCACACATCCAACAGTTTGAATGAGGTGTGCGTATACCAAGTAGGGCCAAACTCCATTTCATACATGATGCATGTACACCTTGAATTCGTCTCATAATTTGAAATTTTCGAATGCATTCTTACTCTACATCATCATATGTCATTCAATCCATGATGCGAGTGTGCCATGATGTTACATATAAGCCTTATATATATATATATATATATATATATATATATATATATATATCACGAGATTAACCGTGATAGGCCGCAATGGCATCATGTGATTAACTTTAATATCCCATGAACTAAAATTAATTGTTTTTCTTCAAATTTTCCTGCAACATGATTTTTTTTATTTGCACTGACCCTATGACTTTCGTTAAGCAGTTAATAAACAAAGTTGTTTTTAGTGCGATTTTTTGGAGTTTGAAAAAATTTGAGGTAAAATTTTAGTTTTTGTTATTTAAACTGGTTTTTTGGTTCTATATATGGATTCAGCGTCCTCAAAAACCTCTAGGGCACTTGGATTGTGCAAGGTTAGAAATTAAACTTCTCTTTTTAATAAATTCCTGCCAGATTTTAGAGAAATTACATCGTAAAACGCCATCGTAAAAACCTTCAAAAAATTGTACTAAAGACTATTCGTTAATAAACCATCCTTTCGTCAAACAATTAGCAATAACCCTGTAGATATCAATTCTGACCTTAAAATTGGCACAACCAAGTCCATAAATCATGAAATTTTGACATGTAGTTTCTTGTAAACTTGTAGATATCCATCTGTCGTGTTTCTTTTCGAATTTAGAGGAATTATTATTATTCCCCATCATTGTGACTTTCATCAAACATTTGGGTGGAAAATTTATGAAGCTGCAATTTTTTTGGCCCAATTCATACCCAATCTTGAAACTTGGCTCTGAGACCAATTTTTAATATCTCCAGCCTACTTCGGTAAAACTCTACTCCATATTCATCAACATTTTTGTTGAAACATTTTTAATCATCAAATTTATTGGCAATCTCCATGCACATAACTATAACTCAATAATAGATATTCATCAATTATTGCAATATGGAATAATAACCAACGTTTGTAAGTAGACCACCATTATTTACCATATAAAATTCATAATTGTAATTGAGAGAAGAATTATCCAAAACCCATAATTAACAAAAATAACAAAAACTAATTACATAACCTAGAATCTAGGGTTTAGGGCCATTTCACACATAAATTGTGTAGGCATAAAAAGCAATAGAAGTAAAACAACATTAACAACCATTAAGCTTTAACTTGAGGATTAGGATTTAACACTAGAAATAGTAAATACACACAACACATGATACTCAACAACCAAAACAAATACTTGAATTAAGGTTTATAAACAAAATAAAAAATTTACATAAAAATACTTAAAAGATATCATAAAACAGGCTACTTATCTATATTAATAGGGATGGCTAGTTACAGGCCTTCCATGTTCCTCCTAGCCATAGACCTGGTGGTTCATAAGCTCAACCACCGAGTCACCCCTGAGTTGGGACGCCATCTCCAAAGGAAACAGTAATCGAAAACTATCCATAACCCCAAGACCAATGTGCCAACCCAATAGTCACGGTGCTCCGAGGCTCCAAATACCTTCTAGGCTAAATTCCAAGTTGCCAACCCAACAATCGTGCTGCTCCAGGGCTCTAGGCGGCCTCCAGATCATAAAATATCAACATTGGGGCTCATATCACAAAAATTGGATGCATCCATAAGGAAAAATTAAATTAATAACCATACCCTAGCCAGTCCATAGTCCAATCCTAGGACTCACTGGCCATCAGTCAGTCTTTTTCCCTTGGACTCACTGACCAATTCCCCCCCTCCAGTCATCCTTGGCTGAATCCCTAATTAAATGAATAGTAGTCCTTTTATAACTGCATGGCTTAACTGTCCAAGTGGCACTCACTAGGGCCATGTGGGCCCCAGACACACTTTTCACCGAAAGAATATAATTGTGTCTTTTTCTTTGGAGTTGCGCCCCCCATACTCTTTTCATGGAGTTGAATCTTCACCTAGCCTTATTTAACTATATATATTTTGCATTAAATATATTTCAAGCTCTAAGGCCTCATCGTTTTTACAATCTTATAAGTATCTGGGCATGCTAGCCCCACACTACGTTTCTCTTCATTACATGGGCACTTCGGCCTCATAATATCAGTTTGGCTCACCAGCGTAAATAAAAAATAATAAATTACATTATGAATGACATTGGTATTACAGGAATACATCCCATACTCATTAGGTGGGCATCCAAAAGTGCATGAGAGGTGGAAAGTTGAGAAAAATCTTGATAAAACACCATATCAAAGTGAACCATAATGGTATTCATTACATCAATCATAAACATAGTGTCAATCCTTAACATAAAAAACTCTACATTGAAGCATGAGCATAGGTCCCAAACTTTTTCACACCTTTTGAGAAGAGAAGGCACTCCTATTTATACAAAAACTAAGATAACTAATTCATAAATGTAGATCCACAAGTCTCTCCTTGAACAACAAATATCTCATCTGGTAACAACCATGCGTTGACATCTAGAAATTAACATCTTTTCATATCCTCTCAAATATCTCCTAGCTTTGATAGGAGACACTTATGAAAACTTCCATGATCTTTCTCCATGAAACGTGCTTAACCAATGATCTCAAATCTTCCTCAAATCTTCATGAGTTTGAAGAGGAAATTAGAATTTGAGCCTTGGAGGCCAAATATGACCATCCTAGAATATTCAAATATGATTACACATGCCACAAAAATCATCCAACTTATATATATATATATATATATATATATATATATATATATATATATATATATATATATATATATATATAAGTGAGTACATGTTATTTTTCTAATTAACCATAAATTCACCCAAAATACCAAAATAAATGTATTGGAAAATCATATGTCTAAACCCATATTTGATCGTGAAGATGGTCTTAGTGCATGGTTATGGAGCTGCGAAATATGGAAAATTCTGAAGTAAAGTAACTAGTTACCTGAGCACTAAAGATGTCATCAAATGTTGGGTGAAAGAACTGTCACAAAGTATTTTGAAATGACGGTTGCATTCTTAGTGTTTGTTTGCATCCCTTTTGCCTTCATCCTTCATTAAGGAGATTTGCGTTTATTTAGTTTTCGTCTCAAAGTGTTCTTTTTGTTAAAATGCATTAGATCACATTGCATTGAAAAGTATTTTTTGAGATCCATCATTGAACTTAGATTACATTGTTTAATGATTGAAAACTAGAAATCGCTTTGAGTGCATTCTCTTTTATTGAAAGCATGCATTAAGTAGATTCTCATTTTATCGAAAAATGCATTGAGTGCATTCTTATTATTTGAAAAGAAAAAGGAAATTGTGCATAGATTACAATTGCATAGTTTTCGAAAAAAGGATTTTGCATAGATTACATTGCATAATTCGCTTCGTTGAATGTTTAGAATACTTTTGGATAGTGAAAGTCATCTAGTTTGGAAAAGTTTCGTTTTCAGTTTGGCTGTTTGTTGCATCATTGTTTGAAGCTCTTCCCTTAACTAGATAGCATTCATCGAATTGAAAGATTTCTTTTCTCATGTAGCTTTGCATTTAGGAGTCTTGTGAGACACTACATACGATAGGGCCTAGAAATTGAAACTTAATTGAAGATCAACTGTAAAATTTATTCAATTAACCTAAGGCAGCATTGGAACTTAACGAAACACATTTAGAAGGTCTAGGCTAGAGACGTGTTCCGGCGTCGTTAAACCTAGCAGCTGTCGTTCGCCTGTTGGCTTTAGACAGCGCTAGTACGGACTTGTGCTCCCCGTATCGTCGCGTATATAAAGGGAGACCCCTCTAGGTTTTCAATCCTTTATCCACAGGAAGCCGAGTCTGCCGCCCTATACCCGTGATACACCGAACACAGCATTCGGGGAGACTACCTGCACGTACGGAAAATCCTTGGTCGATTTCTGTTTCATTTTTGAAACCAAGGTGTGTATTGCAGTTCACGGATATTTGGTACACCCTTTGTGCCTAGTTTTTCCTGAGCAGTCATTTGGTCTTTTCTGACTCCCTAAACTTGAAAAGACCGTCAAGCGCTTGTCCTTTCACGCTTGTGTCAACTCTGAAAGAGATAGAGTCATCTTTTTATTGTTTCTCGACTCTTAAAATATGAAACGGTAGAACTTCTTATTTTCCAATGTGGTAAAATTAATCGCCCACGATTTCACACCTATTTAGACATTGCTTGTTGACCATTTGATCGTGTGTCTTAACTCGTTTTCAGCCCGTGTGTGGTTTTGAGTTTGATGGCAACTTTTTCAGAGTTTACCAACCAAGGAATCCCCTCAGAAGGGAATCCTGGTCACTTTCCTCCTTTTGGAAATGTTGGCGCTCCTTATATGGCGACGTTGTCCCTTCCTCGGATAGCTGTTGGGTTGCGTGTCTGGTTGTTCTCAACCTCTGTCGTTCCAAATGTCTCAGTTACTGGTCAATCAGTTCCTCCACCCGAACCACATCATGTTGATTCTAAGGTGGACCTCTCCCCTTCTTCGCCTGTTTCTGAGTCCTCCTCCTCCTCTTCGCCTGGTGAAAGTCTGGATTCGAGTAACCAGGTGGCTAAGAAGAAGAAGAAGAAGACAAAGAACAAGAAGTCTGATAAGTGAGAGATTAAAAGTGCTGCTATTGCTCCTGAAACGTCTCCTCTTGATAACCCTTCCAACCCTCCTCGGAAAGTCAAGTTCCCCTGCATGTTGTGCACGGGAGACCATCTTCTTCGAGACTGCCCTGGCATTCCCAAGGTACTCGAAGTATGGTCCAACGGTCCCCCACCGTTGTCTTTGGCTTCCGGGAGTTAGGTTGGGGGCACTGGTAAGGATCCTAAGAAGCAGGGTAAGATCACCAATCCCTGTAAGTTATGTGAAGGGCACCATGCTATTCACCTTTGTCCTTATATGGATGAAGCCAAGCGAGTCTTGGACAACCTGACTGTTTCTACACCACGCCTCCCGGCTGGTTATAAACAGCTTTCTTTGAGTCTTCCACCGGCTGATTGGTCGAGGGTCATCCTTGGTCGATCCCACTCCTCCAGAAATTCAGATTCAGGAATCCGTTCCCGACCAACCATTGGTCGTGGGATCGGTTGAACTGGCCCCATCTGCGGTGCACCAGGTCTTTTCTGTTGAGAGTGGACCCCATAACCCTCATGTTCTTTTGGTTTCTTCAGATTCTTCAGACTTGGAGAGAGATTCTCCTGTCCCTGTACTTCAAGAAGTTTCTCCTCCGCCTCCCAAGATGGAGGCTACGGAGGATATTCCTCCCGCCTTCAAGATGGAGGTCATGGAGGAGGCTTCTTCTACCGTAACATCAGGGGAAGACCTTCGCGCGTCGATGGTAGCCCCTCCGAGTAGTTTGGTCGCTTCCTTTGATTGGAATCGATTTTCAGTATTTCGCCTTCCGTCTTATGTGCCTTTCGAGATTACAGTACAGGCTCTTGGTCTGGTCGTACCCAGTACCATTATAGACGAAGGTGCGTCTGTTAGTATTCTGTCTGCAACTACCTGGCAAGCTTTCGGTTCGCCGCCGCTTGCGCCTGTTACGCAGAATCTGCTCACTTTTAACAGAAGGACGAGTCAACCGTTGGGGATCCTTCCAAGGTTACCTATTACTTTGGGAGGTAAAACCGTCCATATGGACGTGATGGTCGTTCCAGGCCCTTTGGATTTCAATCTGCTCCTGGGGCGCGATTACACCTATGCCATGGGAGCCCTTGTCTCCTCCCTCTTTCGCGTGGTGTGCTTTCCACATGAAGGACGGATCGTGACCATTGATCAGCTTTCGTTCTTTGGTCCTAATATGGCATTTGGTCCGCCATCACCCCCTCCTGGTTTCTATCCACCCGTTGTATCTGCTCCGCCGCAGGTCAACTATGTGGCTACTTACCCCGTGCCTGTGCTCAGTGATGATGTCGTCGTGCATCGAGTGCTGGGGGCATTAGGTCCTGACTTCCAGGATGATTTCCTCCCATCTGGTGTGGAACTCTTGGAAGCCATGACTTCTTGTTCATTATGATGAAGTCGGTCGGAGCACAGTTCCTTGTCTTGTGTCAAGCTCCTTAAAAAATGAAACAAGGTCGTCGGAGCATAGTTCCTTGTCTTGTGTCAAGCTCCTTAAAAAATGAAACAAGGTTTGTCGGAGCATAGTTCCTTGTCTTGTGTCAAGCTCCTTAAAAAATGAAACAAGGTTTGTCGGAGCACAGTTCCTGGTCTTGTGTCAAGCTCCCTAAACCATGAAACAAGGTGTTTGAGGATAGTTCTTTTAATGTGTCAACCTCGTTAAAATAATGAAACACGTTCTCGTTCAATTCGAGTCTTTGTTTAGATATCGTAAAATCCCAGTCGAGTCTTTCTCTTGATCTCGTAATTTGAACCTTCACTCCATCTGCCTTTCATATGGAATGAAGCTTGGGGGGCATGTACCTCGAATTGAGTCACCATGCTGGGGGCCTGCTTACTTTTTCAAGCATAGTTTGTTTCCGTTTCAAGCTTGTGTAAAAATGAAACCGGTTTCAAGCATAGTTTATCTTTGTTTCAAGCTTGTGTAAAAATGAAACCATTCTTATTTTACCTCTTGTGATTGCCATTTTATCGGCCTATTTCTGCCAGATGAGCCTTGGTTTTCTCACTCCATTGTCACTATCTGCTTGGCCGATCATATGCCTTCACTTGGTTGTTTTACCCGTTCCTGAGGAACCGCTGCTATGAGTGGTCTTGTTAGCCAGCCTCTCGACCTTTATTTGTTCAGAGTAGTTCCACCATTACCGGAACCAGTTGCTACCACTCGTTCCTCCAGGAGGAGTCATCTTTCAGCTCTTTTCTGACTCTCTAAATATGAAAAGATCGCCGAGGCCCTTGTCGTTTCGATCTCGTTAAAATGGACACGAATCGACATTCACCCAGTATAAGTTTAACCCTTTTTCGGGCTGGGCTGGATCGATTACGAAAAGGAATACCCTAGCCTATCGCGACTAGGAGGTTTTCCCGGATATTGTTTTCTACCTTTTCGGATCTGGGAAACTATTTACGAAAAGGGACCTGTGGAGTTTTCTTTTCCGCTGTCTTTTCAAACTCTCTAAACATGAAAAGGCGCCGAGTTCTTCCTTTGTCAGACTCGTTAAACCCTGATGACATTGGATTCCGTCGCAATGACGTTCTCCGAGTTTCTCCTTCCTAGGACTCGTTAAATGCACTAGGATGGATTCGCCCGAAGGGCGGACTTATATTACAAGCATATGCTATCCCTTTCAAGCTTGTCATCAAAAATAATTGGGGTACTCGCCAGAAATGGTGGGGGAAAAATGGAACCATCGTCGTTATCGTCGGCAGTATGTCGCTCTTGAACATGGCACTTGTCTGCAGTCGTGTCGGGTTGGGGACATCTCATCTCGTTGTTTCACTTTGCTTCCATGGGTTTGGGTAATCTCTTTTGACCTCTCATCTGTTCACTGCCTCGTCGCCATGACCTTTGATCTGTTGATGTCAAATACTGGCAAGTCCATTTCCGTGCCGTTTATATGTTCAAGAGAAGTTGGCCTCTGCGAATATCAACCTTCCTCTGTTTCTCATATGATCCTAATTCACAACAAAACATTATGTTCCTCTGTCCCGTGTCGATGATGTGGGAATCATTATGGCCCACCTTCGATCAAGATCACTTCCTGTCGACTTCAACTCATTATCCAGGAAGTTGGTCTAGAGACTCCTGATGGTACCTTGGGGCATGCATGCCTTAATGGCAGGTTCGTCGCATTCGACGAGAGGTTTTCATTATTGACCTCCGATCGGATGATTCTGCGGGTGTTCGACGTCAGCTCATTTATTCACACGCCGTGGATTGTACCTGTAGTACCTTGAGGACCATTGTCATTATTAGTGGTTCCTCTCGCGTCTGTTAACGGCTTTCATCATTGGCTGGTAATCAGGCGATGTTCTTGCATGTTCGACATCAGCTCACATATTCGCGTGCTAGAACTTGTACTTATTTGGGTCGAGATGGAGCGCAAGACCCTGGATTGTGTCTGTTGTAATCCAGGCTGCGATTGTGGCTTATTGTCATTATGTACATGACTCAATGATTGGATGGCTGCGACCATACCTGAGTCTATTTGTTTGATCTTAGTTGGATGGCTGCGCCCATACCCTGGATCCGGATTATAGCATACTCTGTTCGGATGGCTGCGTCCATACCATATATATACATCATGTACTTGAAATATCAGTTGTATCTGTCTGTGCAGGTTTTCCGACGGCGGGCCTTCAGTTAGACATGTTCTCGTAAAGCATTTCACCCCTCTCTCTCTCGGGCCTCATGCTTTAGGGGGCATCTGTTACACAGTAATTTGTCACCGTCCCTACCATTCCCCGTCCCGCACAATGGAGGACCCACAACGTGACCTGTGAACACTGTCATGCACTGAAAACATCATCATTGCATCCCTCTGAGTATGAGCTTCATTTCCCCTTGAGACATCTCCTTGCAAAATCCATGAAAAACGGCTCTTTTTGCATTGGCGCGGGTAGACAGTTCAGTACTCGCGCCACTCAGGGAAATCCTGTAAAGAGGTCGCGCCACTTGGCGCTCTGTCATAGAGCAGCAATCGCGCCACCCAATTTAGGGACTGTTTTTTATATATGGATGGCGGAAGTTGAGTTCAAACAAACTCACAACCACTGCCTATCTTGAGTTGGGAGGTTTGGCTACGGGAGTTCTATGGAAAGGAAGTAGTTTTGCCACCTTCTATGGAACCTTCCTTGTTGATAGGGCCAATCCCATAATAATAGGGATCCCAACTCCCTCCTTCCCCATCTATAAAAGCTTGCTCGGATCTATGGCAAGCTAGTCTTGAAGTGCTGAAGCTTTGCATCTCCTATTCCCAAGTGCCTTTGTGCTGAAAAGAATCCTTCCTTTCCCTTAAGGCCCATTCGAGCAAGGAGACCATTGTCACGAGACTCGGGAGAGGTTTCCCTTTCCCCCGGCGAGCTTTGCGAGACGTGGACGACCGGAGACCCGCGCGAAGGAGGCTGCAGCGTCAGAACTTGGTTATAACTTCTATTCGTTTACCACTTTAATAGATGACTATGATTATGGTTCCACTCCTTTTTCCATTATGTTAATGCGAGTAATGTCTTTTCTGACCGATGTTTAGTTACGTATGCTGGTTCCTATGCTTGTATCTGTTTGTTCTTTCTGTGTGCAGGTGTTCATCCACGGAGATCGTGGAAGGATTGTGATCTGCCAGGACTGAAGGACGGGGGCATCTCTTTTTCAGATCGAGCGCTGGCATCCAGGTAGGTTCTTATCCCAAATCTTTCATTCGTAACTAGGAGCCTGCGTCATAGCATTGTTTGTTTGTTGCTAGACCCCTGCTGGGCTAGTAGGGATCGCCTCTGTCCGCAGAGGGGATTTACCTTCCCAACACACATGTAAAATAATTCTTTGAGTGAAATATGGGATCTATCACCAATGACGAGTACACTAGTACATTCTTGAATTTATTGAGGTATGTTCCTTATCTAAAAGAAGAGAACGCAAAGATTCAGAAATTCATCATTGGGTTTCCAATAGCATTCAAAGACGGGATTGAGTTATATGAGATGATATCATTGGAGGAGGCCATCCAGAAGCTAAATAAGAGTTATCAGTGAACCAGTGGATCAATTTTATGCTCAAAATTAAAATTTATCATAATGGAATGAAACTTGTGTGTTTGTGTAGATCTCGCTGTTCTAAATCTGGCGCAACTTGTTTCGCGAAAAACTGACTTTGTATACTACCGCATTTGTGTTCTGTCCTTTTTTGGAAACAGCTAAAAAAAATGGTTTTTGGATGAATAGGGTTTCCCAGTCAGCAGTCCATACTGCTGATAAGACCGTTCACTGGGTCGTTGAATGTTGACCGGATCGTTGATTGTACCTTGTTGGGCTAATCACAACGCGCCACTTGTCAAGTGTTGGTTGGTTTTAGATGGAGCATTTTTATTGGTTGGTGGTGCAACCAACCAGGGAATTCCATGTGGACCAACCAGAGGTCACCACGTGGCACCCTAGTGGCCAACCAAAACCTTGGTTATGGGCGGATAGACCTCCGTCGAAATTGAACACGCAACCTTAGGGTGGCAAGACCAGTGCATTACCAATTTTCCTACGCAATATGACTTAACATATTAAGGTTTCATGTTGTATTTAAAGTTTAAGGTCAGCGCATTTGGGGGTGGGCCTTGGTCACCGCGCCCATGGAAACAAGGGGCGGGACCAAGGGCCAGGGCTTAGCTCATCCCCACCCATTTTTTTTAAGTAATTCAACCAATGAAATATAATATAAAATTCGATCCATAGGCTGCATTGGGAAATTTAATGATCCCACAATTTGCACTGACTGTTGGGGAAAATGTTGCCCTATTAGCGCTTTTCGGGGCGAAATTGTAGGGTAGTTTGCAGGAGGTTGAAATTTTAGGATGAATTTATGGAAAACTTGTGGAATTCGTGACTTCTTCAGTTTTTAGCCTTTTTGGGAGTAGAAAGAGGCTATACATGGGTTTTTAATAGTTCTGAAGCCATTACAGCTATCAGTACAGCCATTTGAGAATTATAAATGTATGTAAACACCATTTCTTGAGCATAATGAAAGAGGCCCAACCATTGGAAGTTACACCAAGAGACGTAGCCTAGGAGGGGTGAACTCCTTCATCAATTGTTGTTGTGTGTTTACTGTTATGGTGATATTGTCTTGTATTTTCTGCAAAAACTCTGTTTAAATTTCATGTTAATGTGTTTAAAAAAATCACAAAGGAGAATTAAAACCTAATTAAATCACTTGCAAAATTTCACAAACCTCAAGAAGTTTTTAAATACAGATCAGTTTAGTATCATAGCTTAGGTTTTTTTGTTGTTGTGAGGGTTTAATTGTTTGAAAGTGTATTTGATTCTTACAAGGTTGAAGCTCAAGAGGGGAGAAGGAAAGCTTGTGGTTGCAAGTCCTCAAGTTAGGTCAAGGACAAGGAGAGAAAGTTTTCTACAATCTCCACCAAGAATTCTACCTCAAATTGTAGTTGAAGCTTCAAAAATTATGTCACATGAAGGGGAGCCTTATAATATATCATAAGATAATAAATACTTCAAGAAAGAATTCTTTGATATGACACAAATGGTGAATTTTCTCTATGAGGATCGAAACACAAGGTTGCAAGTTGAGAACTCCAAACCTCCATGAGGAGATGGAGGAGATTTCGACAAGCCTCCAAAATGGAATGGTGAAAAACCACCTTTGACACCAGCATTCTCTTCACCACCATCTTCTTCCACAACAACTCCTTCACCAATACCTCCACATTCTTCAAAGGGACATGGAAAAACTCCATTTTTGAAACTTGACATAAAATTCAAATTGCCTATGTATAATGGTGAGGTAAATGCTGAGAGATTAGGAAATTGGGTTCATCAACTTGAAGTGTATTGCAAGATACAAATTATCAAGGATGAAGATGCCAAGATTCAGCTTACTTCATTAAGGTTGAAAGGTGCGACTCTTATTTGGTGGGAAGCCAAAACTCAAGAGGACATGAAGAAACATGGTAAGGTCTTAACCTCTTGGAATTATTGTGTTGCTGCACTAAGAATACAATTATATCCATTAACATACATGAAAAAAGCTATTATATATTGGAAAAAAATTAGGCAATTAAAGGATCAAAGTGTGCAAAGCTATACTTAATAATTTAGAAGAAGAGCACTAATATTGGATGTAGATTTATCATCATGAGATACTTTGTTAAAATAAATTGGTGGTTTGCATAGCTATTTGAGACATACCATACTCATGTTTAAACCTACAATTTTGGATGAGGTTTGTGTACAAGCTACACACCTAGAAGAAAGAGGGAAAAATGTTCCACAAGAGGGAAAAAAAAAAAAATTTTAAAAGTGGATAAAAAGGAAAGGGTAAGTTCAAAGGACAAGGGAATAAGAAAGCTTCCATCAAGAAAGAGGGAGAAAAATTAGCATGCAATCATTGTGAAAAATATGGTCACAATGAAGAACACTATTGTAAGCTTCATCCTAAGATGAGACCCAAAAATTTTAACAATAAAGGGAAGAAAAAGACAATTGCAACCACACAAAATAATTTAGGATCCGATTCAGGAGATGAAACAAATATCACAATGATGGGAATGAAATGTAAGGACATATCAAGCACTATTTCTTTAAGTTGTCCTAATGATACTCAAGATGAGAAAACAAGAATTCAACTTTTCCATATTCGAGTTATTTCAAAGCATACCAAAATTGATACACTCTTTGATAGTGGTTCACAATAAAATCTTATTTCCGAAGACTTAGTCAAGAAGTTAAATTTAGAGACCATTCCTCATCCAAGACCTTATCCTTTAGGTTGGATATGCAAGAATGCAAATTTGCAAGTGACGAGGAAATTCATATTTAGATTTGCAATTACAACAAGATTCATTGATGAAGTTGAAATTGATGTAGTTCCACTTGATATTTCTGGTATTGCTTTGGGAAGCCCATATCTTTATGATAGGAAATTTATTTTTCATCACCATGAAAACAAGTATCACTTGTTAAAATATGGTATTGAGTACATTGTTAGAGCACATCGATAGAAACTAAATATTTCACTTGTGCATGCCACACAAATGAAGAGACTTATTAACTCTAGAAATAATTTTGTGCTTTTAATGGTCAAACAAAAGAATGACGTTTATAATGAAATAATTCACAGTTGTGATTCAAAGTTGAAATATGATTTGCTTGAGATTGTTAACCAATATGATGAGATGTTTCAAGAGCCTATGAGGGATTGCCTCCCAAAAGAGGAATCCAAGATGAAATCCAATTGGAGCAAGATTGTCCTCTTCCTAACATTGGCATGTACAGGATGTCAGTGATGGAAAATGTGTAAATAAAAAAACAAATCCAAGAGTTTCTTGATAAGGGAATCATCTGACCAAGTAATTTTCCATGTGGTTCACTTATTGTGTTGGTGCCAAATAAAGATGGAACATGGCACATGTGTGTGGACTTTCGTGCATTCAACAAGATTACAGTAAAGAACTGTTACCCACTTCCTAGAATTGATTATTTACTTGATCAACTGAAAGACGATGTGTATTTTACAAAACTAGAATTGAGGAGTGGATATCATCAAATCAAAATCACTGAAGGAGGCATATGGAAGACAACATTCAAAACAAAGAAAGGTTTGTTTTAATGGTCGGATATTCCCTTTTGGCTTTGTAATTCTCCTGCTACTTTCATGCGTGTGATGAATGATGTGTTGAGGCATTTTCTAGATGACTTTGTGATAGTATATTTTCATGAAATATTTATTTTTCATCAAGTCCTGTGAATAACATGTCATGCATGTCAAAAAAGTATTATATGTCTTGAAGATATAATAGTTGTTTTTAAAGATGTTGAAATGTGAGATTGGGAAAACTTCCTTAGTCTATTTGGGTCATATTGTTGGAGGAAGCGAGTTGAAAATATATCCCTTCAAGGTTGATGTCATTTTGAATTGGACAAGGCCCAAAATAGTGACAGATTAGGTTAGAATTTTTTTGGGAGCAGCAAAATATTGGAGGAAGCTTATTGATAAATTATCTTTTATTGCAGCTCCATTGCATTCATTGACAAGTGTGAACCAGGTTTTCCAATGGGGAGGTAAGCCACAAAAGGAATTTGATGCATTGAAGGAAAAGATAAATTCATCTCTAGTACTTGCACTTGCATACTTGAGACAGTCATTTATGATACAGACTTATGCAATTAATTATGCCATGGGTGCATTCCTAATGTGACATGGTAAGTCCATCTGTTTTTATTCATAAACTTTTAATGGTGCTGTGATTAACTATCCTACATATGACAAGGAATTGTATGCATTGGTGCAAAGTATGAAAAAGTGGAAACACTACTTGATGGGTAAAGAAACAATCATTCACATGGATCATCAGCCATTTGAATACTTGCAATCACAAATAAAGCTGTATAAAGCAAGGCACTTTTGATGGATGAGTTTTCTTCAAAAATTCCACTTGGTGATAAGGTATCTGAAAGGTATCTATAACAAGGTTGTTGATATGATTTCTAGGCCAATTTTTAGTGCATCCATTATTCTTAAGCATAATTATGTCATGCATGAGAGCTATTTTGAAAAATATGCTTTAGATAGTGATTTCAAAGATGTATATGCGACTTTGTGTCAAGGTAACCAAGTAGAGGAATTGGATTATCATGTGCATGATAACTTGTTGTACCATCTTTGGCAATCTTTGTTTCCATAGGGGGGAGAGTCAACATCATAACAGAAATGCATACTTCTCTTATTGCTGGTAATTTTGGTGTAGGTGAAACAGTGGCACAATTACAGAGGTATTGCTATTGGCATTGTATGCTTGAAAGTGTGTCACGATTTGTAAAAGGATGTTAATTATGTGTTATTAGTAAGCCTAGCAATAGAAAGTTGGGATTGTATACACCACTTCTTGTACCTTTTCATCCATGGGAGAGTGTTTCTATGGAATTTGTAGGAGGTCTAACTATGTCTAGGAGAGGTCATGATTATCTTTATATAGTTTTGGATAGATTCAACAAAATGTGTAATATTCCAAATTAGGAAAAGCAGTAATATTCAACACAATAATGGAAATAGCAGTGAATAGAAATACATAAAACATGAACCCAACATAGATCCATGGTATTAAGTATAACACATTAGGGAAATTTTGAGGTCTAAAATGGACCTCCTAAGGAAATTATAAAATAATATTGGAAATAATTAAAAAGTATTAGATTACATCATCAATTTTAGAGGGAAAAAAAGAAAAAAGAAAAAAACTCGTATTTTCAACTTATCTCCCTATGGATTTACTCAAATTTCGAGCGGAAACAATCGTTGAATGAAGAATTTGATTCCTCATCCAAGGAGTACCCATGTTGCATACTTTTGATGTACCCTGCTCCACTAAAAATGAGAAATACATGAAAAACATGATTGCAATCACGATTTTTCATGTATTTCTCATTTTTCATGTAGCAGAGTCCATCAAAAGTATGAAACATAGATAATCCTTAGATGAGGAATTAAATTTTTCATCCAACGAGTAATCCCACTCAAAATTTGAATAAAAAATTAGGGAGATAAGTTGAAAATACGAGTAGAAAAAACTAGTTTTATTATTTTATTATTTTTTAATATTTTTACTTTTTTACTCCAAAAATGGTGAATCATCCCCCATGGTTAACATCATCATCTTGAATCCTATTGGTTGTTATAAATTTTATTTTGGTTGTACATTTTTCTTACGAGGCCCATTATAGACCTCAAAAGTCCCCTAATGAGCAACAAATGAGTACAATATCTTGGATATCAAGTCCCTTAAGCTAGGCAAGAGAAGCCTCCAATGCCAAATAACACCAAAACATGAAATGAAACTACTACACAAAATGTCAGAGAACTAATAAAGCACAGTCCCATTGAATGCAACTGAAGCTGGAAAATATAAATACATGGATTTGATAATACAATTCTCAAGAGGTGTCGTGAATGGAGATCTAGGGCCTCATACACTTTTTCAAGACAACCCAGAAAGGGCTTCTAGAAATACACAAAATATCAGAATACCGAAATGCATCCCTAGGGTAAATAAGCTCTGAAAATGGGCACCTGAAAGGAGGTGGCTGAAACTGATGTAGAAATTTGTGGCACTCCTCCATTGGACTCTCCAAGTGAAAGTTTGATCCCCTCACTAAAAAACAAACACTCCAAATGAGACAATGAATCCTCCTTTGAATCTGCTCAATAGAAGAACGCAGTTTGAGAGTGAAATTGTGTTGTAGGATATGTTAATGGCTTTTCCTAGTGAAAAATGATGATATAATGCCCAAGCACCTCCCTTTTTTTCCTCCCGATGGAAATAATGCTTCCCCCACTGAAAACAATCTCATAAAATGGCTCTGTAAACCCTCCACTGCTTCAACCCTGCAACACAACACAATCTTGGAAGAAACTGCGTTGTAGAAGAAATTTGAAGCTTGGACAGATGCTAGAATGTGGAAATTAAACTCAATAACTCCTCCTGAATGGATGCTCAAACTAAATAAGTCCCCCGAGGATGAGGGTGGGATTCCCGCTCGGGAACACCCTTGTGCTAAACAGCACAGCAGTCTCCACTAAATAGCTGAAGAGAGCAAAAAGTCATAACAGACCACAAATATAATAATAATAAACATGGATTCTATGGCTTCCTTCCCCTTCCTTATATGCATTGTGAGCCTTTTCACCTTGGGCCGCACTCATTAAAGCCACTACTCTCATGGAGACTCCCTCCCATTCACACTGTGTTTTCTCTTATTAACTATCCACTCCCTCCATACTAACGTTGTTGATTTGGTCAAACTTGACCCCATCCACATGCTTCATCCCCTATTCATACATGAGGGTGCTTTATCTAGCTACTATGATGCTCCTTATTCACAGTAGAAGTGAATTTATTCCTAGTAAGGAGATTTATGGGTCTACCTACCCTCTTATTCTTCTATCTAATAAGCAAAAAAAAAATTAATATTCCAACTAGCTAAAAGCTAATTGGGAATATTACAGTCCTCCCCTCCCAAATGTTGCTTGTCATCAAGCAATTGTAAAGGTGAGTGCTACAAAACTTCTCCTCCTTCCCTTGTGACACCTCCATGTGATAAGCTCTCCTCATGAACCAGGTTGTAATATTCCCAATTAGCGATGAGCTAGTTGGAATATTAAATTTTGTTTTGTTGATTTTTTTAATGAATAAGAGGACAATGGAGGTCCAAAATTCTCCTTAATAATGAAAAAATCAATGCCAATGTGAAAGAGATAGATCTTGGCAACTTAATTAAGCACCCTTAGGTGTGAAAAGGGGTTGGAACACCTTGACTGGGTCAACTTTCACCAAATCAATAGCGTTGTCATGGAGGAGTGGTCATCAATGAAAGACAGCATCGTTTTAGATGGAGATGCTTTGTGTGGAAGTAGTGATATTATTGGATGGGGCTTAGGGTTTTCAAAATCATATCTTATTTAAGGAAGAGGATGGCGTCCATATTCATTATGTATGTTGATATATGATTTTCTGAATATATGGTATGTTTGGACATATATCTTTCTCTTCTTGTTTAGCTGAGATTGAGTGATGATTAGCACAGCGTGTTCCTGATGGGGAATCCCACCCCTTCCATTGAGAAGCTCTTGGAGGAGTCTTGTACTACATTTTCCACTATCAGGTTTAATGCCAAGATTCATCTTTCATTTATAGCATAGATCCTGTTGAGGGTTTGGTTGTTTTGCAGGTTGCAGCAAGTGGAGACTAGATATGGGTCATTTCATTGCTCATTTTAAGTGGAGGAGGATTCCTTTCCATTGGGAGGAAAATAAGGAAGGCCCTTGTGCTTATTTTTAGATCTTGGCATCATGCCAACCATTTATTTATCCCTACAGCACAGTTTACTTCCAGATCTGTGTTATTTCTGTAGGAGGAGTTGCAGAGTGGATTGACACACCATTTGGAGAGTTGATTTTCTAGTGAAATGGTTATGCCTTTCATTTAGAGGATCTATTGGAGGATGTTATTGTATTGATCATATCATATCATCCATACTTTCCAGATCTGTATTTTGTAGTGGACCTTCAACCCTAGGGCCTAGATCCCCATCTTGTACATGGTGTTTTCCTGAAAACCCTTAAGGGGTTCTTCAAAGGAGGTTGTATAGTGCTCAGATCTATATTGGATATATCTTTTGAGGCACATATCAGCCCTAGATCTGATGTATAATCATTTTTTGTAGCAGTTCTTTTAAAACAGCGTTTTAAGAGTCCTCCGACTTTTATATATAGCAGCACCACCTCATTTTGAGGGATTTTGTCCATTGGAGTCTTGTTCTTCTTATTGTACATCTTATGGCCCATTATTTATGCATATTTTGCTGTTGTTATAACATATGAAAGGTCTCCATATTGGCCTCTTTCTTTTATATGATGATTTACACTATTGTTCCAGTATTTTGCACTATATTTTTGCTTTTCCCATTTGAGAATATTACAGTGGTATCAAAGCATAATCTTGGCACAGCCTGTGCATCTTGAAAAGCCAACATGTCATCTGAAGAAGGATAGTGTTGGAACAGGGTCTCCTAACAAGCTACGAAACTGGTCCATTTTGAATACTTTTGATTATATTTAGCCTAGAGGAGGGGTTTTGGGCTGGGTCAAAGCCCCGAGCACTTTGTAATGGGTCAAAGGGTAAACTAGGGGTCCGAAAACCATGGGTTACGGGCCATAGGAAAGTCGAGGATAGATTGTTATAAATAGAGATGCATTTTGTATTGTAAAGGATAGGATATGATGAGCTATTGATGCGAATTGTGATTTAAGCTATCTGTTGGGGTTTTGGGGAACGGACCCTTGCTGGCTCTGTGCACGGAGATCCAAGTCCAGCTGTGTGCAGACCCTACTACTGTGTGCGCAGGCTGGGAAGATAATTTTAATTGTAAGGAAGAATTGATTAATGAATGAATGCGAAAGGTTGTTAGAGAACTTGATCTATGAGTAATTTTATGTGAATTACTGATAATCGTTGTATTATGCGTTTTCTGTCCTTAAGCTGAGAAAGATCTGTATACTGCGTTCTTGGATCTAGATCTGTTATGTTCTGTTTATGTACTATTTTGTTGATATAATAGCAAGCATATAACTATAGATCTAGTGCACGTGGATGCGAATAGAGACTTAATTAAGCCTGCGTAGAACAAGGTAATCGGGGATTACAGGATCTAGTGTAGCTCTGCTTGCTTTACCCATCCTTTCTCAGGGTGCAGAAACATGGTTCCAGCACCCACCCATACTACTTCGGGTGAGACTTTGACCTATGCAAGCGAGTCACTGCCGAAAGGGCCAGTAGTATAGGGGTTTGTTGGCAAACCTTGCACACCAAACCTGGGTCAGGACCCCTTGATCCAACAAATGGTTATGTTGTCGGGACCCGAAGAAGTCTGAGAAAGGAATCAGGTAATGACAAGAGAATACTAGAAATGTGAAAGAAAAGAGATCGAAGACTAGTTTGAAAGACAGATCCAGGAGTTCGTCATAAAATAAAACCATAGTGAAAAGTTAACGGTGGAAAGGTGGAAAAATAGGTACATTATTACTAAAAGCTACGAAATATTCTTTGTAACCTTTGCGATTGAACTCCAGGAGTGGCTGGCCAGGCTTGTGGAATTCCAGAAATGCTGGAAAGACGAGCGAGTCACTCAGCGGACCCCAGAGCTTCTTGAGCAGCTGGAAAAGACTAATAATACTATCACACGCATGGTGGATCACTGGGTGGATAGTGTGCTGGGAGGATTTGTGACAAAATTTTCCATTGATCAGTTTCTATCATACTATAAGGCCGAACGACCATTCTTCAAAGGATTCCAAGGCAAATTTCTGAGGACATTACCATTGCTGATCAAGAAATTAATGTGCGAAAAGAACATTCTGTGTAGTCATGCTGACTGAATGACCTCGGATCTAGATGGTAGCACGACACGCAGTGGTAAATACTATCGGTCCAACCTTGACAGAGGGAGATCCGCCTACAATCCGTTGCAAGAACCGACTGTGCAAGATCCCCCAGCTACGTCGCCACCTAGGCCGCGCAAAGGTAAGAATTCGCCTATACCGCCACCCTCCCTAGACAGTGATATGGTTGCGCATTTGAAGCTACCTAATTTCAAGGGGGTAGGAGATGAGTATAAGGACCAATTTTTTTTCTTTGCAGACTCTGTATGGACCGTGCAGAATGTGGTGAGTGATATAGTAAAAAGGGCGCAGCTGTCGTTGGCCTTTGAGGATAGGGCCCTGGACTGGTATATGCAGTATATTGCCCAAAATGGGGGTGCATCTATTCAAGATATCAAGGACGCTTTGAAGCACTAGTTCAGGAAGCCGAAATCTTATTCCCAATTGGCAGTAGAAGTAAAGGACTTCAAACAAGGTGTGTCTGAGTTAGTAATGGAGGCTGATCAGCGACTGAAGAAAGCAATGAGGGAAGGAGGATTCGAATATGATGATAGACAGCATACGGAATGGTTCATCGCTATGTTGTTACCTCACCTACGCACGCCAATGAGTCATCAGACCTTTGAGTCACAGGAGAAGGCTATGGAAGTTGCTATGAAATTGGAGGCTGCCCCCCGATAGGATATGTCCGCAGGGGTACAACAGGTCCAGGAACAACTTGGTACTATGCATCTGGAGATACAGAACCTGCAAAAAGAGTGAGGAAAGGAAGTTTGAGCAGATCTTTGGTGCATACGATGCTGGGTGTCTGGCCATAAGAAGGATCAATGCCCTCTGCTGACGGATTACATGCAAGCAGTAGGACCTAATCCGGTACACCCAGGGGCAAGTAGGGAACCCGTCCTATTATGACCAAGTTCAAGCAGACCTGCACTATGGTGTGATGATTTTTGGGTAGCAGGACTGCATGATACGAACCATTGCCCTCGGCTAGGTGCGTATGTCCCAGAACTAAAGCAACAATGGTGTTGATTCTGCCGATCGATGGGACATGATGAGTAAAACTATCGTACTTATGACTTAATGATGGATCGTGGGAACTTATATAGGGTACAATCGGACCCTGTGTCGCCAAGACTTTCTGCGCACTTTGGAGGATCACTAACTCGAGGCAGAGGAGGTCGGGGAGGAAGTACAGGATGAGGATGTGGCTAGCTAGTCTGTTATAACTATGGGGAAATAGGGCACTTTTCTAGAGAATTCCCAAATCCCACCAGGCCATCATGAAAATATTGTAGGCAGCTGGACCATGAGGTAGAAGACTGCCCAATTTTAATAGCCAAGATGCAGGAAAAGCAGCCCATCCCTACGCAGAACTTACAAAGAGTTAAATGCGAGCTAAGAAAGGCGGATCCCTGTGTAAAATTCATGACACGTAGTGGGCTGGTCACCCAGGGAGAAAAAGAGGAGCTTGCCTCTAGGGAAGGAGTGCCTGTCAAAGAACAAATGACACCAACAGTCCCCACGTCGCTGCCAATGCAACCTCAGATAGAGGAAGGAGTTGAGCCCTTTTTAAAGGCATGTCTAAAGCTGCTATGAAACCCACAGGTTGTAGGAAATCTCTAGGCACTACTAAATACATGCACAGTTCGGACCAATTTGATCTTTGAAACCAAGGATGTACACAAAATATAAATCTATAAGAAGCGCACCGGAAGAGAGATGCAATTGACTGCGCAGATTGGTGACTACGAGATGGATCAGGTTATTTTAGATCTGGGGTCAGATGCGAATGTATTACCAAAGTATACATGGCAATGAATGGGAGAACCTAAATTAGAATGGTCCACCATCCAGCTGCGAATGGCCAATTAGCAAAAAATCATCCCTCTAGGGAGGTTGCCAAAATTCATGGTTGACATCGCAGGGGCAAGGGTCCTAGCTGACTTTGAAGTCATAGAAATTGTGGAAGATGCGGATCCCTACCCTGTGCTCCTTGGACTAGATTGGGAAATTGACATGGGAGGGGTCAGCATGGTGTTTGAAAGCAAAGTTATGTGTGTCATAGTACCTCTAGATCCAACAGAAGGTGCGCGGTATACAAAGCTAGCCTATGAGGAGGAGGAATTAGATCACATTTATAAATTAACTGCGCAGGATGAAGATCAGGTTAACCCCACGAATGAAGGAATTATCTACTGGGAAAAGGACAGTGAATGTTTTCATGACTCTGATGAGGAGCTGGAAAATTGGCAAGGCAGATTGCATGAATTTTCGGCGCTCCAATGTCTTCAGATCGTCAAGACTTTTCGGCATATCTCTACCATGGAAAGGAACTTGCCCTGCCAGGAGGACGGAGATGATAGTCAGAAGATGGTTGAACCTAAGATTCCCACAGAACGCAGGCTCGGGGCACTATCACTAACATTGCGCGGAGCACCTATGCAAGGACCGGTATTCTTCGCTCAGGAGAAGTATTGGAGAAGGGTGATCCTGCGCATAGGGACCCCAATTGCCAAATGGACTCTGAGGTCAGACGACCTACGTGGAAACTTGCTGACATACAACACTCAAGGGTGCGATTAAGCCTTTCACGGATAGGCTTGCCGGGGTACCACTAACCTAGGCATGCATCGGGTTACGGACCTGCCCGGGCCCACGTATAATTTGAAGAATTTGCAGGAACCTCAAGAAATAAATGGCACGAGGACGTGTGACGCAGCCCTCTGGTACAAGGACAATCTGACCAAAAGCAAAGCACATGGCTTGAAAGGACTGATGGCCAACTTTCAAACACACCTCACGTCAACCTTCATTCAGGGTACGCGAAGGAGTGAACACCAAAGTGTTGCGCGAAGTTCACCACCGTGACCAACCCAGGCGACGGCAGTATGACATACCTCAGGAAGTATGGGACCAGCGGATTACAGTGGTCATAGAGGCAATTCATATTATTTAAGAGAAGCTGACACAGGGTGCACAACTAGTCGAAACAGCTACCCAACTATGGATGGCCATCCAACACCATTCCACGCTTTAGCATATCTATACGAAATTGTAGCAGGCGAAAGCTGCTCTAGACCGAGTCAAATCCTCCTCACCCTCCACTGTCTCCACGCAGTGTCTAGCCATCTTGGACAGGATTGAGAACCTTCGCCACAACAAGCATGTCATTCGAAAACGGTTGAAACCACAGGCTGACACTGCACTTCATCTCGCCGAAGACGCTCAGTATGCCATTGCACGCCTCAACTGGCTGTTGAAACAGATCACCGCGGCTCTAGATGGCCCTACCTCCATAAAAATGGTCAACATTTCACAACGAGCTATGGCCCAGAGTAAGGAAGTGCTCCCACTGCTCCTCTGCACTCTGGCTACCTTGCGCGCGCAAATCGAAGCTGCACCACTGCAGTGACTTGGGACAAGTCACAAGATTGTGTTGGGGGACTATTGGAACGGGGTCTCCTAACAAGCTATGAAACTAGTCCATTTTGAATATTTTTGATTATATTTAGCCTATCGGAGGGGTTTTGGGGTGGGTCAAAGCCCCGAGCACATTGTAATGGGTCAAAGGGTAAACTAGGGGTCTGAAAACCATGGGTTGCGGACCATAGGAAAGTCGAGGCTAGATTGTTATAAATAGAGATGCATTTTGTATTGTAAAGGATAGGATATGATGGGCTATTGATGCGAATTTTGATTTAAGCTATCTATTTGGGTTTTGGGGAACGGACTCCTGCTGGCTATGTGCGCAGAGATCCAAGTCCATCTGTGTGCAGATCCTGCTGCTGTGTGCGCAGGTTGGGAAGGGAATTGGAATTGTAAGGAAGAATTGATGAATGAATGAATGCGAAAGGTTGTTAGAGAACTAAATCTATGAGTAATCTTATGTGAATTACTAATAATTGTTGTATTATGCGTTTTCTGTCCTTAAGCTACGAAAGATCTGTATACTGCGCTCTTGGATCTAGATCTGTTATGTTCTGTTTATGTACTGTTGTGTTGATATAATAGCAAGCATATAACTATAGATCGAGTGCACTTGGATGCGAATAGAGACTTAATTAACCCTACGTAGAATAATTTAATCGAGGATTACAGGACCTAGTGCAGCTCTGCTTGCTTTACCCATCCTTTCTTAGGGTGCAGAAACCTGGTTCCAACACCCACCCATACTACTTCGGGTGAGGCTTTGACCTGCACAAGCGGGTCACTGCCGAAAGGGCCAGTAGTATAGGGGTTTGTTGGCAAACTTTGCACACCGAACTTGGTTCAAGACCCCTCGAGCCAACAGATAGCCTCTTACCGATAGAGAGAAGAGGTATCAAAGAAGAAGACACCGGAAGTTTGATTATACAAATGAAAAAGAATACAAGGGTAAAACCCATTTATCTGGAGGAGAAGATGAAGAGAAGGATTTTCCAGAAATCCTTCTTAAATCCATGCAAGACATTGCTAGAGAGAACAAGGAGATGAGGATGGATAGATACAAGGAATCCCCTAAATGATTTCATCATGGTGAAGGCTTTTGCATGTCTCATCACTAGAGTGATCAACTAGTGCAACAACAACAAGCTTCCCAATGCTCTACAATGCCTACATTCATGGCTGTGGGAAATGAAGGATTTCTAGAGCAAGAATCCCTTGAATACTACTTTATGGAGTATGAGTCTCAAACTCATAGATTCAAGGACAACTTGAGTTTTCAATAATTTTGTCAAATCAAGGACAAAAGGAGACCCAAGCATCATAATAGAAGTGGTGGATTCATTCAAAATCATGATCTACACCACACTATGGGCAGATTATTTTTACCCAACTTTGATGGGTCATCTAAATGCACTGCCAAATCATGGGTATAGAAGCTTGACATCTACTTCCAGTTGAGCAAAGTTCCAAAAATGTGGGCCATTAAGATAGAAACACTGCACCTTGAGGGTGAAGCACATGATTGGTGGTTCCATGGCTTATCTACATTGGGTCATGCCAATGTGACTGCATATCCATATTTCACTAGGAGACTAGTGGAAAGCTTTGATAGAAGAGATCCTGAAGCACCATTCATGGGCCTTGCAAAGTGCTATAAGGTAAAATGCTTGGGTTGTCGGTTCTCGAATATCCTTCTCAGGGCTTTCCGGTGCCCGAGGCAGACAGTAAGATTAGTTGTATAGTTCACAAAGAAGAAGCATATATGGTCATATCAACTTAAACAACTTGATGGAATAAGATGGAAGATTACCTCTTTTTAGATCTTGAATTCTTTTGGAGAGCACTAAGCAGTGAAGCAGAGATCCTCTTTCACCAGCTCCAAATCTCGACCCTGTGATCAATAAAAGCACCCGTGTAATCTCTACCACAATATACATTTACTATCAATTAATTTAACATATGATAAATATTAAATAATGCCCATCTAAGCCATTCATCTCATGCTATATAAGTAATTGAGAAACAAAGCAATATTGATGCATTGAATGGACAAAACAAATACAGTTCTATTGATTACGAGGATTACAACCGTCGGTTTTACCAAGCCCTCCTCAGTCTTCCAATCTCTCTTTCTCTTTCTCTGAATGTGGTGATGTCTTGACCAATAAGTTCTCAATGAACCTCTTTAATCTTTGACTTTCACACTACAACAAAAAACGCTCTGCTTTACATGTATTCAAAAAACCTTTGACCTTGAACCAAGAGCCTATAGCTACATTTTATAGGATATGGAGAGGGAAAACCTTGCCTTTCTCGTTCCACCAGTTCTAAATAGAAAATCCAATATGTTTCCTCAACTTTCCATGCTTTTTCCTTTCTTGAGAGTCTAGTTGTTTTTGGCAAGACCCAATAAGAGGTTAGTGCCTTGCAGTTTCTATTTTGCACTGACCCTCTATGAGAAAAAGCTGGAGTTTCAAATCATTCTCCGCAGGTTTTTCCTGTTTCAAACTCAAAACACGGGTAACGTTGTCCTCTAGGCTAAACAGAGCATCGCCCTAGCCACTAACACGACCTTTTCATGGATCAGGTGCGTTATAATGCACTTTGGTTGTTATTGGGCACGTTACCCTGGTAGAAGTAGGTTTAGTTTAGGCCTCTTTATTCCTTCCATACTTATCTTCTCCTCTAAGCTGATGAGGAGGTTATTTGACCTGTAACAGATGCCCCCTAAAGTGTGAGGTCAGAGACGAAGATGATGGCCGAAATAGTTTATAATATGTGTAGTAGAGCTAAAGAGATTGGAGGACTGGGGAAAACATGAAACAACAATATATGTCAGAAAATATAGTATCTATCTTGAGTCGGGCATTCCCATGCTTAGTAGCTAATCAAAATGATTTCTCTAGTACAGAGATATGAATAATATGTCCACCGATGAGCACAATGTGGAAGTGTCTGTCATAACAGGATCAAGTTGAACAAGCTATCTTCATAAACAATATCACAACTTGGGGAAGGAAACATAGCTGTAATGATGTAACTTCTGCCCCAAGGTCTTGGCTACCGCTTCACTTGAACTACATATTTCTCGACATGTGAATGAAGGAGCTGTCGTCGAACATGTGGGAAATCATCTGATTACCAGTCGATAATGAAAACTGTTAACAGACGCGAAGGTGGCCACCGATAATGATGATGGTCCCTAATATGCACAGTACAATCTAGCGAGTGTGAATAAAAGGATTTGAAGTCAAACACTCATAGAATCATTCGATTGGGAGCCAATGCCTAAGACCCCCAATCAAACACAAGATCACCTGCCACTGATGTCTGCAAATATCTGGGTACTGATGAGTTTCTGGACCAACTTCCTAGATAAGATGTTGAAGTCTATAGGAAGAGGTATGTCAAAAGGTAGGCACTGAGGCGTCCTACATCAGTCGACATGAAACGGGAAAAAATATGATTTTTTTCTTAATGGAAATAATGAAGAGTGAATGGGATAACTAACGACAAATCATTTCTGGCATAATGATCGGTTTGGTTGATATAGGGAGCAGTAGATAGCGAGATCTGCTTGAAAAATAGAAGGCACTCTAGCAGGGTACTAGGCAGCTAAGGATTAATGAACACCAAAGAGTATTTTTAGGATTTCACCAGTGTAGGAACACTGCGAGATGAAGGCTAAACTCATAGATGGTAGGGTTCGGCTAGCCACGAAAGGGTTTTCTGGGAAGTGCCATGTTCAATATTTTTGCTGCCAAATCGACCTTTCTTAAACGTAACAGAGGTAGTATCCATTTTGTCCAAATTTTTCCCCGTCTGATTAGGTTTAATGAGTCCAGATGAGTAAACTCGGTGAATTTTTCATATTTAGAGATTCTGAAAAATGTCGTAAAAGACAACTCCGAGGAGGTGCCTTTGTCATGTCTTGATAACCGGGCACGACAAAGGGAGAATAGTAAGCCCGAAACAGTTCATTTTCCGTGAGTTAGTCCATCAAAGCCGGAAAAGTGAGAAATTTATGTTCGAAGGACATCTACCTCATTTTGTTATGAGTATGAGGATACGAAGTAAACTCAATATTCTTTGTGAAATTTTAACGAGTCCAACATAGAAAAACTCGGTGCTCTCCGTGAAATTTTAACGAGTCACGCGGAGAAAACTCGATCACTTTTTCTGTTTAAAGAGCTTTGAAAAAGAGGAAAATAATGGCTCATGATTCTCTGTCATGGTAGTTTAACGAGCGTGACAAAGATAACTCAGGGTTTTTTCAGTTTTATGAGCTAAAAAAAAGTCCCTAAAAATAAATCTCAGTGCTTCTTCATGTCAGTTTTAACGAGTCTGAAGAAGAAAACTCCAGGTTTTTCGGATTAACGAGCAAGAAAAATACCATGAAAAGAATGCTTGAAATCGACTTCGTGTAAGTTTAACGAGTCTGAAGAAGAGAACTCGAGGTTTTTCGAATTAATGAGCAAGAAAAATACCATAAAAAGAACGCTCGAAATCGGGTCGAACATGGTTATATATGCATATCGATCTTGATCACTCATCAGAACATCAGTAACTAAACTCAATAGTTGTGACACATATGCAGCACGAATTCACGACTTTTTGCAGACTAGCTAAGAGAGTCATGCCCCATAAATGGCTATAAGAAGGTCATAAGACTTTCATTTTCACTATTTTGAATGCTGTGAAGGAGCTCTGGGGTGAAAAAGTGTGAAAACTTCAGCTGGCGATTGCAGTTAATCTGGGCAACGATTCTTCTTCTCGCGAGATCCAGGTAAGAGTTGGAACCTCCTGCTATCATTTTATTTTGTTTTTATTAATTTTTTCTGGTTCAAAATGAGAAATTTGGCAGGCCCTAAAAAATTTTAGCAACTAACGTGGGCCAGCAGTGCTAGACCCGCGTTAAACGCACCTCCCGTGAAGGAAGGGCGCGTTAGCACGCTCTATTTTTTTCTATAGCCCATGTGAGGTGCAAATAATGTTTTAAGAACTCGTTGATAAGCATTTTGAAGTATTCCAGGAAATTTCTAATTGGTTGAAAATGTTGTATTGGCAGGTATTCAGCTATTAATTAGGAGTATCTGGCGAGAGAGAGAACATGAACGTGAAGAAAGAGATATGACCACTGATGCTGCCAGTTTGATGGCTCTCCTCAGGTGCGGTTTGCTAAAATATGCACGACTGGAACTGATGAGGGGTCAGGAGGACCTCCTGAGGTGGCTGATTCAACAATGGGATGAGCATCACCACGTCTTTCATATTGGGGGCAATGAGCTCGCAATTGAGAAGGACAATATTTATTTTTTGACTGGCCTGTCGTGTCGTGGACCAAGGCCTAACTTGACGAGGTCAAGAGCAGATCCTCGCTCTACTGCTGATCTTATTATTGCTCATTGTACACGCAACATAGAGGCAATTAAAAACCGGGTGCCTATCGCACGGGAGGCTTCGATACCACTGAGGTCTCTACTATGGATGATCGTTCGCTTGGCAGGGGCCAAGAGTCAGCATGTTGCCACCAAGGCCCAGATGTTGCTAGCCTTAGATTGCATGCAACCTCAAGTATTTGACTGGTGTGATGAAGTTGTCCGTCGAGTCCAGGCGGAGCTTACAGCATGCAAGACCCATACCTAAAGAGAGTTTGGGTACAGCACATTGATTTTTTCTTTCCTACGGGAGTGGGTGCCAGTGATGAGACCTAGGATGATTATAGCAGCATTGGGCCCGTGCGAGCCAGGACAGGCTCGATGGGCAGCTTTGATTCCACGGACTGGAGAGGGTTAAGTCCGTAAATGTTTTGATGATGGGTTCTTTGATTGGATCAACTCTCAGATCATTATGATTGAGGATTATCCCTATGCAGGGATGAACTTCACTGGAGATCCGAAGCTAGTGCTACCCCTTGGCACCTAGTGGGGGCTCGATGGTAAGAAAGGAATGATCAGCGTATTTTAGGAAGTATTTTTTGTGTTTTGAATGTTTATTCAATTTTTTTGTTTAAATAGGGTGATAATACGTTTTGACATGAAGCTTGTTTGCTTGACACAGATGTGGCACCTGTCTGCCCAGCTGGGGCCCCTCATTATGCACGGCGAGGACTGCAGCTACCCGGGGTTGTCACAATGGCAGAGGATGTGGAAGCTGCGGGAGATGATGATACCCAGATCCTGCATGAACTCTCCAGAAACTTGGAGGGTTTGAGCATGGGTGTACCACCTCTTCCTATGCGATAAGTTCCAGTTCGTCTACAGTGGCATACCGTAGGTGTATCGGAGAGATACCTGGTGCCTCTGAGGAGGATAGCCAGGGCAGTTGTTGTTATAAAATTAAATATTACAGAGCAATGCAACACATAAAATATGTGGAAAATAAAAGCACACAAAACATATAAAACTAGAGAGACACAGATATACGTGGTTCACCCAGTTTGGGCTACGTCCACCCCGAACAGCCAGTCCTTCCTTTCTATTATCCAGCAAAAATGAAGAGACAAAACCTACAGCAGATCCGATGTAATATCCTCTGTTCTCTCTCACAGTCTCCCTCTCTGTTTCTCGCTCCGAGAATACACATACAATACACAACCGCAATAAAATGCCCTCATAAAAGCGAGGGGTTGCCTTCTAGGGCAAAAAACCCTATTCTAAACATAACTTTTACCGTTAGATCATTTGCCTAATGAACGGCCCAGTTGACTAGAAATTACTATACTTTTACAAGGCAATTTTACATCTGTTTTTAGCTTCGGGGGCGCTGCCCCCGAAAACCCCTGCCAGGGGGGGGCTCCGAAAAGCGCTGCCACCCCCCCCCCCCCTTGGACCCCCCACGGCAGCGATTAATTACGAGCAGCGTTGCCGCCCCTTTGAAGGTATAGGGGTCCAATGCTGTGATACAAAGTAAACAAGATAATCAGGCTCCACACCCAACAATCTCCCACTTGGAGACTAATTGTAGCAACTCCATCGCTGCTTCATTTGCTGGACAATGACTCCTCTTTGGACCTGGTTGTTTCTCATCTTCATCGTCATCCTTGAAGACCAATTGAAACTGAGCATGTTCTCAGTTTCTCCCTGGTTACAACTTTTGTTAGCATATCTGCAGGATTCTGGCTAGTGTGTATCTTTTCCAGCTTCAACTCTCCATCTTCCAATACTAACCGTATGAAATGGTACTTGAGATGTATGTGTTTAGTCCTGGAATGAAATGATGAGTTCTTTGCAAGATGAATATCACTTTGGCTATCACTATATAGTGTACCCATATCATGCTTCCTACCCAATTCACCCATAAACATTTGTAACCAGATCCTTTCTTTACTAGCCTCTGTAGCAGCAACATACTCGGCTTCTGTTGTTGAAATTGCAACAACACTTTGGATTTTTGAAACCCAACTGACAGTTGTTCCACCTACAGTAAATAAGTATCTTGTAGTGCTCCTCCTGTTATCTCTGTCACCTGCCATATTTGCATCAACATATCCCTGTAGAGCAATGTTTGAACCACCAAAGCATAATGCTTGATTTGTGGTACCTCTCAAATATCTGAGAATCCATTTTACTGCCATCCAATGTTCTTTTCCTAGTTTATTCATGTACCTGCTTACAACTCCCACTGCATGTGCAATATCAGGCCTTGTGCAGACCATTGCATGCATTAAGCTTCCAACTGCTGATGCATATGGAACTTTAGACATATAATCCATGTCTTCTTGGGTCTTTGGGCACATCTCCTTACTAAGTTTGAAATGGCTAGCAAAAGGTGTACTAACTGGTTTTGCATTTTTCATATTAAATATTTTAAACACCTTCTCTATGTACTCATTCTGAGACAGTGTTAATTTGCGATTTTTCCTGTCTCTAGTTATCCTCATACCAAGGATTTGTTTTGCAGCTCCCAAATCCTTCATTGCAAATGAATTTGCCAATTTTCTTTTGAGCACATTTATTTTCTACATGTTAGACCCTGCAACAAGCATGTCATCTACATACAATAACAATATAATATAGCTGCCATCATTTTGCCTTTTTAGATAAACACAATGATCAGAGTGACATCTAGTATAACCTTGTTCAAACATAAACTTGTCAAATTTTAGATACCACTGCCTTGGAGCTTGTTTTAAGCCATACAAGCTCTTCTTTAACCTGCACACCAATTTTTCTTTCCCTTTTACCTCATATCCTTCTGGTTGCTGCATGTATATCTCTTCCTCCAAATCTCCATGGAGAAATGTTGTCTTTACATATAACTGTTCAATATGTAAATCTTCCGCTACTACAAGACTTAAAATAGTTCTAATTGAATTCATATTAACAACAGGAGAAAATATTTCATCAAAATCAATACCTTTCTTCTGTGCAAACCCCTTCACCACAAGTCTAGCTTTGTACCTCTGTTTTCCTCCATCTTCTTCCTTCAGCCTGTAAACCCATTTATTCTGCAATGTAGTTTTACCTGCAGGCAACTTGACTAAGTCCCAAGTCTGGTTATGCATTAAGGAGTCCATCTCTTCTTCCATGGCTAGCTCCCACTTCTTCCTGCTTTCAACCTGCATTGCTTCTTCATAACATTCGAGTTCACCAAAATCAGTCAACAATAAATAATATAATGAAGGAGAGTATCGTTCAGGGGGTCTACTTATCCTGGTAGATCTTCTAACACCACTTTTAGGTGTTTGAGGTGCCTGTTGCTGTTGTGGTGGTTGCTGCTGCTGTGGTTGTTGATTATTTTCAGGCACCTTTACTTTTTCAGTTATCTCATCAAGAACCGTGTATTCTTTGCTTTCTTTTTCCTGTTTCTTTTCCTGCAGCTGATTCTTATACAAGACCTTTTCATTGAATATTACATCTCTGCTCCTAATGATTTTGTGATTTTCATAATCATATAAGCGATAACCAAAATCATTAGCACCATATCCAATAAAGGTATATTTCTTTGATTTTGCCTCAAGCTTTGTTCTGTTTTCTTTATTAATATGGACAAAGGCCTCACAACCAAAAGGCTTTAAAAAAGATTAGTTTACCTTTTTACCTGTCCATGCTTCCTCTGGAATACCACCATCCAAGGAACTTGAAGGCCCTCTATTTATTAGATAAATAGAAGTATCTACAGCATCTGCCCAAAATTGTAAAGGCAATCCTGCATGCAATCTCATGCACCTTGCACGCTCCATGATTGTTCTGTTCATCCTTTCTGACACACCATTTTCTTGTGGTTTTCTTGGAACTGTCTTCTCTCTACGAATTCCATGCTCTGAACAGTACCTATCAAACTCTTTGCTGCAATATTCACCTCCATTGTCTGATTTGAGACACTTCAACTTCTTTCCTGTCTCAATCTCAACCAAAGCTTTCCATTTCTTGAAAGTATCAAATACATCAGATTTATTCTGAATACAATAAATCCATGTTTTCCTAGTTGCATCATCAATAAAAGTAACATAATAACGAGAGCCACCGAGAGATGATACCTGAGCAGGTCCCCATACATCTGTATGCACAAGCTCCAATTTTTTTCTCTTCTTTTCTTTCCCAACTCTGAGAAATATGACTCTCTTTTGTTTTCCATAAATGCAATTCTCACAAAAATCCAAATCAACATTCTTCAAACCTGGCAACAAATTTCTTGAGTGAAGAATCTTCATTCCCTTCTCACTCATGTGTCTGAGCCTATGATGCCATAATCCTGCATCTGCTCCTTTGGAAGTTAAAGCATTAATAGAGTTAGAAATACCATTGCATAAATACAATGTACCAACCTTTTCACCTTTTGCTATTACCAGCGCTCCTTTGGTGACCTTCCAAGTTTTATCTGTGAAAGTTGTCACACAACCTTCACTACCTAACTGCCTTGTTGAAATCAGATTTTTCTTCAGATCTGGAACATGCCTTACCTCCTTTAGTAGCCATTGGTTTCCATTCTGTTGTTTTACAAGAACTTTACCCATTCCAACAATTTTACAGGGTTTATCATCACCGAAACGAACTTGTCCAAAATCGCTTTGAACATAGTCATGAAAATATTTCTTATCAGGTGTGGCATGGAATGAAGCCCCTGAATCTACAACCCAAGAATCAGTAACATTTTCGAAAGAAAGAATCAAAGCATCTTGTAACACATCACCTGTCACATTTGCTTCATGATTGTTTTCTTGCTGTATGTCTCCTTCTTTTCCCTTCTGAGATCTACGGTCTTTCTTTAGGTGTCCTTTCTTTCCGCAATTCCAGCACACTATCCCCGATCTGGACTTGGATCTGCCTTTCCTTGATTTACTGCGATATCCCAAGCTCTTTCCTCTTTCCATTCTTCTTCCCCTAAACTCTGCACTCAAAGCATTACCTGATGTCTCACCGGAGCTTTTCCGTCGCATTTCCTCGCTAAGGATAGCACCAACAACATCATCAAACTTTAAAGTACTAGATCCAGAGAGAGAGTTACTAATGGCCATTACTAAACCATTCCAACTCTCTGGCAATGAGCACAAGAATAACAGAGCTCTAACTTCATCATCAAAGTTTACCCCTACAGAACTTAGCTGACTGGTAACTGTATTAAATTCATTTAAATGTTCTGCAACAGATCCACCTTCCGACATCTTCATATTAAATAGTCGTTTCATAAGAAATACCTTGTTTGAGGCCGAGGGTTTTTCATATAGTTTCACCAATGTCTGCATCAAACCCTCTGTTGTTGTTTCCTTCGAAATATTGAAGGCGACTGATGCCGCAAGACACAACCGTACTATTTCGAGTGCCTTTCTATCGAGAATGTTCCATTCCACGTCTGTCATGGCCGTCGGCTTCTTTTTTTTTCCGCTCAATGGTAGGTACAGATCTTTTTGATACAGATAATCTTCCATCTGCATATTCCACAGCGGGAAGTTTTAGCCATTAAATTTCTCGACCCTAAACTTACCATCGTCCGCCATTGCTCCCACTCAAACCAAGAACCCTTCTTTCCTGCAAGTTTATCAGCCAAATATACCTTCGGCTCTGATACCATTTGTTAGAAAATTAAATATTACAAAGCAATGAAACACATAAAATATGCGGAAAATAAAAGCACACAAAACACATAAAACTAGAGAGACACAGATATAAGTGGTTCACCCAGTTTGGGCTACGTCCACCCCAAACAGTCAGTCCTTCCTTTCTATTATCCAGCAAAAATGAAGAGACAAAACCTACAGCAGATCCGCTGTAATATCCTCTGTTCTCTCTCACAGTCTCCTTCTCTGTTTCTCGCTCCGAGAATACACATACAATACACAGCCGCAATACAATGCCCTCCTAAAAGTGAGGGGTTGCCTTCTAGGGAAAAAACCCTAATCTAAACATAACTTCTACCGTCAGATCATTTTCCTAATGAACGGCCCAGATTGACTAGAAATTACTATACTTTTACAAGGCAATTTTACATAAGTTTTTAGCTTCGGGGGCGCTGCCCCCGAAAACCCCCGCCAGGGGGGGGCTCCAAAAAGCGTTGTCGCCCCCCCTGGACCCCCCACGGCAGCGATTAATTATGGGCGGCGTTGCCGCCCCTTTTAAGGTACAGGGGTCCAATGCTGTAATACAAAGTAAACAAGATAATCAGGCTCCACACCCAACAGTTGTATGTTATTTTGAGTATCAGGCTTAGCTGGTAGAGAAGGAGCATAAATGTCATAGCGAGGCTTATTGTAGCCAAATTTTTGTAAAACACCCAAGTTTTGAGAGATTTTTTGTTGTAACTATTATACTGGACACGACATATATATATATATATATATATATATATACTTTTGGTGATTTTGTGTTTTTTAATTTTTTATGTATTTTCTATGGAAAAAATATATATACTCATGTGTAAATATTTTATAAAAAATGTGACAAATGCCAATCTAACACATAGTTTCCCAAATAATTGGCCAATGCATTAAATTCTCTAGGAACGTGCTCAAATGAGATGGTTTGAAACTGACGTTCTAAAATTCGCACCCTTAAAAAATAATGTAATAAGATTGGATGATGGGCACGGTAATGATTGTTCAACTGCATAACTACGAGTTGGGAATCTAACCTGACCACTAAATTGGAAATGTCATGAGATGCAGCCTCCGTGAGGAGTTGGATCACTGACATGTACTCGGCAACGTTATTGGTGGCGCTACCTAGGAAAATTCCCCCAGAACCAAGAAGTTCTGACTCAGGTGTGTAGAGAACCCAAGCAGTTGAAGCAATGTGTCTAGTGTAACGACTAGCACTGTCTGCGTATCTAACATATGATCAGGAGGATGACGGCATCTGTGTGAAAGAAAAATATTGTATATGAGAAAAAACACCTCAAAAACCAAAAATATCCAGAGACATCAAAACAATAGGAAAAAATTATATACATAAAATTACAAAGCATATGCTTAGTGGTGAACTAGGAAAAATACTTCTTCAGAGAGAGCCCGTTGCGGGGCTCCGCGAGCAGAATTCCATTACAGTCCTGAAGTGTGTAAGCTCCTTTTAAAAGGACCTTAGTGACGATCCAAGGACCAAGCCATAATGGTTGGAGTGTTCCTGCCCCCAAGAGGTCATGTTTCTGATCATAGAGTAGAACAAGATCACCCTCTTGGAAAGAACGAGGCTTGACAGATTTGTGGTATTGAGCTTTGACTCGGCGCTGGTGAGCTTCAAGTGCTAGTGTAGCATCTCGACGAGTTTCTTCCAAATGATTGAGCGAGAGCAAGTGCTCTTCTATGGCAGTAGTGCCAGGCATGAGTTCAACAGCCAGTTTGAGTGATGGAATTTCACGCTCGATTGGGAGTACTGCTTCTAGGCCGAATGCAAGTGGAAATGGTGTGAATCCTGTGGCAGTTTTGACTGAAGTTTGGTATGCCCATAATGTGGAATACAACTTCTGATGCCATGTGGTTTTATGGTTTCTGACTAATCGACGAATCATGGTTTTAAGGACGCCATTTACAGCTCCGACTTGACCATTAGCTTGAGGATAGTAGGACGAAGATTGGTATTGTCGAAAACCTAGCATGGAGGTTAATTCGGTCATCATATGATTCTGAAAGTGTGATCCATGATCTGTGACAATAGATATGGGTACGCCGAACCGAAAGATCACCTAATTGAACAGGAAAAGAGTGATGGTTTCACCATCAGCCTTAAAAGTGGTAATGGCTTCCGCCCATTTCGTAAAATAGTCGACTGCAACCATGATGTAGTTGTGTCCATTTTCTAAGATGGGATTGTTGGTGATGAATTCAATTCCCCATTTAGCGAAAGGACCGATGGAGATAACCGGATGAAGAGGGGCGGGATGAGCACGCATTTGCTTCGTGAAAATTTGACATGGATGGAATTTTTGGACTGTTACAATGCAATATTTAAACAAAGTGGGCCAATAATAACCTACGCGTAGGATTTTTTGGGCAGAAGCTATGCCCGAAAGATGACCGTCGCACGCCCCTGCATGGCAGTCATTCAAAACGTGTTCCACTTCATTAAAAGTGAGACAACGTTGGAGAATAGTATCGATACCACGACGATATAAAGTGTCATTTAGCACGAGGTAGTGTTTTTCATGGTGGCGAATACGACGATATTCATCGGACGTGAGAGTTGGACGGGAACGTTGGGTTTGTAGGTAGACCAAAATTTCTCCATACCATGGGTCCGAAGAATCAACCAAGTATACAGATTCATCAGGAAATGGATCATGAGCTACTTCTCCTGGGTCAATTCTGGGAAGCTCTGATAGCAATTCGGCGACGATTAGAGATTTATTTGCTTTGGTAGCTGTGAATACCAAATCAAATTGTTGGAGGATTATAATCCATTTGGAATATTTTCCTCCAATAATTTGTTGAGAAAGGATGTGTTGCATGGGGTTCTTCAAAGCAATAATAGTATTCTGTCGCAGCAGTATATAGTGTCGGAGTAGGGTGATGGAAAAGACTACCACCAGAGAACGTTTCTCCACATGTGAATAACGTAGTTCGGGTCTGATCAGACCTTTTGACAAGTAGTATAACACATGTTCATTGTCATCATTGTGAACTTGAACCAGAACCATTCCAAGTGAGGATGGTGAGGCTGCCAGGTATAGGAGAAAGTCGCGTGAGTAGTCGGGGGCACTAAAGAGTGGGGCTAAAACAAGTGCATGTTTTAAAGCATCAAATGACCATTGAGCTTGGTCATCCCACAAATATAGTGTTCCCTTCTTCAATAATCGCATAAATCCTTTCGTCACCTCGGCATAGTTGACAATGAATCGACATAAAAAGTTTTCCTTCCCTTGCAAACGTTGGAGTTGGAGAATGGATTTTGGCACCAGCAATTCAACAATTGCTTTAACCTTATTGGGATCAACCCTAATCCCGTGCTTGGATACAATGAAACCTAGAAGATGCCCGGATTCAACCATAAATACGCATTTATGAGGATTCAGACGTATATTGTAGAACCGACACTGAGCAAAAATTTCTTTCAGATGAGCAAGGTGATCAGGTCATTTCTTGGAATGGGCCGGAAGGTCATCCAAGTAAGCCTGTACAATATGTCAAATGTCGTGGAAGGCGTAGTCCATATCCCATTGAAAAGTTGCTCCAGCATTCTTCAGACCGAATGGGAGTTTACGATACGCAAATGTGCCCCAAGGACAGATGAAGGAAGTTTTATGCTGGTCTTCTTTTTTAATTGCAATCCGGTTATAGCCTGAGAATCCATCCATAAACGAAAAATATTCGCATCCAGCGCAATCATCGAGAATCTGATGTATGAACAGCATAGGATAATTGTCTTTGGGACAAGCAGCATTTAGATCACAATAATCAACACAAAATCGGATGATGCCTTGTTTTTTGTCTATGGGAACCGGATTGGAAACCCATTCTGTCAAAGGAACAGGATAGATGAAAGCAGCATTTAAAAGTTTTTCTACCTCAGTTTTGATGGCAATTGCTTTGCGTGGGTGGACAGGTCGTAGTCGTTGCCGAATTGGTTTTGCATTGTCATAAAGTTTGATTTCGTGCTCGAATATAGATGGATCTATGTTGGTCATTTCGTCATAAGACCAAGCAAACACATTACGGAATTCCTTGAAAAGGGATGTGAAGCGCGCAATTTCCTCAGGATTGCAATCTGCTCCAATTTGAATGTTTTCCACGACACTCGTTTTGACCGAGATATCTATGAGCATTGTCTTAGAAATGTTGCCCATGTTCTCTTCTGAATCTATGGTTTGAACAGTCGTGTAAATGGAAGGGATTATCTCAGGTGGGTCAAAGGATGGGTTTTGAGTTGTTATCATGTTCTAATCAAACATCGAAGCGCGATGGTGGAATTCTCCCCAAGGTCGTTCTTATAGATACATGATCTCTTGAATAGCTTCATCTGTAGGTAGGATTTCATTGAGGAGATCTTTAGAAGGAACTGTGATGGGTGGGGAGGTCGTACCATTGGTCGAAATCATAGCCATGGAGGGTTCAGATGTAATTTGGATGGCTTGATAAGCCAACTCGGCTGGTGAGAGCGGCATCTGATCTCCATATGAAGCAATGTCTGAAGGTGCTGGGAGGACCCATGGGTCGATAGAGCCATCCAAAGTGGTGGATATCATTGCAATGGTATTTGGGACCTCAGGTGGTGGGAGAGGAAAAAAACCCATTAGGGAAGATGCCTTCAGAAGACCGGTACCAATACTGACGTAAGAGTCAGGAAAACCTCCTATTAAGGGTACAGTGCTACTTGGTAACGTGGTATAATCAGGGGTGCAGAAGGATAAGTGATACACTGTATCTATTTTCTGATCTAATGGAAATAGGATGAGTCGGAAGATTGAAGAAATAGTAGCGGTCATGGTATAATACCAACTGCGACCGAGCAATAGATTATAGTCAAGATGGCGATCTATGACTTCAACGTCCACGGTTATCATTTTCACACTCAGAGTGATGGGAAAGCTAGCAAGGTATCCTTTTGGGAGGAACATGTGGCCATCGAAAGCTTTGAGGGAATTCGACGGCGGTGACAAAGTAGGAGAACCTAAAGTGAGCCAACAAGCCTGTGACATAACGCAGGTCGAATCACCTTCGTCGATGACAGTATGATGGATTGGTCTCCCTTTTGACACAACCTGCACCTAGAATGCGAGCTGGAGTGAGAGGTGAGTTTGAGATTTTCCATATCAAAGATAGATAGCATGGAATCCTGGGGGTCTATTCCACCAATGGCCGAAAGCAAGGCTTTCCTTTGTGATGGACAAGTTTATAATACTTCGAGAGCAGACATAGTTGATGGTGCCTGCACCAAATCTTCTACAATGTTGTAGTTTTGGGTTGCACGTGCATAGGTGTTATGAGTCGTGTGTTGAAGTGTCCCTTTGGGGGGACGAATCACAGGATCAGAAGTAAGTCGTTCGATATGCAGATCGTTGGGCGGCAGTGGGTTCGAACTGGTACCAGGTTCTTGAGCGTCTATGGTAGGATTTCCATAAATCTTGGCTCGTGTTTGAAGTTCAACACTTTCAATTCCATAAATGGCAGATAACCCTTCACCGGAAGGAGGTGAACCACCATTGCCCCTTTGCGGGGCTGTGGCGGGTTGGAAACCATGTGTTGTTGTTGCTGCAGTTGATTAGGGAAAGGATTATGAAGAACGGCAGGTGTTCTCCCAGAATCCTTGTTCGCGATAAAATCGGTGCATTCCTGCAGCCGAGGACATTTGTATGTCAAGTGGTCCTCCGCACAGATCTTGCGAGGAAATTTCATGGGTTTCTCCTTTCCTTTGTCATTTTTAGCAGCATTTTTCTGGTTAGGATTATTCTAATGGTCTGACTACTCTTCTGAAGAAGATGTCTTTTTCTTGTTCTTCTTATTCTTTCCACTAGCCTTTTGTGAAGTTTGCACAGAGTTTACCTTAGTGATAGGAAGAGTAGTCTTTTGGTTAGGGGCAGTGGCAGCCAAGTATGGCTATGGGGTTTTCCCATGAGATTGTTTTGTGGCTATGCTAGAGATTGTGCGAACGATACCATCGGAGTGGACTTCGTGTTTCTGAGTAGCAGGAGAATTTGGGTTACCTAGGGCATTGGGGAGTAAATCATATAGCGTGCCAAATTGTGAGTAGATTAAATCTAAATGTTGGGCATGAAGAATGCATTGATCTTCTGTAACTGCACCGGATAGGGCAATGTCTTTAGAGATGTAGGGCAAGAGATACTTATAAAACCAATTAGATAGAAGATGATCTAGGATTGGCGCTTTGACTATCCTCCTCCTACGCCTCCATTCATGAATGTGATCGGAGATGTGGGTGACGGTGTCTTGGCGTAGTGAGGTTAACAGTTCCATTCTGGTTTCATATCAAATCGGTAATTGGCATTTCTTTAGAAACTCCGTAGCTAAAGCACCAAAATTTTTGATGGTGGCGCATGGTAATTCAATATACCACTTGGCAGCATTACCTGTAAGGGTGCGGGGAAACAGTCGAAGTCTAATACTATCATCCACCATGGAATTAGATATATACCATAAATGAAAGGTGGTGATGTGTGTAGCTGGGTCTTCCCCTTGTTTCCCATCGAACTTTTGGATGTAAAAAGTAATCTTGTGCGGTACTGGAGGCCAGAGCGGGTTGTGATTGATGGGGTCGTTAGTCAGTTTATAGATGTCGGGGATGTCTAGAGCTGCCAAAAATGGCAATTGCGGGTTTTCCCATGAATCTACCCAAGGAAGGTTCGGCTGACTATTTAGACCATAAGGTCCGCCCATTAATGTGTTACCAGGAGGATAAGTGGGACTTTTATAAAAATTCCCTATGGGTGGAGGTGTAGGGATATATGGTTGTTGTCCATAGGGCATATTTTATTGTGGGGCGAATGGTTGGTTGCCCCCAGCATAAAAGTGCCCCCCTATTCCAGATGGAGGTTGGGGTGGGTTGGCCCATATGGACGCAATAGAGCTGCCTAGAGGCATGCTACTACTTGCATAGTTCAGCAACGGCATAGATCCTACACTGATATTTAAACCACTTAAGGGAATAGTGTTAACAATAGGTTGTCCGGTTTTTCCTAACGATTGCAGGGGTAGTGAAATGTTCCTTGTTATTTGCATGCTGGTGACACTGTCCCCTGGTATGGAGGCTAAGGGGTTTGAACTCAGTGAAGGGTTCCAACCAAAAGGGTTGCTAAAAGGAACCGAAGTAGTCCCACTTGTGGGAGGGGAAACCGTAGGTCCCAACATGGTCACGATAGGAGTAGATCTCAAAGGACTCGGCGAGTTACTCACAGTTTTGATGACTGTAGGGTTGGGACTAGGCATAAGTTGACTACTGGGGTTACCAAGTAATGGCATAGAACTGCCAACTAGCCAGGAGGATGGTGGCGAACCTGGGATGGTTGCCATTGGTATCGACCCTGTGGATGCCAATTGCGAAATGGATGTTTGTGCGGCCAAAGACATGTCTTGGCGTGGTGGAATCTGAATTATGACAGTTGTCGACAGATCAGTGAGTGGAGGATTGTAATGAGGTATGAAACCTTCCGTGAAAGGGTCCTCCGGAAATTTCGTATGATATGACGCTATGTGAAAATCAGGGTTCGTCAATGGATAATGCTCTTCCGTAGAAGGCATGCGTTCACCAAGGTTCAATTCTTCCTTAGGAGATAGAGGAGGTAGACCTTGATGTCATCGAGACAGACGGTGTGGATCGGATGACTCCACGGTGACCTATTTATTTTTAAAAAAATTTAATAAATTGTGATGTATTATAAAGTCTTAATGACAGTAACCACACACCTAAAAAAAGAAAAAAGAAAAAAGGACTCTCTAAAATCAATCAGCAAGCAGCCAGAATAAGGTGCCCTATCTGAGTACTACCATTTTCTGGAGATGAAACCCAGTAACACAATAGTATATAGAGAGGTTTGGTCGAAAGTACAGTTACGGTTACTCTAGAGCTTCTCCCAAACCTCAGACGATAGGTGTAAGTACTCTCGTGAAGACGAGTACCCTCCTAAAGACCGAAGACAGAGTAGGTCTGTCTGTTTCAGGTACCAGGATAGCCCGTCCCAGTCACCTTGTGTAAGTCCCTAAAAAGTATGGCCACTAAAGATACCTCAAATCATAGACATCATTAGGGGGGTCACGGTCTAGGAAAGCATGCTATATGGGCAGAATACCTAGATCTCCGATCTAGTTTCGACATCCCCGAAGGGAAACCCAATATATAGAATGCCCATTGGATGCAGTCGAAGGTGGGCTACCTTCTTGTGCACCCAAGTTTTGTCTCGCACTTAGCTTCAGTAAAGGAGTGGTCCTAATAATATGAGTGCAATAGGATTTGGCTCGTTAATGACTCTAGTCTCAAGTTTTGAGATCTTGGGTGATTTTCTCACTTTTCCTAACCCAAGATCCTAGCCTGAACTACTGTTGATGTGAGCTCAAAAAAATTTATGTGATTGATTTTATTATCGCTTGATTCTTAGTGTACTTGATTATTAGTCTTGCGGAGGGGGAGTGGACGTATCAAATGTGATGAGACTCTGACTCAAAAACCATGCAAAAATATGCTCTAAATATTCAATTCGATGAAGAGTATTTCTACAAGGAGAGGTTTCCTTTCAACATCCATGCACCAACATTCAAATAGAAAAGTTCAACCTTAAAGATTCAAACATCTATTTATCTCGTCTTAACAGTCTTTTAACTGAAATTTTCAGAACTAATCCAGTTAGATGCAGAAAAACTAAAAAAAAATTCTTCTAAAAAGAAAATGTATTCGACACTAACTTTTCAAACAAGAACAAAAAAACATCAATGCCAGTTGGTAAACAAGCACAGGGATTCAGTCAAGGAATGGTTTTGATGACCAAAAACTCTGCAAGAAAAAAGAACGCAACACAGGGCTGAATAGAAATTTTTTTGCTAAGTAACACACTGGTTCTGAGCAAAGACCGCGTTAATGCAGATACTAACCCACTGTAATCAAAGCTAGGCCGCGTTATAACACTCTGGAATACTAAAAAAGGCAACGTTAGCCAGGGTAAAGTTCTTCAGATGGCCAAAAGGGGACAGGATTGAACTCTGTGAGCTTTTGAAATGTCTACTCGGCATAAAATCTAGTCAGAAGGATATGTGAACAAAGGAAAGAAATAATCCACAAACTTGGGGTTTTCATCCCCAGCGAAGTCGCCAATTCCGCTATAGTGTAAAATTCTTGGGTTGTTCGTTCTCGAATATCCCTCTCAGAGCTTTCCGGTGCCCGAGGCAGACAGTAATATTAGCTGTATAGTTCACAAAGAAGAAGAATATATGGTCATATCAACTTAAACAACTTGATGGAATAATATGGAATATTACCACTTTTCAGATCTTGAAGTCTTTTGGAGAGCACTAAGCAGCGAAGCTGGGATCCTCCTTCACTAGCTCCAAATCTTGACCCTGTGATCAATCAAAGCACCCGTGTAATCTCTACCACAATACACATTTCTTATCAATTAAGTTAACATATGATAAATATTAAACAATGCCCGTCTAAGACATTCATCTCATGCTATATAATTAATTGAGAAACAATAACAATATTGACGCATTGAATGGAAAAAATAGATACAGTTCTATTGATTTATAAAAAGGAGGATTACAACTGTCAGTTGTACCAAGCCCTCCTCAGTCTTCCAATCTCTCTTTCTCTTTCTCTAAATGTCGTGATGTCTTGACCAACAAGTTCTCAATGAACCTCTTTGATCTTTGACTTTCACACTACAACAAAAAATGCTCTGCTTTACATGTATTCAAAAAACCTTCAACCTTGGACCAAGAGCCTACAGCTCCATTTTATAGGATATGGAGAGGGAAAACCTTGCCTTTCTCCTTCCTCCAATTCTAAATAGAAAAACCAAGATTTTTCCTCAACTTTCCATGCTTTTTCCTTTCTTGAGAGTCTAGTTGTTTTTGGCAAGACCCAATAAGAGTTTAGTGCCTTGCAGTTTCTATTTTGCACTGACCCTCTATGAGAAAAAGCTGGAGTTTCAAATCATTATCCGCTGGTTTTTCCTGTTTCAAACTCAAAACACGGGTAACGCTGCCCTCTAGGCTAAACAGAGCATTTCCCTAGCCACTAATGTGACCTTTTCATGTATCAGGTGCGTTATAATGCAATTTGGCTGTTATAGGGGCGCATTACCTTGGTAGAAGTAGGTTTAGTTTAGACCTATTTATTTCTTCCATACTTATCTTCTCCTCTGAGCTGATGAGGAGGTTATTTGACCTGTAACACAAAGCTAAAACAATCAGGTAATCCATAAACTTACATTTCTTAATTTTTGAGACTTTCTGTTATGGTTCTTGATTTATCTCCAGCAAGAATGGTGCATATGTTCATCGATGGGTTAGATGAACCTCTTCATGGGTTAGTTAAATCTACCAAGCCCACTACTCTTCAAGATTCCATTGAAAGGGCTAGAGATCTTCAAGATGTCTTGCCAAAAGCAAAGGCAACATTTTCGCATAAGCCCTCTTTTCCATCAAAGGGAAAATATGAGAAGGCTCCTCTTCCAAAGGAGAGCCAAAATAAAAACCCTCTTGATGATGATGTTTGAAGAGATTTGAGGAGGAGGAATCTTTGCTTCACATGCCAAGAATATTGAGCACCTGGACATATATGTGCAACAAGAAAGGCACATTACATAGAGGTCTTCTCAGATGATGAGGAGGAAGAAGGAGAAGAACAAGGAAGGGGTCATAGCACTAGAATAGCAGGAGATGATCCACCATCACCTAGAGGTGAGGATGGATCAATTGCTCCAATTAGAGGCACTCTTGCATCACTAAGAGTGGTACCCAACTATCATAAAACTTCCACACCAGAAACAGAGTCAAATTTGCGCAGTGGAATCAGGGATAAGATGATCTCATCTATTATGCACATGAGAATGGTCCATGAGACATCACTATCTTGTGGTAAACCACTTGGGAGACCACCTTATCTAGATTTATGAGAAATTTTTCACATCTTAATGCTCCATTCATAGATCCAGGAGGAATGGGAGTATTAGAAGACCAAGATACAGTGATGAGAGTCTTGGGTAGGCTCAAGGAGGAGGGAGGCATTCTTCCGCAATCACCAATACCCACTCTCTCATTTCATACTGCGCTGAGAGGGAATGTTGCAGAAGCATGACACCATCATGAGGCAAGGAGACCATTCCTTGGTTATGAAGACTTAGAATATGTTCTCACTTAAGGGGAAATATTCCATCCATGATAGAAGATGGTGGCCACACATGCATGCTTTAGCTAAACCCAGGAAATTTTGAATAGATGATAGTCTCCCATGGGAGTCTAACTTCTAAAAGCTTTAATAATTATTTGAGCATGTGCATATGCACGAAGAGAAGCAAGGAGGGGATAGCAACATCCCAATGAGAACCTTTGGCATGGGAGATGTCAAGGAGGAGAACAGCCATATGACAGATGTTCTTTGTGATAGATCATCAACACTGTCACTATGGAAGATTTATCCATATTGGAAATCCCAACTATTGGTGGATTATTCCAAGGATCTTTTCACATGCATGATACTTGATGGCCAGCTACATGAAGAGTGCTATTCAGTCCCAGAAGAAGTCATCTACTATCATGTTAGGATATTCTTATCTATAGCCTCCAAGCTCAAGGAGAAGTTGTATAAATTTGAATAATAGCTGAATTATTCACCGAGATTATCCTGATTACACACTATTTAAGCCTCATGCATAATACATAACCTCTTCTACAATTGATCATCAATATGCGGAAATAGAAGCAGTCGCATGCGCACATTAAAACATAATCAAGCACACATATAACACAGTATGTAATGGGGAAAGCATACAACTGAAAACCCCCAACTATCTGTATATTATAATGATAGAGAACATGTAACAATACATAGCACAAAGCTCTCACAGCTCTCAGCACTATCTCACATGCTACACAAAAACTAGCACGGAAGATGAACAAGTCACAGGTTCAAATCTCCTCCACAAGTCTGCCTGCCTCTACTGCGCAATCCAAGATGAATAATGATGAGATCCAAGTTCGAATCCCACTGGCTTGTACTGCGCAATTCTCATTGGCAATCTCAATCAATGTGTGTGCAAATCTCATGCACAGCTATAGTCACAACTGATAGTAGACTCACCCTTTCACCCACCTCTAACATTGGTCTCCACTGAACTGTCCATGCATTGCAGTTAACTGATGTGTTCTTTAGTTGATTTATGAGTTAATAATTAGTGAATTAATTAATAATTAATTCACACCACTCTCATCACTAGTGTATTTTTCAGTTAGACTAAATACAACTAGTTCAACTAAGTTAAACTGAACACAACTCCACCAACTGTCTCATCAACTCCACCAAACTCTGCCACATGAGTTCTAACTGAAGTCAACCATGCAATAGCTCAACTAACCCTAAGGAAAAGCGTATTTCCTTCTGTCAGCTGCATGTGCCACATCCAAGCATCAAACTGAAGTGCTCCAAGAGGATAAGATAATGTTTATAGTCTAAATATTATTAAGGGTTAATAATATTTGACTGTTCTATTTTTAGCCCGGCAGTCTAAAAATAGATTCTGCCCAATGTCTAAAAATAGAGGTCCATATATTTTTACCAAAATGACCAATCATCCATAAATAACATCCTTCAACTCATAGACCATGATCCATATGTCTAAAAATAGACATAGTCTAAAAATAGACTTTGCGCCAAAAATAGCCTACGGGCCCACTTAGTGAAGGCGACTTCATTTCACTAAGCTCCATCATCTTGTTGCATTTTCAAAACTCCCTCTCAACAAGATATGGATTATCTGCAACCCCTATCCTGCCTCTATGGAATTCGAATTTGCTCCTGGTGAGCGCCTTCGTCAAGATGTCAGCATCCTGATCCTCCGTGGGAACATATGAAAGTAACATGATTCTCCGTTGCACACAATCTCTGATATGATGGTACCTGATGTCGATGTGTTTGGATCTATCATGAAATACTGGATTAGCCGAGAGTTTAATGCAACTCTGGTTATCACAATAAATCACAGTAGGCTCCAAGTGTGACCTGAACAATCCGACCAGGATCTTCCTCATCCATATGGTCTCGCATGCAGCCAAGCGTGCTGCCATATACTCAGCCTCTGCTGAACTGAGTGCCACGGATCTTTAATTCCTGCTGTACCAAGAAACTGTTGTCGACCTGATACTGAAGATCCCTCCAGATGTGCTCTTTCTGTCCGTTGGGCTCCCTGCCCAATCTGCATCCGTGAAGCCACATAGCTTCACCTCATCCTCCCCGTCTCGTACTCACAATCCATATCCCGATGTGCCTCTAAGAGCACGGCGATACATGCTTGCCCGCCTTCCGTAAGAGCTTGGCAGTTTAACCATAGCTTGTGAAAGCTAGTTAACAGCATAGCATATATCGGGTCGTGTATTGACCAGATACATAAGCGACCCCACCAACTGTCGATAAACAATGGCATCCACTACCTCCGTCGAAGTAGCATCCTCCTTCCTCCAACCTCCAGGAAGAGGAGTATCAACAGGCTTGCATCCATGCATGTTGAACTTCTCCAGTATCTCCCGGGCATACTTACCCTGAGAAACAAATAGTCCATCACTGCGCTGCCAAATTTCCAATCCCAGGAAATAATGAAGGAGGCCCAAGTCCTTCATCTCAAAATCTCTAGCAAGATCCTCCTTGCATGAAAGTATCAACAGCTCATCACCTGTCAGAATCAAATCATCTACATAAAGTACAATGATCAGAAACTTACCCTCCACCACAATCTGGTATAGGTTAGGATCCGCCTCACTCTTGGAGAATCCAAGTCCAGTGAAATAACTGTCTATCCGTGTGTACCAAGCACAAGGTGCTTGTTTCAACCCATACAGCGCTCTCTTGAGCCTGCACACATGCGACTCGCTGCTGAAGATCTCGAAACCTTCGGGCTGCTCTATGTACACCTCCTCCTCAATGACTCCGTTGAGGAACGTAGTCTTCACATCCATCTGATGAATGTGCCACCCCATCTGCGCTGAGAGAGCTAGGATCGTCCGTATGGAAGAATACCTTGCGACAGGTGCAAAGGTCTCCTCATAATCGATCCCCTCTATCTGTGAGAAGCCTCGGGCAACAAATCTTTCCTTGTACTTCTCCACACTCCCGTCAGCCGACTGCTTCACTTTGTAGATCCATCTCGAACCCACCACTGATTTCCCTTCCGGTCTCGGGAAAATCTCCCATGCACTATTTCTGACAATTGAATCATACTCTTCCACCATGGCATCTACCCATGCGGGGTCCTCCACAGCTTCCTCAAAAGAGGATGGCTCTGTCACGACACATTTTCTCACAAGATCCATGTATCCAGTGTACCAATCCGGTGACTGTCTCTATCTGCGCTGTGTTGTAGGTAGTCCTACAACCTTCTCTGCACCTTGAGCCAGTCGCTCAGCTTCTGTAGTGCGCTTCCGCCCTCTGATGGTTGGCACTGCATGAGTGGTCTCTT